>JAGVSN010000010.1:8750000-10000000 GCA_022651745.1 Parapsyche elsis
AGGTCTCGTGAAAGATGATATCGTCTAACCGTATCAGAAAAAAATCGTTGCATATCTATGGTGGTTGATATTTTTATGTTTCACCTTCAATCATTCTATTTTTTTAAGGTATTTGATATTATAATTGAGTTGTGCTGTTCCCCATTAAGATGCAACTGCTTTTTATTTGCCTTTCACACCGCTACCTGTAAGTGCGTTGCGATTGGCTCTCGAAACTAGCAACTAACGACGTGAAAGGTATTCGATGCAATGCGTTTAGTTGTTTTTGCTTATTTTTTCACAATGCAAGTAAACTTTTTCTGCAGTTTTATTATTCAAGATAAAATAAGTTGAAAGACCATTTATTCAATTCTCGTATACGTCATCGACCCGAGTAGGAAAAAAGCTTTGTCTACTTTTGCGTGGATATTCGGCACCCCTTTTGTGTAGAATTCAAAAGACTTTCAGACGTGAAAAAAAATTCTAGGAAGTGAACTCTATTATGTATCGCTGTTGCTAGGCAGTTCATATGAATGCATTCAATGGTATTGTAATTTAAAATACTTCACGAACCGCATTTGAGGTGACAGTTTTCAACTTTTTACTGATCTTGTCGCATCTAGTAGACTCTGGTTGCATCATGAATCATAAAATTCAATTTCTTAAACATTTATACATATTAATTTGGTATCTACATATTCAATATGTACCAAATAAATTTTTTTATTTGTGTCCAAACTACATTTATGTACATAGTTTGGAAGTTACATAACTTCTTTCGAAATATAATAAAATCCTAGTATGTAGTTGATTTCCGTTGATTACCGTTATGCATATATGTATGTAAGAATGCATATTGCATACACTCTCAAACTTAATTTAATTTTCATTTTATAATCTTTTAGAAGTGTCCACCGATGACTTCGGCGTATACGCGGCGTAAAGCTTAGAACCGCTTTTGTGAATGTTTCGAGCTAACTATCGTTATATCTACCCAAAAAAACGATAACTATTATATTTACTGTTTCTAAAGATCTGGGCATTCATAGCGTCATAATGAACACATATGTATAAGCTATAATATCGCCAAGTGATATTATTTCTGATAAAACAGTCCTGGGATCTTAAAAAAAAAAGTGCATTTCTATATTTGAATGGAGAAATTGAGGGTGGCAAGTGGCAACCCTAGCTTGCGGCATAGTTATTTATGCTGTGGTGTAGGGGAGTGTCCACAAAAATTGACAATACCTCATCTGTGGCGGCAATCATTGAGAAGAAAGCACGGGAGAAATATGTTCAGAGGTGATGGAAAAAATGTTGGGTACAATACAATGTAACGGACAATGGTGGTATCGCGCGTTCCTATTGGCTAATGGCGGTCGAGCCTCTGCTTGGCCCTCTACCTGTTGCCGACCGCGCTAGAAGAACATCATAAAACTTTTATGGACGTCGGGATCACCTCTGAGAAATCCCATCATAATATAATGACTTTGACTTTCAAAAGGGCGCTTTTAGGCCCGTAACGCACTTGGCTGCCTGGCTGCGCAGCCATGGCCGCGGCGGCCAGAAAAACGTCCACCCAGTTCAAACAGCCAAAGGGGCAGCCAGAACGATGAGAACACCCTCACAAATGGTCAGCGATAACATTGTAGATACAACATATTTTCAATGCAATATTTGGTTTGTAATCTCGGATCTCGGATCCTTTTGTACTGTATGTACATATGTAGATGCAAATAATTCGTTGAAAATAGTTTTATATACATTATTTCCAACGCGCAACATTAGCGATTTTTTTTTTTTTATATTTTTATCTTATTCGTTGAATTTAGTATAAAATTTATAATGGAATTGGAATTGTTTATTCAGATTTTCAGCCGAAGCGGCTGAAAATCAGAAATGGCAAACGTGAATTGACTGGCTGCCGAGCAGCCGGGCTGCTAGTGCGTGCATCGCACAGGCAGCCACATACATTTGCTTTGTTAAATATATCTCGTGTTGGCCGCGGCGGCCAGTGGCTGCCTGTCTGGCTGCTGCGTATCGGAGCTGGTACCTGTGGCCGCGTAGCCAGAGTTTCCTGGCTGCCTCAGTGCGTTGTCAAACAGGCAGCCAAATACATTTTCTAACATCGTTGTGGCCGCCGCGGCCATGGCTGCGCAGCCAGGCAGCCAAGTGCGTTACGGGCCTAGGCCTAGGGCCTTAGGCCTAGGTCACGGGACGCTTATTTACACAATTTGTACAAAAATGGACACAGCCGCGGTGCGAGGGAGACCGCATATACGGGCGAGCATCGGAGCGAGCGAGAAAGCTTGAGCCGCTTCTATCGATGTGTGCGTGTGTAATGACGATCGGACCTCGGAAGCAGCGAAATAAGCCGACCGAAGCCGAACGTTGAAGATTCCAAGTTGACGATTCCAACGAGCATGTCGCGCTATTACGCCGATTGGGGGCGCACGTTTCTATTGTTGTTTTTTGTGTGGAGGGGCTTGAGAAGTCAACATCGTTGCAGGTGAGGTATGCAATCCATCCCAATATGAAATAAATATTATAACAGTAATGGTGCATTGGAGCCCTCGGCTTTTTTTCGTTTCAGGGCAGTCAAATAATTTAAGTCATGTGAATCCATCGCTGCACATCACATTGAACTGTCAAATTCAATGCACTGCACAAATTCATTACACACGCACACATCGATAGAAGCGGCTCAAGCTTTCTCGCTCGCTCCGATGCTCGCCCGTATATGCGGTCTCCCTCGCACCGCGGCTGTGTCCATTTTTGTACAAATTGTGTAAATAAGCTCACGGGACAGAGCAAGAACTGAATGACAAATGGATAAAAAGTATATCAATGGCCGACAAGTGTGTGGATGGTGACTGCTCAACTTTCATATTCAATGACAGCTTTTTGTCAGTTGCTTCTTCCTTTTTAGACAAACATTTTCACCCTTTGCTATAATTCATAATGCCGGCACTTCACATTCGCACGAATGTTCGTGTAATTTTCGCGTGAATATTCGCCAACCGTTGGCGTTAGGTGACGTCGTCGAATGCTGACGAGCATCGCATGAAAGTGACTGAATGTGGAGGGGGGAGGTCCGTCATCTTGCTTTGCTCGCATTTTAGCATTTTAGCATTCTTTCAGTGCGTTGACCTAAACGCGAACAAGCGCGAGCGACCTCCTACACATGGACGCTCGGGATTGCTCGTCAGGGCTGGCCGAATGTAAAGTGCCGGCATAAGGATTAACAAATGCAAGAAAATAAATATGGAATTGGCGCGTAGAATTTTAAGTGATGCCAGTGGAATAGTTATGGAACCATCCCACTAACTGTTCGTATGGAAAATTAACCAGTAAGCCTAAGAACACAAGGATCCAGACCAGTGGTCGGTAACCGGCGGCTCCGGGCGCGAAAATTGGCGGCTCCAACACTTTTCGTAAAATAAAAAAAAAAAATTGTAAATTAGATTTTTTGACCCTGAATTTACTCGCTTCAACCAAATTAGTTACGGTGTAAAATTATATTATGTGAAAAAAGTGAGAATATTGTTTCTTATTTCGAATTGAAATTTGAGATTCATTCATTCATTCATTGAGATTCAGTTTATTTCGCAGTTCGAATGGGAACAGTTGTGACAGCACATATTGTGTTTTCGCAATTTAATTTGTGAAAAGTGAGTGAATTGGGGATAGAAATGTGTTAAAAAAACAATTTTATTGTGCTATTTGACCTGGAATACGAAGCTTATTTTTGGGTTGCAATTTGCAACCCAAACATTTTCAGTTCAACATTTGTTTCAAAACATGAGTTCAAGGAAGAGAAAAATTGCAGAAGAAAATAGAGGTTTCAATAAAATATGGTGCGATCGATTTGCATCTACAGAAGTTAATAAAGGGTAACCTCAGTGTTTGATATTTAATTTACAATTAGAGAACAACAAATCCAGTAATATAGAGCGACATTTCGGGCGGAGACATTCCGACTTCGGTGAGAAGTATCCCGATGGTGATATTTGAAAAGAAGCTGTAATGGAATTGAAAAAAAATCAATCTAAATCAACAAAGTTGTTTTACGAATTGGGTGAGATCTTCGTCGAGTACAACTGAGCCAAGTTTTTCCTTGTCGCTAGACATCGCAAAAGCAGGAAAACCTTTTACAGATGGGAATATTATAAAAACCTGATTTTATAATGCTTCTGAAAATTTTTTCAAAGAATTTAGCAATAAGAATGATATACTAAAAAAAGTCAAAGATTTACCTCTCTCTGTCAAAACTATGAAAGAAAGAGTTATAACAATTGCTTCAGATGTCTCAAATATGCAAGTTACCGATATTAATGCTGCTGATTATATACATATGTACATATCTCTCGCTGTTGATATTTAAAGATGTAACTGACATTTCACAGTGTTTGTTGCGTGATTTCAAAATATTCAGAATAATCAGGAGACAATAAAACTCATGCTCCATCCATTGAAATGTAATTTAAAACTAATGAATTTAAAGACGTTTCCTGGTATATCTATTCTAGAACTTGAATTGGTATTTACAAGTATTTGGACTGAAAAACTAACGTAAATGGTTAGACAAGAGGAATTAAATCTAACCACCAATGAGACCACGGCAAGTGATATCATATTCAAATGTTGGCAATCATTTCCAGTCGATTATTCGAACGCCAGGAAGCCTTGCATTTGCTGTCTTGACGCTTTTTAGTTCCACATACAATTATTGTGAACAATTTTTTTCTTCAATGAAATTTGTGAAAAATTCGTACCGTAATCAATTAAGTGACGAAAGTTTTAATGCACTGATGCAATTGAAGAACACTAAATATGTACATACATACGTTCCGAATTTATATAAATTGTCCGAAAATACAAAGTTCAAAAATCGCATTAGCTTTTAAAAATAACATTAAAATCCGTTTTCAGACAAAATATTTATCTTAAGTGCTGAATTGTGTAATTGTTTTATTAAATAATATGTGGCGGCTCCGAAAATTTGCCATTTTTTGGATTTTTCGCTGATTTGGTTCCGGGCTCCAAAAAGGTTGCCGACCACTGATCCAGACTAAGTTAAATGTACATAGGTTAACATAGGAATAATGGATCGGTGGTGCCAATTTTTGGTAGAACCTTCTCGCAAGTAAGATAAATTGGCAAATTCTAACAGAAGACGACCGATCTGGTTTTAGTAATGCCCAGATCTTGCCAATGACGATAATTAATTAAGGTCGATAAAATCATTTCGACATACGGGGATCGAACCCCGGACCTTCACTCAGGAGACTAAACACTCTAACCACTGAGATATCGCCTAAAGACGCTCACACACAGCGGTTAAACTGTGTTATGTATTGGAGGTGGAATAACAGAGTAAAAATGAAAACACAGCACTTGAATGGTGATGATGAATGTTTGTTTATTTCACAATTTTATTCGATGGCACAATCACAACAAATTACAAAAGATTTGCGTATTTTTAACAATTCGGAAAAGTTGCGTGTTGGCAACTGTTTAGTTCGTGTGTGTGATTTAGTAGAGAACTCGTCACAACTCGACGAGTATATGTGTGTAGTAGTAGAGAGCTCGTATGAGTGAAGTAGAAGAAGTAGAAGAAGTAGGCGACTTGAGAGGAAGTGAGGTAAACCTGTCGTTCACATCGTTATATAGTTTTTTGAGGTTTGGAGGGATTGCGGGGATGAGGAGATAAGGAAGGGGCAACAGCTGAGTCCTGGATTGATTTCAATTGGTCGATGACTGTGTCGCCTGTTGTACTGTCGGACTCTGATTGGTCGATGCCAATTCAGGCAAAGGGGAAGAAGTAAAGGGAGCATATGTGGTAGTCTAGAGGTCAGAGGTTTGTCCGAGACCAAGTTGGCACGTGTAAATCTGTTTTTAAATGTGTTTTGTACGTGAGGTCATTGAAGGTGACGAAAGTACATTCAAGGAGACGAAAGGATAGGCTCGCTTGGGACTGGAAGAGGGCCAGTCAAAACATGCTAAGTACAACAATGTGTGACTCATTTCAAGTTCGGTGGGTATTGCACCGAAGGTTTGTATTCACCTTGACGGCTTCGACATTTGGTTTATATTCGGCTCGAATATTTACGAGCTGGTGAGCCAGACATAACAACTGACGCCCCTATCGTCATCCCATTCGCACCGATATCATTTGCATTGGTGCGAATCAACAACGATAGAGGGCGAAAACTGGACGCAGCGATATCGCCCAGGTTTGTGAGGGTCTTTAGCTTGCTAATTAGTTGACGGCGGAAAGATGGATAGATGGATCAATACAATAGTTAACGTGCGACTTTTGCACCCTAAACGCTTCTTAGGCTATTCCGTTACCCACCCAAACTTACGTTTGTACTCTACCATTAACATATTTTCTTCACCTTTGCAAAACGATTATTTATAATAACTTATTTTAACCTATAATATAAATACATAAATTTACTCAATAAGCTTTTAGAGTCTCCAATTGGCGAGAAAATGCGCTCTTAAATGCACTCTCTTTTTTAAAATTCTATTCCTACCAATTACGAAATATGCCAAATTCTGCGAAAGGCCTGTGTAATGTCTAGAGACCGGTCAGAATTGGCATGAACGTAGGCTGCAGGTAATATCCCTTGCAGAAACCGGTTTGCAGGGCCATATTGGAAATTTTTCGTAATATTTTTTAAATATTTCTGTATAAAATCAAAATTCATTTCCACACAACCCAGAAGGCGACCTTACAAATAAGGTCATGAAATCCTGGAAACGATTATAATTTGGACCGCGAAGAAAGTCGTAAAACTCGAAAAGGGGATTTTTTGGATGACATCAGCTTTTTACGCCGCACTTTATTACGCTAACCACTTCGACGAAATTAAAAAATTGTCGATGATTTTGATAGCCGTGAAGCCAGATCAATTTTAAATTCAAAACTAGCATTTGCAGATACTAAAATTAAAAATGACTTGATTGATATACATAAAAACAAAATTTTCTATATTACCAAACTCGATTGAAAAATTAGAAAAAAGAAATGTAAAACTTGAGGAATCCCTAGGAGTAATAAATGAACTAGCTTTATCATTTAACATGTTATCTGGAGACATTGGCGACAAAATTAAAAATATTTTTTTTTCTGTTTTAAATAATAATCCCGATTTTAATACTTTCACTAATATTTCAAAACTTCTTAAATCTGAAGTAATTAATTGTTCGGCAAATGAAAATATACATACGATTAGACATTTCCCATATTTTAACTTTTCACCTGTAACCTCGGTCGATGTTGAACGATCATTTTCCAAGTTGAAATGGATATTTAGTGAACGGCGACAAAATATGTCTATAGAACATCTAGAACAATATGTAATAGTGCATTATGAAATTAACTGTAAAATGTAATTTTTTTTTCGTTCGTGAATTAGGCCTCTGGGGGAGACCACGTAAAAATAAAACGCACTGAAATTCTACCTTCTGGGTTGTGTGGAAATGAATTTTGATTTTATACCGAAATATTTAAAAAATATTACGAAGAATTTCCAATACGGCCCTGCAAACCGGTTTCTGTAAGGGATATTACCTGCAGCCTACGTTCATGTCCTAAATGAATCATACTGAAATGTATCATACCTAAATGAATCATACTGAAATGTATCATACCTAAATGAATCATACCTTGCAACGACTTGCCTCTTCCCTCTCCTTCATGCCCCTCGCGTATATTTCAGGCTTGACGACAAGAAGCGACGCACAAAACTTTCCGTTGGATCGAGAATTCTCTCGAAGCCCATTCAAAAACAGATTTACACGTGTCAAATTAGTCTCGGATAAACTTCTGACCTCTTAAGGGGAAACCCATATGCCAAATTCTTCGAACTAAACAATAAAGACTACCGCATATGCAATCCGTTCCCTTCCCCTCAGTCTAAGTTGACATCAACCAATCAGAGTCCGACAATGCATCGGATGACAACCAAGGACCAATTGAAATCGATCCAGACATCAGCTGCTTTCCCCTAACCCCCCAAGCCTCTTAAATCTATATAGCGATGTAAAGGTCAGAATTACCTCACTCCTCCAGTCACACTCAACCAGACTCATTCCTCTTCCGATCATACGAGCTCTCTACTACCACACACGCATACTCGTCAAGTTGAGACGAGTTCTCTACTAAGTCACACACACGGACGTATACTCTCCTAAAATATAATAACAGTTGCCAACACGCAACTTTTCTGAATTATTAAAACCGAAAATCTTTTAAAATAACCTGTCTGAGATATGAGGGTTTTTCCTTAAACATTTTTATTCTATCAACTTGAACATTATATCGTATATTAAGCTAAATATATAATTTATTTTATACATACATATGTATAGGTATTTACATACATATGTATATAATTTAATAAATAATATTTATTATCTAGAATGAAAATTCATACGGGCAACGGCAACACCCAAATACACCTACGGCAAAAGTTTCGAAAATCCGAAATTCCGAGATTTACTAATTAGTCAAATAATTTATCAAATTCACAGAAGACATTCGATTCGGATAGTCTGCTAGGGTTAATGTAATACCATTAGTGGTAAACTCTGTTTAAATCAATACTACCTTAAAAATGTTCTCAATCAAGTTTTAAAACGCAATTAGAAAAATTGAATTGGAATTCGTTTAAAATTTATTGGAATTCTAGGGTGCGATATTGAAATCATTTTAATGAATGACAGCTGAGATGCCCTTGGTCACACTTGATGCACTTGGTTGGCTGGTTGAAGTGATCACCAATGATGCAATTGCAACTTTGCACCCAACTGACGTTTTGACAACGCATGTCCATATTACACACATACTTATGCGTACGCAAGCGACAGTAAAAATGCAATGCATGCACCTAGATAGTGATCAGTGATCACCGTATGCACATATTATAGTAAAGTAACTTATGAAAAGAAACTGTTATGAAATATCCCGTGTATAAAGTATATAAGAATTTCCCAGGGATATCACTGGCTCTTTGGATGTTCTATTTATTTGATCGTTTTTGTGTCACGTTTGTGCTCCACAATTAGATTTCATTGAATTCGCTGCATAAGAAATAGAATTACAATGCACACGAGTGCAAGAGTAGTGTACGAGTGCATCATCACGTAGGCTTTAACGACAGAAATTCGAATTCGTTGTTGTACATATGTATATTTGGTATTTCGGTACATATATTTTATTTAGATCATCGCTCCTCAAACCATATCAGTATATAAACGATAGAAATCATTCTATTTGAAATCAGTCTGCTTTGCAAAACCGTCCAAGGGTAAATACATATTTACGTTATAATGTTTATTATCAATTTTATGAAAAATAAATATTTACCGTTGGATACGTTTATCTATAGATTGCTGTAATGTGCGATTTAAAAGAAATTTCTTTAGAATGACATGCGAAGCGCATGCATAAATAGAATAACGACATTGATATGAAACAAGTTGTTGCACATTATGCAATTATCGATATTGAAATCATTGTAGTGGTGTAAAAACGAATTGTAAACATGGAATTTCAGCGAAAATTTGATTGCGTAAATTTGAATATATTGTAATGAATAATTAGGTTAGGTATAAATTATAAAGTTTTGTAAATACGACATGCGTAAGAAAAAATATTGACCATCATCTACTATATAAAATTCAATGTTTGTCTGTTTGTTTGTCCGCTATGCAAATCTACAGTTTTCAACTTAGAACCGCCAAACTTGGTATACTATCTCATGATACCCCAAGTCAGACCGTAGGTGGGTTTTGGAAGGGGTCGGAGTCCGCGGTCAAGGGGCCCCCATACAATTTTTTTAATCTGAAAAAAATTTTGTACTGGAAAATAAATGTTTTCATTTGTTTCAATTTTTGTTTGTACTGGAGAATAAATGTCACCCGCACGAGCAACGCCGAGCAAAGCCGTCTTCTTTTCATAACCCAGTTTATTTTAATCTAATCAAACCAGTTAAAACAGGATAGACTGAATATCAATATATGTACATAAGTCATAGAGCATTTAAATAAATCATTTTAATTGTAGATTGCGATCTTTTTACGTCGCGAAATGTTTTTTTCACCCAGAAAAAAAATTTAGTAATCATAATGTAAGAATATTTAATGCCGTGGTCATTGATCTGTCTGAAATTATATTAATTTTTTTTATTAGTCTACTTTTTCATCGTTTCTTACCTCTTCCAGCTTGCTTTGGTGATACACATTTAAACGAGTACCATTTTATTCTGTCTAGTTGGTAGATGAGTTGAAAGATCTTATCGTGTTTTGTAGCATAGCATGTACCCATGATAAGCATCAGATGTAGAATTAATTGTGCGATTATATTGCGCTTACGCAATGTTATAATATGTAAGCGAGATCCTCGATACACCTTCCGAGAATCCGCCATATTTTATTGCGTTTTATAATTGTGGCTGTAGTTTTGTTAGATGTACTTTCTAAGAAGCAATTTTGCCAGGAAATTTTTAATTAAAGACGAGGGTGTTGAGAAGAAAAAAATGTTCGAGCTGGACTGTTATACAGTCGAAGTGTCTTTTGTGGGTTTTTTTGCACGCATAAAAGTTGATTGGGCCAAAACAGTTCTGCGAACAGACTTTGCCCAACAGGTGAATTCTTGGTTTGGCAGTTCGCGGCTCCTGATGATTCACGATGGAATTCCTGGAATTCACGTTTCGACAATTTGCAATGTTTCGTAAAATCAACAGGCTTGTGAGTCCACTAATAATTCTCGAATGTTTGAGAAACGCACATTTTGCCTCTCGGAGATATCTTTTCTTCTTTGGTTAAACTTTAACTGAAGAAGAAAAGATTAAAGCATATCTACAGTTAATATGAGTATTTCACAAAATTTGTTTGGAAAAACCTTACAGTTGATTAAAATTGATTGCATTCTAAGGAACTTTGTAATGGTAGAATATGTAAATAATACCACGAATTTCACAATTGAAAAATATTTCGATATCGTATCTCAATAAATTGTAAGTTTATGCTATACCAATTATTTGGGTCGCAATTATTCAACTTCTGACAAGTTATTTTGTACATGGTATGAAAGTCGATACAACTGCTGTTTCTTCTTCTTCTTCTTCTTCTTCTGTTAACGATATTTCTTTCTGGGAAGGTTCACCATGCTGGGGAATACTTAGAAGTTATTCGCAAGTCGAAAGCTGAGATACGAAACATTACCGAGAAGAATGCGGCTGCCGGACAAATTTCTTGGCAAAGATCTCTTTATCACAACTAATGGAAAGTGACAGGTAACCGAACAAGATATGTCGATGAAGATACACGCCCATTCGCAAAAAAAGCAAGTGCTTCTCAAACTATCTATCGACTGCAATTTTTTCAAGACTTGTTTAACTAATTCACTTATACTTAGATAGCATCAAAAATCCTTTGACTTATCAAAGCAAACAGAATACGCTTGTGTTAAAAAGGATGAGAGTTTAAAATTGTCACTCGGTCGAAGCATCTATGTACATATGTACCTTCTAGATGTTTCTCAGTTTCAGAATCACAACTAAATTCATAATATCATAGACAGATAATAGTTTATCGATTGATTATGTTGGTCTGTAATCTAATATATGAAAGTCAAAATCGGGTCAGCAATGACGTAGGACCAACATCAACACATTGTTTATTTATGACTTTTTTTCTGGAAATCGGACCCGATTTGAAATCATGACGTTATTTTACATTTTGTTATGGTAATCATGGAGTACATACGTGTGAACTATTTTTCAAAATATAATATGCATACATACATATTTTGATTTTTAAGCACATACATATGTACATACATGTGTGCTTAGTTTTATTGCGTATAAAATAGGTTGTGACGCTTTTAGTTTAGAAAAGTATAAATAAAAGGAAGTGTTCAGAAAAAATTATGTCCATAAGAACCAAATAAAAAAAAATTACTCCTCAATAATTTTTGATATGCATTTATATTTATGATAGTATCAATGCATTTGTATACCTAGCACAATCTAGTTACTTCATCACTAGAATCATGAAGTAGACATATTATGTTCTTCCAAGAAAAAAAATATTTAAATTAAAAAAAAATATCCAAGAATTAAATTTATTAGAGTTACATTTTGCTATACTTTTACCATTGATCCTGCGCGGCTTCCAACAAATTCTTAGAAGGGTATAATTATGAAAGAGATAGCTCGGGTTTATCATTCAGTAAACGGTGTACTATTTTGAATTGTCATCGGATGATTTACATATCTATGGCGCAACCTTCCATTGACGTCATCGAGTGTCAGAAGTGATGCGAAGTGAGGACAACAACATCAATAACCGATCGAATTCACAATTGAAGGGGTGTGCTACTTTATCATTCGTAAATATATAGAGTTGCGTTTTGTAAACACGCTTGTTTGTGCCGAATGCGTAATTAATTGCCCATGTGTTTTGTCAATTCTGCGACCTTAGAAATGTAAACAACCATTTGAAGGAACGACAAAAAGCAATTGAAGGATTTTATGGTTTAATATAAAATAACCAGGTCGATATCATTAAATCGGTTCACTTCAGTACAGTGACTCCGGTGAGTAAGTCACCTCGACCAGGTGTTCAGGTGATCACCATGCTGATCTGCCTCAGGCGTGTAATCGATCGTTATCTGCAGATTTTATCGCACATTCATTGCAAAGTGTCAAGTTTTTGCTGTAAAATTAAATGTAATTTGATTCAAACTCAATAAAAAATTTTCACTAATTTTATCAAAAAAAATTATAGGAACTTTACTTGCGTTCTTCTTTTTCTTAAGTATTTTGATTGAAATATTTGTCTTTTGATTTACTATGATCAAAGGTTATTTTAAATATTATGATAGGGTAATTCCGGGGCAACTGTAAATTGAAACAAATGGATGTAACGTATGGAGGTACGAAAACCTTGTTATTGCGTTCTCACACTTGCGATAAAATCGCAAGACAATAAGTCAATTATCAATTCAGATGGGCTCCTATCAAAGGCTACAGAGGAAAAAATCCATACAATTACATGAAATGATGAAACATCTACTGTATTTACCTGAATAGTGGAACAAAAGGAGTCTAAAATATCTTACGGGTCATCCTCCCAAAAACCAAATTAGACATTTCGACTTGTATGGATTGGATTATCTGTGGATCTCTAAGATTTCTATACAAACTTGTCATAGTAGCTAATACAAATTGACTTTTTGCTGTGCAGTTTTATTTCAAATTCGAAAGCCCATTAAAGGTGGTCCACATTGGCGAACCGAACAGCGAACGACGAAGGGCGAAGGCAAATTGTTATTGTGTGGGCGGTCTACACAATCACAATTCGCCTTCGCCCTTCGTCGTTCGCTGTTCGGTTCACCAATGTGGACCTGCCTTTAGGAAATGCGTTTGCCTGGGAGTTACCCCAATAAAAAAATACTTGCTCGTAGAAGTCGTTTGAAGAATCTTGTTGATCAGTTAATTTTCGCATACCAAAATCGTGGTCAATATTAATAGTAATTAATTGGTTTATTTTATTTTGTAGAATCTATAATAAATTATTGCACAACTTAAGTTGCTGGAAAATACGATTGTCTTAATTACACACTCGCATGTACGTAATTTGAAAACAATTATGGTTGCGTGCTGACACTGATGCGGTAGACATATTGGAGCCAAAGCAGACAGCTACCATTTCAATCTTACCGGTTATAAATTACAAGATTGAAAAGTTGTGTTTTTGAGAGACATTTTCAAGATTACTACATATGGCAGCTGAAGTAGTCAATTTTCCAAGTTTGCAGCTTTTACGTTTTTCTAGTAAGACGATCGCGCGAGAAGAAAATGAACAGAGCGGAAACATGCCAGAGCGTATATGCACGTGTGATATTAGTTTTGTGGTGTGAAATGAATATGACGTATCATATCGATTATGCATACAGTACAACATAACGAACGTAAGAAACTTTTAATTGATCGCAATGTCACAGAGTGTATTTAATATTCACGGTAGGTAACCTGCGAGCATTTTTCTCTCGTATAAAATGTCAGAACACATTCTTTCGCAGAAGAATTTAAATTAGATAATTACACGCTCGCAGCACTATACTTGATCGAAAAGAGAGAGAAAAAAATTGCACGTAAGAGAGTAACAACGTTGAATCTTGAGTCAGTGAGTCATCGTAGTAGAAATGAAAAAAAAAAATACCGCAGTGTATTGCGGTTATGAAATGACATATCAGGCTGCTTTTTTTGAATGGGATAAAAAATCATCGAGTCCACAAAAATGCACGTGTATCTGATGATCTGTAATCAAACGGCTGGTCAAACTTGTTGAAAAATGTCTCACCTGTGGAGTGTACTTAAAAAAAATTATTGAGCTATACGAAAACCAATAAATGTGTACCTCAACAATATTTCATTTATCTATGCTCTTAATCATCCCTTACTAAAAAGAACATTTTTATGAATAGGTACTAAGCGGATCTAAAATTACGAAAATATTGATTCGATTTTCATTCAGTTTTCAGCACATTTCTGTACTTACAAGTTCGATAAACTTTTAAATTTTGAGTTAACGTGTAATGTAGTTGTCTAGAGCCGTCCCTGTTGTAAACATGGCAGGCATGTCATTTTGAATACGATAATCATATTGACCCTTGGGAATAAGACCACGTTACAAAGTATCGCGGTAGAATGATGGATGGTTTGACATCGTGACCCGTTAGCAATGGACGAATATGCATTCCTATCACATTAACTGCCAACTTATTTTGCTCCCGAAGATTCTCCGAATCAATAAACAATTGGTAAATTGTAATTGGCATTCGCACATGGGTCGTACTAGCTGAGAAGAAATGCTCTCCTCCTTTTGAAGTTGATTTAATTTGTTTATTAAATTACTGTAGAATACGGTTTGAACGCAATTTATGAATTGACCAGCAGTAAAGTTGACACTCGGTCTGTGGGTGGATTGCAGTCGTGGTTTCATATATTGAAAATTAGCAGAAGTATGTAAGTACATATATAATCGACAGTAAAAAGTTCACAACAATTAATAAATAACAACTAAAACACGCATATTAAAGAAAGTTCAGATTGAACTATTTCATTTTGTTTTGTTGGTTCATGCAGCTTCGTTTGTAGAATCCGAATAAATGATTCATTAAAAATTTTTAATTTTTGAGTTGACACAGTTTTGATTAGGTGTGCGATATGTAACTACATATTCAAAAAACCAGTTTACATGTGAACATTTTTGCCTGCGATGCATTTTAGTTTTAAGTAATATTGTTTTCTTTTCTTTGCCATTAATGCCATTGAATGAATGTAGCATTTTTGTCTCGGACACCAAGATTTAGTGCGGGTACAAACTAATTATGATTTTTACACAAATTTTATTTCATTTGGTAAGTCATAATGAAAAATAATAATTAATAATAGTCCCCAGAAGACAATGGGAAACCACTGGACCACTACTTCACTATGGTAGATGCAGAGCCGCCGAGAGCGAACCCGGGCCCCGGGGAAAATAATAATTCCGGGCCCCGATGACAAACCAAAAAACCTGCAATAATTTTACATATACATACATATGTACATGTACAATATATTTTTAAACATTGTGAAAAATCTTTTAGAACTGAAAAATACCTATAATTTTTATTGTAATTTTTTAATATAATTTATAAAGTAAATATTAATAGGTACGATTTAACAGGGACTTTTTAAAAGGATGTGTGCAATAAAAAATAATAAATATTTGCATTAAATATATCTATTTTTGAGTAGAATTATGTATGTACAAATATCAATAGTAAAGAGAAATCAAATATAAAAAAAGTTAAACACAGGCTTCAAATATAAAAAAAAGTTAAACACAGGCTTCAAATATAAAAAATTCGGGTGTGGCCAACCCATGTATTTGAAAAATACAAAAACTAACGAAAAAAATTTTAAAACTTAAAAGTGAAAAATTAAATTATGCTCTTGGGCCGGAGAATATTGCCTCGAACATAGCGAGCATTGAACTAACGCATCATAATATGTAACAAACAATTTTCAATGCATACTGAAACACGATAAACCGTCACTTCTAGTGTACCGATTTTGATGATTTTTTTTATACTCACCATATAAAAATTCTAATTTTATAATACTACGAAGATTCAAAATATTTAAAAGGCCGAAAAAAAAATCGTACCATTTCCGGTGGGCGGATTATGATCAAAACCTTATCAACTCTTAAATTTTATATGAAAACTATACATATGTATGTAGATATGAAATTTCGACTTGATCGGCTCAGTAGTTTCGGAAATATTCCGTGGTTTTTTCTATAAGACTGATTTTAATAATTTATTTTTTCGTAACTAGGTATTTACCTCAGGATTATAATTTTACAATATTATGACGATACTAAATATTTAAAAGGCCGAAAAACATAAAAAACAAAATCTCATTCAAGAGTAAACTGCCACTTTCGGTTGGCGGATGTTTACCAAATTCCTTATGTTTCTTACACCTTACGTAAAAATAATAGATATGAAATTTCAGCTTGATGGACTTGATAGTTTCGGAGAAAAAGTACACCAACACCGACATACATCGACATACATATGTACATTTTCCAGAAACCATGAAAACGTGATCAGGGGATAATACCTGATACGAATTAGTCAAAATCTCGAAGTCGAATTTTTACACGATCACAATACTTATTATTTATCTTTACTTTTGAATAATCGATATCATCACTCCAGAGCCAATCATCGATTCGGTGATTGCAAACATCATCGCCTGGAAGGCAGCCGGGCAGCGCCCACCTTGGGAGGAAGTATCCTCGGAAGAACCCGAGGTGAAGATCCTCCTCGCCCAATGGGACGCACTAACAGTCACTCAAGGCCAGCTCTACCGACGATGGGAGAACCCCGCCGGTACCCGTCACGTGCTTCAACTCGTCGTCCCGCAGGCCCGCATCAACGAGATCCTGTGGGAAATGCACAACTCACCCGCTGGTGGGCACTTCGGCATCAACAAAACACTAAAAAACATAAGGAAAAGATATTATTGGCCGACCTGCCGCACCGACGTCATCCGATGGTGCGAGAGATGCTCGGAATGCGCAGCACAGAACGGACCACATCGACGGAATAGAGGAGCCATGCGTCAATATATTTCGGGCGCACCCATGGAACGAGTAGCCGTGGACATTTTAGGTCCGCTTCCAGTATCCAACGGGGGGAATCGCTTCGTTCTTGTGGCCGCCGACTATTTCACCAAATGGCCAGAAGCCATCCCTTTGCCAGACCAAGAGGCGGAAACCGTAGCAGAAGCGCTGGTCACATTTTTTTTTACCCGCTTCGGCGCACCCCGAGAGCTACACTCCGACCAGGGTCGAAATTTCGAGTCCCGCGTTTTCTGCCACGCTCTAGATCTGATGGGTATCCACCGGACGAGGACCACACCATACCGCCCACAATCCGACGGTATGGTAGACAGACTGAACAAAACGCTACTAAACGTATCTGCGAAAATTCCTCAGCAACTGGAGCGAGGAATCAGAACGGGACTGGGACACTCTCCTCCCCATGTTCCTGATGGCGTATAGATCCTCAGAATACGACGCCACAGGAGAGTCCCCAGCCCGTATGATGTACGGGCGAGAGATTCGTCTGCCGTCGGAACTCCTTCACGGTGGACCACCACCAGACGCTGTCCAGGATCAACCGGCTCACGAATACAGCCGGAACTTGCAGGAACGTCTGAAGAAAGTCCACCGATTCGCCCGGGATCATCTGCGCCAAACGCATGGACGCATGAAAACTGGGTACGATCGAAGAATATCCGAGCCACACTACGAGGAAGGCGAGCTCGTGTGGCTCTATAACCCAGCGAAAAGACCCAGACGCAGCCTGAAGCTGACCTCGCTATGGGAAGGCCCCTACCGTATAATTACCCGTATCAGCGACGTCGTCTACCGGATTCGACGGGAATTCGACAACCCGCGGTACCTGGTGGTACACCTGGACCGGCTGGCCAAATATCGGGCAGCAGAGGACACCGCAGTACCACCTACTTCACCTTAATCTGTATATTGCTACCGTTATTGTAAATCTTTATGTATGTATATTTACCTCTAACTTGTTAATCTGTATGCATGTATTTTACCTCTAATTTGTAAATCTTTATGTATGTATTTACCTCTCATTTGTAAATCTTTATGTATGTATTTAACTTCATGTACGTATGTATTAACTGTACAAATAAATCGCTCGGGACGATCGATCAAAAAGGGGGGAGGGGTAGTGTAACGTACGTCGCACTGAGCGAGAGGATTGTGACCCCCTCTCGCTCAGCCTCCGCTTCCGAGAACCCAGATAACGGGACTCGGGGCGGCGGGTATAAAAGGACGCACTATTCTCCCCTAATTTGACTTAGATCTCAGCCTCATCCCTGAACGGTTGTCTTCTTTGCTCTCATCTCTGCTGCTACGTCCCCTGTTCTACTCGTCATCAATCCGAAACACTTCACCTACGCTACATAAGTTATTTACTTTGGATATTTTTAAGTATAAAAACAGTAGATATTAAAAATAATTTAAATACACCTTCTAAAACGTGGGTCGCGGTACTAAAAAGTTTGGGAAGCACTGTTGTAGATACATATTTTCAATGCTTCAATGCTACATATATTTGTTCGTAATCTCGGATCTCGAATCCTTTTGTACTGTAGACGCAAATAATTTGTTAAAAATAGTTTGCATAAATTGTTTCCAGCGCGTAGCTGGAAGTAATTTAGTGCGTAATTTAAAGTTTTTGGAAAAAAAATGGAATTCTTTATAAAATAATTGGTAAACGGCTAACCGAGCAAAATTACCCGGTTTTCGGGTTTTCTAAAACGTGCGGTTAATCGGTTTTCCGGTTTCGGTTTAACCCGGTTTGGAAGCCCTAGAGCAGTGATGCATTTGTGCAGTGGTGCATACCTATTTGATAGTAGGACCAATTTATCCATCTTCTAATTGTTCACTGGCCGCACAAAATCTCCTTTCAAAAGATTCTTGAATTCGGATGATGTGGCAATCATACTTTTGGCTGGAATCAATGCCATGTATAACATTTCTCTGCAGTGCGGAAAGTTATTTTCTCTCAGCTGTGAATGAAACAATTTAAGTTTTTTCCTGGAAGTCTGAGATGTAATGATTTTCCCCTTGCAATCGAGGATTCAGATCATTAAGCTGTGTTGTAATATTTGTCAGAAATGCAAAGTCACACAGCTATTGAGGATCTTCCAAAATATCGATAGACTTTCCTTTGTTAACAAGGAACATTTTGATTTCTTTTAAAAGTAACACGAATCTATTGAAAACCTTGCCTCTGCTTAACCAACGAACTTTACAGTAGTACAATAGGTCATTATATTCAGCATCGATTTCATCAAGAAAGGCTCTGAACTGTTTTTTAATGTTTACTGCCATTATAAATAAATGGGAATCTCGGCGAATTTTCAATATTGTTTCGTAAACGTTGTGCACTGACGAATTTTTAGGGAGAACTAACACCAAAATGCGTGTCTTGAAAACAATTAATTGTCTAAAAAGACTGCAACTGCATTGTAGAGAGTGCGAGACATTTGTAAAAAAATTAATTTTGGTCGCAAATCTCTATCCGTGAAAAAATAGTCGTACTAAATAAAAATAAAAATAAAACCGCATTGTATGGTTTTCTGTTAGTGACGATTCAGATTATGTACATACATATATTCCTTTGCTACTGCATAATTTGTTAACATATCAAACGTAGAATTTTTTTTATATTCAATGAAGTACTTGTCATTTTGGACCGCAAGAAATGTCATTTCGGGCATGCGGCCCGCGAGCTGCGGGTTGTGCATCACTGCCCTAGAGGCAACGCTTGATATTTAAGTACGTCATCTTCAGAAGAAGAATAACGTAAGTAATATAGTATAGGAACATTATCATAGCTACGCTCTGTGCCATCATAAATAATACTTAGCCAACATCATAGAGTGAAAGGTAAAAGGGAAAAGAAGAGGAAGAATGATCATCCATAAATGACATCACGCCTTAATGGGGAAAAGGGTATCTGATACAATGTGA
This sequence comes from Parapsyche elsis, assembly GCA_022651745.1. NCBI lineage: Eukaryota > Metazoa > Arthropoda > Insecta > Trichoptera > Hydropsychidae > Parapsyche > Parapsyche elsis. Next base: position 8,770,131 of record JAGVSN010000010.1, read on the forward strand.
TAATTTGTGACGAAGGGGGTTGGGGTTGTATAAAATGTGGCGTCATAAAACCAACAAAATAAATAAAATATTCCGTAATTTCCGGTTTTTTATTTTCTTTACTATTCTAAAAAAACTTATTTTGAAAATAATATGGGGGTAAAAGATTTTGTGACAAAATGTGACAATAGGGGGAGAGGGGATCAAAAAATACCCAATATCGTATGACGTCATTTATGGACGACCCCCAAGACAAAGGAAGAAATACAGCCAGACAAACTAACAAGGATCTAATCCTAAAATAGTGAAGAAAAATATAGTATGTTATGAAAAGCGTGTGGTGGTAGCACTGCTAACTTGTATATTGGTGACAGTGCGCACCGATGATAGTCGACAGCTGTCAAATAGTGTTGTGTAGCTGAGATTCGATATGTCAGTGGAAACAGTGCCTAAAGATTTGCGAGGCCTCAGAGCTTGCCTCGTCTGCTCGCTTATTAAGGTTTGATTTACCCTATTACAATTTTTAAACATCTGACAAACACTTAATTCTGTTGAAGCAAACCTAACTTTCATTTAACCTCAAAATTTTGTTTTAGACATTTGATCAATTTGAATACGATGGATGCGACAACTGTGAAGAATTCTTGAGAATGAAAAACAACAAGGACAATGTTTATGACTGCACAAGTAATAACTTTGATGGGTATGATTTTTTTTTTTCCAAAAAGTATAATATATTTTCTTAATAATTTTCCAAATTTCCTGTGTTGTTTTAGAATGATAGCTGTCATGAGTCCAGACGATAGTTGGGTTTGCAAGTGGCAACGAATTAGTATGCTCTATAATTAAATTTCAAACAATTAAAAAATATGTACATACATATAGTATGTAGATCTAATTTTATTTACAGCTCCGTTATTTTGTTATTTTGTTTACAGCTCGGTTTACTAAAGGTGTATATGCAATATCTGTATCGGGTCGGCTACCAGCAGGAATCATCAGAGATATGAAAAGTAGGGGCATTGCGTATAGACCATGTGATACAAGTCAACGATAATTCTACTTTTAAAAAATAATTATTATATTCTGAAATGAATCTACTCAACTTTTATTGAGACTGTATTCGATGAATGACGACTTCGCATATAATGATAAGATAAACTAATTGCTATAATCTAAGAATTATGTAAGAGTAAAATAAACACGATTTCTCCAATAAAAATTAATTTTCTTACAACTCATTCATCATACTCCGGACGTTTTTTTCATCAATTACTTTAATGAGGAAAGAAATATGTATATTTTAAATCAAAAAAAATAATTTATTCATCAACATATTATATACAATAAATAACCCATGCAGTGCTACATGCATTTGACCAATGTGCGCTTTTCAAGCAAAATTAAACTTTAGCAATAACGTCTATGGATCTGATACTGTCTTCGCCGTTTTGTTTGATTTTTGCGCCGTTATCTGCAAGTTTGTAATCGGTCCAAACCATCCTGATCAGGGTGATTGGACTGGTGTAACAGACCAACTTTCCAAACTGTCAACTAGGTTTCTCCATTTTGGGTGGAATTTTACATTCCTCGTCCGAACCCAAGATATCCTTTTCGATGTCTTTGAATTCAAGGTTTTGTTCTTTCATGGCGTTCTGAAAAGTCAACATGAATGTGATATTCAGGGTACAATAGTTAAACATGAATGAAATCAGTAATAAGTGGGGTTAAGGTCTGACCTTGACGCAAGTTTGGTAAGACTTGAAGACGTTGGCACATGCGGAATCATCCGTTTTTCCCTTGAGGAATTTTTCGGAGAACCAAGAGTTGAAGCACTCGTCATACTGACGTTTCAGGTCAGTACATTCAGCACCAATGCTGTTCATGATTATAGATCTTGATGACCAGTCACGGAGATCAGCTCCAATCCAACGGCTATTCGGTTTCTGATACCACTTCCCCGATTGCACCACTCAATGAATGGATGTCGATACTAGAGCTGTCAGTGACAGGTGTACCAACACAACTCAATACAATCAAAACATTGACCATCATACGAAATTTGAGGGGCTGAGTGTAAAAGTGGCGAGCCTGTCATTTGTAAAAAAAAATATATAAAATAGAAAACGTCGGTTCTTGTCTGTTACGTCCCCGCCGGAAGCAGGGATGCCAATGAAATTGCTTCCCACCGTTTAACAATCTGACAATAAACAGATGGTGCCAGAAATAGCTTTAAACATCAATTAGTGCTCTGTTTTACACATAGGCCACTCAAATCCCCAAATCCATTATTCAACAAATAATATTCCAAAAGTAGCATTACAAATAAAATGACCTAGGTATTTTGTTATCACAAAAGACCTAAAATGCCACCCGCCCATGTATATAAATAAATGAATATGTAATCGTTATTGATCGTTCGAAGAATTTGTCTTGTCGCAGTCCAAGATGTCATCAAAGTCTGAAAACAATTAAAATTTCTATGTGGTCGATCTTGGTCGACTACTTTGAACCGAGTCTCTCCGATATCAAAATAAGTCTCGTCGCAGTCGAAGATGTACTCACTGGGCTATAGCAAAGTTACAGTTTAAACGTTCGATCTGACGGGGCTCCGTAGCTTCCGAGTAAGAACCGACAAACGGCGAACCACTTGCACTGACCATCAATATATTAACTATCCACGGTCGAGCGGACTTGCTTCATGGGACTCCACCAATGGGGCGGAGCTTCAGCGCTTCTAAAACATTTTCTATGTTTCGTTTTTCTAAGTTTCGTAGTAGACCCCTCTAGAAGTAAATCATTAATGTATTAACGTAGTTCAATTATTGCCAAATTTCATACGTGAAACATCAGATCAATATGTCAACAATGCACATATACACGCTTCTCCAATACACTCTCAGGGAGAAGATTGTCAAACGGTGGGAAGCACTTTCATTGGTCAAGCACTTCCGGCGGGGGGGATATAACAGACAAGAACTGAAAAAAAAAGTTATTAATGATGTAAATCCGCGCCACTCTGTATAAGTACGCCAGAGATATTCGAAAATAAGTCTTTTCGTCGCATTGGTTGGTGAAATTACGACTGTATTTATGTACCTGGAAATACACATGGAAAAAAATTCAATTCGACTTTTTAAAGTTTTTAAAATCGGAGTCGGATTGTGGGAAAATATAGGAGTCGGAGTCGCGTTTTTTTTTAACGACTACACAGCCCTGGTTAAAACCCTGATCAGCCGGGTCTACTACGAATGACCTTAAGTCATACACTGGCAGACAGATAATTCAGTCGACAGCAACGAATTGAGAGTGTGAAAATCATTCGCGCATAGCTTGATATCTTGATATCTTGATAGCTTGATTCGCGCATAGCATAGCTTGATTCAGCTTGATAGACTTGATAGTTTCGCAGAAAAAGTTAATTAACACCGAAAACCAAGAGTAAAAGTACTACTTCCGATTGGAAAAAAAAATATTATGTTAAAGGTACACATACTACATATGCAAAATTTCAGCTTAATGTGTACCATAGTTTTGCTGGAAAAACCTTCCAAAGATGACTTTGAGATGACAAAGTTGACTTCCAAAGTGACTTTCCAAGGAAAGTACCATTTCAATTTTTTTTTAAATGGTTTCAACAAAAGTTTTTTCACTTCATTCTTACCATTGGCAAAATCTTTCAATTGGTCCTTATAATACCGATTCATCTCACCACAAACATATCCGACTACCTATACAACATTGAATGCTGTTCATCTCTGCAACACAATATCTTTGAATATGCGTATGTACAGTGATTTCAGCATAATAATTGGTTTGATTGCCGTGTGTAAACTTATCACGATAAGCATGACACCAATCCTTGCGTATCCAATATGTTTCCACATTCATATTTAATCCAATTTAAATAGAAACGACCGCTCAATTTTAAATATAATAACGCAGTTTTCTATGCGAAACAAATGGTGTTGGTTAGAAAAACGCTATGGCCACTAGTGGTATAATAGCTTTCTCGCTCACTCGTACGCGCAATTTAGCAATTGTAAATAAGCTGCAACGCGTCGATGGAGAGCATCATCCGAGGACTTCACCATTGAGATACAAATAGTGTAATGTATATTTTCCTTGCAGGTGAAAAAACACGATAAGCTGCCCGATACAATATACTTGTCTTGTGAATCCTTGTCTGAAATTTCTCATCATTTTTCAAAAGACCCCGTGTTTAAAATGATAAAATGGCAAGACTGACCGAACGCTTAGATATTAAAGTGGAAAAAGTTTTACTAGACGATTTAGTTTGCAAGGATGAGGGTTTTGATAACAATTTGCAATTGTATAAATCACCCGTTGATGACGAGGGTGATGAAAAACAATCAAGCAGCATAGAAGAAAAATATTCTACAAACGATGTAAAAGATCACCCTCGCAATCTACAGGAAAAGAGTCAAACCATCGATGAACTTTCACTGTGCAATACACGATATAATGATGAACGAAAATGTTCACCGGTAATATTTCCATGATGGGCGAATTGAAATTATTACTTCAGCTTTATTAAAATATTAATTTATTTAGTTAATGTAGTATTTAATTTGAACTTTTTTTGAAAAGTACATTTTTTTATTGATCGTTTTGATTTGCAGATGGATGGTGATATATTAAAAAAAGGTACGAATCGCCAACCTGGGAAAAAAAAATTCAAATGTGAAATTTGTTCAAAAAGTTTTACACTAACAAGTCACTTAAAAGGACATATGCGCAGTCACACTCGGGAAAAACGATACAAATGTGAAATTTGTTCACAATTTTTTGCAGAAAAATCTCAATTAAAAATACATATGCGCATTCACACTGAAAAAAAACCATACATGTGTGAAATTTGTTCACAATGTTTTGCAACATATTCGAGATTAAAGATGCATATTATGAGCAATCACACTGGAAAAAAACCATACAAATGTGAAATTTGTTCAAAAAGTTTTGCAATAAAACGTTCATTAAAAGTACATATGAGAATCCACACTGGGGAAAAACCATACAAATGTGAAATTTGTTCAAAAGGTTTTGCAATAGAAGCTAGATTAAGAGGACATATGAACATTCACACTGGCGAAAAACCATACAAATGTGATATTTGTTCAAAAAGTTTTGCAACAAAATCTCATTTGAGCAAAGAAAAAAAACATTTGATTTGCATTCAAACCTGAGATTAAAAAAATACATAAAATTCCATGGGAAAAACCATACAAATGTGAAATTTGTTCAAAAAGTTTTGCAGTAAAAGCTAAATTAACACGACATATGACCGTTCACACTAGGAAAAAACCATACAAATGTGAAATTTGTTCTCAATATTTTGCAACAAACCCGAGATTAAAAATACATATGACCGTTCACACTGGGGAAAAACCATACAAATGTGAAATTTGTTCACAGTGTTTCGCAACAAACCCGAGATTAAAAATACATACGAGCATTCACAGTGGTGAAAAACCATACAAATGTGAAATTTGTTCAAAAAGTTATACAGAAAAACATACCTTAAAAGAACATATGAGCATTCACACGAGGCAAATACCAAACAAATGTGAAATTTGTTCAAAATGTTTTGCAGTAAAGTACTATTTAAGACAACATATGAAATATCACACCAAAGAAAAATCATTGAACCATGAAATCAGCTCGAAATGCTTTGTAAATCATGAAAAAGTGCCTGTCGTAATTGAGTGCCGGCTTTGTTTATGTGCTGCTGCAGCAGAGTCTTCCTTCCCTATTGATGACTATTCTGACTTACTAATGAAACATATCTGGAGCTGCAGTCAGCCACAGGTTGGTATCTCGACTTATTCACATGGCGTGAGCTAAGACCTGATAGAGTCTTTCACCTATATTGGTTAATATGTACTAACCATAGATATTAGAATAAACAAAATGTATTAATTAAATATATAAATAAATTTAAATCTTACTTCACACCTTGACCTCAACTAACAATTAAACTCATTACAGTGGAACCCCGTTGCATCGTTTTTCATGGGACCGTAAAAAAAAAAAAACAGAAAAAATGTATGCAGAAAAAACAATACAATGTATGGTCGGGACTATGAAAAAATAGCGATGTATGCGAAAAAATAATACAAGCGAGAACGATGCAACGGGGTTCCACTGTATATAATATTAACGTACCGAATAATCATGTGACAATAATATTATAAGTATAAACCACCGGCAGTTCGTAGCCGACCATTGTAAGGGGTAGAATCAATAAAGAATATAGTTATCTATTAGTTTTTATCATCTCGTCTGCACAACCCTTAATTTGTGCTCTCATCAAAGTCAGATGCTAAAAGACTAATGTAATTTATATTTTCCTTGCAGGTGAAAAAACACAACATGCTGCCCAATACAATATGCTTGTCTTGTGAATCCAACCTCAAATCGCTCATCAATTTTAAAGAAACCTGTGCTAAAAATAATGAAATAGCAAGATTGAAACTAACTGAATGCTTAAATATTAAAGTGGAAGAAGTTTTACTCGACGATTTGGTTTGGCAGGATGGGGGCTTTGATAACAATTTATAACTATAGCAACCAATAACTGACCTTTTGGTCGACCACTACGAATCTGTATGTATGTGTTCATACATAGATAGAGATTGAATTTCACTTATTGTACTTTCTTCGCCATTTTTCTCCAATTATTTATTTCTTCATATTATTCGTCCCATAATGTGCACCTACATATGGTGCGGCGACATTAGCGCGCCGACGTTAGTGCGCAATTTATTATTTTTATATTTGATAAAAACCATAACAATCAATGTTTGTTGATTTTATAACAATTGACTTATGTACATATAATGGTTTAAGAAAAAAAAAAGCGGCACAAGTTGTTTCAATAAGTCTTTGCTGGTTTCGCAAAAATTGAAATTATTTCAATATTTTCTTTTAGTTTTAATAAGTCTGTCGGTCACAACAATTGGCTTTTAGTTAAAGTCGCAATGACCTTTACTTTATACGTAAAGGGACCGAAACTGTTTCATTTCGCCGCCGCTGCCGCTGGACACAGCTCAAATTTTATTGCTAAATATTATTTATACCCTTTCGCCAAAATCGCCGTCGTCCTCAAATAGTTAACTATACTTTCTATCGATAAACATTTTGGAAACCAAACACTTATGGGTTAAGCGATTAACTAATAAAAACAAAGTGGAGAAACGCTCATATACATTAACTAATATTTGGACATTTCACATGGTGGAATGTTCTTATCTTATTATAATTTTGTCCAATCGATAAAATTTTCATGTATAGGTTTGTAAAAGTACCAACTAATTGTAAATAAGATGTAATTTTGACAGAAAAGTTTTCTTGGATTAGTAAATTTCTTTAAATGAGCAGTCAACAATACAAAATAATTTTATTTTGCCCGCTACTGTCGGCGCGCTAAAGTCCCACGCGCTTATGTCGGGGTTGTACTGCGCGCTTATGTCGGCGCGCTAATGTCGGGGTGCCCCTACATATATCTCGCTATAATGGCCTTCTTTAACTATAGCTCAGTTTTGATATACGGCCAAACAAAAGTTAAGTCTCGAGGTATTTTTGGTATGTACATAGTTGACCTCGAGACAAATTAATGTATCTTAATGTAAACATAATGTATCATCAAAATCCCATATGTATTTTGTTACCTTGATAATTTTATTTTTATTTTTATTATTAATCTTCTATATCTATATATATAAAAATCAATGTCTGTCTGTCTGTCTCTTATAGGCTCCTAAACCACTCAACCGATCGCAATGAAACTTTCAGGACTTATTGTGATCATGCCGGAGATGGTTCTTGTGAAAAAAAATCGGGATAAAACGGGAACGGGAACGGGCCTGCTCACGCGTTAGATAACGTACTAGGAACGGGACCGGGATCTGGAATCGGGAAAAAACGGGAACGGGAACAGGAACGGGCCTGCTCACGCGTCAGAAAACGTAACGGTATCGGGCAAACTTTTTTTGAATTTTTTTTTTTTTTAATTTTTCAACTTTTGATACCCCCTAAAGCCATTCCGGCCCCCAAACCACCCCCCAGACGCCCCTCATACCCCGACGGCCTCCTTTTTGGACTCCCGAAAAACAATGCCGGCCCCTTACCACCCCCCAGACCCCTCTCAAACCCCAGCAGCCCCTTTTTTTGCACTCCCGAAATTTTTTATGCCGGCCCCTCACCACCCCCCAGACCCTCCTCTACCCCTACGGCACCATTTTTGGACTCCCGAAAAGCTATGCCGGCCCCTCACCACCCCCCCCAGACCCTCCCTACCCCTACGGCACCATTTTTGGACTCCCGAAAAGCTATGCCGGCCCCTCACCCCCCAGACCCCTCCCCTACCCCCACGGCACCTTTTTTTGCACTCCCGAAAAGCTATGCCGGCCCCACCACCCCCCAGACCCTCCCCTACCCCTACGGCACCATTTTTGCACTCCCGAAAAGCTATGCCGGCCCCTCACCACCCCCAGACCCCTCCCTACCCCTACGGCACCTTTTTTGCACTCCCGAAAAGCTATGCCGGCCCCTCACCACCCCCCCCCAGACGGCACCCTCCCCTATGCCGGCCCCTCACGGCACCCTTTTTACGGCACCTTTTTTTTGCACTCCCGAAAAGCTATGCCGGCCCCTCACCACCCCCCCAGACCCCTCCCCTACCCCTACGGCACCATTTTTGCACTCCCGAAAAGCTATGCCGGCCCCTCACCGGCCCCCCAGACCCTCCCCTACCCCTACGGCACCTTTTTTTTGCACTCCCGAAAAGCTATGCCGGCCCCTCACCACCCCCCAGAACGGTATCGGGCATTGCAACGCATGCCGGGTCAGCTAGTCTATATATACTAGTGTAAGCCCGTTGAATATCAACGGCCGATGAATTTTAAATTACGTAAAGCTTTTTTTTAATAGAGATCCCCACTAATTGATCGCACGGTTGTAAGTGACAAAAAAAAATAGTTTTTATAACGCCATCTATGTATTATAGCAATCACGTAGTATCGATAGTATCGATAGAGTGATTTTGTAAAAATCAAAAAACAAAAAAAAAAAAAAATTTATACCTTATTTTCATTATATTACAATTATTAATTAATATATATATAATAATTATAATTTTGTAAGTAAAAAAACAAAAAAATTATAGTTTTTATAGGTAGGTAGGTAGGTATGTAGGCAGCAGTCAAGTTCGCGTGTATATAGGTAAGAAAGGACTCTCTTAGCAAGCGGCCGTAGCTGATACGTTACCGACGGCGACAGAGTGAGCGTTAGCGCAATACCTTTTGAGCCTGAGGTCGTGGGTTCGAACCCCACTCCCCACTGCCAAGTTTTTTCCCAATTTTTCCTCAGCGAGCGTTATCAGCAGACAGACAGACAGACCGATTTCGGCTATTATATATATAATAAAAATAAATGTCTGTCTGTTTGTCTGTCTCTTATAGGCTTCTAAACCACTCAACCGATCGCGATGAAACTTTCAGGACTTATTGTGATCATGCCGGGGATGGTTCCTGTGAAAAAAAATCTGGATAAAACGGGAACGGGCCTGCTCATGCGTCAGATAACGTACTAGGAACGGGAATGGGATCTGGAATCGGGAAAAAACGGGAACGGAAACAGGAACGGGCCTACTCACGCGTCAGATAACGTACTAGGAACGGGACCGGGATCTGGAATCGGGAAAAACGGGAACGGGAACAGGAACGGGCCTGCTCACGCGTCAGAAAACGTAACGGTATCGGGCAAACTTTTTTTGAATTTTTTTTTTTATTTTTTCAACTTTTGATACCCCCTAAAGCCATTCCGGCCCCCAAACCACCCCCCCCAGACGCCCCTCATACCCCGACGGCCTCCTTTTGGACTCCCGAAAAACAATGCCGGCCCCTTACCACCCCCCAGACCCCTCTCAAACCCCAGCAGCCCCTTTTTTGCACTCCCGAAAAGCTATGCCGGCCCCCCACCACCCCCCCAGACCCTCCTCTGCCCCCCTACGGCACCATTTTTGGACTCCCGAAAGCTATGCCGGCCCCTCACCACCCCCCCCCCACCCCTCCCCTACCCCCCTACGGCACCATTTTGGACTCCCGAAAGCCATGCCGGCCCCTCACCACCCCCCCAGACCCCTCCCCCCCTACCCCTACGGCACCTTTTTTGCACTCCCGAAAGCTATGCCGGCCCACCACCCCCCCCCAGACCCTCCCCTACCCCTACGGCACCATTTTTGCACTCCCGAAAAGCTATGCCGGCCCCCACCACCCCCCCCAGACCCTCCCCTACCCCCTACGGCACCTTTTTTTTTTTTTGCACTCCCGAAAGCTATGCCGGCCCCTCACCACCCCAGAACGGTATCGGGCATTGCAACGCATGCCGGGTCAGCTAGTCTATATATACTAGTGTAAGCCCGTTGGATATCAACGGCCGATGAACTAAATTACGTAAAGCGCTTTTTTAATAGAGATCCCCACTAATTGATCGCACGGTTGTAAAGTGACAAAAAAAAAATAGTTTTATAACGCCATCTATGTATTATAGCAATCACGTAGTATCGATAGTATATAGAGGTGATTTTGTAAAAAATCAAAAAAAAAAAAAAAAAAAAAAATTTATACCTTATTTTCATTTATATTACAATTATTAATTAATATATATATAATAATTATAATTTTGTAAGTAAAAAAAAAAAAAAAATTATAGTTTTATAGGTAGGTAGGTAGGTATGTAGGCAGCAGTCAAGTTCGCGTGTATATAGGTGAAAGGACTCTCTTAGCAAGCGGCCGTAGCTGATACGTTACCGACGGCGACAGAGTGAGCGTTAGCGCAATACTTTTGAGCCTGAGGTCGTGGGTTCGAACCTCCCCACTGCCAAGTTTTTTCCCAATTTTTTTCCTCAGCGGGCGTTATCAGCAGACAGACAGACAGACCGATTTCGGCTATTATATATATAATAAAAAAATAAATGTCTGTCTGTTTGTCTGTCTCTTATAGCTTCTAAACCACTCAACCGATCGCGATGAAACTTTCAGGACTTATTGTCATGCCCGGGGATGGTTCCTGTGAAAAAATCTGGATAAAACGGGAACGGGCCTGCTCATGCGTCAGATAACGTACTAGGAACGGGAATGGGATCTGGAATCGGAAAAAACGGGGAACGGAAACAGGAACAGGCCTACTCTACGCGTCAAACTCAGGAACCGGGACGGGATCTGAAAAAAAAAAACGGGAACGGGAACAGGAACGGCTTGCTCGCGTCCAGAAAACGTAACGGTATCGGGCAAACTTTTTTTGAATTTTTTTTTTATTATTTTTTCTTTGATACCCCTAAAGCCATTTCACCAAACCACCCCCCCCCCAGACGCCCTCATACCCCGACGGCCTCTTTTTGGACTCCCCGAAAACAATGCCGGCCCCCTTTACCACCCCCCCCAGACCCCTCTCAAACCCCCCAGCAGCCCCTTTTGCACCCCCCGAAAGCCATGCGCCGGCCCCTCACCACCCCCAGACCTCCCTACCCTACGGCACCATTTTGGATCGGCCCTCACCACCCCCAGACCTCCCCACCCTACGGCCATTTTGGACTCCCGAAAGCTATGCTGGCCCCTCCCCCCAGGGCACTTACATGCCGGCACCACCCCCAGATGACCCCCCTACGGCACCCCTCCCGAGCTTCTTGCTGGTCACCAGGCCCCCCCACCCTCCCCACCTTTTACGGCACCTTTTTTGGCCCTGAAAAAACCACCCCCCAGAACGGTATCGGGTACTGCAACGCATGCCGGGTAAGCCGTTGAATATCTAGGTGTGACTGAATATCAACGATGAATTTTAAAACGTAAGCGCTTTTTAATAGAGATCCCACTCAATTGATCGCACGGTTGTAAGTGACAAAAAAAATAGTTTTATAACGCCATCCTATGTATTATATCGATGGTATCGATAGGGATTTTGTAAAAAAAACAAAAAAAAAAAAAACGGAACGGCCTGCCTACGTCGGATAACGTACTAGAACGGGATCGATCCGGAACAGGAATGGGCATTGCAACGCATCCAATAGTTATTGATAAAATCGCTTGGTGGTGTAACTGTCATCATTTTCCCTTGTATTATATTATAACGTTTATAGTAGTAGGAGTAGATCATCCATTGATGATCCTCATTCACTTTTAAATTGGGCGAGATCAGTTGGCTTCACCCTCCGCAGTCGTCTCAGGTTACCAGCAACATTTAATAAGGATGCTGCCTCAGGATTTACATGTCGGGACAGGCGAAGTTTATGCTTGCGCGCATATTTCCCGATTTCCTCTTTGACGGTTGGCATCTGCAGGTCCATATGGGGTCTGCCCGTCCTGTATAATAAAGGTGCTTTTACCGCACATCTTTTTATTTTGGAACTTTTGTATGATTTTTGCGCACGCCCATGGCTGTATGCCATACCTTGATGATTTGGTTGAAAAAAAAAATCTGTTTTCATTATTTTTTCATCGCATTTGTATTCTACATACACATATGTACTCGAAACATTGTTTATAACTTCCACACATTTTATTCGTAAAAAAACTAAGAACGCATATGGATAATAAAACTTTAGAAATATGAAAATGTTTTTTTATTTCGGAAATCGTTTATAATTGGAAAAGACTGGTGGGGTATTAAAGAACCCCCCCTTCGAATGAGGGAGTTGGTTTCGATGCTCAGTAAAGGCGGGTTAAAAATATTCAATCAGAGTAAAACTTTTGAGAACCACCGCATAAAGAATATGTATTTTAAAAATATCATTAATATTATTCAGTAATAACAAAATTAAAATTACAACCATGAATAAATATTAACAGCTGATCTTTACTTTCATGGGCAGCATAGATATAGAATATATATAGTTATTCTATATCTGTTCCGACAAGTCTCTGGTGGTATTCGGTGAGGTTACGACCAAACCGTGTTTGTTATTGTTATGACCGGGACGCGGTTGGGTGTCCGGCATCCGAGAAGGAAAGTCGCTTGAAACGCTCTCTCCGCTTTAACTGTTTCATCCTCCACGGTCGGCTGCTGGGTGCGCGAGTCCCTGGGCTCGCGTATGTTGGCCCCGGCCTGGGGCGTGATGATTCAGCTGCGCAGAGTCCAGTTTACCCAGACAACTCCTAATTGAAATGGATAACCTATCGCAGATTGCCTCTCTGCAAAGGAGATCGAGAGGGTTCTGGCCGAGCTCCGAGCGAAAGGGAAAGGACAGCGGGCTGGAGGCTCTTCTGGTCGCCGTAAACCCCGGAAAGTGGCGGGTGTCCAAAGCGACCCGCCAAAGGTACTCTTCTCCTCCACGGGAAAATCCAAGGCGGCGAAGCAGTTTCCCGCGCTTTCAAAACAAAGGCAACGCCTTGAAGGTCTCCACCGGGACTTTCCAACCGGTTTTTTTTCAGGTATTGACGGAGACCCGAAGAGGCCCCCCACGATCTCTTCCAGCCCGATGCTGGTTCCGTGGGGCTCGAGTTCTGTTCACAGAATGTCCGACGTCAGAGAGCAAATCGTCAGCCCGCGCTGGATCTGCGAAGTGGGAAACCACGAAATGCTCGCCTGCGCGAATCTGGAACCCGTTTCCGAAAAAAATCCAATCTCCCAGGTGCACGGGTAAAATTTCCGCCCTTTTCCGCGACGATCAAGCACGTACGCACACTCTCCACAACAGCAAGCACGGGTGTCTGGCACCTGTATAAACCCCCAGATCCCCACCAGCCGCGCCCACTCCACCTGATGCCGCAGGTAGCAGTCAAACCTAACACCTGACTTGTCCGGGAACAACCCTCCCCTCTCCCGATTCACCAGTGCTGCCCGCGGACGCAGGTAGCCTACCCATATCCCAAGCCGGTACCTATTGTTTCTCAGGAACAAAAACAATGCCGGAAATCCGCCGTAAGCTCCCTTGCCGCCGGTTCCAATTCACGGCCACCTCAAAGAGGCCACTATTAAACTCGTCGCCGACAGTGAAACGGCGCACCGAGAAATTACAAAACTACTGAAACTCAAAATACGAGTTCTATACTTACACGGTTGCCTCGGATAAGCCGCTCAAACCGTTATTAGGGGGGTAAACACCGACCTCTCGATCGATGAGATCACCGAAGATCTCAAGTCCTTAGGACACGAACCTCAGGTCGTCCGTCTGATGAGGGAAAACAACAAGTCCCCAATGCCCTGATACTAATCCGGAGTCTCCTCAGAACGCCGAAGGGCAAAGAAATATATAAATATGTAAAATACCTCTGCAATGGTAGTGAGAGTGAGGCACTCCGCAGGTAATCCATCCCCATTGCTTTCGCTGCCTGAAGCACGGCACGTCTCAATAAACTGCAGAATGTCACTAAAAATGCATTAAATGCTGCGCCCTCACATGACACAAGAGTGCGAGGCCATAAATCCCCACGCAAGTGCGCCAACTGCGAAGGAGACCACTTCTGCTTCTGTACGGAGGATGTCCCTCAACCCAAACAACGGCCGAAATAGGGATAAGAGAAGCATTCCCATGTCCCTACCCCTCTCAAAACGGTCCCAACAACCCCCTCAACCTGCCCCCCCCGCAGAGCTGCAACGACTAGCTTGGCCTCGCCTCTCCTCTCCTACGCTGCAGCACTGGGCCCTCCGGCTACCTCCTACGCTGCCTCGATGGGCCTTCCCTCCCTAGAGCACTCCTCCGAAACTGACCTGGATAGACTCACGCGTAACGTGAATGAAATAGCTAATGCCATGAACTCTAGATTCTCAATCCTAGAATCAAAAATAAGTCAATTAGCCCTAATCAATTTAATGGCTGAACGCGAACTTAGAATCCTCTTTTGGAATGCGAACGGACTCACAAACAAAACCGGAACTAACCGACTACCTGCAGCGACACAACGTTGACGTCGCATTGGCAAATGAAACCCACCTGGCGGCTGGAACCAACCCGCGTATCGCAAATTATAACCTATACCGTACTGACCGGATGGGAAGGAGAGGTGGAACAGCGTGTACGCAAAACGTTGTCTCTCCAAAATCTCATAAATGACTCCTCCCTCACCGAAGCTCTCAACTGCACCTCGATAGAAGTATGGATCGGAAAATCCAAATCAATAATCCTTCACGCAGTCTACAATCCTCAAACCGCACCATTGCTCCCGAGGATTTTGCAGACATTCTAATCCCCCGACAAACCCAACATCATAGCAGGTGACTTAAACAGCAAACACCGAAACTGGCATGCCAGACGCAGTAACCGTAACGGCAGACGACTCGCGGACATCTCCGCCGAACTAAACTTCCACATAGACGCTCCCTCGAGCCAACCCTACAGACTCACTGGCGGATTTGCCGACGTACTCGATATAGTAATTTTTTTAAAGATTATGTAGGTGGCTACAACCTCATAAACCATAATGACCTCTCATCGGACCATAACCCGATCCTCCTGGGAACTTACCAACAGCTCCCCGCTGGTGAACCCTCTCAATCGCAAAACAATCGACTGGGGCTACTTTGTTTATTTGGTTGAGCAAAACACAACGTACCCTACCAACCTTGACTCGAAACAAGGATTGATGCGGCGGTTGAGAATCTAACGGAATCCTAACGGTGGTAAATCGATTAAGCCACGACCTCAACCACCGAAGATAACAGCCCAACAATCACTTCCGAGACAAATCAGACAATTAATTAGCAAAAAAAAAATGGCAAAGAACTAGGGACCCGGTCCACAGATCCGCGCTTTGTAAACTTCAATACGAAGTCCGAGAGGAACTCAAGGTCGTCCGTCTGATGAGGGAAAACAACAAAGTCCCCAATGCCCTTGATACTAATCGAGTCTCCTCGAACGCCGAAGGGCAAAGAAATATATAACATAAAATACCTCTGCAATGAGGTAGTGAGAGGGAGGCACTCCGCAGGAGTAACTCCATCCCCATTGCTTTCGCTGCCTGGAAGCACGGGCACGTCTCAATAAACTGCAGAATGTCACCAAAATGCATTAAATGACACAAGAGTGCGAGGCCATAAATCCCCCACGCAAGTGCGCCAACTGCGAAGGAGACCACTTCGCTTCGTACGGAGGATGTCCCCTCAACCCAAACAACGGCCGAAATAGGGATAAGAGGAAGCATTCCCATGTCCCTACCCCCCCTCTCAAAACGGGTCCCAACAACCCCCTCAACCTGCCCCCCCGCGCAGGCTGCAACGACTAGCTTGGCCTCGCCTCTCCTCTCCTACGCTGCAGCACTGAGCCCTCCGGCTACCTCCTACGCTGCCTCGATGGGCCTTCCCTCCCTAGAGCACTCCTCCGAAACTGACCTGGATAGACTCACGCGTAACGTGAATGAAATAGCTAATGCCATGAACTCTAGATTCTCAATCCTAGAATCAAAAATAAGTCAATTAGCTTCCCTAATCCAATTTAATGGCTGAACGCGAACTTAGAATCCTCTTTTGGAATGCGAACGGACTCGCAAAACAAAAAAAAACCGGAACTAGCCGACTACCTGCAGCGACACAACGTTGACGTCGCATTAATAAATGAAACCCACCTTACGGCTGGAACCAACCCGCGTATCGCAAATTATAACCTATACCGTACTGACCGGATGGGAAGGAGAGGTGGCGGAACAGCGGTGTACGCAAAACGTTGTCTCTCCCAAAATCTCATAAATGACTCCTCCTCACCGAAGCTCTCAACTGCACCTCGATAGAAGTATGGATCGGAAAATCCAAATCAATAATCCTTCACGCAGTCTACAATCCTCCAAACCGCACCATTGCTCCGAGGATTTTGCAGACATTCTAATCCCCGACAAACCCAACATCATAGCAGGTGACTTAAACAGCAAACACCGAAACTGGCATGCCAGACGCAGTAACCGTAACGGCAGACGACTCGCGGACATCTCCGCCGAACTAAACTTCCACATAGACGCTCCCTCCGAGCCAACCTACTACAGACTCACTGACGGATTTGCCGACGTACTCGATATAGTAATTTTAAAGATTATGTAGGTGGCTACAACCTCATAAACCATAATGACCTCTCATCGGACCATAACCCGATCCTCCTAGAACTTACCAACAGCTCCCCGCTGGTGAACCCTCTCAATCGCAAAACAATCGACTGGGGCTACTTTGTTTATTTAGTTGAGCAAAACACAACGTACCCTACCAACCTTGACTCGAAAACAAGGATTGATGCGGCAGTTGAGAATCTAACGGAATCCCTAACGGTGGCAATCGATTAAGCCACGACCTCAACCACCGAAGATAACAGCTCCCAACAATCACTTCCGAGACAAATCAGACAATTAATTAGCAAAAAAAATGGCAAAGAACTAGGGACCCGGTCCACAGATCCGCGCTTTGTAAACTTCAATACGAAGTCCGAGAGGAACTTTCTAGCCATCGGAACCTTCTATGGGAAGCGAAAATAGAAGCGTTAAACGTAAAAGAAAACGCCTTCTGGAGGATGGCCAAATTCTTCAAAAGCCAACCGGTAAAACCCCAGAAAATCCTATCAGCCACCGAAGGCCTAGTCTATACAACGGAGAGTATGGCCAAGGCTTTTGCCGACAGTCTTGAACTCCAATTCGACATCAACCGAACGGACGCTAACCCAGCGACCATAATCAACACCGAAAAGCTAGTCCAATGCTTTGCGGAAACCACTAACTCCCAGACGTTTACGGCTATGCGAGCAGAGCCCCATAGAAGTCTGTAAGATCCTCAGATCCCTAAAAACAGGAAAGGCCCGGCCCCGACAACATACCGAACAGAGCGCTAAAAATTCTTCCGGAAAATGCGATTAGCTCATTAACAGCTATCTGTAATGCTTCCTTCCGCAAGGAGTACTTCCCCAAACCTTGGAAAACGGCCAGCGTGGTTATGATTCGAAAACCAGGTTCAGACCCAACCTTACCCGTGAACTACCGTCCTATTAGCCTCCTCTCATGCCTCGGTAAGGTGATGGAGAGACTTATCCTTAATCGCATGTCCATGCATATGGCAGAACACAATATCCTCCCTCCTGAACAATTCGGGTTCCGCGCCGGAATGTCGGCGGTGCACCAGTTACAGCGGGTGGTCGGATTCGTGAAGCAGGAGACCTCTCGCTGCAGATCGGTAGGAGGAGTTTTTCTCGACATCTCTAAGGCTTTTGACAAGGTGTGGCATGCTGGCTTACTGCACAAAATGATAAAATATAACTTCCCGCCCTCGTTAACTAAAATCACGCGCTCTTTTCTGTACGGCAGAACATTCATGGTCAAAATAGGCAACACCTTATCACTTCCACGCAAAATACGCGCTGGTGTCCCACAAGGGTCACTTCTCGGTCCCTCTTTATTTAATATATACTCATCAGACTTACCCCGCCCAGACGGTGATAACCTACTTCTAGCCCTGTACGCAGACGACACCGCCATCCTTGCAAGCGCTGAAAGACGCGGTGAAGTTAACCGACTCCTCCAAAACTATCTAGACCGCCTAGAACAGTGGTTTCACAGGTGGAGGTTCTCAGCAAATCCCGCCAAGACACAGGCTATCATGTTCCTACCCACAGGGCGGAACTGTCAAATCAGTAAACTTCATACGGTTACCCTAAATAACGTAAGCTTACCCTGGGCGAAACAAGCGAAATACCTTGGACTCACCCTGCAGTACAAACTTAGCTGGCTTCCACACTACCGGAATATACATAAAGCAGCTTCTGTAGCCCTCGCACGGCTCTACCCTCTCCTCAAGAGGAAGAGCAGACTATCACAAAAAAATAAAGTATTGCTTTACAGGTCCACGGTGAGGCCGGTTATGACCTACGCAGCCCCGGTATGGGCCCACGCTCTAAACCACACCTGGCTCAATAACCTCCAAATCCCTCAAAACAAAGCCCTTAGAATGGCAGTAAATGCCCCGTGGTACGTCCGAAACCGCCAAATTCACAGAGACTTGAAATTCCCGACAGTCGGCAATCACCTAATAGACTTGTCAAAAAAATATTTTCTGCGGCTTGAAACAGATAAGCACGCGCTCATCAAGGCACTGGCAATTCGCTTAGATTGCAGTGAAAGCCAACCCCAGGACGTCCTGTCCCCACAACACTTGTGCAAAAGATTTAACTTCTAAAAAGAAGACGGCGAATCCGACCGCCAACCCAGGTGGGACTCCGCCTGCCGACTTGAGGCAGGGAGGTCTCTAGTATTTTACGGGACCGGCCACGCGTTGTGGCTGCAGCACCGCCGAATTTGCAGAAAAATACTTAAAAAAAAAAAAAAAAAAAATCCGCGATGTATCCTTTCGCAACCCCAAACATAATGTGGTTGACGAACTGATTAATTTTAAAAAAAATCAGTACGTTAGCCTATTTATTTTTGCTTTCAGATCGAAGTCAGTTCCTAAATACAAACGTTTGATAGCGCAGTAAAAGCACATGGCTGTAAACTGCGTTGCATATAGACCAGATCACAAGAAAAGGCACCCCGCCCTTCCGGCGTTGGCGCTGGAAGCAATGCGTCCCGTTACATTCTTCTGGGTGGGTAGCAGCCCCTCAGGAAACTATCCTTGTTCGGTGCGGATCGCGTTGGAGAGTAGACCTCTCTCCCCTGCTTCCGCACCCATACCCGCAACACTCTTCGTTGATCGACGTTTCGAACTACTTGTTCGAAACATAACCACCAGGGGCTTCGCCCTCCCCGACCCCCTTTACCACTTGCCTCGACGGCAACGTTACTGTACACTGTACCTTATTTACTGGGAAATAAATGATAGTGAAAGTACATGAATCTGTGGTTTCTATCTTCAGCCAAAACCTAACCTCAAACGTCAGAGTGAAGCCGGCCAAAGACAACACCGCGCTCCGACTACGGCACCACTCTGTGCGCCGGAGTGAACTGAGCTAATTCGACAATATCTATGATGGGCAGCTATGTAGTATATGAAAAAATGTGAATGGAATTTGTAACTGATATTAATTATCAGATCTCTAAGGTCATTAGCTAAGTCAGTGATACGATGCGCTACTATATTAGATTATGTAATGAAAAGTCAATTTTCAAATCAAAACTAAGAAACTTGGAGCTTTGGAGGATGTGCATGAAATCGAGCAGATAAGGCTGATATTACATTCAGCAACAAAACGGGACACCAGGTTTTTTTTGAACCTCGGCGACCAGTTAGATATACAGGTTTCAATGGTAAGTATTACGATGTATTACACGATGCGATTCTGGGTTGCTTGAAAATTTCTTGGAAGTCAATGTTCGCCGAAAAAAATCTTCACCAAAAACTCTTTTCTGACTTTTTTTTTGCATCGTCGTACTCAATTGTCAACACAACGCAACGTCAACGCAATTGTTTCGAAAACAATGAAATTCAGAAAGAAATACGAGAGGTTGAATTTTATATATTTTCTACGTCTACATAGAGTACCTAGTTTCGTATAGTATTTTTTTTGTATGAAGATTATGAGATGAACAGGTAGCTTGGTAGCTTGAAAAGTGGCGCAATGTAATAAGATGCTCGCCACCGCCAAAAAAAATCTGGGGTTGGTTTTGTTGCTCAATGTAATATCGCTCTAACGGTCATGCCGCACTTCACGTGCGCCGGGTGTTTGTTCTAAATCGTTTGTGACGCATGCTTTTACATATACGTGTGTTGACGAATCTTGACTAATGATAACTACATAGTAATCAATTATAGCATATACATTGGCTTCAATGTTGAAAAATAAATCGACACAATTTTATCTGAAACTAATCGGTGAAGGCTGTGTGTTTGTGTAGTTTCGGCCAAAACCAACATGGCCGCTACGATTTGTTTACGATCGCCATGTGACAACTGACGTACACATTGCAAGGTTACGAATTAGTTACAAAATGGTTCATTTACAATTTTAACACAATCAAATTTGTTTTTAAACCTTCTCCAATAAAACGAGACTTCAATCTTTAACATGTAAGTTATTAATACAAATGCGTTTTTGTTTCTAGGTTATAATTTGTAGTATCGGTTTTCATTATTGTATTGATTTTTTTAGATATTCATTTTCGATACGACAATTAAATTTCTTTTGAAAATGGACGACATATTGAAAGATGGTCGGTTTATAAAACTTATGCATGATCCTCGATACCGTCAAATACCGAAGACTGAACGCAAAGTAAAAATTGACAAGCGGTTTCAGTCGATGTTTGATAGCGAGAAGTTCAAAGTCAAATATACCGTCGATAAGCGAGGAAAGCCAGTCAATCAGTCGTCGTCTGAAAATCTAAGAAAATATTATGATTTATCGTCCGATGAATCAGATAATGATTCTGATGATTCTGAAGATAACAATGAAAAGGTAGATTCTCAACGTAATGAAAATGAAGTTGGAAAATTTTTACGTCCTCTGTCAGAAAATTTAGATGACGAAGATGTTACTTCTGACAAGGCAAAAGTTAAAAACGATGTATTAGACCGTGGTGATCTATCAAAAGATATTCGAAAAAAATTGAGAGATCTTGATACAGACTATGCCAGAGGAGAAGGTATTTTGCAACTCGAATATGTTTTTTTTTTTAATTCCGTTTCCTTGGTTAAAAAAATGATGCATGGAAAATTGTTGTATAGGTGTATTGCTTACTGACAGTTCGTCTGATGAAGAATCATCAGAAGTCGACGAGGAGGATGACTTAGAACATGCCTGGGGTGAACTTGATGCCAATGCAGAAACCTGCGAAGATGCTACGAATAGGTTTTTTTTTTTAAATCTACATACATACATACTAACTAATTTACATACTAACGTTAATAATACATCTCGTGTCTTTTTCAACAGATTGGCAGTTTGTAATATGGATTGGGATAATATCAAAGCGTCTGATTTATTTGTTTTGTTCAATTCGTTTTTACCACCTGGAGGATTAATAAATAGTGTGACTGTATGTAATTTGATACAGTTATTAATTTGGCTTATGTAAAAATCACGTTTACTTATTTTATTATTGTGCAATTCAGATCTATCCATCTGAATTCGGATTGAAGAGAATGAAAGAAGAAGAAATAAGAGGCCCCATTGAACTCACGGACACTAAAATAGAAGATGACGTGGAGTCTGATAAAGATGAGAATGAAGAAGGTATTCTTTTTGTTAACTAACTAGTTTTGTTCTAGTGTTGTTTTTTTGTTTGTCTAGTTATTTTTTTCTAAACTATTTTCAAATTATAGGCTCCAAGTATCACATGGAAAAATTAAGGCAATACCAAATAAACAGACTAAAATATTACTATGCCGTTGTAGTGTTTGATTCTGCTTCAACTGCTAATAAAGTTTATTCAGACTGCGATGGCACAGAATATGAAAGTAGCGCTACAAAACTTGATTTAAGATTTATTCCCAATGATGACACTTTTGATCAGGTAAAAATTGTTTATTGTAATCTTCTTTTATGTTATTGACTTCAATTGAATCTCATAATTTTTAGGAGGTACACGAGGAATGTACAGAAGCGCCTGAAGTAAGTCGTTATAAGCCCAGGCTGTTTACAACGACCGCTTTGCAGCAAGCCAAAGTTGAATTGACCTGGGATGCAGCAAATCCGCACCGTAAAGAGTTTTTAAAAGGCGCTGCCGATGGAGAGATCAATGATGAAGACTTGAAAAATTATTTGGCATGCTCGTCATCTGATGAAGGTAATTTAAATTGTTCTAAATATTTCCATTGCAAATATTAAATATCGGTTTTGTTTATCCAAAAATTTTTTTGTAGAAAGTAATTTTGGGTCCGAAGAAGAGGAACAAGACAAAAAAGTGGAAGAAAATATAGACAGCAATAAAGCAGATTCTATATCTAAATATAAAGCCCTCTTACAGGAAATAGAGGAAACCGATAAAAATAAGAAAAATCGCGGCGTTGAAATGGAAATTACCTGGGGACTAGGACTCAAAGAAAAAACAGCAGAACTAGTAAAAAAGAAATTAAACAAAGGTACAGTTAGTTCATTTTGAGCAATTTTAATATCCATTATTGAAGTCATTAAACTTGATTTGAAATTTCAGTTGATAAAATGACACCCTTCGAGGAGATGGTAGAGAAGCAGAAAGAAAAGAAAAAAGCTAAAAAATTGGAAAGAAAGAAAAATATGGAGACTGAAAACAATGACGGCTCCGATGCATATGATTCAGATGATATTCCTTCTGATATTGATATGAATGATCCATACTTTGCAGAGGAATTTAACACCGAAGAATTTAAGAAAAAGAAAACTAAAAAATCCCTCAAAGATAAAAGCAATGTAGCACTTGACGAAGGGGAAGAACGGAAACGTGCTGAATTAGAATTGCTTTTAGATGATGATGATGATAACAAAGCTCATTTCAGTCTGAAAAAGATTCAAGAAGCCGAGAATGAAACCAAAACTAAGAAAAGAAGACAAAAACACAAAGCTAAGGAGACAAATAAAAATACAGTTACTTCCGAGTTTGAGGTCAATGTTAACGATAATAGATTTTCAGCTTTGTTCACATCACATCATTACAATATTGATCCTACCGATCCTAACTTCAAAAAAACAAAGGGCATGGAAACGTTGATTCAAGAAAAGTTAAAACGTAGGCCAGTTGAAAATACAGTGGATGATGAAATTGAATTTAAAAAACCCAAAAATGATCCAGCCATGACAGTACTGATAAATAGTATAAAGCGGAAAACCACCAATTTTAACAATAAATAACATGCAGTGAGGATCCTTTTTTTTCAATAAAATAAAATATAATACAAAAAGTAAATTTATTGATGGCACAGTAACATCAATTACAATAAATGGTTAATTGAATTTTTAATGAATTATATTTTTATCGTCAACGATTTCAATACACATTAATTGTCGTCAAAATTAAAATAAAATTGGTTGTCTAAAAAAAATTAAATTGTTTTATTGGAAATGGCTAAGGCCTTCTTGATCACTCGTCCAAGAGCAGCTCCCAAAGGCGGCGGCACAGCATTACCAATCTATCAACAAAATGTTCAATTTATTACATTCTGGTGCAGAATATCTTGTCCATATGAAGAAAAACTAGAATTACCTGTCTGTGCTTATCCGGAATGGTTCCAACAAATATATAAGAATCGGGGAAGCCCTGCGATCGAGCGCACTCTCTCACAGAAACCACCCGGTGTTGCTCAGGATGTAAAATACGACCTTGCTTACCCATCGGCTCAGGATCGGTGACCGTTGTACTGAAATATCCATCCCAAGAGATGCGACCTAAAATTGATTAACATATAATGTTACAAGTTCCAATTGTGGATACTAGTAAATATTTTACAAACAATACCGTAGAGTCCACCCCAATGATTATGCCGATTGCCAGTGTGTGGTAAGCACCATGGTATTAATGTGTTATCTTGCTTATCTAATGAATTGCAAGGTTTTCCACTTGCACATGCACAGACACCTCTCAATTTACCACCTGGACCTTTTCCGTTTTTCACATCGTGATACCAATATTGTAATATCTGTTGGGAAAAAGAGCACAGTGAAAAATGTCGTCATTAAAAAATCCAAAGTAAAATTTTGTATAAACCAACTTTGGACATCGATCCATCCGATAATGTAACGGCTATATTTGGCAGATCTCTCCAGTCTGATCCTGGAGTCGTGGGGATTCTGCATATCCTAGCTTGAATCAGAGGTGCCATATTTTTGCAGATGTGATCGCGTAACTTCGCCAACGAGTCTTTGCCTCTTATGATCCTTTGGAAGTCACTCTGCGGTTTTGATCCATAATCTATTTCCAGCTTGGTTGTGCCGTTGGAAATTTCTGGTAAATCGCTCATGGCATCCCTGATTGTGCAAGTCCTCCTCGGAGCAGAATTGTATAGTATCAAGTTTGAATTGAAGCGTTTTCCGTCGATTGCAACGGTGAGAGTGCATGCTCTGCGGGTGAATACATGTGTAGGAACAGGATATTCCGGCAACTTATATCCAGGAGCGGCAGCGAAGATAATGAGACGCCTGCGCGTTTGTGGTACTCCATAATCTCCAGCTTGAACGACGCCGAAAGTGCATTGGTATCCCATTTGAAGCAAACATCTTAGGGTTAACTTCAGTACCATACCTTTTTTGAAGGCAACAAAGTTTCTTACATTTTCAAATATGAAGAATTTTGGCCGATAGTAGTCGCAGTACGACAGGAACGAAGCTACAAGTGAATTTTTGAAATTGGAATATTCACGCGAGTTGAAACGGTTCATGCCGGAGAATCCTTGACACGGTGGTCCACCACAGAGGAGTTCGACTTCACCGCGCATGGGTAGTCGTTGTCCAGTTCCGTTGTGGGTTTCACCGTCGAGAACACTCCTGAGCAATTTATTGCAATCATCGGCGAAAACAATGCACGAGGAATTGTTTTGTTGGTACGCCTTTGCAGCCGAACTCAATTGTTCAATGGCCCAATGTGAAACTGCAGCGCCGGATTGATGCAACCCTTCAGATAAACCTCCACAGCCTGCGAATACGTCCAACATTCGTAAAGATGGAGTTTTAATCTCTTCTTTTGTGTTACCGTCGATTTTGCTACTTTTTCCTTTACCCTTCCCCTTTGCCTTGATCGGTTTCAATTCAATAAATCCAATTGTGGATGCATGGTCGGATACTTCATGGAATGTTTTAGTATTTTTGTCGTAAGCCTCGTTGAAATAAAACCTAGTAAAATCTTCGGATGACCATTCGGAAACGTTCATATTTTTTGGCACATTGTTCGCATAAACCAGAGTGCAAGGACCAACGACGCTAGTGAATGGTATTTCTTTCTGGTCATCCGACCAGTAAACTAAATTAAGATCATCTTTGTAAGGATCAACTTTTGGAGTATTTTCAGGTCTATACATAATGTTCACCTTTAAAAATATATCTTGTGGAGAAATTATAGGACTATCTCCTCTAGCCAATACCGCGCTGATATAACCAATACAGTAAGGTTCTACAGTATCAACATTTGAGCCACGTAAGCTAATATCATTTTTGCGATAATGCTCTGTATAAATAGTTTCATCAACCTTACTCGGTTTATCAATATCTGATGCATATTGACTTTTGAGTTTAAATGTGTCAGCCGATAAAAACACAGCTCCACCTTTACGATAGTCAACGCCTCTCCATTTTACAGCTCCCCATTCGTATCTATTGAAATTGTTTGGTTCAACTGGTTTCTGTAACTTGTCTATTACCTTTGGTACATTATTTGCATATTTTTTATTTTGTCTTTCACAAGAAGGACAGTATCGATGTTGTCTCACTGGATTGGGACAGGGCGGATCTTCTGGTAAATCTTCAAATCGGGCATATATTTTATCGTAATATTTTTGATAAAAGTAAGTTTTGCCATTATCTTCTTGCATTTCTTCAGTTAAATCTTCTCCGCCTAAATTGAACCAGTCCTTCTGAATTTCTCGTCTTTCTACTTGGGCTGCTCTTAATATGGATGACAGGGGTGCTCCATTGCAACATGCATCTCGCAAAAATACCTCTCTCGGGTCGCTGACTTCTCCCAAAACTGTATCGCTAGATCTTATAAAGACTTGACCGTGGAAATAGCCAGCTTTGGGTGTCATGGTTTCCTTCCACATGCATACGACTTTGGTTACCAAATGAGGTATGGTCGGAGAGAGAGTGTCGACCATTACAAAATCGCCAACTTTGACTTCCAAATTGTCAATTTTGACGGCACTGTAAAATGTTTTTACACCTTCAGATTTTATGACATCACTGAGCCAGGTTATATTTTTAACTCCAGCGCCTGTTAATTTTACGGGCACTTTCTCTTCTGGAAATTCGCCGGTTCCTGGATTCGCAATGTCTACGTCATCTTCGTTTTCTGGATCAGATGCTTCAGCTTGTTCAACAGTCATGTTTGGACAATTTCTATGAATACAAGCTTTCTTGGTCTTGCCTATACCTCCGAATTTACCCATAGCTCTGCAAGAGCTACATTGTCCGCAATCTGGCTTCTGACAACAGTCGCATATTCCGCATCGTTTTCTTCTTAGAACTAAATTCTTCTCAGTCAATTTATCCAACTGATTAGAAAAAAACATTTCAAATGTTTTCCTTACTAGTGGTGTTGTGGTCGCTTTAGTCCAAGTATGGCGCGTGGGCTTTTTATCATATTTTATTTTAGGTTTTACACGATTTTTACCAAATTTAATGCCAAAAAGTTTAACCAATTCCACCATGCATGGAAGAGTGATGAGCGGATCCTCTCCTTCATCGTGAACTTCGAGGCTTACGACTTGATCACAAATGAACTTGGCATGTTTATGTAACATTTCTTCAGTCATCATTTTATTATCCAGCTCGGGAATGGAACTTTCTTTTATTATTAATAATAAATCTTCATACTCCGGCAAAAGGTAATTGTATTCTTCCAAATACTCTACCGTAACTTTACTGATGCTAATTTTTTCATACATATCATCCATTAGATGAGAATATTCAGCACTAGGTTTGAGAAGATTATATTCTCCAAATTCAGTTGAGACAATTATGCAATTATTTTTTCCACCATCGAATCCATGAATACCCCTAAAAACATACATAAAAATTTACCAAACACAAATTCAAAATTATGCTTCTGGCAAAGGAAAAATCTGAATAATTTACCATTCAATTATTGGACCGACTTCCTTAACAGGCACACTGTCTGAATCAATATCTGGCGAATCACAACAGATAGACTTTAGATATCCAGATAAATAAAGACGAACATCCGTTTCTATAAGACCTCCATCAATAGGACATAGGTGACCTTCTTTGTCATATATTGAATAACCCGTAATACTAACATGTGGTCTTTCCATAATATCTCCTTCTTCACCTAATAAATATTAAAAATATAATTACATTGTAAAAAAATAGACATAACACATTTAAAAACATAATTTGTAAATTAACCTGAAGCCAGTACAAGATTTTCGTCGGTTAATGCAATATATTCTTCGACAGCATTTTGTGGATGACCATAAAAAAACTTTAACTCTGGATCATTCAAGTTTTGATCGC
This sequence comes from Parapsyche elsis, assembly GCA_022651745.1. Taxonomy (NCBI): domain Eukaryota; kingdom Metazoa; phylum Arthropoda; class Insecta; order Trichoptera; family Hydropsychidae; genus Parapsyche; species Parapsyche elsis. The sequence continues at coordinate 8,798,179 of JAGVSN010000010.1, forward strand.
ACAAATGACACCGTTCTACTTGAGTATCAGATGAAGTAACAGAATTGGCTTTTTTAATGATCAAATCAGAATCGTTCACTTTACCATTTCTGTTAGTATCCTCTGCATTATCAACAGCTGATATATTTTCATTTTCGATTGTATCCTTTAGCTTGTCACATTGTTGTGATTTTTCAACGTAGTCATCTAATTTGAGTTTCACATTGCGCTAAAACAATCAATTTTGTACAATTTTGTTGCAAACATTGAAAATAATACAATAGATATGAAGCACCAACTTCTGATGAAACAAGCATATCATCTTCATCTCGGGCCCTTTTCTTACTAAACATATCGGTGAGAGTCGGCTGCGATGCAACATCTTGGCGGTTAGTTTTCGACGATTTACTAAAATTATTAAAAAATTAATAAGAGACAAAGTAAGAGTTGTAGGTATACTGAGATGTGTAGATAGTGTACCCAGTGACAATTTGGCTGTTGGGGTTTTGATTTTCAATTGTAGATTTTTTGGAAGATCGCAATGTTGCTGATTTTGGAGATTTAGTGCGATCGCGTGAATTTTCCGGACATTTGAAGCGACTGACAGGCATTTTGATGATGAAATTCTACAATTTTGTGAACAAGAGAATATGAAATACATTATAAATAGAAAGTGTTAACCAAACCAATACTACTCACCTATACTGGGTAGTGGACTATCGACTAACAAACGAACGATATGTCAATATGTGATATTTTTCCATGGTCAATGTCAACTGCATATGAAGAATAAGGACTTGAGGTTTCGGAAATTCTTTCAAAAACGTGACAAGCAAACGGAAATAGTTAAAATAAGGTATTGGATGGAGAATATGAGTAAATTACACGATAATGTACGACAGCACAACGAATGCGCGTAAACGCCAAACGACAGATTTGGCGGGAGAATGATATGGCAACATCGCCAGTACACGTTTTTCAATATCTCTTTTGAAAATTAGTTTTTTAATCTTTTTACGGTCGATTAAATTACATGGATGTACTAAAATTGTACAAAATACCAATGTCTATCAAAACCAACCATTTTTATGGCATTTTATGTTTGAATTAAAAAAATGAATTCGAGTTATTTAGGTAGTCATTATATTGTATGTATTTTGATTTGTAGTTTAAGAACGTCGTGGTCACTAGTTATAGGAACGGGTGATTTTGTGTGTAACGTTCATATTTTCATACAATGTGGACTTTTGTATTTTATTTATTTATCGAAGTAGAGCAAATTACATGTATACAGAAGGATAAGTGGCTATGTAGTTGTATGTGGTCCAGAGTGCTGTTTCCGCAAGTACGTCTTGGTGAGGCGATGGTGTGATGTCGCGATTCGAGTGCCTAGGTCTGGATCCGTGTGTGGTGGTGTGATGATGTGCTTCGAGTGCCTAGGTCAGGATCCGTGCGTAGTAGTGTGCTATGTTGAGGCAGTTTGTTCTGGGTAGCGTGAGTTCGGCTGACAAGAGTATACCGTCCGGGCCGAAGCTGGTGTGAGGTAGCCGGGGCGTTGTTGATGCGGTGGGAGGGCGGAGCGTACTGCCTGTGTGATTTTGAGCGTGAGGCTTTTATAGCCATCTATTGCGCGTTTGTATTGGTGTTGTCATTGGGGGATCTCCGTTTTTTGTGTATACATGGTACATCGTTTGTGCGCATGTTTATAGATACATTTGCGTGTACTGACGAGAGTCAATAATTCCTACAGTAAACTAATAGATGTTATGTCGTGGTGTGGGATCTACTGTCTACCAATATTAAACTTTATCTCCATTTTATAGAATTATTATACATACATATTTTAATGACTTTAATGTACATTGTTTAAGTTATAACAGTTTTACGAAGTTAATATGTATTTTTTAAAAGATATCTGTGTGAGCGAAGATGAAACGAATGGTGTTGAATAATAGGGTGATATTTATTTAACTGAGCTCCCCTTTCCATCCCCAAACGCAATATTTAACTGAGTTCCCCTTTCTGCGTTTGGGGATGCGGCGTAGTGTTGCCATTGTGAACAATGCGGGAGCTGGAGGGGAGAATTCCTACAGATTAAAAACTGATTTTACTATTGTAAAAATTGTTATTTATAGTGAATGTGTATTTTTGATTTTGAGATTGTGGTCAAGGGTGGATTTGAGCCGCTTATGGTTTCTTTGAACTGTCAAGCGGTTAACCTAAGTGTATTTATGTATCGTCAAGTACATACATTATATTTATTTTATTTTGAATAAATGTAAATAAAGAGTGGAGAAAATCATGAAGGGTTTATTTAATGTATATAAAATAAATACATTTGTCAGGTTATATTCAACATTCCCGAGAAATTTTCCGGAATTTAATTTTGAATATCTATGTAATAAAAATAATTTGAAAGAAATCCAAAACAACATTAACATACGAAAGGGTATTGGTAACATTACGAAAGTTAATCAATTGTATAATGATATATTGTCGGATAAGAAAAAAGAAATCGATTGGACAAAAAATGAGCTCGCTAATGCTCTATCTGAAGAAACCAAGAGAATTCCCAATAAAACTCATCCAGACGTTCGAGAATACGGCATGGAACCTAAAATTGTTAAATTTCTCAATAAAGAACCCACATACGAGCATAATTTTAAACCCTACGAATTTTCTCAAATAACTAGAAAATTGAACATTCTGCGCACTGATCATCTTGGAAATTACTCTGGTCAACGCAGCTATTTCTTAATGGATAGTTTGGCTGAATTAGAAGAGGCATTAATAAAGTATTCTGTTAGTAACTTACTCAGAAAAGGATTTAATCTTGTATCGGTTCCCGATATTTTACCCACACACTTGATTGAAAGCTGCGGAATGACAATTGCAGGAGACAGATCTCAGGTTACTTTAATTATACGTATTTAATTTGATATCAGCTTTATGCCGGAATGTTATGGAAATATTTTTCAGATGTATACTTTGGATGAATTTCATCATGGACCAGAGCTGTGCCTGTCCGGTACAGCAGAAATGTCATTGGCTGGTTTACTTATAAATACTCTGCACAAAGCTGATACGTTACCATTGAAATTTGCCGCAGTAAGTAGATGCTTCAGAGCAGAAGCTTCGAGCACATCAGAAGAAAAGGGAATTTATAGGTACAGGTATCATTATGATCATTTTCAGCCGTTCACCATCCACTGCTGGATGAAGGGCTCTCCAATCCTCTTCCATTCCTGTCTGTATTGAGCAATCTGCATCCACTTGACTCCACACATTCTTCTCAATTCATCAGCCTATGGTCCACTTGGTCTACCTAGCTTTCTTAAACATCCTCTCGGATATCATGCAAGTATTTCTCCCGACCATCTGCTATCTATTCTTCTCACTATGTGTCCAGCCCACTGCCAATTCAACTTTTTCACACGTTCCGCTATATCTGTCATGCTTCTTACCCATGTATTCCTCTTACGATCTCTTCTAGTTATATCAAGCATACATCTTTCCATGCTTCTGTGTGCACTGGATCTTGCGTCCCATTCTTGAATTTGACATCCATACGTCATGACTGGCAGTACGCATTGGTCATATGCCTTCTTTTATAAGCATAGCGAGATGTTGGATTTAAAAACTATGTTCATTCGGTTTGGCTCCGTATAAATAAGGCAACTTTCAATTCAAATAAGTAAAATTTGTAAAGCGTCAAATAGCTCCTCACTACATATGTACTCCCGGTAGTTGAAAAATGTGGGAGCGTTTTCACATCCTCTGGGATACCATTCCAGTATTTCGCGTGTCCATCTGCCATCCATTCTTCTCGCTCACTATGTACATATATGTAGGTATTTAAAAAGTCTATATTTCAACTCAAATAGCTTTAAATTATAAATTAACACGGTACATCACATTGCAGAGTTCATCAATTTACAAAAGTGGAGATGTTTGGAGTTTGCACCCCAAATGATTCAGACGCTTTATTAGAAGACTTCAGACAGATAGAAGAAGAGAGTTTTACTGAATTAGGTTTATATGCGAGAGTGTTGGATATGCCCCCATATGAATTAGGGGCTCCCGCCTACAGGTATATTTTATTGAATAGAAAAGCTTTAATCAAACGATATTATATTTAAATATACAACTTATGTTACAGGAAGTACGATATAGAAGCTTGGATGCCCGGTAGGAATATGTTTGGGGAAATATCGAGTTGCAGTAACTGTACCGATTTCCAATCAAGAAGGTTGCACATTAAATACATTCCTGATGATAAGTCATCACCTGAATTCACTCATACGTTGAATGGAACTGCATGTGCCATACCCAGAATGTTAATAGCTCTGCTGGAAACACATCAACAGCCCGACCGTACAATATTGATACCGAAAGTTCTTAGGAAGTACATGAATGATCAGGTTTACATCACGAGAAGAAAAGCAGTACCAGAACTTAAATTAGTTAAAATTGTTTGAATGATTGTTCTTTTCTTATGTTGTCAAAGTGTATTAATTTGTTCAAATATACATTGAAATGTTTTTGACTGGATTTATTTCAAGTTCACATTTATTATAAAATCCTAGCATGTTGAATGTGAAAAAAAGGATTTACTTTATAGTTAATCATAAATTTATTCATTGAAATATACAATTTGTATTTAAATGTAAATAGCTACATGTTCAATCGTACTGTACAATATTTTAATTCGAAAAGGTCTATTTTTTCTTCTTAAAAGATCTTTTTTTTTTCAGGTTTCTTTTTCGACTTGTTGATTTTTTTCCCCAATACGTTTGCCTTTTTCATTTTTGATTTTAATTTTTTAAAATCTAATTTGGGTTCAATGGTAGTTTCACTCGTCGATGCTTCCTGAGGTGGAATGAAGTCTTTGTGCCTTCTCTCGTCTCTGGCCTTTGCAGCAGCGGCATGTTTTTCTTCTTTGCCTTTCTGCATTTTATGACGTTTCTGTTCTTCGGCCAAAAAGTATTCTCCGGAAGCCAACTGCTTGTCAATCTTACTTTCCTGTTGCGGAGGTGGGAACGGAGTATAAGGCTTCTTTTTGTTTTTATTTTTCGGTTGCTTACGCTTGCTAAGATTTTTGCTTGTGAATTTCGGCAGAAATCTATCCCAACTTTCATTTTTTAGCTTGGGATCGCGCGCAAGCTCTCTTTTAATCATCAACGATTTAATGTTATATATTGGGTGGATATTGTTCATAGTATCTTCCACTATTCTTCTGACTTGGACTAAGCCCTTATAGGGTCCCAGGGCTGACACGGTGCTACCCTGTACTAAAACGTAACAGTTAGTCAACAACTCGATGGATTTCAACGTACAGCCGTTGGGACCAATTAGTCGCTGTCGTCTTTTGATGAATTTTTCTTTATTGAATACCAAAGATGCTATTTTAATTATATCCGAACCGATGTCATCTTGTAAGACTCTTACAGCTTGCTCGAATGGGACACTTCTCGACAGAAGTTTTATCATATCTCTGGCTTTAATTATCATGTAAGGATCCCAAGTTTTCCTTGTCGTTTTGACCGACATGCTGCCTTCAACGAGATCTAGTTCGGCAGTGATGAAATGGTCAGACAGTGCAGTCTTCACTAAAGACCAACATTGCCGTAAATATTTTTCTCTATAACTCGGAAATAGTGTAGCGAAGGCACTTTCTTCCAGTAATCTGAAAAATAAAATAAAAAAATTCAACATACAAGAAAATATTATTCTAATTATAGCATATTTGTCACAACTCAAATCGGTCAATATTTTTTATATTGATGCTGTAGAACCAAATCGCAGAATGTAATTTGAGTTAGTTGGTTGAAGTTGTATATGTTACAGCGAAAACATATTTCAAGTGAAAATATATTTTCACTGGCGTTTCGGTGAAATCATATCCAAGCACATTTTCACCTGTAGATATATATTTTAACAGATACTCATTGGTGAAATTATATTCGTTTCCGAACTGTCATTGAAACTAAATTTGACAGTTGTGAAATGACCAATTCAATCATATAATCTGCTGAAATATCATAGTTGTTTTGTCGCTTATTCTTCTTATCGTGCCGTGCCCGTGTTCAGGCGTTGACTTTTACTGGTTAGTACCAATTATAGTTTACAACGAGTCTTTGTCGATTTTATAACAATTGACTTATAATGGTCGGTTTAAGAAGAGAAGAGCACGTGTTGCTACCCTCATCCTCAGAATCCTCACATATAAAAACGCCACCGTTTCGTTCAAAACACACTTGTAGGATGACACATCGTCGACTTAAGCCAACATCAACAAGTCACAAACACATACGCTTACTTTAATATACTTTCACCGATACTGAGCAGTGAAACTGTATATTCATTGTTTGATACATTTCCACTGCCTGAATTGGTAAAAAATATATTTTCACTGTAACATATACATATAAGATATGACCTGTGAGGATTGTGTTCCGGTTTGAATTCCGGGATTTTCAAAGCCCAAGCATTGTCGACAGGCCCCGAAGGGACTATCTGCGTCTCCATATCTTCACTCATTAGCTCGTTGTGGTTACTCGTATTTGCTTTAGTACGAGCACGTGGTAAACGACAACAGTAACTGTGACAATTGAAGCCGCCACATAAATGTTGCCATTCGCTAAAATACTATATTTTAGTACTGCCAGTCAGCGATAGCAAACTTTTATGATTTTTCGCATCTTAAAGACTTCGTTTTGCAAGTGGCCGTGGCCTGGCCGACTTGGCTATTGTGGCCACAGCCGCTTTCCTGGCATCTATTGAATTCTATTTTAAAAAACCAAACGTCTCGGCCGTTACCCCGCACCCCTAAAGGGCCTATCTCGTGCCTTTAAGCCAAGTCTTTAAGATGCGAAAATTCATAAAAGTTTGCCATCGTTGACTGGCAATACATAAAAAAAACAAAGCGGCGCGGCCACAATAGTCAAGTTTGACCAAGCCGCGGCCACTTGCGAAACCAAGCCTTATGGCCTAACAAACTGGAGCGGATTATTTTCATTATTATTCGCGAGTGGATAAATACGCTCGGTGTAATGTGGAGCGGGTTATAACACAATGTGCGACACATTGTGTTGGATTATTTCTCAAGTATGAAGACTTAACTTTAATATTCCATAACAAAATCAAAAATAATGATTCTTTTTCATGGTAGGGGTAGAGGGAGCAAGTTAGCACAGTTTTTTTTGTAATTTCTTAATCTTGAAGATAATTTTAATTTTCCATAGCAATCAAAAATAGTATAGGTAACTCTTTGTATAAAGTTGGCAATATGTCAAAATTTGTCTATCCATAGGTGCCATAAACTTTTAAAAAATTTTGTAGATCTACAGGTACACCTAGATTCTATAGGGATTCTCCCATGTGTGTACATATTATATATTTAACATGAAATTTTATGAGCTGAAGCAATAAAATAATTGAAAGAATAGCAGTAAAACTAATATTTTATTTACAATAAATAATTAAACATCATTTTAATATCACATTTGAGAATTAAAGCTAGTGAAATATAATTTTAAGGGAAAAATAATGATTTTTATCTTTCAGTTTCAGATATTCATTAATCTGTTTCAGTTGCCACTTCATGGCCACACTATACTTTCAATCCAATTTAAATAACTCGATACTCTAACATAAACACCAGGTATTCCAGATCCGCACGCCTGTCCAAATGATGTTATCCCAACTATAATGTACATCCCGTCTTTTGGGTGAGAAATTTGAATTGGTCCACCAGAGTCACCCTGTAAATTTTTCATGAAATTATTAAATAATCTAGAATTGTTGGAGATACACATACACACATACTAATTAACTGATCTGCATATATAAAGTAAGTATGTAATTATACAAAATTTATCGTTTTGTTATTAAAATAAAAACATCACTAGTTTATACTAACTTGACAAGTATCTGATAAACTATGTACAGCGCACATTTGTTGATCAGTAAGTCCAATTGGGAGCCTTCTATCTCTTCTCTCCACATAGGATGCATTACATGTTGTTAATCCAATCCATGAAACATTGGCTTTTTGTAACAAGTCACTTTTAAGACGCTCTGAAAATAAAATGATAATAACCTATATATGTACCTTCAAATAAATAAAACTGTTAACATTGACATTTATAGCAGATTTTTAAAAATTTAATGCATTTTTCTATGTTTTCTGTCAGTAGTACACAAAAAGCAAACAGTACAAATGCAGTTAATCCAGACAACTTATATTATCATCAACACATTAAACTATTACAAAAATGTTTACTTTTAGTATCTGTGGTACCCCATCCTGTGATGATGAACGTTCTCATCGATTCTTCTGGTTCAGTATTTAAACAAGCTGGATGAGCGTTTATTGTGAATTCGACAGGTCTGCTCAATCTGTGAATAGAAAATACGTGTTACTTGTGTAAAGAATTAAACCGCATAGCATGTTAAATTAACAAATTAAAATACCGCAACAATGCTAAATCATTATATTTCACTGTTCTATTATAACTTGGATGCGTAGTGATTAATTCTATCGCATAATCGGTAGTTGCATCGCCATTTCTCAAACTTGTTGTACCTATCCTCGCTATAGATGGTTGGATTCTATAATACATTTAATTTGTTTTATATGGCATTTATTATATATATGTAGAATATTAAACAATTTTATATGATGTTGTGATTCATAAATATATGTGTTCATAATAATCATAGACATTAAATTAATTATGTTATACCTTTCTAGGTTGACAACGCAATGAGCTGCCGTTAAAACATATCTGTCTGAAATAAGTGTTCCACCACAATTGAATTCCAATCCAGTATCTCTTTGATATCCAAGTGCAGCCTAAAATATAATATTATGATTTAAGATTTTGACATAAAATCATTGTTTATAAGTTCAAATAATAATGTTAGAATTTTCTGATAAATTACCATATGGGGAAATTCACCTTCTTCGGCTGCTTCACCTGCGAGTATGTAAGGAGCTACTGGAATGGGAACTGTTGTATCATATTTGATACACTCTGAAATATAAATAGGAAATAAATTAGTTTACGTGCATTATAATTAATTTTTTAAAATATCAGTTTAGATTGCCCATTAGGAACCTTGTCTAGCTTTATTTCCAGCGATCTCGGGTATTCTCGAAGAAATGGTTGTTTGTGGGGGAATATTGCCTTCGTTTTCATTATCATCCGTATTGTCCGTATTAAAAATTATACCATCTATAACTATGTCATAAAATTTACAATGAGTATGTAATAAACAAATAAACCAATTTAATGTCGATATTAAAGATAAATTTTACCATATTCTGGTGGTGGGGTTGTTGTAGTAGTAGTCGATGAAATATCGGGACAACAAATTATCGGATAGTTGTTGACGAATCCGCACCGATTAAATTTATCAAATGAGTTCCTCCCTCGATTCCTTTACAAATTAAACAATTTGAACTTTTAAATTTTTATGAAAAAAGACTTCATATTTTATTTTGTTAATATTTTTGTAATATAAAACGTACTTGAGGGCTTCAGGACAATCGCTTATTAAACGGCATTCACCAATTGAATGGTTCTTTAGGTAACATCTGTCTCCAATATCCCTACCTGAAATAAAATGATTTTGCATATTACATTGTGCTTTGAACTTATTATGCAAAAAAAAAAAACAAGAATATTTCTATGTTTCAATGTTTACTTTATCTGTGAATACAGAATTAAGCGATAAATGTGTGAGAGGGGTTGCCAGATAGCTTCATGAACAACGTGGAATTCTTTATTACAATTTATAAAAAGAACTTGATTTTAAGACCCCAAAATATTTGTTTACTTATACATATATTAATTAACCTTGTTTGTCATTAATGTCGATTCGTGATTGAATTGTTTTTGATAATATTTCATCGTCCGGATAAACAATAATTTCTGTTTCTTCAATATCTGGAATGTCAAATATTCAGTTTTTATTCGAATGTGTTAATAAAAATAAAATTTTACTTAATTTACAAAGCACACATCCAAAAATTTTTGGTTTAAAGTTAAATTCTTCCCATAAAAGTTAGTAAAAGCATCAATGTAAATAAAATAGACTATAAAACTATTAATGCACATGATGCATCATTAGCGATAATGTAGAAATTGAATAGTTTATTTTACATTTTTAGAAAAAGTTAATAATTTTATGGTAAATTTATATGTTCAAAAAGTCTGGCAACCCTATTTTATATTATAATTACACACACCGATCGTCTTGAATATGTGTATGGAACAAAGTTTCGCGAGTTAATTTAGTTTAGTTTCATCTAGATGTTTTGATTTTTGACCAGTTTCGAAGCAATATTGTGTTTATTACAATATTATATTTGAAAATTTGCCGTATTTTTTTACAGCAGTATTTTAAACCAAAAATAAATCTATAAAACGACCGTAGAAGAAAAATAGTGAGAGAGTGAAATTGTAGCATTTCACCGTAATTGTAAAAGTTGATGTTATAAATGTTAACGTTAACCATTCGAATTGCGATGACCTCGTAGAAACACGTTTTTATCAATGTCTGATTAATTTTATATTTATTATGTACGGGTTTTTTCAAGCGTGTGTATATTTGTTTACAATTAAAACATATATGTAGTGTGATAATTTCATTACAGTGGGTCGTAAACACATCGAGAAATATAATCAATATTGTGGGCTGATGGACGCGTCTGAAGTGAAATACGAAAACGACGAAAAATAAAAGGTTGACAAAAAATATATACAACGGTATGTATTTTGAATGAATAAGTGTGAAGGTGACCGGAAGCTGTGGACCGTAACAATCACTCGATTTTATGTCGATAATCCATCGACACGTTTAAATCATCTGAAATACTCATACTAATTAGTTGAATACGGATCTATATATCTATATGTATAATGTATCTAATGTAGTTGCGTAAGATATATAAATTTTAAGGCTAGATTTATTATTATGTTATTCTTCGCCTGTTCATTTATTGTTAAGAAAGCATCAGTTTTGATTTACAAAACAGGTTTTCAACATTAATCGACAACAAAGTGACAAACAAGGTAAAGCCTCGTCCTTGCACATTTTGTTAAACAACGTATTTTTCCAAAAGCAGCGAAATGGTATATATATATATATACCAATTTCAAACAGTAACCTCATTATTTGAGACGAAATTTTTAATTTGACAATCGTTCGACTGGTTCTGTTAATTTGTTTGTTACCGAAATCGCATTTACGACAAAGCAGTGATTTGCAATCGGCGTGAACTCGCGAACCTCATTTTATTTATACGACCATAATTATGTGTAATTGGAGAGATCCAATCTTCCAATCGAAAAATAAACACGACGCTAACTAGAGTAACGAAATTTTTAATTTTTTCAGCTCTAGCCTGGAAGAACTCCGGCTGTGTCTAAGAAGTGATTATTATTGTTTAATGTAGTGTTTCTCATTAAGTTATTAAACCATGATAAAGTATCCCCGAAACGTTTGAAAATCACTGCGTTAGAAGTTTTGAATTAGTACGTGTATTGTGTTATGATTTGTAACAATTACCCTGAGCCTGAAGCGACGTAGTCACAGTCAAAACGTACACAAACGTAAATACGTAAAAAAGCATTGTTTTGAAACAATTAAAACGTTACTTTTGTGCAAAACGAAAAACGATCGGTTTCAAAGTGGCCGATAAGCCCGCGCTTTTTTCAAATTTTGAATGTTTTGGCCACAGGAGCGCGGTGACGGTCGAGCATACACCGCGGTATGCCGATTTGCACTGTCTCCGTTTCGAATTGATAAATATAAATGGCAATTATCGAACGCGAACGACGACGAGACTGCCAGAACTGGTTCTCGTTGATGGCTGTTTGTTTTTATATGTGTAGCTCCACGTCTGCGTTTGGTTCAGAGCCATCTTGACGCACTTGTGGTCATCGAAATGCGTTCGGTGATTCCCGCACGTCACTCAAACCGGGATAAATTCGCAATAAATGATTTAACGAGCCTCCCTAGTCCCTACGTGTCACACCTCTATACCGGAAAATTTCTAGAAATTATCCAAGTTCATTCTTCGTAACAAGTGGCGATAGTGTATGTATGTATTTTGCGTAAACACCGGTTATATGTATGTACAGTTAGTTTCACTCATGAACCAGACCTAGTCTAGCAGTCTAGCAGGATAAATAAAGTTTAAAATATATGGATGTATATTTTTAATTTTCCAGGAAATCTTGCAAAAATTGCTAGAAATTTTAATTTCCTCATTGACTATGTAGTCTAAAGTGAGATTTAGTTTGGTAATATGCACCTAAATACATATGTATGTACATACTTTAAGGTGGAGCTTCTCAGACATTCGATTGAAATGATTAAAAGGTATTGGCCACGTGTAATTGTTATCGTTTTTTTACGTATGAATTTAGAAAGGGTTTCCGCATTGTTAGATAAATATTACTTTGATAATTACAAAATTTAAATTCGTGAGAGGTCGCCAAATAGTGCCACTAGAGTTCAAATAAGATCATTTGTACGTACTAATGAATAATTATTTTATTAAAATAATTCAGATGGCATTTTTTGTAAAACTAAAATATCTACCTAGATATATGTATGTATAGGTATTTTAGTTTTTATGTATCTAGTTTTACTTTCTTTTTATTTAATTTATCTTTATTTCACAATTTGAAGTCATGACCTCTACATATAATCGTGTCATAGATTATTTTAACGTAATTTCCATTTTTGTGCTAATAATAAATTTTATTTTAAAATAGGACGTCGGACCTTGGCTAAATCTCGAATATCGAATGCATACTCGGAAATGTAATGTTTTTCGAAGTTGTATGTACATACATATATGTATTTTCCAGCCAAAGAAAGATCCTTGACACAGTCCGATAACTTATTTGTTACTCTTGCTACTAAATTTCATTGAGTAAAACAAAACACTGACCTATCTCAACAATATTTAAGAGTTCGTGTTGAAAACTCAGACGTTCCACGTTTTTTAAACTTGAACGCGAAAATAGTTAGACGTGTGTAATATCTGTGGATGTATAAAACAATACTAAGAAATTGGGAAAATTTCATCAAAATTGTTCAACCGGAAATAGTAATTTACGTCACGTTATAATTTTGTTTTCCGATATCAAACAGTTATAATTCGTTTTATGCTTTATTGAAAAATATAATATAATGGAATAGATATATTCTATAAATATAAACCATAAGTGTATACAATATCCTGAAATGAGTAAGGTACAAGCTTTTTGATGTCGAGCTTGAATATTTTGACCGTGATTTAATCTGTGACTAACTTCATCTCGCCTTTATCAAAACGGTACGGTGGTCGAATTCCTTCGCAAGGTTGCTGTCTTGCATCTGATTTACAAAACCGCAGTATTATAAACGCGTTCTATTGAATTAGGATTTGCAACGGATTCCGGAAGTCGCTGTATAATATTATAGAAGTAAAAATTATTCGCCATTGAGGAAAAATGTATCAATTAGTAATGAAGCGGGATAAAGGATACCGTAGTAATTACTAATTCTTGGTAGTACATAGTAACAAGGGCTAAATAAATAATTATAGCAATTTGTTTTAGAGATGTATCGACATGTGTATAGCGTACATTTGATGTAGCATTGTATTGAGACTAGATACTTATATGTAATGTGAAATATATGTACATAATATGAATATACATATGCATGTACATGTACATGTACATGTATATACATATATACATATGCATGTACATGTACATGTATATGTACATATCTATCAAGATTTCGAATGATTAACATTTAAAGAAAGTTAAGAAGACGTTCTTTAAGCAAATTCTCGACAAAAAGCAATACGAAAGTGCAATTGACCTCACGATGAATCTTTGCGGGGGAGTTCACCTTCATAAAAAAATATTGGCTTTGTGGTAGGTATAACCAAATTACCAAAAATTCCAAATATTGAATTGAAAATTCACGTTCCGTTTTTATTTATGGATTTAAATTTGACCCGTGACTGAATTAATTTGACCTTTAAAATTTCTTCTATTTTCACAATTGTTTTGTATATAAATAAATTTGTAAAAAAATACAAGTAGCTAATAGAACTACAACACACCAATCAATATGTTAAGGAAAATTCGATACTGGGAATTTTTAATTTTTCCTTTGGACTATTTATTTACCTACTCTAATATAAAAAGGAAATTTTTAAAACACGTCAGTAAAACAAAACTACGTAAATATATGGATAAAGTAATAATAGCTATATTTTGAATTCCCATTAAAATCCACTAGCTCTGAGAACCATATATGAGTAATTGTAACCAACGAGTTTTCCAGTACTCCATAATATTTAATTATACTTGTATTGTGTGTAACAGAACTAATTTTTTTACGTAAAACTTTATATGTGGACATTAATTTATTATCAAGATTGTCATAGTGGGTAAAACCCAATTTCAAGATTATCTATCTATAAATTTTTCCAAAACAAATTTAAAATATGTATTAGTCATAACCACATTATGAGCTTTTTGGGTATTCATTATCATGCAAAAATAATACAAATAAATATAGGAAAAAAAACATTGAACATTTTTATTCATACAATACACTTTACATGATATTTTAAATAAAATTAACAAATTAAGCAAATTACGATCAATATCTTGATATGAGAGTATTATTGATAAATTTACCATAGATTTATTTATCATAAAATAAATTATCATATTAAAACTAATAAAAATAAAAATAAATAATCAAAAATTAATATCAATAAAAATGAAAGAAACTTCCAAAGTAGCATTAAATGTAAATAAAAAAATATTATAGATGCATCTATTTTGGATAGTAAAATACATGGTTTTTTGACCTAAAGATGAATGTTTCCAACGAAACAACAGTTGATATAAGGAGGCAATTATAAAAGATATTAATTAATTAATAAAAGATGCAACGAAAATTTGGGCATCTGTATGTTTCATACTGTCTTATTCCGCATTGAATTTATTATTTATAAAAATAGAAGATGGGTATGTATTAAAAATACGATTCCTTTTAATTTTACCAAGCCCAAGCGGGTTTCATTGGGTCAAAGTCCCATACATCAGGTTGACCAATGTGAGTAATACTAGAAAAATCACTTCTCGACCATCGGAATGGTGGAACTGAATACGGTTTAGGAGGATCAACTTGAATATTTTTATTAACAACAAATTCGAGAGCTTCTTCAAAATCAAGTGGTTCTTCTTCTTCTATATCTTCTTCTGATGATGACTCTTCCGATGACACAAATCTGAGATTACTTTTGCGGAATTTTTTTAGTAATGCAGAAAGTCCAAATTTTTTCCTTGTTGAAGGTTTAAGTAGTGATTCGATCGACTTTTCTAGTGCTGGAGAGAAAGCTGGACCAGATGTGGCTTCAAACTCATCAATACCATCCATTGTGGCTGCAGTAAACAAAGATTAATCAATAATAATATGAAAGTGAAAAAAATTGATTTGCATAAAGCTTGTAAATAAAGATTCTATTTTATACAATAAGTAATACTGACCACTAAATGATTTTGTATCTATAACACCAAGAGGTACAAGTCCATATCGTTGTTCTCCTATCCAACCGTGAAGATCACCTCTTGCTCCTAGTCCATGCCAAGATCCGTCGTCTATTAACTTATCTTCAATTTCTTCCACACTGTCAGAACCTAAATGCAGATGCTCTTCAGATTCACTTTCAGATCTATTGTTATCTTCTTTGGATTCTCCAGAATTAGCTAAAGACAATTGTGCTAAAATCTCATCTACTTGTGCGGTTATATCGTTTTGTTCTTGTGCAGTTAAAATTGATGAAACACTATCAGCATCCTTAGATTCCACGTGAGTTTTAACCGTTTCCAAAGATTGAATTATTTGTTTGACCTCATTGGAATCAGAAACTATGTCATCGGGTTCAATTTCTTCATTTGCTTCAAGTGTCTTTGGCGTCACAAATTTATCATTGCCGACAACATCTTTATTGTAATTATTACTGCGCATCAATAATGTTACTGAATCTAAATCGGTCGCTGTTTCAAAGCCATGCTTGAAGAGAATCGCTCGTGGTGATTTAAGAAGTGAATATACATCACCGTATTTTGCTTCCATCTTTTTTATTCCTGACAATTCCCGCATATCCTAAAATTTAGTCAAATTCATTTAAATTACTTGTTTAAAAGGACATATTATACAAACTAATACATTAGAATATTGCTAGTTGATAATCGAGGTGTGTTTATTATGAACATATGTATGAGTGGGCTAACAATGGCGGTAACTGTGGGCTACAGGGAAAAAAATTACAATTAAAATTTTCAATGTAACAAAAAAGTGTGTAGACTGTAAAGCGTTGATACTCCCGAAAAAATGGCAAGCATTCTGGATGAATCAACAAGTAAACCAACAGACTCATTGCACATATATTATATGTATGTATGTACAGTTTGTCGTAGGTGGATAAGTACCATCTTGAATAAAAAATAAGCTGCTTTTACATTCACATAAAAACATATGTACATACATATGTAGGTATTTATTTATAATTTACTTTAATCATAGCACTTTGATTTAAGCTGTTTTTCCTGTCTATTGAGACATAATTGCAATATAATGATAACATTGACTTACTTAACTGACAAAAATGACTTACTTGATAATGGGGAATTCCATAATCAGCCCAATAACCTTTAGCACGCAATACATTGGATTGATCTGCCGCATGAGTGAGTCCAGGAAGCTGTTCAGCTGTCCACAATAACCCAGGTCCACCTTTAGACCAAAATTTGCGACGCAGGAAACGCCACACGCTAATATTTGAACTCCTATAAGTACGATAAAATTTGTTATTTAGTTAATACACACCATAATTGCTTAGCATTGAATCAGGGCTCGAAATGGACATTTTCACGAATGGGAGCGCTCGATAATTTTCAAAAAATATCAAACGACCTTTTTTTTAATTTATTATGTATTACATATATTTACATATACATATTTTTAGCTTATTGTTGTTTGCTCATCGATTAATAAAGCCTTATCCTTCACCGAATACGAAATGTAAACAATGTAAATTAAATTATAGAAAATGTACATACATTTATCTACATACATATGTATGTATGTACATATATTATAACACCAAAAAATTTATGCATGTGTATTTGTAAAATATATTATATACATACATGCATAAAATTTAATCGCACAATTTACACGGCATATTTTTTTTAAATTTGAATAATTGTTAATATTACTATTTAGTTAGTCACGTGCAGTAATTATAATTCACACAACTTTTAAAAAGTGTTTGTTGTAATTAAGTGCAGAAATAAAAATAATCAAGTGATTCCCGATAATAGATTGAAATTGCCAATACGTTCGCTAAATTCAAGTTCTCATCAGAGGGCAAGCAAGACTGAAGAATTTTAAAATTTTGGTTTCTTAGTTCTTAGTAATTCAAAGGAAGATATCGTAAATCACCAAAATGACCGATGAAAGGCTCAGTGCCGTTCGAATAGCCGATAGTCGGCCGTAAAGCCGTAAAAAAAAATTTTTTGCTCAAAGCCGACATAAAAACATATTTTCAAGTAACCCGTGTACCCAGCTTGTTTAAACATAATAATAGTTTAAATGGCTTTCGGCTACAGATACATAGATGCCTTTGTCAGAATTGAAATCTAAAGAATTTGACTTCCAGTCAACGATTGTGATTTACGAGTCATAAATGTAAAAAAAAATTACCTTGTAACATTTTTTTGGCAATAATTATTGAATTTTTTTTTAATTATTGAAATTATGAAAGTTTACGGAAATTTTGGTTTTTTAACGAATGGGAGCGTTAAGTTCACAGATTTCACGAAAGGGAGCTCCGCTCCCATGCGCCCCACCCATTTCGAGCCCTGCATTGAATGTGATAAAATATTAGTATACTTTAAATCCCCATCAATTGATGTATGGGTGAATCTATGTAAAGAATTTTCCGGTGTCGGTGTCGGAGACAGTGGTGAATCAACAGCAGACGCATTCAGAAAAGCCAAATTGGACAAGTTCAATATCATCCACTGTGCAGGAGATGTGCCAGAATTAACACGAGCTATCAATCGAACCCATGTGACCCCATCGGTGGCTAGTCGGTTTGCCGCCATTACCCGAGGTCCAATAAGAGCCTAAAAAATTAATACAAAATATTAAAGAAAGAATATTACAGGTACATATTATGATTTTGTAATAGACAATATTGTTTGAATTACGTGATCATCGATGTTGACTTTAGCCCAAAGTTCAGGATTAAAGTTATTAACAGCAGTTCCGGCGACAGTCAAATGATGCTTTGCTTTAGATGCTCCTGATATAATATATAAATCGTCTTGAGATGAAATTGCAGCAGGATAACCAGCAAATACTACGGTTCGACCAGGTATAAATTCCGATGATGGTAAAAGGTTTAGATGATAGTTAAATTTATATCGTTTCATTATTCTTAACATGGTGTTATAACTAAAATATCAAAGGATTGATTTAATAAGTTAATATTATACAATATCTTTGTTTCATTTTAGACATTTACCTTCCAGCAGTGTTATGAGATACAATAACTTTTTCTTTGACAGGTCCTTTATCTGTAGGTTGGTCAGGAACTAAACGTATGAAAGCTGCAGCTAATCCTGGTAATTCACTACCAGGATCAGCTCCTTTAGTTAAATTAAGTACATGTTCCATTATTGCTACATCAGTGAATGAATTCAACCAAATAAAGTCGATGAGTGAAATTTCATACTCGTGTCGGCTTCTCTTTACGGCATAATTCCAACCATCGCATAAACCCTCTAATTGATTATAAAAAAGATTGATCTGTAAAAAATCATAACTATTTAGTATTGGTACGAAATATGATACCTTATTCCTTTAAAGATAAAAAATTTGTTTACTTGATGCCATAACGGGTCATCTTGATTACGAATGCTACGAGAACGTACCAAATCCATATTGTTCTTTAATTTTTCTCTTATGATTTCACACTCTGCTGGATATTTATGACATCTTGTTTCTACATACAATAGTAAATTAGACATTATTAAAATAAAACTTAAATTACATACATGTATTTTGAAAATACAAAGATACATAATTTAAAATTTACCGATTGTGTTTTGCCATTGCCAATATATCATTTGCCAAGTTAAAGCACCTTCAATCACACCAGCTGCATATGCCTGAACCCAATTTGGATATTCACCATCAGTTTCAATTTCTAACGTTGACCATCTATATAAATAAATTAATATATTGTTAGCTAAAGATATTATAAAATACAATAATCTAGTTTAAAACTTAGGACTGTTAAATTGTAAATAAAAGTAGAGTATTATATTTACTTACGCATAAACATAATTATGTATATAAATATCCATGTTTGCAGAAAATATTTAGTTTAAGGTCAGGTTCTAATTTATTAGTAATAATTGCTTTCATTTGTTACTACTTTTATAATAGCTATTTACTCACCCTGTTGTTGGAGGTATATCAGGACGATAGTATGCCCTGACAACACCGTGTGGAACTTCTGCCAGTTCATTGCCTTGTCCCCAAAATTCTATTCTAAAACCGCCTTGAGCAGTCCAATATACGGTTGCCGCATAATTTCCATCGTCTTCAATCCTATAATATAATCAAACAAAATCAATAAATGTTGTAATATAAGATGACATTAATTAGAGAAGATTTTGCATACAAACCTTTCTATTTCTCCGATGAAAAGAGCAACGATCCCTAATATAACCACACCTGCTAATATATAAGAACTTATTTTTGTTTGCAACCAAGATGCACCCACAACTTTCAACATGACTGTATTGATGTTTTTATAAGAATTTAATTAATTAAAAATCAATTTTTTTTTAGGAACGCTACTTTGGAAGATCAAGATTATGAGAAACTATAATTATTATGAGAGATTTTTGCTCAAAGTGAAAAACACAAAATTATTCAATCTCAGTGAAATGAAGAAGGTAGAATTGAATAATACAATTATAAAATGAAAAATATATACAAGAATTTGATCGCTTTGAAGTGACAAACTGAATATTTAACGTTTTCAAAGATAGAGATGACCATCTGAGAATTGGCAAACGCCTGGATATGATTACTGGTAATGAAACAGTTAATGTGTAATTGAATAAAATGATTTCTGTAAAGTGTTCTATGGATGATGCCTCTGGCTTCCAGGCATTGATTGGCGCCAAAGCCCCCAAGCAAATTACGGAGGCTTTCTCATTCGGAAATTGTAAATGCTTAATTCCAACCGATGAATTTTGTTTAGTGCGTAAACTATGTAGTATTTCTGTATATTTCCTGAAATGAAAATAAACATCAGTTATAAATTGTAAATTAAAATTTCAATTCTATAGGCAGGTGCAATGGTACATATTATATTAAATGAAATTTTTGACACTGGTGAAATGTGTAAATTTTGAACGTTTAGAGTTGTGTTATGTCTGAGAGAATTCGCTTACTATATTTAGTGTCTAAACAAAATGAGCAAACGAACAAATCATTATGACACAAGAACACCTGTTTGAACAAAGATTATGTTCTGACCTTCTATTCTGATATTTTAATTAAAAATAATGGTACTTTATGTCTATTTCCTAATTTGATGTTTACTTTCGTAAAATATGTGTATAATTTATCGATTATTACATATTAAAATTTAAATAAATAATTAATTTACGAAAAAATTGTATCCTTACATAAATAATATATTAACTATTATGTGAATAGATTATGAGAATAAAAATAGCACAAAGAGTCTTCGCTTTCAGCTCTCTAATTGTCTTGTTTCAGTTCACTTCACCGGACATGATGAAGATGAAACGCTTTGGTTATTTATCAAGACACTTGTTTTGTAAGTAATTTTCGAGTTTTTTTGGACATTTTAAAAGAATTGATATTACTTGGTAAATTTGTGGCACCACTGACCCCAATCATGGAAATTTCCAAGTTATTCCAACAAACACTCATAAACTCACAGATTACAAATTTCACGTTTCACAGACAATATGTTCACGAATATTTAACAGTAACAACACTTTCGTTTATTAAATTATAAATCAATATTAACTTGTTCAAATATTAAATAAGTAGATTATTATAAAATATCAAATATAACATATATTTATTTATATATACGAAATCAGTAATTTATATAAACAAAACCACGTTGACTACATTTTCACACAGCACTGACATTGAATGTAGATTATTTAATAACTGTTGATAGTAATAATTGTTGAAGAAAATTCAAGGAAAATTTTCCGCATGCACTTTCTGAGAGGCTTCGTATCGAAGTGGATCATTTTACCTCGTTTTCTCAACAACAAAAAAAAAGCAAACACCTTATCTGTTAGCTATGGAAAATACTTGTGTGATTTTAACGTCAAGAGTCATATTTACCTCTTGTAATCATAGATAAAAATATAAATTTCTCATTACATACGTACTACTGTTTAAGTAATAGTTTAATAATTAATCCATGAATGCATTACAATCCTTCTTTTAGAGAAACCCTAAAATCTCATTTTTTAATTTTCAAAAGAATTTAAAAGGGAACTTTTTAAATTAAGGAACTTCTAATATTAAATGAATGTGAATTATTATATAATGAAAAATATTAAAGCTATTTTTTTTTTTTTGGTAGAAGATACTTTAAGTTCATTTATTTGTAGTTTTATGACCGCTTAATCCACAGAATAACCGTACATATGTACATACAAATTAGGCAAAGAAATAATAAATATTAATTAATGAACGTAGATCGACCTCGTCGCGTTTCATGTTTCGTCGTCTACTATAATAAATTATGATACGATTTAAATGTAGACCAACATTAATGAAATTACCGATTAAACTTTACCAAGCTGGGGATTGGGTTTCGTTAAATATAAAGCTAACGTTTTCAAAACTATGTATGTATATGAGAATGTGACATGCGATTCAAACTGCGCTTCATTAATTCACTCGAGTAACTTGATCTGAAGTGAATTCAACGAGATCAGAGGCTGCGCTTTTTTCCATTTTAATCATTTTAGATATTTTCACATACAAAAATTATAATTTAAAATTTAGCGCATTTTAAATAGCATTCAAATTATGTAAGTACTACAGTATTTCCCTTTGACAATCAACAGGTGTTTATTATTGACATAAAGGCGTGTACACACTTTGCGAGGCGATCTCACTCGACGTGCCTCGCAATGTGTATACCATTTTGCCTCGCGAGACTTCCTCGCTACGTTGCCTAAGTTTGTATACGTCATTAGATGAATGGGTTGACAATAGGCGACAACTATGGATTATCGGAAAAAAATTAAATAAATGTATCGAGCATTATTGATGATTCCAAACAGACAAACTTAGGTGTAGTAAAAATATATAGTATTTTCACTTCGATCAAACATTTTTAGTTGATGAAATAATGTAATATTTTATCTATAATAAATATTTACGTATTTTACGAATAATCTTGGTATAACAAGAAGATATCGTAAGAGGAATACATGGGTAAGAAGTATGACCAAAGTGGCAGATATAGCAGAACGTGTGAAAAATTTGAAGTGGACACACAGCGAGAAGAATGGATGGCAGATGGACGCGAGAAATACTGGAATGGTATCCGAGAGGATGTGAAAGAAAGCAAGGTAGACCGAGTGGAAGATGGGCTGATGAATTGAGAAGAATGTGTGGAGTCAAATGGAAGCAGATTGCTCAGGCCAGACAGGAATGGAAGAGGATTGGAGAGGCCTTCATCCAGCAGTGAGTGGTGAACGGCTGAAAATGATGATGACGAATAATCTATGGTTCTAAATTTAATGAGATATGCATAAGTTTACTGGGATAATCAATTCCATGTACATGTGTGTTTAAAAAAAGTTTTACAAAGAGACAACAATGAGACGGTCGTCGACCGTATGGGAGAGACTATCCTGTCTGGTCAATAACCAGATGGGAATTCCAGTGGCGTAAGTTGTTCACAATCATATTATTAAATAAAATATAAGTGTACTCTTATTGTAACACTTACAGCTCCGATGATTCTTTCACAGAATCAGATTTAGCTCGTCTCAACCCATCGGAAAACAGCAAACGTAAACGTCGGCTTCAGCTCCGTCACCCCAGCTCGCTTCTAATAGTTCCTGCAATGAAAAATTAACATATTACAAATAGCACAAGACGACAAAGACAAATAGCGAAATCGAAAATTCTAAGAAAATGTAAACACAAAGTGCGCCAAAGCGATAAACAAGAAAATTATCGAAAATCGTGAAATACCCGTCCGTACCATTGTACTCGCGCGCAATACATATAACTTGAGCAAATAAGTATTTCCATTTTCCATTTTCGGTCGTTTCGTGTCGATAAGTTGGTTGAGGCGATAAAATATCGATTTTTATTATTAAAATAATGAAAATGTATACACGCTGAATGGCCAATTTGCGATAGGAGTGTTAACGACGTGAGAAATTAACGAAACGTTCCAACGTCAACAATAGCGGCGTTTGGGTGTATGTAATTTTTCGCATGTTTACGAAAATTGATTTTCAGTGAGTCATTCATTCGGTTTATTCTGTCAGTGCAAGTTTCAGCACGTTCGATGTTCATTTCACGATAGCGTGTAAAAACGTCACGAATGAATATAATTCTAAATAAAAACGTTCTTGATTTTATCAAACTCGTAGAACTATCTCGATTAATCAATTATTTTTTTGCACGTGAAACTTATCAGTCGTTTTTTATGGGTTTCGTAAAGACTAAGCTTGGCTATGGAATTGTTCCAGTATGTAATATTATTATAATGTAATGTACATTCTAGAAAATAAAATAAAAAAGTGTATTTTGATTAAAAAAATAAATAGAACGTTTTCAATTACATTATAATATGTGTTTGAAAAAGTAATCATAGTAAAATATTATCACAGAGACATTATTTATAACAAGTTTTGTTCGATGGGCTTTATATACCGTTAAATTTATCGACTGTACGAGAAAAGGAATGTCCTTCGATCGTTGTAATAATATAGTGTCAAGGCACTGTTTAACGATGATAAATAAATAGTGTTTACATACATACATTCAAACAATTTTTTAATGAAGAATTTCGTTGTTACCGTATTGTATGACAATGAAATACCTATCACAAGTATTTTTGTTGTGATATAATTACTTGAGTATTGCCCGATGACGATCAACAGGTGTTTTTCAGACAAAATATTTGTGCGAGCGTTCCTGGTGGACAGACAGACAGACTTATATGTAGCTACATATATATATATATGTATGTATGTATGTAATTGAAAATAGTTGTATGATAATTAATTGTGTAGAATTTTATATTTAAATAAATAACTTTTTATGTACGGTATTGTAAATTCGACAGCGAAATGCACTCTTTGTTCATTGGTTCAGTTGCACGTTGAAAAAGTGAATTAATAAAAGTAAAAAAAAGGAATCTGGTCTGAAAGTTGTTGCTTGGAGGTCGTTCCAGTGCTGATTTCTGCAAGAAATTTTTCTAGAACCTTTTTATGGCATTTATAAACAGGAAGAATTCGTTTTATTGTATTTTGGCTGGAGTTATGACCGACAACCGGTTTCAGTGTAGGGCAGGTCAGCGATCCGTTTTTGAAAACTGGAGATAATATGATTTATTCCAAAATGCCACGAGATCGCAGACGAAACGGGACACTCGAATGTTAAATTTAAGAAAAAATATGATTATGCTATCACAATCCTAGCACAAATTATTCAAATTGCGATATCGTACGTTTTTTCCTCCTGACATGAATGTTTATTTTGATGAACAGTTGATCTCTGACCTTCAATTTTTGCTTCGGTGGTCACTTATCTACTTGCTTACCGCGACATTGCGAAAATGGATGTGTACTAAGTGGTGTACATAATTATTGTGTATAATATTTCATTGATTCATTGCCAAATCCGGCTATTATAAATACTCAACGATACTGCGCCGTATGAAATATGCATTCGGTTCATCTATTCAGCTAAAATAAAGTTTCATAAGAATCATAAGTAACGTAAATAGTCCCGAAGCAGGTGTGTATATTGACGTTAAAGATTTTAACCGTTCAATTCCCGGATAACTCGAAAACTTCGATTCGACGTATTTCTGTCAAATATAATTGACCATTTGGATACAGAGATATTTCAGGTCATAGCCCCCGGATTTATTTGTCAACGATTTGCCGGAACCGGATACAAGGACATTTTGGTTTAAAGTCGGATAACAGCGTAATTCTAATCAAACAGTACGATTTGATCTTGAAATGTTCGATGTTCGATATGTTACGTGTAGTAGAACGTGCCAAGAAAAATAATATTAAATCATTACTTGACCAGTGGTCGAGAACCATTTTAAGGCCTTTCTAATGGTGGGTATTTCCGGTCCTTATTATTCGACGAACATACCGACGTATTATTAAAATGTATTGTGAATGTGCTTAAATTTTCGTATTCACATTCACACATTCATAATTCATTTTAATAATATGCTTAATCGATTTAAAACTGTCGATGAGGAGAAAACGGATCGTGAATGGCCACCATTACCTCCCCGGAGAACTCATAGCTCGACCTTTGGAACACAGGTATATAGACAGTATTCCGTTACCCGAATGAATTCACGCTTGAAATAGTTTCATATAACTACTCAATAATATTATTTGTTTACTTTTTACATTTTTATTCGTGTTAGGTAATAATTTATTATTGAGTAGTTATATGAAACTATTTATTTATGTTATATATATGTATATATACATAGGTATATTATATCTGTTCAACTTGGAGTCTCTTACCGCCTCTTTTGAAAACCGAAAAACTAGAAAATTCTACGTCATCCGATAAACACTAACTATGTATAACCCTCCAACAGACGGAACTATTTACTTTTACAATATTCAATGTTATGCACTAATATTATTTACTTTTTAATACATTTTATATTTTGATAATATATTCAAAGTGTACAGTATTGTGACCATAGTGATCATAAAACATGACAAAAAAATATACAGCTTCTAACATACATACATAATATAAAAATTTGTGGTACATATTTTATTTCACTTTGAATATTCCGTTAATTTTCTTTAGCGAAATTACCGGCATCCATTATTATAAGAATAGCCCTAAAATTAGTAGCATTATCCTCTAGACCGAGTGGAGGGGGAAATTGGCTTACAGAGCCGCATGGGAAAATTTTCGTAATATTTAAATTTATCCGATATGAATAAAGTAAAAAATGTGTTTTCACTCAAAATTCATTTCCACACAACGCAGGAGGTTACAATTTTAAATATCATAATTAATAGCAAAAACATCTGACTATTGCTTCCAATACTCATTTTGAACACAAAAGTGTTAAATTTTGAGTTACAGACCACAAAAGTAAAAAAAATGGAAAATTTTTCCATTTTTTTTAAACGCTCATATCTCATAAACGAGAGCTAACCAACAAATTTCATTATCATATTCGTATTCAGTGAGTCACACTTAGTAAATATTGACTAATCTCCACTCCGGTAGTTTTTTTTCGTTGCACAGTAAAGTAAAGCAAAAATTTAATACATAAATAAAATGTTATAGATATTATTATTTGAAACCAGTCAATTATATGACGGTTAGTCGTAAATCTCGGACAACCATAACCCTACTTTTTTTAGCTGCGCGAAAGAAAGCCCCTTTTAAGTTGGACAGAGTATAGGTAATCTACCAGTGAGGTGGCATACATGAGTAGCATCGAATGAAACATAAATGCAAAAAAATTATATATCAGACTCCTTTGACCGGGTTAATTAAATAAATATTAAATACAATGAATATATGAGTTAAAATATATGATTATAAAAAAATATGGAGAAAAGACATCAATGGTAAAATAGTCAATAGTTCAAACATGAATTCAGGCGGGTAACGGAATATTATAAAAAGTGCTTAGGGTCCCAGTGTCGACTATGTATTATCATTCTGCCGGCGCCTATGTATAGGTACATATATTATGTACTGTGCTCTGCGCAGATGCAACTGCGCAACTAAAGCTGTGGATGAAAAAACTCTTAATTATATTTGCATCAGCTGCTCTTGTACCATAGTCGGTAATTGTACCATTGTAGATATTTTACACATGGATACATTCCTCTCGGTACATATGAAGTTAAGCGACGACTTCAACACAAAGGCTAAATGTTGTCAATATATGTATGTACATACATACATACTACATAAGCAATGTTGTCAAGTTGTAAGTTTATCCGAGTATGAAGTAATTTGAATCTGCTTACTATAATTCCAAAAGCGCAGTCGACTAACCGACGTGCTCTAGAAAGACAATAATTACATGTATATTTTTACTTTATTTTCAAATTCACTCAATGGTGGCCATTCACGATCCATATTCCCCGACGTATTATTAAAACGGATCGCGAGTGTGGTAATTCCTACAGATTTCCTACAGATTCTTTATGTAATTCGACGCGGACGCGTTTTGTGAATACGTCCGTATGAACCGATCGATCCGTATTTTGACCAGTGTTCGTCGTGAAGTTGTGGCGAGAGCGCGCGTGGCTTCGTTTGCGCTTACAAATACGCTCGTTTGTGTCTGCAAATACGTTAGAAATGGATATTAGACAATTATCAAAACAGTTTATGGCGGAGTTTATTGAAATTTACCGTGATAATGCTTGCCTGTGGAAAGTTAATCACAAGGATTACCACAACAAACAGAAACGTAACATTGCGATGGTAAATCTCATAACAAAGATGAAACAAGTCGATCCGAGTGTCACCAAGGATAGCGTGAAAAAAAAAATTGATTCGCTAAGAAACTCTTTTCGAAAAGAAACAAAAAAAATGAAAGACTATGAAAGAAATGGGTCTGGAACAGATGACACGTATTTACCTTCCTTATGGTATTACAATAATTTGTTATTTCTTAACGACCAAGACGCTCCAAGGGCATCACCATTCCTGCCCATTAGTGAAAGCCAAGAAAAGGTAAGAAAAAAAGCATTTATTACTTTTCATAATTCGCTCATTAGGAGTTATCGAAATACGCATTTTTTTAATTTCATAGGTATTAAAAATATGCTTCTTCATCCATTCAAAAAAAAATTCGTGATTCTGCTATCAAATTTGTATGAGGAGAGTCTTTGCCTTTGTATGTAGTAACGGTGGAATGCTTTGTCCAGCAGGAATTTCTTGTTCGTTTTCGTTAAGCCAATGGAACTCTCGTGCCGCACAATAATAAATGATAGGTCTTCTTCAGAAAGCATGGTCATGCACGCTTAACTTAATGGTGATCATTCACGGTTCGAAGTCCTCGACGTACATACGAACGTATTATTAAAATGGATTGTGAATGTGTTAATGGTCGCCATTCACGGTCCTTATTCCTCGAGGTACTGCTACATCTTATAACTCAAGTCAACGACCCTTCGCCCATCACAAACTACGACATTTTTGTACATACATCTTTTTCGAGTTTTAACTGCGATCAAAATCATGGAAGCAAAGGGTATCCCTGCAAATTCCACTAAACTATCGATGATACTTTGTGTAGCAGTGTTCAATTAAATATTAATACATTGCAATAACCAGTTTTATTAGGGGGTGGTACCCATATAACAACCTGGTGGCAGCGAAGGTTATCACAACGACGATTCATGGTTTGAAAGAGTATCTACATATGGGCGTATTATTCAAATATATGGATTGTGAATGTGCTAAAATGATCATACTGACAACAGGAATGTGCACAGTCACAATCCGTTTTAATAATTATATGTAGGTCCGTGTGTACGTCGGGAAATACGGACCGTCAATGACCACCATAAAACTGGTCAACATACGGTTGGTTCGTACCGTTCGTGAGTGTGGTCGAGTTTTGTTTTAATACGTATGTATACGGATCGTGAATGCCCAGCATAATTCGTTCATTCTAAAAGGTCGCAGAGCAAATGCATCATCACTGACAAATACTCTGCGAGTTTTTTTTAATTGTACATAAATACATACATATGTGCAAATATTTTTCCACGAGTTTTTTTTTTATAAAAAGTAGTATTATGTAATAGTACTCCTTCATTGGAAAATTCTTCTATTTTTTCCAAAATCGTAAAAAAAAAAATGATCTACTGTTTCGTTGCGGAATAATATCCACGTGTTTTCCATCAATTGCACCAAGGCAGTATGGAAAATTCTATACTTCAATGTTCAACGTTCTCATATGTATGTACATATTTGTTGCAGAATTCAGTTGTTCAGTCGCCGGAAGAAGATCAAGCATCATCATCTATTTACAATCAATATTTTACGCGCACTTCTGAAATACATTCTCCTACCGACTCTAGTTCCACTGAAAATACAAAACTAAGCACCCGATCAAGTCGTGCCAATAAATATAAAACGGACCTAGTAAATGATGTTCTTATTTCGGTTAATGAACATTTAAAACGACCTCATGAACAGGAACCAGAAGATCGTTTCGATATATTCGGGAAGAATGTCGCCTTCAAAATGCGTGAATTGGATAAGACACAAAGAATCTTGGCTGAAAAAGTAATAAACGACGCCTTGTTCGAGGCAGAAATGGGTACTCTAACCCGGACACATAAATTGACTAACGTAGACAAATTTTAATTGTAAATTTTACGTGCGTTACGATGGAGTTCCCCAACGCCATTGCATCTTCAATAATAAATTTAAAAAAAACAACGATTTTTGCTGTTTTTTTTTAAACTTAAACCTTCAAATAATCTTTTTGCAAGACTGTTGTAAATCGCTTTACAAGTTTCAGGGATAACGATGCTGGGGAGTCTGGGAAGGTATTAACGTCGAAAGCTTGAGGTCTCCACAACTTTGTCCAGTAGCCGTCAGCCTTTCGTGTGGTGTTATTGCATTTCTCATAACAGTATTCTGTCTCTTCATCAACGGCGTAACCAATGGACAAAATCCGCAAATAAGTTTCTTTATCCATTCGCAAATAGTTACGCCAATCCTTAGGTGTCGTTTTCAACTCAGTCAATAAGTTTATGTGAGAATAAACATTCCTTTGAAGTAGCCATTCTCTACAGTCAACACTATTTTCGACCATGTTTAGATACAGCCGCCAGCACATTGTCTTCTTCTAACCGTCTAACGTCATGGTTTTAAAACTGTGCTTGTTTCAGACAGGCTGAACTTACGTGTAGGGGCAGGTCACGGAATAACAGTGAAATACGGGTAAATTTTACGGAATTGGCAAATTTGGAAGCCGCATGTTATTATTTTCTGATTATTTAAATATTAAAAAAAAAAATAAGTAGTACTCGCTAAGGCCAAGGACAGGAGAGTTGTAAGAAATTAGTTGTCTATGCGCAAAACTTTGGATGACAATGAGAGCCGCAGGTTCCCGACCGCTGGTATGTACTATATATAAGTCTGTCTGCCTGTCTGTTGGTCTGTTTACCGGTAAGGAACGCCTGACACTGTTTTTATTGAAAATTTGAATAATTTTTTTTATACTTAATGTCATTCTCGTATTTACAAATACAATACACAAAACAGAGTCGCACGAATTTGTTGTACAAACCTAATTTTTAAAATAAAAGGAATCGTCGCTCAACTTTCTCCTATATTGTATTAACACGAGCGCACGACACTGCGTCACTTTCACTTTTGGTCACTAAAAATTGTGACACAATTTCATTTTACTAGATTTTATTTGACGCAGTAAATGCCAGACTAGATTATTTGGGTGGTTAAAAACGTTTTGAAAAATTTGACTACCAACGAATTGTTAATTTTAATTTAATTTAATTTAAGTTAATTTACTTTCTATCGAGTCTAATTTCTGCGATATAAAACGCGTATTGGTCGTGTGTTCGTTCGGTGTGCGTCTTGGCTTACCTTGCACTGAACGTCCTCCTTCCGCGTCTTGCAGTTCAAACGCGACTATTTACTGAAGTACGACATTTTCTATCAGATTATTTTCTGTTATAATAGGAAGTGAATAATGTGTCACGTTTTGTTTTTTTGTGTTTTGTTTCGTGCAACGCTGCATAATTTTAATACAATATCAATAGAAGTAGAATGTGTGGAACGCTCAAATTATATATGCTTAGGTGTGCAGACCAGCTTAGCAACAGACCTGTTATATTTGAATAATCTGTTAATTTGATCGCCTAAAGATGTACACATTTATACCGAAAGCGCCATAAATACGCTTATCAATGAAGTCACTGAGAGTAATTTTGAGCTAGCACAAACATGATTTGATTTGGTAGTTCTTTGATTACTAGTGTGCATTGTCCCTTCTAAATTTTGCCTGTTATACTTTAACTGTATTTAGTTTGAGTGAATGTGAGTCGCCTAGTTCCAAATCCCGATAAGTCCACAATATATAAAAAACGAGGATAAAATATTTTCTGGTTCTAAGAATGTTTTCAAACGATGCCTTATACTTGAATTATTCCAAATACCGCCAAGTGCGTCGTAAAAAAATATTGAAAATCAGTGTTAGTTCCAAAAACTGACAATTGCACTATGATAAAAGCCATATTTAGAAACAAACAACAATAAGTCCATGTTTCTAATCTCAATATTTTGTTTAATATCAACAAAATTAAGTTTAAATGAGTTTAAACGCCATCAAGCAAATAAGTCTATAGCAGAAAAATCGCGTTTGCGAACAAGTGAGTTTTATGGACTTATCGGGATTTGGAACTAGGCGACTCATATGTATGTTGATAATTATTTATACCTAGGACAATAAATTGGTGACAATCCATGACTGGATGTAAAGAAGAAGAGAAAAACGAAGAATGAAGCTAGGATGGAGCGCTTTTGAAAGAATGAACATACTTTTTAAATCCAACATCCCGCTATGCTTAAAAAAGAAGACATACGACCAATGGGTACTGCCAGTTATGACGTGTGGATGTGAAATGAGGATGCTAAAATCAAGAATGTTACGTACACAGAGAATGGAAAGACGTATGCTTGGTATAACAAGAGGAGATCGTAAGAGGAATACGTGGGTAAGAAGTATGACAGTGTGGCAGATATACCTATACATAACAGAACGAGTGAAAAAGTTGAAGTGGCAATGGGCTGGACACACAGCGAGAAGAATGGATGGCAGATGGACGCGAGAAATACTGGAATGGTATCCGAGAGGATGTGAAAGAAAGCAAGGTAGATCGAGTGTTCGATGGACTGATGAATTGAGAAGAATGTGTGGAGTCAAGTGGACGCAGATTGCTCAAGACAGACAATAATAGAAGAGGATTGGAGAGGCCTTCATCCAGCAGTGAGTGGTGAATGGCTGAAAATGATGATGATGAAATATGTATGAGACTTGAGACGTTATTTTTGATAGCTTTATCATATCATGTGGACAAATCGTCTTATGTTTTTTCAATAATTATAAATGTAAGGCTACTTGCTATGACATGACCCTGTCCAATGAAACAATATGAACTTGTGTGAAAATAAAATGAAGGTTTATTATTTACACAGACTCATCAACCTTGAGGGGGGTAGAGCATCGAATCTACAGGAAAAATAATGAAAATAAAAATTTAGTGAGTATAGTTAACTGGCCAAACGGCATCTGGGCATATGGTGTTAAGATTGTGGCCAATGACCTAAACTTGACCAACCGGGTACCGGAAATAGCCCGGACACACCAGACAATTGTATGAATGCGAAACACCGTTGAACAATACCACTGATAAAATTCAATCATTCGTTCATTCATAACAAGAAAACAACATGATTAATTTGTTCAGCGAATAGCGTTTTTCCCAGTACATAGTTTGTCAAATTGCCATATCATAAAATCGTTGTTATGGATATATGTAGTACTAATTACGTAGGTGATTGTGTAATTGCATTAGTCATTGACAATTTTCTAAGAATCTCTATAAGATTTTTCCCACGTCGAAGATAGGTCTCATGTCCCAACATGTAACTAATTCTCCTATTATTCTTTAAACACTAACATTAAAATAAAAGAATCCTTATAAATACTAACAAAATGAACAATGTGTAAAATAGATAATGGTCACTGGACCAGTAGCTATTAAAATAGATTTAAGATGTATTGTGAACATAGTATAAGAACAATAAAAAGCTTTTTTAAATAAAAAAAAAAATAAAATAAAATAAAATAAAGTTCACGAATATTGCGACAGGTTGTGCTATTCAATGGACCTTTTCAGACCGAACAAGGAAATATGCTCAATGAAATGAATAAATAAGTTAATGATAACTCAACGTTGCATTACGATCTTATCAATCAGTACTATGATAGAGAAATACCACATTGGCATTGAACATTTAGTTAGCCAAGTACATTAAATGAAAAGAAATGATTACATTTATATGCACGTGTAACAAAAATATTGTAAATTGTTAAAATATAAAAAATAATGCCACGCAGATGCTACTATGATTGCATCGAGTTTGCTACGAGTTTATGATTTTTTTATGAGAAAAATTGAAAATAATTACATACATGCGAGTAAGTACATCGACGCGATACGAAAAATATTTTTCTAATTTTCTAAGAAAATTACAATTACACTTTAAATATTAATTTGTATTATAGCTCATAGTACAATTATATGTACATATGTTCTTGGAATTATTTTAAAGCAGTGGAAAACTTTAATAAACTTCAATTTTAGAATCGGAAAATCGTGCACTTACCTCTGAAGGTGATGGTTGCAGGTGGAATTGATATGAAAACGCTATTGGTTGATAAAAACCAAGGGACTACATCTGAAAACGAACAAATTTTAGCGACTAAATAACGCGCGGTAAGTTCGGCCACTCCCGTTCACATCTAGGACGTGAATGGTACAGGAAATTCTTTAAATACCGTACGCTTTTATTAACTCAAATTTATTAGCTTTTTATTTCCACTCGACGACACCTGTTGAGAAAATTCAAAACTACAGTGAAAAGTTGTCTGTATGTTGAGTAATATTCATTTTATAAACGTAAATAAATAAAATAAGGCCAACGATTACTGTTTATAATTTTAACAATCAATTTATGCATACATATGAAAACATTGTTAATTCTACAAAATAGATTTTCTAAAAATGAATTTATAGCAAACTTATATTCATTAGAATATATAATTTTAATTAGTTTTACTGATGACAATACTGATTCAATAATAATATAAAATTTTTGGTTTGAAACTTTTCTATGTATACTTTTAGTTTTGATTAATAGATGCCACTATACCGTTTTTAAATAAAGTTAAGTTGTACATACATAATAACAATATTGTTAGATGCCAATAAATTACATTGTATGTACATAATTATAATAAATATCGGTTTCTTAGTGAAACTGATATTTAGTTAAATTGCAACAATATTGTTTTAATGCTAGGTAATTGCACAAATTAAACTGTTTAAATTATAATTTATAATCAAAAAAAGAAGTCCAAATTTTATTTAAAAATAAGAATTTGATATGTGAATACAAATTGATATTTTTAATTAACCAGATGTGCAGATGTTGTATAATTAAGTAATAGAACTAAAAAAATATCTAGGATATACACATGTATGTACATATGTACCTATTTTTATTTTCATACATACATTCTTTATTTGATTTTACCGTTTTAAAACTAACCCATCCAAATAGAACGAGGGAAAAATTTCTTCACTAAAATGTCTAGAGAAATTGTCATACAAAACAGGTTTATTTTATGATAACATTGTTCGATTGGTATCGATACTGTTTTATCGGTGTTATATGACTTTTTTCAGTACCAGTCAAATTAAAAAGAGCAACAATAACTGGTAATCAATTTCGAATGCTAAAACGTCATAATGATACGTTTTATTGATATTTTTTACTGAATGTATCGTGAACCACGCGATTGAGAAAATAATCGTCAAAATAGGAAACCACGCGTATGATTAAAAATCTCAAATTTAGTTAAAGTAAAAATGGAATTTTCGTTCGAGCCGATTCTGTTGAGTAAATATTATTTAGCCTTGACGAGAACAAAACGTGTGCGCTCGAAAATGCATTTTAATAAAATTAAATGCATGCAATCTGAAAATAACTTCACACAGTGCAAAATCTATTCAATTTGAGAGTAAAATAGCTGCATCTATGTAGTTCTAACACGTCCGGTCTGTATTGCGAATGTTTGCTGATGCATTTCGCTTGTTCGCGTGCGTGTTTGTGTGCACTTTTATTGCGTCTGGCACAATGCAATCGGCTCGTTGAATAAACATAAAGTGCAGCAAACTGTATACATTTGACCCGAAAGGAAATACAATCGGAGCTGAAATATTAACCGAAACTAACATATGTAGGTAACTAGTGGAGAACACAAAAGATTATGTAAAAGCCACAAGAAACTGACAATTTTCGAGAACGATCCTTCATAACCATTTCAGGACAACTGAACCCTTTTGAAAAATTTCAGCTCCTCGTGACCTAGCTTTTTCTGGACGTCTATGACGTCATTTATTCCGGAATGGAGATTTTAGTAAGGGTGTAACAATAAATGGGATTTAATCGTGAAAAACATGTTTGGTTTACTACAGGTTTAGTTTTAATTGTGTGAAGAGTAGTTATTTTCACAGCAGTCACACCGCTTTCAAGTCTGATCGCAACATTCTAATTTTGACATTAATTTTCGTGTTTTTTTTACCTGTGCGAGATAGATAGATGCAATCGATGACCTCGTAGAATGTTGGCCTCGCAATGACTGCCCGATATTGATTTGAACGTGTAATTTCAATTTAAAACATATGCACTTATGAGATCCGATTCCCCAATAACAAATAATCATATTTGCAATTTCACATGTCAAAGTGCAAGCCTGTTTTACGATAAAACGGCGTTGACAAATCAGCATATTTTTTGAAAATTCGTCATCGATTTAAATAATGTTTTTTATCACCCAAAAACGTCATTTTATCCGTACTAAAAAAAGTTTTATATTTGCCATTGCGAGCTTGAGAGGATATCGTGAAAAAACCAAAAGATTTGCTCCTATACGGTATTCATTATAGAAATTTGTATGACACATAACACTGTGCACAAAAAAAATCACATTTTTGTGTTACCCGAGCGGAGACCCAAAAATTAGTACTAATTCTGACACACTGAATCTGAATATGATAATGAAATTTGTTGGTTAGTTCTCGTTTATGAGATATGAGCGTTAAAAAACATGGACAATTTTCCCATTTTTTTTACTTTTGCGGTTTTAAACTCAAAATTTAGTACTTTTGTGTATTGTGTGAGTATTGAAAGCAATAGTCAGATGTTTTTGCTATTAATTGTGATATTTGACCCCAAACGCCTGACGCCACAACCACCGCTACGCAACTTCAAATCATATACATACAGCTCAAATTTGTGCGTTTAGACAAAAAAAAAAAAAACGCTGACATAGAGCACCAATCCTTATAAATGCATTAAAATAAAATACTAGCCAACGTAACGCATAATAATATCAGAAAAAAATCCAAACGCTTATATCTCATAAACGAGAGCTAAGCAATAAATTTCATTATCATATTCGGATTAAATGGGTCAAACTTAGTAAAGATTGACTAGTTTCCACTCCGGTAGTTTTTTTTGTTGCACAGTGTAATTTGCATACATATGTACATACATATATATCATTAGATGTGTTTTCAAATCATTGAATGAAAATTTGTTGTTAAAAATATGTGTCATATATCAGACCGAAATTGCAATATGCATATAATGTTTGGAATCCCCATTTAAAAAAAGATATTCTTTGTCTCGAGAGGGTCCAAAGAAGAATTACAAAAATGCCATCCGAACTTCGGTCACTACCTTATCATGAAAGATTGAAAAGACTGAATCTCTCCACACTGGAGACGAGGAGATTAAGAGGTGATTTAATTGAAGTATTCAAAATAATAAACAATCATTATTCATGTGAAATGACAAACCTCATATTGTTCAATGAGAACCCTCATCTAAGAGGTCATACTCTTAGACTCCGTAAAAAAAAATCAAATAAGATTGTTAGAGATTCATTCTTTTCAAATACATAGAGTGGTTGAAGTTTGGAATAGTCTTCCGGATTCAATAGTCACTTTAAAAAAAATGTTAATTTATATAAAAAATCAACTAGATATATTCTTAAAAAAACAATGGGTATTTGTAATTCTTTAATAAATGGACCATTATTCATTTTATTTTTATGTTAATTTAATTTTATTTTTATTTTTATTTTAATCTTATTTTTATTTTTGTACCAAACCCCATGGGCCTATCGGCTATGTCGCCTCTCCATGTAATTATTAAATAAATAAATATAATACATAAGTACATACATACATATGTACATACTTTGTTTATTTACTCGCAAAACTCTCACACGAGGCCTACGATTCCATCCCTATTCTCGTGCTTAATTCTAGGATGAAGCGCATATGTATTTATTTATTTAAAACAAAAATAAAATATGAATAAAGCAAAAACTTTACCACATGCTTTCAAAATTATCCCCGAACACCACGCTAATTAATAATTATAATGTTTTCATCAATATTGATTTACAATAATCGATTCGCACTATGGATCGTATTCGATAGCATTGAATAGATAATAAAATCCGGTTAAAACCGGTGGACTAATGGATTATAAAAAGGTCTCAATCATAGCCTCACTACAATGTACACTGTACAATGTACATACAATGTACACTGCAACAATGAAATACTTAACAATTATAAAATCAACGTATAGGTACACATAAATTCGCATACCTACACAAATCTAGCGATACTCTTAATATTTAGATCAAAGGGCCTCACAAATCGGAGCGGATTATTATTCGCGAGCGGATAAATACGCTCGATGGTATTTGGTGGGAGTTGTAACACAATGTGGAGGTCAACCGAGCGTATCCGCTCGCGAATAATAATCCGCTCTGGTTTGTGAGGCCTTTCTGGCAACCATTGAACCAATAAATTCAGCATTTTATATTCGAAATCTACAAATTTTATTTAAGTTGATTGAATAATTTATTATTGACACGGTATTGTATTTATCGCACGAAATGAAGTTAAAAAAAAAATCACCAATGCAAAATGATTACAAATTAGTGCATATGTTTGCAATTATGATGCACAATGCATCGTCGCAAATGCATGCATGCGCATTATGAAAGTATACATACATAGGTCACAGTAAGGTTACGTTCAATAGGTATGTATGTACATATGTACATAAAATACTTAGTAAGACGAGTCGAACGTAAAATGGACGTATCTCACTTATATTTACAATATTTTTTATGACCGATTATATCATTAAATCCACCCCAATCTTGAAAATGTATACATTTGGCCTTTCGCGTTGAAATTTCTAGATTTACATATATGTATTTAAAATATTGTTTTGATGCGCCCCATTGAATTTATGTACATACATAGCTCCAATTTAGTATGACTTTTGTACATTTTTGAACGTTTGACGTTTTTGAAATTGACACGAAATCATATTATTATTTATAACTCGTATGTTTGCCAATTGTTGCCAGGTATGTATGTAATTATCACATTATTTTTACTCGGTATGTACAGCACAATAATGTATACACGTGTTTATTTATATACATACATCAGAGCTCATATTGTATCGCGGTTGATTGGATATTTTTCTTCACAGCATGGTGGATTTTCTTCATTCGTACACAATTTTTCGTTTTATCACGACTGTCGTCATCATCACAGTAAGGCTAGACGCAGACGAAACCAACGATCGAGCGTTTCAGTATTCGCATATTGCTGAAAAAATGTATTAAATCTAAATCGAAACCGTTTCGTGGCGTTTCAAACGCCAATAGCGATAAATTCACGTTTTGTAGTGGATATTTGTTTGATTATTCTGAATACCGTTACGATTGCATACTTGTATTACGCAATAATTCTTTTCGTTATCCAATTCCAATTTTTCAGGTTTGAAATTATGTATGTGTTTGTTTCGTGTGCAGCCTCCCCTAAATAAGCGTGGTCGTTTCATACACGTGTTTCCATTTTTCTCGTACTTCAGCTGGAAATTTCATTTTAATCGTCTGGAATACATATTTTTTTCATTTTATTATTCTGATCTACACAAAGACAAGAAAATTAACAAATTTAATGCTATTTTCATCTGAATGAAATGCCTTAACAACAATGGCTATGTAGAAACCATCATTAAACTCTGCATCTAAAAGTTATAAGCGGACAATAAAACATTGACCGTGAATTGACCGTAACTACCTACATATGTATATTTAATAATGTTATTTTAACATACTTGTTATTCTCTTTGACGCAAACACGCATGATAAGACTCATACGTCATAATTTATACTTATTAATTTATCAAAATCGATTTCACACGTAAACGTGAAAATTTTATATGTATGTACATATATCTGAAAATGTTTTTTACACCTACATACATACATATACTACATATGTATATAAACCTAACCTAGTTCAACTAAATAATCACTGTTTTCTTCGAATATACGCGATATTATAAAATTTCCATTCAATTCAACGTATTGTTGATATTCTTAAGTACTTTGATAAAAAAAATATAAATAAAAAAAAGACACATGTAAAAACAGATAAGTACGATATCGTCCATGATAATTCGTCATACTGAGAACAAACAGCATATGTACGCTCAAAATAAACAATTTTATCTGCGACATGCATTTTAGATATACATATATGTATCTGCGTAATCATTTACCATTTTGAGTTTATTTAAAGGATTAAACGAACGCATTAACCGATTAACCAATAGTGAAATAGCCAAAGGCGTATTTACAAAATCACATACATAAATTGTCCCATCATATTCAATATATAATAAATATTTATGAAGTGTGATTTCGTCTTACGATTATTTAATTCAAGAATGTTTTGAATGATTTTTTTATGCTAAATACAAAGTGTTTCTCCGTGCGTTAATATTTTGATACGTTTTGTGTGTTATTGAAAGATGTCGGTGTGAAATGGAAATGTACTGATATCCGAATGTATTTTATTCTAATCGCGTTACTGTGGAATAATTCACTATCGCGATGCAGTATCTGGAATGGTTGCATTAAAAGAGCGAATGCAGCGTAATATATTCTACACTGTTGCACTTTGTACGTCATGTGGACTGCGCAATTTCCACATAAAATAAGAATCAGTTCGTCACACCGCCACAGGATGAAGGTCAATAATTGAAAATGCAAAATATGTGATGTGCAACTTCAATAATGCGAAAAATAAATATAATTTGACGCATAGAACCTTTCGGATTGATTGATAACCTTACGGCTGAAATATCACCGCAAACACACAGATATGAAAAACAGTTTAAAAATACAACTCTCGTTGTACTCTTACTATAAGATTGAACGTTCAAATAAATAATTGATTATAAAATATGTGCAGTGGTTTTTTCGTTATAGCAAAGTTGCCCGCAAACAGGAAAAGGTTATCTCATACAGACGATACAACACGAGAAAGACATCAGATAACCGTATTCTTGTTTTGTCAATATGCACTATCTAGTAATTAATATTTATTATCAAGGAATTAAAAAAAATACCTATGTATATTATATCGTTGGAGATTTTACTATTTTACTAATATTTTCATTAATTACTACAAAACATTAGCGTAAGCATCTGCCTGCCTGCCTGCCTCAGTCGTTACGGTCACACTAGTATTGCAAACTTAACAAAACAATTTTATTTTAGTGGTATGTGGCAACAAGCCGCTATCTGTCAAAACAAAAACTAGTGCGCACCGGTGAGGGTTGGGGCTAAAATCCACCGTCATATGACGGGCAAACCGGCTAGTTTTATATATGTACATACATACATATATCGATGGTTTAGTGCACAGATAATAAGGCAATATCTTCTCAAATATACTATTTTATACATACAATACTTTTTAAACATGAAGGTTTTGATGCAGAGGGACGTTTTGTGGATGATAATTCAATTTTTTTTAAAACTGGACATACAATATTTGTGCACTAACCCATCGATATGTAGTATGATTACAATGAGTCTAATTTTTCATTTTCATATATTAATTAACAAAATCACAGAAACTTTTTATTTTAGTCTAACGAATAGACGAATACATACAGTAATTTTGTTGACTTTTTCCTGAACAATTAAAAAAAAAACTGAATTTAACGGTGCATTTACGTATTAGTCATACCATATCTTGTTTATTTTTTAATAATTATTACAAATGGATACAAATACTCGAAGCAGAATAGCAAGTGTTGCATTTTTATTATGTATTTATTATAATTTTGCTGGTGATGAAACTCGTAGTTCCGAAACACCGACTAGTCAACTAATCTTTGACTTCATTTCATAATTTCACATGATAATGGATGTATATACCATACCTATTTAGATAATATAGTGCGCAATGCACTTTCGACCTCGAATCCTCAGATTTGATCCATTGCACGATAACCCTTTCTCCGTTTATCAATATCGCCATATAGAAACTTCTTTGTTCTACTGTATATTGTATGTACATACATACATATGTACATATGTAGATAGATAGATAGGTACGTGCTCGTATTACGTGACTCGTAAATGCGATTTATCATTTATTCAAACGTGTTTATTTACAACAATAAACATATTTACGTGCTAATAATATTTTCTACACCTATTTTCCATCGATTGTGCGCCACACATACCTACCGACGCAGTTGTTCCTATGAATATTAGAATTTATTGTTGACATTCGACAGGAATCGACATTAATTATAATCGTTTTAATAAAACTAAAATTATGTTTAATGAATTTTGCACGCAAAACATAGTCACGGTAGTTAATCATATCGTAGAGATATGTATTTGATAGTTATTTATACCTGGGACAATTGGTGTATATGACTGGATGTAAAGAAGAAGAAATAATACTAGGATGGAGCGCATTTGGAAGAATGAACATAGTTTTTAAATCCAACAACCCGCTATGCTTAAAAAAGAAGGCATACGACCAATGCGCACTGCCAATTATGACGTATGGATGTGAAACGTGGATGTTAAATTCAAGAATGTTATGTAAGATCAAGTGCACACAGAGAAGCATGGAAAGATGTATGCTTGGTATAACAAGAAGAGATCATAAGAGGAATACATGGGTAAGAAGCATGACCAAAGTGGCAGATATAGCGGAATGAGTGAAAAAGTTGAAGTGGCAATGGGCTGGACACATAGCGAGAATAATAAATGGCAGATGGAAGCGAGAAATACTGGAATGGTATCTGAGGATGTGAAAGAAAGCAAGGTGGACCGAGTGGACGATGGACTGATGAATTGAGAATAATGTGTGGAGTCAAGTGGATGCAGATTGCTCAAGACAGACAAGAATAGAAGAGGATTCGAGAGGCCTTCATCCGGCAGCGGATGTGAACTGCTGAAAATGATGATGACTTGAATTTGGTTAAATTTCATAATAAGTTTTCAATGTGAAAGAGAGTGAGCATGCGTTAGCAAACTGCCAATTTGGCACCTATGTTTAATTAAAACGTATCGGCGTATTTCATAAAGAATGTGTACATACTACATGGATGCATCGATAATGCTGAATTGGTTTTGTTTGATTCAAATATTTTTAGACAATTGGCAGAAGTATTTGAAGTAAAACGAATTAATTTTAACCTCCAAACTTCGGCGCGATGTTTGAGGAGTGCCGTTCTCCATTCGCCTGTTGCACAAACGATGCAACGTGCGAATTTGGCTGATGACAAAATATCGTCAATAACCTTGGCAATGAAAATGCAACAGCTTCAATCGTCCGCAAACTTGATGCACATCGTGCAATTGCAATGCCGAAAATACTTTTCACTCATTGCGAAATCAGCGTCCATTCTGTTACCTATTCCTAGTCCTGTTAGTAATAGACTACTAAATCCAATGTTTTTCATACGTTATCAATCGACTCTGAAAAACTGATGTTTCGCAGTTATCTTTTTATTGCTATTTTTTACTTTATCCTAATCGGATAAAGTATTGTGATCGTGCGAAAATTCGACCTCGAGATTTTGACTGATTTGTATCAGGTATCATCCCCTGATCACGTTTTCATGATTTCTAAAAAATGTCTGTATGTCTGTATGTCTGTGTACTTATGTGTGTGTGTGTCTGTATGCGTGTTTTCTCCGAAACTGTCAAGTCTATCAAGCTGAAATTTCATATCTATTATTTTCACGTAAGGTGTAAGAGCCATAACGAATTTGGTCAACATCAGTGAACCGGAAGTAGGGTTTTTTTCTTGTAGAAAATTCTAAAATTCTTTTACCGCAGAATATTTCCGAATCTGCCCCATCGATCAAGTTGAAATTTCATATCTATAGTTTTCACGTTAGCCTTAAGAGATACTGTGATTTTGGTCAAAATCCGTCTGACAGAAGTGGCAGTTTACTCTTGAACGATTTTTTTTTTTTTATTTTTTTCGGCCTTTTAAATATGTACTATCGTCACAATATTATAATGTTGTACTTCTGAGTAAAATTTCTAGTTACGAAGAAATAAATCATTAAAATCAGTCAACCAGAAGTAGGGTTTTTTTTTTGTCGAAAAGTTTACCACAGAATATTTCAGAAACTGCCCTATTGATAAAGTCAAAAATTTATATTTATAATTATCATATAAATTTTAAGAGTTGATAAGGTTTTGATTAAAATCCGCCGACCGGAAGTGGTAGTTTTTCTTATTTGAATATATGCCGAAGATCGTATTTTATATACGCGCGCGCACTCAACACAGTAATTTCATGATATGTATGTATGTATTTTGGTTGGTGTGGTGGTGGTGTATGCGTTTTATTTACTTACGTACTTAAAAAATTAATTTCGTTACTCTTTGTATTCCTCAAATATATGGATAAAGTCATGGGTTGGCTACACCCGAATTTTTAATTCTACAAATCTATTTTTAATTACCATCGTCCGAAATCCGAATACAAGCTGTGTAGCATTTCGAGCAACCATCATTTTGATACGCGAAAAACGATTTTTCCCGGCTAAAGGGCCTCACAAACCAGAGCGGATTATTATTATTCGCGAGCGAATAAATACGCTCGGCGGTATGTGGTGGGGGTTGCACATGTGCGTATCAACGTGTTGCACATTGTTGCCCTTAATTCTGTGGTTTGGTTTTAAAAGTTCCATTGTCATATCAACTCAATTCATCCAATATTGGCCCTTTTAGAATCGTGCCACGGTTTAATTGCAGCTTTATATTGTGCATTAGTTGAAATGGCCGCCTAGAATTTAATTATTCGCTTGATTGTTTGAACAAATGCACCAAAATGTGACGAGCTTCAAGTGAAATTACTAAATTAGACTGCTACGTCCGATTTTAACCTTTACAATGCCGTAACATGTAATACTTACAATCTCGCTCCATTTCCCTGCATTTACATAAATGATAATTTATTATTGCAC
Organism: Parapsyche elsis; assembly: GCA_022651745.1. Lineage (NCBI taxonomy): Eukaryota > Metazoa > Arthropoda > Insecta > Trichoptera > Hydropsychidae > Parapsyche > Parapsyche elsis. The sequence goes on from JAGVSN010000010.1 coordinate 8,842,783, forward strand.
CTCGAATTGCAGTTCGTCAGCGTAACTGCATCGGCGAATTTATCATATGTATCTATCTATATGTATTTTCCTTGTGAGTTTATACTGGTGAAGCAAGTGTGAAATACGTCGCATTGTGTATAGTAACCATTAAAACTCGACAAAACCAACTTCAGTAACCTTGTACAATTGTTTATGTTCATTAGCATCTTTGATAAGTTGCATTTAGACATTTACCTTTTATTGTTGATAAATTGCATGTATTATCGTGTATGTACATAAAATTGTGTTGAATTGTCATGAATATGAAAGGATACGGGGATATGGAGTAAATGCAAAATATGTAAATTAAATCATCTGTACTGAAAAATTATCGCTTTATTCGAATACTTAAAGTTAAATGCGGATTACACTAAATACATAATAATACGTATCATACGAGTATATAAATATATGTGATTACGAAAATATGTTTTTTTAATTGATGAAAAATAATTATTTTCTTAAAATACGACTGGAATACAGGCATACCTCGATAGACGCACAGGACAATTATTCATTTTCATCAAAAAAATTATTTCACTCGTAGTAGGTATGTATATTAATATAGGTACCTGATGTTGAATGTGCGTAAATCGAGATAGAAATTAAGTCGATGTTTTATTTATCATAATATATTTTTTAACATTAAATGCGAGCCTTTTTATTTGAGCTGCGAACAATATAACAATAAAAAAAAAAAATTCAAAAAGTGATAAGATCAGGTTTTATTGTAATCTTTAAAATATTCAAAAAGCAAAATGAACTACATATGTATAGTTTAAATAAGTGAACTAGGTTGAAGATTTAAGACGCAACGCATTTGATGCGTTGTGTTGTGATTATTTTGGAATTAAAATAAAATATATATATGTATGTATGTATGTATGTATGTACATAGGTACATAAAAATTGAATGAGATTTTTTATTTACAACATACTTAAAACTAGCTTTAGTGCTACAAATGAAATGGCGATGGATATCCAGTGAAATGAATTAAGTATATCATGAAAAATATACAAATGAAATATCATTAAAAATGTGTATATATCAGTCGAATCATCGTTATTGATTATTCAAATATGCGTTAAAATTTCACTCTTCCGAGTATAATTAATTATCAACGAATGGAACAGTTTTTGAGAAAGTTAAATTTGAAGAACATGCGGAATTGCGTTTTCTTAAGTAATTTGATATCCAACTAGTTGAATAATGCTGAAAGACTTAAGAAATCGTCGAAAATCACAACCACATTGTTCCTCAAATGTTAAGTATTTTTGAATCGTGATTGTTCTGGTTATTGTGTGAAAATGGCTGGTAATTACACAAAAAGAAGATATTGAGAAATTGTTGAAAAAAAGGAGCAAAATAAGGGTTTTAATGAAACTCTCGAATTAGATAAAAAGAAAATAGCAATTCTGTCTATAACAATAGGAAAATAAGGGTTTTGAGGAAACTGTCAAATTGAATAACAAGAAAATAGCGATACTGTCTCATCAATAACAAAATAGGGGGTTTGGGGAAACTCGAGTTGAAAAACAAAAAATAGCAATTCTGTCTATAACAATAGCAAAATAAGGGTTTTGAGGAAACTGTCGAACTGAATAAAAAAAAAAAAAACAATTCTTTCAATAACAATAGCAAAATAAGGATTTTGAGGAAACTGTCGAATTGAATAAAAAAAAAAAAAAAATAGAAATGCTGTCTATAACAATAGCAAAATAAGGGTTTTGAGGAAACTGTCGAATTGAATAACAAGAAAATAGCAATTCTGTCTATAACAATAGCAAAATAAGGGTTTCGAGGAAACTGTCGAATTGAATAAAAAAAAAAAAATAGCAATGCTGTCTATAACAATAGCAAAATAAGGGTTTTGAGGAAACTGTCAAATTGAATAACAAGAAAATAGCAATTCTGTCTATAACAATAGCAAAATAAGGGTTTTGAGGAAACTGTCGAATTGAATAAAAAAAAAAAAAATAGCAATTCTGTCTATAACAATAGCAAAATAAGGGTTTTGAGGAATAAAAAAAAAAAACTGTCGAATAAGGGTTTGAATAACAAGAAAATAGCAATTCTGTCTATAACAATAGCAAAATAAGGGTTTTGAGGAAACGAATTGAATAAAAAAAAAAAAAAAAGCAATTGTCGAATTGAATATAAAAAAAAAAAATAGCAATTCTGTCTATAACAATAGCAAAATAAGGGTTTTGAGGAATTTCAATGATATTTTTTAGATGTTGATGAAAATCAAGAAAATAAAAATCTCGAGCTGTATAGAAACTAAAAAAACGGGTAAAAATTGAAAATAGAAAAAAAAAGTTGCATTAGAAACAAAATTTTTGATGAGATTGTCATGTTAGTAAAATGATTTAAAATAACTACATTGAAGTTTACAGCATGTGAATGACTTAATATATACGAGATTATGTCCACACTGTGGTTGTAGATTTAAATCACATTTAAAAATTACTTTTGTATTTTTAATAAAATAATAAAAATCCCCACAAATAATGCAAAGAATACACACTAGCAAAGCGACTCATCCATTCATATGATAAACCACACACACACACGACTGATAACACACGCTCGCTTGAGACAAAACGAGAATTGTAACAATTAAAGTATTGTAATATGATCGCAAATAATATGAAGTAAACAGCACTGCACTTACGAACATTAAAATTCTTGCATACAACAATTATTACACATTGATAATTGCATCATAATTTTGAATATTTTTCACCAGTAAGCAATCCTTGAATTGAACAGTGTACAAAAGATAATGTCGAATTAATGTAAAGATAATGAGAGCACACAATTCAGATAAACTCGCTACGTCCATAGCACTTGAGAAAATAATATTAAATAAATTATAGAAGCGAAATATTTAGATTTGAGCCAAAAAAAATCATTTAAAATGTCAAAGTGGTCCTCGGCCAGAATAGTATTATAAAATAATTTATCACAATTATAATTAATCAAAATTGACTTCCGAAAATAGTGAACGATCACACATTATTTTAATAATAAATTTTCAACAATTTTCACAAAATTACAACTTAAATTACCGAAAAAAAAAGATAATTATTGTAGAGGATCACTCAAATAAAACATTAAAACATACCAACAAAATTTAGCATTGAATGCTTCGCACAAACGTAACAATAATTCAAATGAGAAATATACATATAAAATGTTAACACGACTGTACTCTTTGCTGAACATTTCATTCAAATTCCATGCATTACGACAACATAAAAGAAAAGTTTCGATACAACAACCCTTACGTCCGTTAAATGTTTTATGCAAATATATGGCACCAAACTAATGAATACTATTACACCGACGACGGCGTTGCACTTTTCTTTCCCATATTTAAAATGCCATGCACGGTACAATTACATATGTGAGAATACAATCAAAAGATTTGCTACAATACATTCAATTAAGATTATCGTCGGGGGACAAATTGGGTCGTTTTCTAAAATTCTGCGAGGACGTGGAAGCGCAGCGTTTGAGCGCACTCGCCGACACGATAGTCAGACTCTTCTGAATCGACGTCTTCACCGTTTCGGCCTCCGGCGGGATGATCGTGAGCACTTCTTGGTTGGAGGCGGGCGAACGCTGCGGTGAACTATCGATCGACGGCAGGTTACCTATCAGACACATGATCACCTGCTCCAGCTCTTTCGGATCTTCGAGACTGGACTCGCTCTGATCGTCGTGATACAGGGCGGCGTCGGCCTCCGTCATGTTTATGATGGCCGAGTAGCGTTTCTTCATGTCGGTGATCATCCTAGCACCGTCCTCGTCCGAGATCAACGAATTTATACATACGAAACTCTGCGCCGCCTTTGTCGTATGATCGATCTCCAGATAGCCCCTAGTTCGCAGGTACATGAACTGGCCCGTGCGGGAAGCCAGCCGGTAACAGGACTCGCCCGACGGCTGATTCTGATCGTACATTTGCCGCAGTGCGATGACTACCCACCGTACGTCCTCCTTGTGCATGAAGGTGAACGCCGACACGCCGGTCACCTCCTCGGACATGTAGCCGGCGACTAGTGAAATTCGCTGATCGCAGTGCACAATTGTCCCGTCGACTAAATGACGGGTCCAGTACTCCTCCTTGCTGGCTTCCAAGAGGCGGGCGGTGATCGGCGGCCGTCTCAACACGTGCACCAAGCACACCAATACTATGTCGTTACCTGAAGGATCGGTCATCCTCTCGCGGCGCATTCTCTGGCGGCGAGCGGGTACTCTCTCGCCGGTCGGATACTGTCCGGCGTGGTCGGCTGCCCGGAATCCACCGCGGAAGCGACAGACGGCATACTTCGGGGTCTCCTGGCGGGCACTAGCCCGGGCCAAGCGGACTACGAAGTCGCGCCGTTCCAAATTATCGCCGTTTAGGGCTTCTCCAGGTGCTAGATTGGAACTCAACGTGCATTCATCTTCTTGATGGACAATATTATGGATAGTGTTACCTAGCAGGTCGACTTGAGCGTGGCCCAGGTACTGGTGGACGTTGGGTGAGGCGACCACGATGATACCCCTAGTGGTCAACGTGAGGAAGAATCCGTCGAATAGGTCGAGGAAGGCTTCAGCGGCTGCGTAGCCAAAGTCGTACGGGGTCTGGACCGAGTCGCCGAAGACGTGTTCTTTGCGGATCTCGTGAGCTGCTAGACGGAGTACACCTGTCTTGTCGACCTTTCTGGTGGATTCGTGCACTAGGGGTAGTAGGTGGGCTAATTCTTGTACCAGTGAGTTGAGGACTGTCCTCCGTTGTTTCTCGGCCTGTTTGCGAGCTTCGCGTCCGCTGGCTCGTAGTGGTTCGTCCGGGTTGGTCTTGTCCTCGTCCCCTGACCAGGAGGGTTGCTGTATTTGGTCCGTGGTGTCTGAGGAGTTGGAGGTAGAGGTGGAGGGGATGGGGTTGGGTTGAGGGTTTTTGGGCGCGTCGCGCTCCATGCGGCGGGCGGCGGCCAATTGTGCCGCCGCCCGTCACCGTTTAGCGCCTTTTACCATCTGGTTGGCGAACGTGCGATCGATTCTGATACTGTGACAGAAGTGACTCCACTTCGGCTGCGGCTGCGGCTGCGGCTGCGGCTACGGCTGCCACCACTACCACCACTCCCACTACTGCCACCATTGCCACTACACACGCATAGCCTCTCGCTGGTCTCAAATGCGCGCTTTTTACGCCCATGCGCATTCGCTCTCTTTCCCCATGTGCGCTATTTTTTTTCTTTTGGGTTTGTTCTGTGTTTAAAGATCTCGTCGGAGTCTAGTTAGAATTTTATTTATTTTATTTTATCGGAAAATTAGCAGCGTTATACAAAAATGGGAAAAATTACCGATAGAAACAGGGTCGCCATATTTCCAAAATCACAGATCGAAACAATAGAAGTGGCTTCTCCAACAAATAACCTGTGTCAGAAACTAACTAACACGTACACTTTTCATACCTACACATGTACGCGTACTGCACTTCTACTACACGCACCAAGCACCAAACACGATTGGCGGAAACTAATTTAGTATGGCGCTAGGCATACCGCAATCTTACAACACTATGACGCCGATAGCCACTTCTATTATATTACATTTCTCTGATCGGGATAGTCACCATTGTGAACGATCAAAAAAAAAGTTTAAGAATCAAGGAAGAAATTAAGAAAAAAAAAGATAATTTACAGCCGTTCACCATTCAACACTGGATTAAGGTCTCTCCAATCCTCTTCCATTGTCTGTCTTGAGCAGTCTGCATCCACTTGACTAGCATACATTCTCCTCAATTCATCAGCCCATCGTGCACTCGGTCTACCTTGCATTCTTTCACATCCTCACGGATACCATTCTAGTATTTCTCGCGTCCATCTCCCATCCATTCTACTGTGTCCACTCAATTTTTTTTTTTTACGTTTCGCTATATCTGCCACTTTAGTCATACTTCTTACACATGTACATATTCCTCTTGCGATCTCTTCTTGTTATACCAAGCATACATATTTCCATGCTTCTCTGTGTGCACTGGATCTTACGTAACATTCTTGAATTCAACATCCACGTTTCACATCTTCATATACATATCTATGTATGTATTTAGAAGGTCAAAATTAAGCGAGCCTCTTTTGACTACATACATTTTTGTTAAATCGGGATTTTCGGAGGCAATGCGGTACTCGGGATCTGTCTGTCGAACTGGAGACAGTCCCGCTCAAATCGGGACGTCTGACAACCCAGGATAGAAAAATAGCGCCAATTAAATATTTTCACAAGTGGAAACAAAGATGAACAGAATTTTTAAGAACAAGTATGAACAGACGTGCCAGGCGTCCGTATTTCGAAGAGGATGTCTCGATTTAGAAACTGTAATCCCGACTCCCGATAGTCTGTAATTCCGGATTTGCACAAAAAATTTATCATTTTTCAAATTTTTTCAAAAAAACTCGTTAAAAAAAAAAAAAAGACGTTATTCAGTTTTTGAATTCATAGTAAGACTTACTATGAATTCCCCAATGAACGATTCATTGTAAAAATTTACACTGGCCGCCGCGTAGTCACCAAACTGTTTGTGACTTTATTGACTGGGCCAACATCTGATAATAAACAATAGATATGAACAAGGTTGCTCACTCTTAAGTAAGTGCCATTTTAAACAAATGGGATTATAGGTCGACAGCATAGATAAAGAATTTCTAAAGATAAATATTTTAAACTCAGCAGGCAAAAGATTTCATGTTAGTGAAACATTCGTAAATCCATATCCCTTAACAGTGCAATGGCAGCCTCCCAACACTTAAAATTTCTATACTCAAACATTTTTCCAATCCCGAATTCTTCACTCGTAGCTAATTAATCTAAATTAAGCACGTAAGTTAAACATAGCTGAAAATAAACGAATTATGTATGCTAAAGAAATAATGGACACCTTTAAACATAAGCTGATGTAGTTTATTTCAAAAATTATAAAAATACGTACAAAATTTTCATATGTACACTCAATTTCATTATATATTCAACGTGCAAAATAATTACATAATAATAATCAACATTAATTATTACTTAATTATAATTAATAACAAAAAAAAGATATTTTTAATTAGAAATTTGCATCAATCTATTCCTTCACATGCAATCTCTACAAAAAAATACATAGAGGTAAAACCCCCCATGAAATGTTAAGTGCATAAAGCTCATCATTGAGTGGTTCACATTTTTCTATGATTTTAGTTTAGCAAGTTGGGCTTCTATTTCTTCATCTGTTGTGGAAGTTGCTCCAATTTTGTTTCTAAGAACCGATGGAGCATCAGCCATCTTAAACAAAAATTAATCAGCGCATTAGCACTTTGGCTATGGGGGTTTTGAGAGCAATTAACTGCAGTAGCGGGCCGTTTCCAGAGTTCGCATCAAAATCAGTCGTTCAGAAAAATTACACAATATTTCGCTATTATAATCATAGTTTCAAATATTGTTTGGGACTAAAAATCAAATTTCAAAATATGTACATATATATGTATGTATCAGCAAGATTTAAATGGATTCCGATTGAATTGGTTTCTGATTAGTTCCCAACTAGACACAATCAGAAAATATAGCGCACACAAGACAGTTTTTAATTTTGAAATTTCGCAACTTGGGGAACACCCAGAGATGTATTTTTTAATTTATTTCATTCCTGCTTGGATATGACTGCTTTTTATATGAATGGAATACAAATAAACGTTACAAAGTTTACAAGATTAGGATTTATTTGTATCCTAATTGCTAAAGATTAATTTCGCCTAATTTAATTAATAATAATGTGTGCAAACTAAAAATTTTTAAAATTGAAAAAATAACTTTAAATGCCATATTTTCAAACGTTTTGTATATCCTATTCTACATAATTGTATCAAAAAATATAATGGAAACCATCTGCGGTATATTTTTTACGCGAGTAGTCAAAAAGAGTAAAAAATGCAATAAATTTATTGCATTATACATTACGCAATAATACTTCAATTTTGGTTCGTCATGGAAAATATTTACCTTGCCGCTCATTTCAATGCCAATCTCATCAAGAACTTTGGATATTACTCCATTGGTTTCCGACTCTTCATCGGAATCGCCAAGCATGTCATCCAAAGTATCTGAAACTGGAAAAAATTACAAGAAATGTGAGAAACTGTCATTTTTTTTATTCAACCCAGTTCAAAATTCAAAATGAATGATAAATAACAGCAAAAACATACTCATTTCATCTGTCATATCCATTTTAGCATTTTCCCTTTGAAATGCAGCCATATCACCGGCAATCTTATGTGGATTCATCAATTTGTTCATATTTCCCATAGTTTTCGCAGTGGTTCCCATGGCACCAGCTATGGCTATATTTGCACCCATAGCTTTATTTTGAACACTGACACTACTAATCTGTAAAATTCAAATTAACTGGTATGACTAAATTTCTTTCAAAAAATAGTTAATATGCATATTATTTACTTTGCTATTAGCGGCACAAAATCTAGTCTTCTGTTTTCTTAACATAACAAGCTGTTTGGCTAACACTTTACAACCTTCGTTATTACCTTCACGAGCCATTTTCTTTATTTCTAGTTCCTGTAAAACAAATAGTTTGTATACATATGCAAATTTTTAAATCCACACATGAAAAATGCATAAAAATTATCTAACGATTTTTTTTTCTTCTTTTTCCAGGGCTAACTTATCTCTTTCGATTTCTCTTCCAGCACGCCGTAAAGTTTTATCATTTTCTCTTTGTTGTTCTGAAATAATATGAAACTAGCTCTCATTTGGATCGTATGAAACTATGAAATTTTCATTTGGAAATAGCATTTTTGTTAATTATTTATTTGCGATTACGATACATATTGCAAATCACAATGTATAGAAATATAAAATGGTTACCTTTGACAGTAGGAGCTTTCTTGAAAAAATTCATGTTTACAAGTGAAATGTCAAGTCGCACAATCGCTACTGACTCATGCATGACAGCTGTCATATTCAAACGCCATTGCAATATAGCCTTTCTGCCAGTGTCATTTTGCTTATTAAATTTATTTACTTTAGGCTTGGTTTCGCGCGTTCTGCGGCCAGCTACGGTGCACGCTGCAGCTAGAAGAGCACATCTCGCTCGAACGCCATACGATAGAGCGAGATGAACGCGTATAGCAGCAACTGCACCCTGTCATACGACCTGCTGCAGCACGCGTTCATCTCGCTCTATCGTATAGCTTTCGAAAGAGATGCCCTCCTGCACAAGATTAAAATATTCAACCAAGTATTTATTCACATAAAATGGAACTACATTGTATAAGCATTATATGCTGTCTCGGCTCCAACTCTTAAGCCTCAAAGTCAAACTTACGTTAACTTTTTTTTTTTTTTGATTGCGATATACATATTTTATACAAAGTTCAACTCTTCATTGTTGGATTATAAGGTAGCAACAGCTCGAAAACTGACTCATAAAATAGTAATTAACAATAAAATAAAACTTATACTCGTATTTCACAATTTATTATACAAATTATATCATTTTGTACTGATATAAAAAAATTGTACAAACGTGTAATTTTATACAAATCCTACAGAATTTTTAAAAATAATATACATTTTTTTTCTCAACAGTGTTCATATAATATGTACATAGATAGTTCACATACATTCATCAATAAACAATCATAATACCTACATATAAATAATATACAATTCGTAATACAGTAATTTTTCAATATGATATTATACTAAAGTTTTGAAATATATAAGTCAATAACTATTAACTAATTCAATTCATTTATCTACACTAAAATAAATTGTATATAAAAAGCATAAATTTGCGTTTCCTTATATTATTATAATTTATTATGACTTATTCTTGGATCTGGGATGAGTAGATTTATTGAGTCTACTTTGTTTATCAATCGTCTCACCAGAAATATTCTCCATCATGGTGTCACTCTCTTCAGAAGATGGATTATTGATGAACATCGACTTTCTATTATTTGTATGACAACCTGAATTAGTTTTTTGAGGGTTCATGATAACTCCGTTGTAAGATGAGTGAGAATCTGCAATACTTCTGCCATCTCCTTCGTCTCTTTTTGAAAGTTCTGAAAATGGACTTATCCTTTTGGTGTTCAGTGAACTCTTTTGTAAATCTGCACTTGTGCTTATTATATCTCTTCTATCTTTTTCGATCAATTCAGTTTTTGTTAATTCGTGTCGCAAGCTATTCAAATCAGTTTTATATGTATTGGAAATAGTTTCGGAAAATGTTTGCGATTTACTTTTTGACCCTGATTCTTGGATATTTAGATTTTGCGACTTGATTTTAGTTTGTCTTTCTATTATTTCTGCTGTAGTTAGATCTGGTCCTTGGATATTGTTATGAATACTTGTCGCTCCTGAAAGCCAGGGCTTGTTCAATGTGTTCTTTTTCAGTGGCATGTTAACATTTTGACAATTACATGTTTTTGAATCTTGATCGGTAGATCTTTTACAAATATCACACTCTGAATTAGTTTTTGCAGGGTGTGTACTACCATATCCTAAATTCATATTGATGACATCTTTTTCGGGTGTGGCATTTTCATCAATTATTCCGAATTTTTCTAAACCAGTCATAATGGATGATTCTGCATTTGAACCACTGTTGGTACTCCCCGTATTGTTTTGATTCAATAGAAGTTTGGAGAGTGGTGGAGCTAATCCAAGTCCAATATTCCTTTCGTGATACACTTCTGAAATAGTCGGAGTTAATTCTCTATTTATATGCCGCAATTGTGAAGCCAATATAGAATCTTGAATGCTGTTAGCTCCACTGTTCGGTTGAATGACACTTTGCTTGGAAGCATTCGATAGCACCGTATCTTTAGACAATTTTGATGATTTTATATCTAATTTCATCATACAACCGTGAACATCAGAATCGATCGCCATCTTTTTCAAAGTTTTATTCTCAAGCGCATGGCTATTATTACTGTGTTCATTCGTCGAGTAATAATTGTTATTTGCAGGATTTAAAAGTGATTCATTATTCAAAGAAAGATTAGTTTTCCTATTTGTAGTTGATAAATTGGCCAATTGATTATTTACAGCTTGTATTCCACTCGAAATTTCCGTTCGAACGCTCAGTCGCTCCAAAGTGTTTTCTGCGGGTTGCAAAATTTTTCTATTGTGAATGGCACTTGGATTAGTCTTATAAATTGTATTCATATTATTCCTGCCAGTCAAGTTGCTCATTCCAGATGTATTGTTTCTGTTCAAAGTTTGTTCAAATCCTTTTTCGAAATCAGAATCTGAACTATTTCCTTCACCGAAAGTACCAGCAAGTGAACTCAAATTATTGTAAACGGGAGGTAAAGGATGAAGATTTTCAACCAAAGGTCCGGGTGCTGGAGGTAAACGTGGTGGAGGAAGAGGAGGGATTGGAGCTCTTCGCAAAACAGTTGCATGACCTGAACTTTCCCAGTCTGTTGCTGAACTAGCCGAACTCGAACTATCTGGCCGTAAAGCAGGATTAGACACACCAACTTGACTCTTTACTTGACTTTGTATATAATTTTTCATATCATTTTCAATAGCAGCAGGATTCACGCTATATGTATTCAATGACAGATCAATTGGATTGGAATGCTGATTCGAACGTCCAACAATTCGATCACCAGATAATAATTGATTTCCTCCAGGTGTGTGATATAAGTTTCTAATTTTCGTCTGATGCGCCAATGGTAATGTTACATTAGTAGAATTACTGATTGCGGACAGTTGTTCTGTTGATATGTGCCTTTGCAATACAACAGGTGGACTAGGAGTAAAAGCTGCATCACTTTCTCCTCCTCCACCAGGTCTTGATATTTTAATTGGAGGTCTTTCGTTATTTCTGAATTCAGATTTACCATGCGCGCTTCTATACGATTGATGTTGGAGATCATTTCGATTTACTCCGAATTTTGAAGATATATTCAACGTGGATGTTCCCGGTAATCTTGTGATATTGCCATAGAAGGCAGCTGAAGCCAAATCACAATCCAAAGCATTAGTAATCGATCGTCCTTGAACATCTGAAGATGGTGCAGTTCGGCCATCAGGCTCACCGCGGTGCCGGACATATGAAGTAAATGCCCCTTGGGTGAGACGTGGACCACTCAAGGGTAATGGTGGAGGTGGTACAACGACTTTTCCTGAAAATTGATATTTTCATTTTTTATTGAGCATTAAAAATTAAAATACATGTGGATTTATTTTTATATATGTATAAAAAAAAATTACCCAAATTTGGAGAACTTGCGGCTCGGTGCAATTCACCATCCGAATGTGGCTCCAGATTATTATTTTCTATAGATGCAAGTGATTCAAGACTAGAACTAGAATCAAGACTCAAGCTTCTCGGTGCTTCTTGTGTGTCTAAAAAAATATAAATTGAATTATTTTTCTTATTACACAATATAAATATACTAATTTATCCAATTAATAACTCACCAAATAGAGCAAGAAGAGCTTGTAAAACAAACTGTATGTTTCGTCGATTTGCTTGTTTACCCGTTCTAAGGGTTACTTCATCTTGACCAACTTCCATTAAATCACAACCCAGGGATGCTAAAAGCTCATGGCAACCTCCTACACGCCACAACCTAATTGAAAAAAGAAATGCTTTAAAATATAAATAAAAATGCAGAATTTCAACAGTGAGGTCGGTTTCCATGAATACTTACCGTACGTTAACAGAAATTTCTATACTTTCCGTTTCAACATTTTTGAGAGAAAATTGCGATATAATTGATCTAATTACTCCAATTATATCATCGGCAACTTCCACATTAGAAATAAGTTTTGATAATGCGTGCAGCGTCGTAAGAGTCAATCCTAAAAATTAGCAAAGAATCGGTTGTAATGATAATTTGAAGACTTCACTATTTTCCCATTCTCATATTTGTTGTGATTTTTGATACCTAAGAGTGCTTGAAGACTAGCCGAACATTGAGTTAATCTATCTTCAGGATCACTTTGGGGAAAGAAGACACTTGATGGTATACCATTTGCTGCTGGTTCAAATCTAATGAATAAAAGCTGTGATTAAGTCGATGAAATAAAGTACTGTATGTAATCGTATGAGATCATGTAGTGGTTCTAACCTAAATCCGACACTCATAAGCAATTCTTTCCAACCGGTGACATGACCAACTTTGTTTTCAATGCTTTTTTGAGTTGTGTACATAGCATTTTTCTGACCGCGAACAATTCTCTGTAAAGACTTTTCTACCAAATGCAAAGATACCCGTAACGCATCCCTGAAATCAAAATCAAATTTATATTTAAAATTTAACAGCAAATTTTAGTTACAAATTGATATAACTGCATTACCTGCACTTATCTGGGGTTTTAAGCAAATCACAGAGGGCTTGTCCCATAAGCGCCACTTTATTGCTCAATCTTATGTTAGCTCCTACTAATACAAAACCTGCCCAGTTAGCCGGATGAGCGAAATGTTTCGTGTGTTGTACAGTCTGCATTGCATCACCGAGTGCTCTAATGTAAAAAACAATAATTTAGTAAAAGTTTAATAAAAAGAAAAGTATTTGCGAAATGAAAAATAACCTCGCTGCTCGGCTGCCTTGCAAAAGCGCTGAATAAAATGCTCTCAGTAGTATTTTTGCGGCAGTATCTGGAACTGGCCATAGCGCTAAAAGAACACAATGTGCACCAGCTGCAAGCAGTGCTCGACAAAGATGAATCAATCCTAAACAATTATTTTCTTCACGCCCAGCAGAATTTTCAGAGTTATAATTTCCATGCGAACATGATAAAACCACCTAAAAAATCAATCAAAAATTAATTATCACACTTTTTACATAGAAAAAATATTTTTATTATATTTACCAGTCGAGCAGTAAGTTTCAAATTCAAAATATCGCCAGCTGATAATAAAAATTCGGATAATGGAGGCAGCTCCATATTACTCGATGATAATTCACTTCCTATAAATGTATTAAAGTTTTAATGTATTTGTTTTCCAAGTATGTACACAACTAAAGAGAAACAAAAAAAATTACCTTCTTCTTCTCCTTCCCCATGGATTGAATCACTATGTCCACTTCCTGTACTTGTATTTAAGAATCTCTTCGTGCTCTGCGATTGAGAATCGACCTTAAAGCACAATAATTTATTGATGATTCGTGTTTAAATAAAACTATTATCTAATACATAAAATAATTCAATTACCATTTCACCAGGGCTAAGTACGATTGCAGATAGTTTCCATGACACATTAGTTGATAAATGAATGCATTCAGCTTCAGAAATTTGTGATAGTACAGCCTCCTTTGAAGCCTTAAAATTTAATAGGTATATGAGTAAATTAAATTTCATGTATTCCCACAAGAAAAATACAAAAATTAAGTAAAAATTATAAAATTAATATACCTGTATATCAGTAAGAGTGTGAGCATGTAGCATATCTCCAACCATCAAAGCTTCTTTCTGCATTGAGGAATTATGCTGCCAGCCCCATGTTTCTGAAATAGCTGATGGAAGTCTCGGATTTCCTACTACCAAGCAACGCATTCCACCTTCTTATAAAAAAAAAAAACGCAACGTTTTAATACACTATAATTACCTAAATACAAAGGTACATACAAAAAATAGCTTACCCGATTGATGAGGATCATTGTGAGCTTTGGATTTAGTTATTTTATAACCTTTTAATGCAGATAAACTTGGAACTGATATAAGTGAGAATCTTTCGCACAAATATTCTGTAATATCTGCGGAACTTAGTGTATTAGAGTTGTTTTGTGTGTTGTTTCCTTGTGAGATTTGATTTTGGTTGGCATTATTGTTATTGGGGACTGGAAATCCTGAACCGGGACGCAGTACCGAAAATGGTACTAAATAAAGATCACCTTCCAGTACCAGTACCAAATCTTTTCGACCACTTTTGGTTTGAGCTATTAAAATTTATATGTATGCATAATAATAAATTTTTAAATTTAGTAAAATTATAAATTAGGTTGAAATTCATCATACCATTGTTAGTAGAATAGGCTGTAGATAAGGCATCGTCAAATGGTGCAAGGAGCATTTGATAAAGAGCATGCATACAGGACGGACCTTGCCAAAGAGATATTTTTCTAGATCGCGTGGAACTTTGTAAACTGGCACTTGACCTGTAAATTTACGTTTATATGTTATTATTCAATAACTAGTGTGACGGTAATTATGTTTGACAATAAAAATAATTCAAGAAAATACCTGGTAGAGCTTTGTAAACTTGCAACTGAACCACCGACAGACCCAACACTAAACAGTGAGCTCAAAGAATAATTTGATGAATTCAAGAGGTGATTTCGGTTTACCTGCACAAAAAAATAATTTTATACATAAAATACAGTGCTCAATGAAATGAAAATACATTATGTAGCTAAGAAATACCATTCTTAAAAATCCTGCTCTATCTGTCGGCATGTCATCGTTTTGATTTGGTCTTTCCCAGGATGCTCCCGACGTTTCGGATAATCCTCCAGACCCTTGAGTAGATCCATTGGATTTTTGTATTTCCGTTTGTAAACTGTCTCGCCATGATTGCAAATAGTGCTCCAATACCGAATCTTAAAAGGTAAAATAAAAATAATTAACATCAGTTAATTTAAAATACAATTTCGTCTACAAAAAAACTTTAAACTTATATACTTGTAGGTGGTTGAAGTTCATCATTGCTAATATTTAACGTTCCGTTATTTTCACATTCTTCATTAATAGCGACTTGATGGAATTTCACTACACCTAAAATTAAAATTGTGTTATTAAAATGTGTCTCAATCTTATGAAATTGCAAATCGATTACAATTCTGTATTTAACAAACCTTTCATAGGTATAATTAGCCAGGCATATAGAAATCCAGCAGCTAAACTATAATATAAAACGGAAGCTTTTTGTCTGTTAACAACCTCCAAAATGTGTTCAATTGTTTGCGGACTCCACACTTCTAAAGATCTTTCACGTGCTGGTCGTGAAAGAGGACTAGATGATGAAGATTTACATTAATATTGAGACAATAACAGTAGTAAAACAATAAATCTACCAGAATCATTCATACCTTGCCAAGTCGGTAATTCCAGGTCCATGAGAAATATTAGTAGCATATGTTGAATTTTGTTTTTCTAATATTAAATCCAGTAATGATCTACTTCGACCATTTTCTGCCACAACTAGAGCTTCTTGCTGCCTTCCCAGACCTTAATTAAATAATTAAAATAAGTTGAATCAAATGATTTAAGTTAGTTTTAATGCATATCTTTACAAATCCTTGTATCTACTTACTGACTAGAACAGTTTGAAGAGCTCGGGATGTAGCAGCTTGCAAATGAGCAATTCGTGCGATACGGGGTCCACTAGAGCGTGCCCGTCCTCTCAAAGCAACCAAAAGAGCACTTGCGGCTACTAATTGTTGTCTAGCACCTTCTGCTTGACCACACGCCCACAATGCCACTCCAAGCCGATGACGAATTCGAGCCTAAATGTAAAATACAAAGTTACATACCATCTTAAAAAAAAAGCTTCACTAAAAAGTTTAAATTTGAACCTCATCTTCACGACGGCCAAGAGAATCGGCTATTGCAACTCCTTGTCTAAGGTATGTTAAAGCACGGTGAGGGGCTCCACGTGCATGATGAACTCGTCCTAATGCTGCGAGTGCTAAAGCTCTAGCTAATCGATCACCAGCTGCTGCTAATTGTTGTTCTTGGCAGCGTACAGCTTCTTCGAGATTTCCCAAGGCTTCGTGAACTGCTCCCAGATTACCGCAAGCACGTCCCTACACAATTGTACACATTAGTTAAGTTCTATTTAATTTTAATTACATTTTTTGTTATATTTTTACCTGTAGCTGTGTAATTCCCAACTGATTTGCACACTCTAAATCCATTTGATGGTACTGTAATGCAGTATTGTAATCACCCATTTGTTGGTAGACAACACCGAGAGAAGATACTGCGTCTGACTCCATTACACGATCATTCAATTCCCTAAAGTGGTCGAAGGAATATAGTTCCAAGTCCATTTTTTAGAAAAAAAAAAAAGTAATAGATCATAGATTACCTGGCAATTGTCCTTTGATGTTCCAAGCACGAGACTGCTTGTTCTAAGTTACCAAGGCTGCCATGAATATTTCCAAGTTCACCGTAAGCTTGAGCTTTAGCTTCCGAACTACCGAGCTCGTGAGATATGACTAAACGTTTTTCTAAACAAACTAATGCCTCTTGAAGATTTCCAAGTGATCTATAAACAAGAGTTTATATTTATATTTATGAATAAATTTAATATATTTAAAATAAATAGTAAGAGTAAATAAATACTTGTGACTTAATCCAAGACCACGGTATGCTCTTTCTTGTTCTCTAGTATTTTTCGTAGAAAGCGCGAGAGCAAGGTGTTGTTGATGGCATTTAACAGCTTCTTCAGGATCTCCAAGTGCATCATAACAATCCCCTAATGACCCATAGGCTCGAGCTTTGTCGAGTTGTGTTGTCGGAGTGCTAAGACGCTCTAGTGTTGCTAATTGCTGCATACATTTACAGTTATTTAAAATAATTTTCAATATGTATGTATGTATAATCAAAATAAGACAAATATAATGGTACCTGTTCTAAATATCCTATGGCATCTTCATAATGTCCCATATTCAAACGCGCAATCCCTAAGTTACCAAATGCTTGTGCCTCTACAGCACAATCTTGCAATTCCTGTGCTCTTTCAAGTTGTTCCTATAAATTAACGATAAAGTTTATTTTTTCGTATAATACACATAATTCGTGTACAAATATGTTTAAAAATATTACTTGATAGCATTTTACAGCATGCGTATAATTCGCAAGAGCCATATGCACTGTGCCTAAATGACCATGTGCACGAGCTTCACCAACTAAATCGGCTAATTCTTGTCTTAAAGTTAATTCTTGAGTGTGATAACCTAAAGCTTTGTCTAATCGTCTCAATATTCTGTGTCCTAGCCCCAACGCTCCACAAGCAGACGCCTCTAACACACGATCCCCTGCCTAGACATAAATAACAAAATCAATATTGCAATCTTCCGAAGCATTAAAATTGCATACATGGTTAAAATAGTTATTCATACTTGTCTAGCAAAAGTTAGTTGTCTTTGATACATATTGAGTGCTTCTTCAACATCTCCCATTTTAACGAGGGCATCTCCTATATTGCCAAGCGCTCTTACTTTACCAGGCAAATGTTGCGTCATATGGGCAATGGCTAAAAAATATTTTTGACATTCTAAAGCAGGTTCTAGTTGTCCTAAAGCCAAGTGGGCAAGACCCAAATTACAATACGCTCGACCCATATTCATTTTGTCTTGCAATTCTTTTGCCAAGGATAAGTCTTGGTCATAGTACCTGTATTGAAAATATAAAACGAAAATGTCTCATTAAAATAAAAATTTAAACATAGCTTAAAACAAAATCAATATGAATATAAGTATGTATGTATATATGTACCTAACAGCTTCCCTATAATTGCCGATGCAATAATGTGCATATCCTAAAAAATGGCATGCCTTTGCTTCTGCCGCAACATCGCCTAATTCTTGAGATAACATTAAATATTGTTCATAAAAAGGAACAGCTTGAGCAAATTCTTGACGAGAAGAAAGACAATTTCCTAGATTTAACAGAGCGCACGCTTCACCAGCAGTATCTTTCAACTCTCTTGCAATACCTGAATGTGAAATATTTTGTATTAGTATATTATATTAATTGATAGACATATAATAAAAAAATGAACAAACCTAAATGAGCTCTATAATGTAGAAGTGCCATATCGTGAGCTCCAAGAGCTTGATAAGCAACGGCTAAATTTCCATGAGTGGAAGCCCTCGAACTTCTGTCGTGGACTTCTTTTGATATAGTCAACTCTTGTTTGTGATATTTAATTGCCTGTTCGTAAAATCCGGCAGCTGAATACGCATTTCCAATATTTCCATATGCTCTACCCATTCCAGCTCGATCCTTTCAATACAAAATATTAATTACGACAACGAAAAACATACAACGAAAAAATTAATAATGCTTAAAATGAAGTTACTTGTAAAGCCCTTGCAATAGATAAATGTGCTTGATGAAGTTTTAATGCAGCGTCGTGTTCACCTAATAGCTGGTAAACTATACCTAAATTTGAACAAGCTCGTCCTTCTCCAACCTGAAATTTATTCAATAAAACAATATAAATAATTTCATCAAATAACATACTAAGTACCTAATTTTATCATTGAGTATAAATCACAAACCTTATCCCTTGCTGTTAATGCCATATCTAATTGCTTCTCATGCCATCTTTTTGCTTGAGCATAATCTCCAGCACATCTGCGTATAAAATAATTATAATTTGGAATCACTTTCAGTACGAAAATTTCATATATTGATTAAAATTATTTTACCTTGCTGCGTGACCCAAACCAGCATAAGCTCTAGCTTCAACTGCTCTATCACCTAAACTTTGAGCAATTCTTAAAACATTTTCATGAAAAGCAATGGCTTGAGCAAAATTTCGTCTATAATGATGGGATGATCCTAAATTTGAATAAGCTCTCGCTTCTTCCACCTATCAAGAAAACATTTATGATATATGTAATATGCAACATCAATACAAATCTTTATTTATTAATTGTATACGAGCTTAGACTACCTGATTTCCCAGTCTACGCGCCAGTCTTAAATGTTGCGTATGACAGTCCACAGCCGAATCGAATTCACCCATTGCTAAATAAACGGCACCGACGTTCCCAATTTCCCTTGCTTCCTGTAGTTTATCTCCCATCTGCTTCACAAGTTGCACGCATTGCTTGTGACTAGCTAAAGCATTTGGATAATCTCCAGTGGCTGTGTAGACATGACCCAAAGAAGTCAGAGCAGCTGCCGCAGCTTGGGTGTCCTATTGACAATATGTAAACATTTTTGATAGAACAACGAACGAATAGAAAAATTTATAAGTATAGTCATTTTACAAAAACACACCTTGCATTTCATAGCGAGGACCAATTGATAACGATGTGCAGTGAGTGCTTCTTTATAAGATCCTTGACTAAAGTATGCAGCACCCAAGTTTCCATGGGCTCGACATTCACCTGCTGTATCACCCAAACTTTTAGCTACAGCTAAGTCTTGCTGCATATATCCAATAGCCTTATCTAGCTGACTTAAAGCCCAATGAGCTGAACTCAACGCACTAAATACAGATCCTCTGAAAATAAACAAGTTTTAAAATTTAGCATTAACTGAAAAACAATAATATATACACTCGGCAAAAAAAGTATGTACCTAAGTTTTAAAGAACATGATCCAATTCCTAAAGCTGCTTCTAATACAGTCACCGCTGCATGATACTGACCAGCTCCTAATAATTCTTGTCCTACGACCTATAAAATAATTTCAAATTAAGCAAAGATGCACGTATAAGGGTAATTGAATAAATAAACCACATTTAACTTACCGATATGAGTACAAAAGGACTCTGGTCTAGTTTCATAGCCTGAAGTTGAAGAAAAGTGGGATGTAACGCTGAACGTAGAGGCGACTTTAAAGAAGCTTCGATAAGAGCCTCGAGAAGCTGTCGCGAATTTGGATTTTGAGCCAAGCCCGAACTAAAAGCTGCCAAAGCCTCACCATATCTACCGAGACATTGTAACGCCACACCTGTTTCACACAAACAATAAACATTATAAAACCAAATATTTACATTGAATGAGACACGTGTGTTAATAGATCTGTTATACCTTGTCTATAATAAGCTTTCGGCCACGTCGGACAAAGCTCTCTGGCACGTATGGCATCTTGCAACGCCGCTGCAAATTGGCCTTGCTTCAAACGGGCTGCTGATCTGTATGAATATACATTAAGTAATAATGGAGTCATATTATGTTTACGAGATTGTTGATTTGATTAATATTGTCACCTGTTGCTGTACAGTATGTGATTGGCTGGATCGAGAGTGAGAGCATCCGTGTACAATGCCACGGCAGTGGCATAGTCCCCAGCCTGACATGCTGCATTGGACAATCGCACTTTCTCGACAAAGAGAGCTCGAGAAGCTGCAGGCAGCTCGGATGTACCCTCAGGTTCCACCTACCCAACATTAAAAATGAATCTATCTAATCTAGTATGCATATAAAATTGAATAGTTTTGTTTATTTGTCTGTTTGTTATTTATACATTTCCACACCCTTTGACTAATTGGGATTAACCTTTGCAGAACTTTAGTTTTTTTGTTATTTAAAAAAATATTGATTAATTATGCTATTGTACAAGAAAACTGTATAAAATTATCGATATTCATTAGTTAGTTTTAAAAAAAATATTGATTAATTATGCTATTGTTAACTAGAGTATCGTTCGCTAGTTTTGTTATTGACATATGAGTAGGCAAATAATAGCAAAAATAATACCAATTCAAATTTTCGATGAGGACAAAATAGGTGTTGAGCGTTCTTTACTGACATACAGATAAACATACACACAAAAGGCTTTTAGATATACATATATGTATTTATGTAGTATTATACTATAATAGCTGGACACATAGCGAGAAGAATGGATGGACGGGAATCCCAGGTATTTTTGCTGTCTCGAGTCCCGGGACAATCATAACAAGGGATATCGTCTTGTAAAATACAATATAGATTATCTAGTGACCAATAGTTTCGATTCTCGGGAATTCCCGGGATTTGAAAATTTTGTGTCTCGTGCCCCAGGAATTGAAAAAAGCCGAGACTTAAAAAATATTTTTCAAGTTCATTAAATAATTTATTTTCGAACGACTTTTACAATGTTATAGTTTTACGAAATTTATAAATATATTTAAGAAGAAGTCTGTGTGAGCGAAGATGGTAAGAATATTTAGTGCGAGCGGGGTTCGTAGGAAGAAGCTGCTTTACAATAGGGTGCGCTGGTATTTCACTGCGTTCGGGGATGAAGAGCGGTACTGCCACACGCAGAATGCGGAAGCTGGAGTAGGGAATTCCTACACCTACATACATCCGAGAGAATGTGGAAGAAAGCTAGGAACACCAAGTAGACGATGGGGTGACGAATTAAGAAGAATGTGTGGAGTCAAGTGGATACAGATTACTCAAGACAGACAGGAATAGAAGAGATTGTAGAGGCCTTCATCCAGCAGCGGATGGTGAACAGCTGAAATTTATGATGATAGATAATATTCACAAATCTAGGCCGGGGTCAGCGTTACTATGTAGATTTATAAAACAGCATATCGGGATTTTAGTCATAAAAAGGACAAATAAAAAAAAAATTTCCCCTCTGGATTAAATTTTACCATTCTCTTTAACCTTTTTTTTCTTACATTCATTCATTCATTCATTTCTGTTTGAGAGTTTTCAGAGTCACAATCAGATATTTTGAATATTTGTTAAAATTAGAAAAAAACAATAAGCTGAACAAGCACGAGGCGATTGAAATATTGCGGGCGTGGCATACGCAGGCCTGGGAGTTCGGTAGTACGGAAATTCCCGGCATTGTAAGATCAGAGCGTCTCGCGTCGCCTATTGCACCATGGGCATTTTTGTTCTCCGAATGTCTGCCCAGCTGCCCACTTACTAAGCATTCAAAAACTGCAATTAAAATAATAATTTATTTCTTTAGTTCGATTTTAAAATTTTCTGTGCAAATCGGGAATTACAGACTGTGTATAGGGAGTGGGGATTACAGTTTCTAAATCGACACATTTCCGCCGAAATCCGGACGCCTGGCGACCCTGGCCGGGGTAGGTAAGTACTTAAATTACAAAACTAATAATTTCGGTATTGAAATATGTTGCGCATTTGATTGGACGATGGTAGGGTTGAAGATTTGCGATATTTATAACAGCACTAATCTGCATTGCGTTTCAACCCATTAGTCGACCATCTGCTTCCTTTCCCATGGCTCGGCGGTGCCATAAAAATTATTATTGATCGCAAATACTCTCTCGTCTCTGAAACGGTTGTGTGGCTCCTCTGGCCGGTTATTATTTGGAATATAAGTTGAATTTGGTGGGCCGGGCCGTAATAATGGTGTGTCCGTGATTAACCCATAGCCCGCGCGCACGACTCTGCGCGCACGGCGAGGCCCAAATTAATACCAACACCCAATATTACCGGGAATTTAACCTTTCACCTCGCACGAGAACGCCTCGGCCTTTATTTTGTTACGCCGGAATTTTCAATATTTTCACATCAACCCGATTCGAATCGCTATGATTTATATACGCACGTACATATATCGAGGCCTCGAATGCCGTTCCGTGGATGTGCTGATAGAGATCGTGCGTTACGGGGATGGCTGTTGTGTGGCATACCACCAGCACACATTGTTGAATAGTTTCATGAATTCCAAAGTTTAGCCTTTTAGTTTGTAAGTGGGGGACTTTAAAACAAACTTTTAAACTCGGAATGTAGTCAGGTGCATTTGAGGATGGTCGCATTTGCATTGGAATAAGAATAATCAAGTTTGTGTGTACACAGTGGACATAAAATAACGATATCTATGTATCTGCTTTTTTTTTTGGTATCTTCGAAACAAATAACAATACGGTGAAATAATATAAATCGTTTGAAAGTTCATTCAATCCACTTCATATTGATATTGCAGCTATTTTCCAAACAATTGGCGCCTGACGAAAAAACGCATTTTATAATGGAATTTCATACAAATATACATATGTGGCAGTGGACTGGACACATAGCGAGAAGAATGAATGGCAGATGGACACGAGAAATACTTGAATGGTATCCGAGAGGATGTGAAAGAAAGCAAGGTAGACCGAGTGGATGATGGGCTGACGAATTGAGAAGAATGTGTGGAGTCAGGTGGATGCAGATTGCGACAGACAGGAATGGAAGAGGATTGCAGAGGCCTTCATCCAGCAGTGGATGGTGAACGTCTGAAAATGAACATCTGAAATGATGATATATGTATGTATATTTAAGCAAATAGAACGATTGAACCAAATGAACCATTCTTCGATGAACTATTTTCGATTTTTATCCTTGGACTACTTGAACTACATATGTACATATTAAAAAAGATAAAATATGATTGAATGAATTAATAACGCTAATTTTGACACTTATAGCTAGTAAAAAATACAATATCATTAAATAAACTTTTAAATGATTTCTATTTTATCACAGTGGCGTTATTTGTTTCGAAGATATACTTGTTTTAAAGCAAATGTCGTTTTTTTGTACCCACATGTATGTACATATGTTCAATTTACATACATACATACTTCAATTTAACACAGAGGATTGATATCCATAGAAATATCTTCGGTTGTGTGTCTTCTCTGCTTACATAAATACCTACATATGTACAATGTACTCTGAAAAATTCGAGTGATCGTTGAAGGGGTTTAAATTTGCGATGTTCTCGTTTGACAGGTAGCTTAATATCAGTCAGATCGATAAACTAAACTAAATAAAACTTTGAAAATTCAAGTTTTCACTTGAGAATAAATTAATTACATACTGTTTTTAATTAATGCGAATTGAACATTTCGCGGAAATCATTTCGAACGAAAGAGTTCGCGAGCGATAATAATACTAATAGCAACAGGGTTGTTCAATTAGTTTTATTTTTTATTATTATTTACGATTCAAAACAACTTTTCATTTTGCACATGTATACAAATTAAATCACCGTTCGCCACAATTGTCAACCAGCGTATATGTACGTATGTACATATGTACATACTTACAAAGCTTAAAACCTTTCCGGCGAAGTTAGCTATTTTGTTGTTACTAAAGGATGGCTAACTTTTTGCCACACTACGACTGCCACAAAACAACTATGATTGAATATTTCAGCGAATTATATGATTCGATTGGTCATTTCACAACTGTCAAATTTAGTTTCAATGACAGTTCGGAAACGAATATAATTTCACCAGTGAGTATCACTTAAATTATATTTTCACTAGTAGAAAATTATATCTATGTGCTTGAATATGATTTCACTGAAACGCCAGTGAAAATATATTTTCACTTGAAATATGCTTTCGCTGTAACATATGTACATATATACAAGTCTTGTTTGTACAATAAATGGTCAATTATTATTATTGGAATATTCACTCGGGGTATTTTTTTATACGAAATCAGAATTTCACCAAAGTAAGTTGTGGCATTCTCCAACGTCTCCGCAAATTTCCTACGAGAAGACTCGTTTGAACGGCCCTGGCGAAGCGGCTCGCATCGCGCGCACTGTAATTTCGAACCGGCCGGAATTATTAAGATGGAGTTAATTACATCGGATAAATGCGGGATGGCGCAATGGATAATGAACCAGGGGCCCCTGGATGTGAGATATGAAAACGAGTTGTGGGGCCCTCTCTCAGTTCTCTTCACGAAAAAACCGCGGCCGCAATCACCCGCCCATAGAAATTGCTTCGTGTCTGGACCAAGCCGGATAACGTGATCACCGATCGCCGATCACCTCGCTCTCGAGACTTTCAGGTAAAAGCTTTATTACCTGGATCAAATTATCCGGAGACTCGCTAAATGATATTACGCAAATGCCGATATGTGGGAATCGAAATTTTCGCCAATGGCCATCAGCTTTGGCAAGGGTCAACCGTATGGGGTTCAGTGTTTCCGATCGTTTTTTTTTTCGGGAATATGTTGTATCTTAAATCGGTGTGCTCGCGTATCTGAATCGATCGCTCTGGCTCGATTGTTCGAATAGCGGGCTTTAAGTATGTACATAAAGGCGTTCGTGTAGTCGAATTGTTGGCATTCGTGACCTCTAAATTCCACGCTACTCATTTGACGTTTGACAGATCGATGACTTTCATTGATAAATGCGAGTAGAATCAGCGATTCTTGAACATTTGTTTTTTTTACTTTATCAGTATACGTAGTGTATGTACATACATACATAGATAAAGTATTGTGGTTGTGCGAAAATTCGACCTTGATATTTTGACTATCCTGTATCGCGTTTACATGATTTTTGGAAAATGACTGTGTGTAGAATCGCCATATTTCAAAAAAAAAAAAAATGGTTAATCATATCACACTGGAACTTAATATTGATAAGTTTGATGCTGACCAATACAATCTATGTACATATAATGTTTTCAAAAATTTTCGTCAACCGGAAGTGGTAGGTTGACTATGTATTTAATTTTTACTTTATCCTAATCGGATATAGTATTGTGATCGTGCGAAAATTCGACCTCGAGATTTTGACTGATTTGTATCGAGTATCATCCCCTGATCACGTTTTCATGATTTCTGGAAAATGTCTGTATGTCTGTGTGTCTGTGTACTTGTGTGTGTGTGGCTGTATGTGTGTTTTCTCCGAAACTATCAAGTCTATCAACCTGAAATTTCATATCTATTATTTTCACGTAAGGCGTAAAAGCTATAAGGAATTTGGTCAACATCATTCAACCGGAAGTAGGGTTTTTTTCTTGTAGAAAATTATAAAATTCTTTTACCACAGAATATTTCCGAAACGGCTCCGGGAATTTTGTCAAAATTTCATATCTATAGTTTTAACGTTAGCTGTAAGAGATACTGTGATTTTAGTCAACTTCTGACGAGCAAAAGTGGCAGTTTACTCTTGAACGATTTTTTGTTTTTTATTTTTTTCGACCTTTTAAATATGTAGTATCGTCACAATATTGTAATGTTGTAGTTTTGAGAGAAATTTATATTTAAAAAAAAATAAATAATTAAAATTAGTCAACCGGAAGGAGGTTTTTTTTTTTCGTCGAAAAGTTTACGACAGAATATTTCCGAAACGGCTCCGGGAATTTTGACGAAATTTCATATCTATAGTTTTCACGTTAGCCGTAAGAGATACTCTGATTTTAGTTAACTTCTGACGAGCGAAAATGGCAGTTTACTCTTGAACGATTTTTTGTTTTTTTTTTTTTTCGACCTTTTAAATATGTAGTATCGTCACAATATTGTAATATTGTAATTTTGAGAGAAAATCATAAAAAAAAAAAAAAAATAATAATTAAAATTAGTCAACCGGAAGTAGTTTTTTTTCGTCGAAAAGTTTACGACAGAATATTTCCGAAACGGCTCCGGGAATTTTGACGAAATTTCATATCTATAGTTTTCACGTTAGCCGTAAGAGATACTGTGATTTTAGTTAACTTCTGACGAGCGAAAATGGCAGTTTTTCTAATTTGAATATATGCCGAAGATCGTATTTTACATACGCGCGCGCACTCAACACAGTGATTTCATGATATGTATGTTGGTTGGTGTGGTGCTGTGCATACGTTTTATTTACTTGCGTACTAAAAAAAATAATTTCGTTACTGTTTGTATTCCTCAAATATATGGATAAAGTCATGGGTTGGCCACACCCGAATTTTTTATTTCATTGTTTTGTGTATTGTACATACATATGTACAATATATCTAATAATGTTTGTGACCAAACGCTTTCAGAAGGATTAGTCAGTTTGACTTTACCAAAAAATATTGAATGTTCCCTAAAAAAAAGGCCCTTGCAAAACTTTCAAAAGGAAATTTCTGTTTTACAAAATGGCAAAAAAAAAATACGAATATAGTTATAAAAAAAAGGTTGAGGCGGTCCAATGGAGATGAACTTCTTACAAATATCGCAATCTTTAAATTTACATTTTCAAAAAACAAAAAAAAAATGGCTTTCCATCAAAATCGCACCAAAGTATTTGCAAGTTACTACACTTTTCCGCTAGTTATCGCATATGCCTGTATCAATTGCAAAATTTTAGTTGAAAACCAAATGAGTGTGTGAAATGTATTACGTACAATTTGATAAATTAATGTACTCACCTCTGAAAAATCTCGTTGCGACATGATTCAAACTCCAAAATCTTCATATAAAATAACTTTTACAAATATTCAACACTCACAATCACTTTTTGTATGTATTATATATAATATAACGTGTTACACTTCGTACGATTCGAATGAACCGCACGATAATATCCGTAAATGCGAATTTGATACTGAATCTGTTAGCTTTTCATGCGTGCCAAAGAACCTGAAACAAAAAAAAAACGAAATATAATCATAAAATAATCAACTTATTATGTGATTCACTAGTGCGGTGTAGAAATACAGGATAATACAAGTATTTTATTTTTTGCTTTTAAATCAGATATATCAGAAGCAATTTATATTTATTGGTAAATTTTCTCTGATGTATCGAAAAATTTCGTAACGAGTAAAACCTGTTCGTGCGTTTTCAACGCCTCCCCCAGAAAAAAGTTAGTTCCCTTAATGTGCCACGAATGAACCTATTTCGTAATAATCATAAGCTGTTATTTTAAATTGCCAAAATAGGTCGAGCATGCGCCGATTAAAATTGGTTCAAAATTACTAGTCTGCTGATAACTAGTCGTGAGTATAAGAAGGCGTCATTAATTGAATATCGAAAAAAATTCAATCTTTATGGAATACGTTAACGTTAACGAATACGCTACGTATGATATTATACTACTTTTCGTGTGCACTTCGAGAGGAAAACGTATCAGATGATCGAGGCGACATAGATTTCATAGTAAGATAAAAATAACACGAGAAATCACATAAGCAACTTTCACGTTGACGATTGTAACAGATGTCGGACGAGTTCAATTGCTGTTAATTAAATTAAGCTGTAAATTATTTTGTCAGCATTGTGATTAGATTATGCTGAAATCAAGTCAATTTACAGACAAAAAATACGTAATCGATTTTTGTATGTGTATGTACATACCTACATATCTACATATGTATGTACATACATATATATAATATATAAATACATATGTATAATTATATATGTATGTAAGATCAATGTCTTGGCCGAAACGTTACAGAATAAGGTATCATCATCATCATTATTTTCAGACGTTCACCATCCACTGGTGGATGAAGGCCTCTCCAATCCTCTTCCATTCCTGTCTGCCTTGAGCAATCTGCATCTACTTGACTTCACACATTCTTCTCAATTCGTCAGTCCATCGTCCACTCGGTCTACCTTGCTTTCTTTCGCATCCTTTCGGATACCATTCCAGTATTTCTCGCGTCCATCTGCCATCCGTTCTTTCTCACACGTTCCGCTATATCTGCCACTTTGGTCTTCCTTTTACTCCTCTTACGATATTTTCTCGTTATACCAAGAATACCTCTTTCCATGCTTCTCTGTGAACTGGATCTTACGTAACATTCTTGAATTCAGCATCCGCGTTTCACACCCATACGTCATAACTGGCAGTACGCATTGGTCGTTTGCCTTATTTTTTAAGCATAGCGGGATGTTGGATTTAAAAACAATGTTCATTCTTTCAAAAGCGCTCCATCCTAGTTTAATTTTTTTCCATCCATTTATTTTTTATATATTTATTTTTTGTTGTTTCCAACAGTAGGATCAGTAATGTGATGTAAATTTTGTCCCATGTACCTACCTAAATCAAATTCTATCAAGGAAAACCCAGTGAGCGTAAAAATGCCGAACGACTTGTACAAAAATATGCGCGCGCGCATCGTTGCACATTGAACGGCAATACAGTTTCCTATTTTGCCGACGGCAATTGTGCATCCTTCTCTGATGATTGCATTTCGGCGATCGCTCGTCTCACTCTCGTAGTGCCGAACTCGAAAAAAATGCAACGAAGACGGTTCTTCATTTCCTGTTGAATTAAATCAAAAAAAAAAAATACTAGGTACCTAAATTTGTGTGCATCGCATCGCATCAAACCGCAAGTTATTTATTTACCTGGACAACGTCAAACCCGACCACTCCTTTAGAGTAAGCGATACTCAAATATTTCAATAACAAAATTCTTTCATATTAAAATTAATTTTTGTTAACGAATCACCACGACAATTATTGCAAAACAATAAAATTGAATATTTTTGTATTTGTATTATTATATTGCCCTGTGTTTTATCAAACAACTGTGATAGATATTGCTTGTTTTTCAATCAGATATTTAGAAGTTTGTAATATCAGCTGTTTTGTACGACGAAAATCAATTGAACGGCAAATCCAATTACATTTTATTATGAATTGATGAAATTAAATTAGAAATAGCTACAGCCTATTATAGAATTTTTTTTTTTTCCAAATATAGGCACCACATATCGATAAGATCTTCAAGAAACTTTTGAACGACATTGACGCGAACAGAGACCGAAGAGATTCCAACGTCCGCACTAATTTGTATATGATCTTTTTTTTTTCACCATCAGCGAACTTGACATAAAAGAATGACGTTATCCGTCGGGAATGATTGACAGTTTATTAATTATTATTTTGATCAAGTATGCGTAAAAGCCTGTCGCCGGTCGATCAACACACAAAACCGCCGAAGAACTTTAGAAAAAGCCGACGCTGCCAAGCTGTTTCCATATTAATTAATCCGCATAGAGAACACTTGATGACTTTAGTTTGACAACATATCAATACTGGTTCACGACTGACTGAGCAAATCGTTGAAATTCTAATCGTTACAACCCCTAAATTATTCGGCAGGCGGATGTTGAGGTTCGAGACAAAAAGACCCAGCCTGAGGCATAACACTCTAATTACGAATCAGATTCTACAAAAAAATGGACGTCTTGCACCGTTGTTGACCACAAAAATCATAGCCGAAACAGAAACTAGACACCAAATGAGTAAATCGTAAATGTAGGTTTGGAAATCCTTGTACTATAATAATAACCAAACCTATTCGTCGTCGTACTTTTTTTTTTACCAACCACTGTTCCGACGAAAAGTTGCCAATCACCGACGAAGATGAATTTAATGTTGTTTCAATTAAACTTAAAATGAATACGTATGGCACTTATTTCGATGAGAACGTCGGTAGAGCGGTTGTCAATTACCAAGCTCATAGTTTGATTTTTGATATACATGTAAAATAGTTGCGATACCGACACAATGCACATATCAAATTTACTTAATTTTCGTGCAATAGCGCAATGAAAATACGGTGAATGTATTCTGCGAGCGTCCACTTATAATATTGATATATCTATACGTTGCATAAGAGCACTGTCTCATTATCAAAAGAGGAATGCGATGCTCGCGAGCAACGGGTTATCGAGCAATCGAACAAGAATGGTGAAAAATGAAGATGAGGGCAGACCATTGATCCGCTCAATGTCGAAATTAACTGCTACGATTCCATTTATTCTTATTAGTCTTATTACACTACTACACACGTATCGAGAGGCAATGGAAACGTCAACAGTACAATCTTGAATACACGTACTGCTCTTATACATAGTTCGATAATGTCATTATTCGACTATTGATACAATTTTATCTTGCGCCTATCGCAACGTGGAAAATTATTACATGCAATTGAAACTTAGCAATCACACTCGAGCCAGCCCAAATAACAGCCCATTTTTTTCCTCGCATTCGGTCGATCCATCATTCGTTACGATGTTAACGAAAAATAAAGTAAAAAAAAAAAAAACAACACACACACACATTTAACGAGCGTACACAACACGTACGCGGGTATAATAAACACGCAATAGACCTGTGTATACGGACAGGTACCGAGCGTTCGCAATCACAATAAAAAAAAATCCGCAATACGATCGGAAAATCGACTCTCCCTTGGGATCACCATCGGGAAACCGCGAACAAATCGCAAACTACATAGACCAGAACACTCGTCGCGACAACACCCGAGTCCGAATAGTCCCCAAATGTCAACTCACCGATGAAAAGCGTGCATAATCCTTTGTCGGCACGCGAAAAACAACACTTTTCTTCCAGAGGCGGGGGAACACGTGTAGAGCGCACGCCAACGACGATGGCCACCGCGACGATCCGACCAAACTTTTGAGCTTTGAGAGAGTGCAGCACTCTGCTGCAGTTTCACAACATTTCAATGCAAAAAAGGGGGAGAGGGGGGGGGGGGGCTTATTGTAGTATGCCGCAAGTTTGCACCGAGCGCCTAGCGCCTTGCGCCGCACTGGCCGGCTATGGCTATGAAGTATGCAGTATGGGGAACTCTGTATGGTGTTGGGTGTTGGTGTTAGTGTTTAGTGTTGGGTGGGGTGTATCTACTATGGTGTAATGTGGTGGTGGGGGGTTCTCTGAGGAATGTGACCCGTGGTGACCTTGGAGACGGGCCTGTGCTGCCTCCACCTGCCCCCCTTTTCCTCGGGTTTCGTTCGGGTTTCTGTCTTATCCGCTCGTTCGAATCACTCGCTCGTCAATACCTGTACTCGGAGATATCAACGAACGAACTAAAGGCTACGAGGCATTCCGACCTCGTCAATTTCATTATTAATTATTCACTATTAGATGGAAAAAAAGAAGGCATACGACCAATGCGCACTGCCAGTTATGACGTATGGATGTGAAACGTGGATGCTAAATTCGAGAATGTCACGCAAGATCCAGTGCACACAGAGAAGCGTGGAAAGCATGTATGTACATACATATGTACATACGCTCGGTATGCATAACGAGAAGAGATCGTAAGAGGAATACACGGGTGACCAAAGTGGCAGATACATATAGCAGAACGTGTGAAAAATTATTCTCCTAAGAAAGTACTTGTATTGTAGAGATTTATACCTAGGACAGTTGGTGAATATGACTGGTTGTAAAGAAGAAGAATGAAACTAGGTTTTTAAATTCGGCTATGCTTAAAAATAAGGCATTCGACCAATGCGCACTGCCAGTTGTGACGTTTGGATGTGAAACGTGGATGCTAAATTCGAGAATGTCACAGCAAGATCCAGTGCACACAGAGAAGCGTGGAAAGCATGTACGCTCGGTATAACGAGAAGAGATCGTAAGAGGAATACACGGGTGAGAAGCGTGACCAGGGTGTTAGATATAGCGGAACGTGTGAAAAAGTTGAAATGGCAATGGGCTAGACATATATAGCGAGAAGAATGGATGGCAGATGGACGCGAGAAATACTGGAATGGTATCCGAGAGGATGCGAAAAAAAAACAAGGTAGACCGAGTGGACGATGGGCTGATGAATTGAGAAGAATGTGTGGAGTAAACTGGATGCAGATTGCTCAAGACAGACAGGATTGGTAGAGGGGCCTTCATCCAGCAGTGGATGGTGAATGGCTGAAAATGATGATGATGAGATGTACCGCGATTCGTTACTGTACTGGGAAGGTGTTGGAAAATTATATGAGTGAGGTTCGGTCAAGGTCGGCTCGGTATATCCGGCCAAAAATTAGACCAGCTAAAAATTATCGCTAAATACAGTCGAGAGACGTACATATCTACGAATGCGAATAGCGTCTATGGCTAGAAGCAAAGAGCTTGTAATGTATAAGTGGGGTTATTACACGCTCTTTGGCTAGAAGGAGACATTCCAGTCAATTTATTTGTCATTATCTAACCACGATCCTCTTGTACATAGGATGAGAAAGCCACTTTTATTTTTGTATTTTGATACCTCGTGTTCGTTTTCGTAATATTTGGCCCGTTCGGAAATCGATCGGAAGACCCAGGCCTGCAATCGATTGGAGAGTTTCAACTCGAGACTGTGACTAGTTCTGGGCTTGTAGTAATAACATATTACTAATAAGTAATAAGCCAGCATAAAAAAAAACAGCCAAAAATTACGATTACTGTTTTGGAAACGTAACGAATAAGGCGAATAGTTGATGATGGGACGAACCCATTGACGATGGCTGTAGTGCAGGGTGGATGTCAACTACTCCAGTCGTTTGCGAAAAACGTAATTTACATGAGATGTAACAAACAATAAAATTTTGGGACTGAAGTAAAAAAAACCGAGGATTTTGTGTCTTTAGACATGCAAGGTTGATTAGATAGGCAAAAATTCTAATTTTATTAATCGGTTTTGGAATAAAAACAATAAATTATTCAGTGTTTTTTTTTTTATTAATATTGTTTATCAACAATGGACGATTCACTTATTGTCTTTATAATACAATAACTTAACATTCATTCTTAAATACTATAGGAAGAAATATCGTTTCATTTTGGTATAAGGCAATATAAAAAAATATAAACTATTTAAAATACAAATTTATACATTTAATTGAGTCCTAGACTATGTAGATATTCATTAGTGTGATTTGTCATGGACTAAATTTACTATATGTGAAAACAACTTATTTACAAAAAGTAAATCAGCTTATCTCTATATAAGGCACAGGTAAGAGTTTATGCAAAAAAAAAATTATAGTATGACCTTACAATATAAGGCAACATCGAGAATACAATACAATTGGAACTCTTCAATATACATACACTGGAAAAGATGTTCGCGTTGTATCCCAGTTACTCAAAAAGAATAAAAAAAAAACTTTTGAAAAAGGCTGATATTCTAAGTGTATAAGAATTTTATTATTTAATTAAAGGCAAATGTGAACAATGAGTGTTAAATAACAAATGGTTAATAAACGTTTAGAAATGTAACAATTTATACATATGAAAATATATAATTTGTGCAAATTTAATACACTTGCTTACAACAGCCTTTATGTCATGCAAGAATTGCGTGATAATAAAGTGCATAATGTACGTTTTCTTTGTTTTTTCCTGCCATGAAAACTGGCACGCTAAATACATTCGAAAAGTACATACAAAAATGACTAAGACACACAGTGTGAAAATAATGATTTAAAATTTCCTAAGAAACTTTGATCAATCGCTTTGTAAGTGACTCTGCAAACCCTAACTATGAACACAGGACTGTTTGATGATATACATACATACATACACAGGAAAACAATCGATGAAAGTTGAGGTTACTTTTAAATATGGAGTAAATACATGGTACAATTAGATTCATAAGCAATATCTGAAATTGAGTTCATAATCAGATTAAATGTGGTACTCAAAAAACGTCAAAGCTCTCGTCAATATCAAAAATCAAGACCAGAATGTTCAATTATCTAAAAATATAAAATATTTTTTAAATATAACAGGCACGATTGAACTCTGGGACTATTTTTGGAAAATTATTACTATTTAGTAAGAAAATAGTCAGACATACTGCCAAATCAACATTTCAAATAATTTTCCTACTGAAGGCACAAAGAAGTTCGTAATTTTACAATTCTTCATAAAATGCTACTCTTGCTTTTGTTGATCCCGATTTGACTTTTTTTAAAGTAGAATACTTGGTTTCACCCATTCTTACTTGTTCATCGTGAAGTTGATCAAGTTCAGACTGTTTTTCATCAACTTTTAAAACTTCAATTTCAGTACGCAAGTCGCGAAGTTGATTTTGGAGATGTTTTGACTTTTCAAGATATTCCACACTGTAAGCAAATTCAACGTGTCAATTGTATATAACGAGACGTTTTGATAATTTACAAAAGAAAATGGATTTCAATACATACCGTTGCTTTTCAATTTCTAGTGAAAGTTCTTGTATATCACCATCACCCATTAATTCATACGAAGTTAGATCAGTCACTAATGGCTCCATGGCCAGAGGATCTAGGTCTCTGCCTGATATATGTAAGGACTCTAAATCGGTTTGTAAGTCTGTAGGTAGTGAACAGGAAGAAGGAAATAACATTGACGGTATAGGTGTCTGCAAAATGACGAAAATAATTGTTATATTTAATCATTATCGTTAACTTATAACGAATTTTATTATAATAAAAGTTACCTGTGCAAGTGGAGTAGTAGTATTTCTGCTAAGAAAATGTAAAAGGTTTTCTTTTGCCTGCTTTTCAGCAACTCTGGCTTCTAGCAGTTCATTCTGTAAAAATTAAGATATTCTTTTATAAAATAAAAAAGGCAAAATAAACATTTTGTAATTGAAGTAAACCTTCAATCTGTCTGCTTCAGCAGCTCGCTTTTCAGATTCCTCGACTAATCGAGCAGTGAGAAACTCTGCTTCTCTTGTTTTTCGTTCCAAGTGAATCTTAAAAAATAAATATAGTTAAGAAAAAGTATCACGATAGATAAAAATTTGTCTATTAAACTAATTACTTTTTCTTCTTCGGTTTGTATTGCACTAATTCTCAAACGAGACATTTCTTGTTCAGTTTCTGATGCTTTCTGAGCTAATAAAGAAGCTTCCTCTTCAGCCACACGACTTTTTTCAGCTAAAAGATCAGCAGTCTCTTCTGATCGTCGCTAGTAATAAAAAAAAAACCAATTGAACGGTATAAATAAGATGCGTACACATTATAAATTTTCGTTGAATTTAGCTTACCAGTGCTTCATTCGCAAGTCTGATTTCTTCTTGATATTGTAACAATCGTTGCTCCATTGCAGCACGATCTCTTTCTGCAGTTTCTCGTAATTGTTTCTCTCTTGCTAACTTATTCCTTTCGATCTGGCGTCTCTACAAATTTTTTAATAAAATTTGTTTTGAATACTTGATAAATCCACCCACGATTTGCACGCAATGATTTAAACCGGGTTCACAAACTTTTCGTCAAAGGGCCAATTTTGAAATCAAAAATATTTGGCGAGCCTCGCATTTTTTTGGTAAATATTGTGCATTTAGAAAACATGATGCAAAAAAAAAAAAATATTTCATTGTGTAAATTTATATTTTTAACATTATTTTTTTGTCTTATCTTATCTTAAAATATCCTATTATATATTCTTAAAAAATTTAAATTTAATTTTCTCCACCATGTGATTGTAACTATTAACTTCTAATTTCTCACATACATATGTAATTTTTTAACAAAAGTCTTACATATGTAAGATTTAACAAAAAGCTCATGAACCCCTGATTTTAACTAATACATATGTACAGTAATATTGATTAGTAAAAGAATTAACAGAAATTTTGTTAAGCCGTATTTGAATAAGAAATAGCATAGAAAAAGTTAATGAGTTATTGTTATTAGAAGTAGAAGTACAAGAAGCGTTTTTAACATATTTACTTTTATAAATTCACCTGTTTTTCTTCTTTTGCTTGGGTTTTCATTTGTTGAACTTCCATGGTATCAGGTTTTCTACGTCTCATATACAAATCGTGATTACCGATGCATAAATCTAAAATCTAAGCAATGCCAAAATTAATACAATAAGCACAGGAAAGATTTCCAAAGCTTGATATTTAATGTGAATTTCAATTATGCCCAGATATAAAACTTAGACATACTAATTTATTCATTCCTTTTGGGGAGAAAAATATAAAATTTGTTGATGTTTTATCTATGAATTTAATAACAAACTTCTTGTCATCAAAAGATATGTGTTTTATTTCAGACCATGGAAATGTTGTTTTCGGTGTTAATTTCTTATCTTTTTCGTAAATATTTAATCCAAGAGCAGTTACACCCAAAAACAGATCCGTTTCCTTTTTATTCTACAAAAAAAAATTAAAACTTATTATTAGATATAGTTTTGTAATGAAATTAAAATAAAGAATGGAGTTTTTGAACAACTTAAATAAAATATCTTTTAAATACTTACATTTATAGCAAAGTAATTTACACCATACATATCTAAATCTTGGGCAATTTTCAAATATTCCATTTCTGCTTCGTCCCTAGACATACCTTTATGATCTGCATACCTATAAAAATATTTATTTATAGAAAATAATACACACAATATATGTATCTTTAACTCATGTAGTAATTTTTTACCAAATTTTTATCCTGTCTTCCCACATTTCCGGTGTCATCTGATACTGATCAATTACTCTCTGAGGAAGCAAATCTTCACTGGCTAACATTCCCGGCTTATGCGACGTCTCATCATAATCACCATACTGGAAATAATTTTTTTCAAATCAACGAAACTCCATTCACAAATTATTGTTATATTTTCTCAATATTTACTTTAGCTTGGACTGCATAGCTTGCCAACAATACAGACGCTTCGGGTGGGCAATAAATGTCCATACTAAGTATAGCTTGTTTGACTTGCAGAAATAGCAAATGTTGAGTTACTTCTTGTATCAGCTCCTCGGCAACGTCTTCTGGATAAAATTTACCAAGAAATACAAAGGGCGTCGTAGGCTGCTGCGACACGCATTGATCTTGAACTGAAAAAGAAAACTAACAATTTAAAAAAGAAACATTAAAACGATTATACTAGACATTGTTCTAAGAAAAAAATACCTTTTTTATCTAGTTTCAGCCACGAGATGAATTGCTTGGAATCTTCGTATTGCAATCCAAAATACCATGTTTCTCTCAGTCCTATTGTGCGACACACTAAATCAAAAAGATCTCTACCGGTCGCACGCCACTATTAAAAAGAAACAATAAACAATATAAAACTATATTAACGTTTGTAGATTAGCGGTATTATTAAATATAAAAAACAATTCAAAAATTTTCAATGAAAACCTAAGTGTTTAGAGAATTCCCGACCGGAAAAATTTAGGCTATTACGACACAGGCAACTATTTAAATCAATAAACTTTCAGTAACTTTTCAAGGACACGGTCAGTATTATATTTAGAAAACGGTCAGTTAAAAATATATTTTTGGTAAGTAACTTTTTTCACAAATTGTCTTTTGACTGACCATTTACTTTAAATCCCCGACCGTTTATATAAATTTACTTACCGTTTAGTATTAATAACTGACTAATTTACGAAAATTAACACCGTGTATCGGAATCGGAAAAGTTACTCACCCAATAAACACACACCTCATGTATGTACCTATGTATATATAATATATTTAAAACAGCTCAGTTGACTTTAAAAAGATGCCAAATCGTATGCAATAGTAGCGAGTGTGAAAATTTGTGCATTTACGTAAGTATTCGTTGTTTACATTCACCGTTTTATTTATCTAAGCTTTTGACAGTTATATAAATTTTTGAATATATGAACGGTGAAAGACTTGAATTGTCAAAGTTTAATACGACGAAGGGTTATCTAATTGTCTTGAATCGTTTTGGGGAATAGTGTGGAGCGACGATGTGTAGGATAGGAGTGAAGGGTGACACATGACAGGTGACAGTTGACAGATGGCCATGTTTATGAGGTGTGGCTGATGATTAATAGCGGTATGTGACAGTCACCTCCAGATCGAACTCGAGCTCTGCGTCCAGCGTGCAAACCTTGACGGGAAATGATTTTGGCGACTTCTTCCTTTTGAAGGGAGGCATCGCCCCAACAGGACCCACCCACGCAACTGAACACCGCGCTCCTCGACCTTTACCCGTCTCACACAACACAACCAGACAACTATTTCTTCTTCCCACTTCCCACTTCCTAGTGCAATGCGAGTGTCTCACTTCTGCCACCACTGCCACTGAGCTACGAAAGTACACTGCCCAATTTGGTCGTAACACGCGACACTCTGATCAAAACCGATTTTGTTATTTTATTTCAAAACATTTTTTTTTATGCGTACTCGATTTTAATCGAAGCTGGTTCACTTTTTGACAAAAAAAATAGTGACACTCAAAAATATAATACTATACGAACGTCGTGGTTATAGGAACGGGTGATAATATGTGTAATGTTCATATTTTCATACAAAGTGGAGTTTTGGATTGTAGGAATCCTGACTCTCGTCACTACACGTTTAATTTACAAACACGTGTCGTGAACTGATAAAACTTCCGCATAATATACAAATCTATATGCAAAGACATTAAAAATGCGTAATTTCATAACACGAGCCCATCGGAAATAAGGAATCAATTGCATATCAAGTGCATCGAATAAAGACCACCCGAAAAGTGACCTCTTGCATATAGCACACTAAATGTGAAGTGAAAGAACTTCGTAACCCATAACTCACGCAAGATTTCCTCTCCTTTAGCGCACCTAGACACAAATGCGCGCTGTACACGAAAAATGTTTTGGATATCTCGTATAACATTTCTTATAGATTAAGAAATGTTGGGTGATAACAAATCCGGAACAAAAATGTTAATTTGCTCGAGGTTCGAAGATAAAGACGTTACGTTAAAAGTCGCTCGATTTATTTATTTCTTGGTGTCGTTAGCGAATACCCGTTGACAGTGTCACCAGGTGGTTACCGTGTTATGAGTGTGTGTACTTTAGTGAGGTTTTAGGCCTGTCGCACACACAGCCACTTTGTTCGCCACCGGTGGCCGCCACCAGTGGCCCAAGGCGCGGGAACAAAAGTGGCGGGAACAAAAGTGGCGCTGCGAGAGCCGGCCACTGCCCCAGCGTGTGGCGCGTAAAGAGTGGCGCGTGGTTGTGTTTGCGGGCATCCCATACAAACTCTATGAGAAATGCATTCCGCAGCTTGTGGCCGCCACCGGTGGCGGTGGCGAGTGGCTGTGTGTGCGACAGGCCTTATAGATACAGTTGGCGCATGTGCTACCCTTGTAAAATTAGCATGACAGAAAAATTTACACCCGTTTAAATTTAGGATAGTAACTACCAAGAATATCTTTCAACAGTATCAGTATTCAAAATCAAATAGGTGAGTAAGTATTTACTGAGATAAACGTGTATTTAGATTAAATTCGTTTTTTCGTAAAAAAAATAGTACAATTTTGCTGTTTGTTTTTTGTGGTTTCCCAGCCTGCTCACTGTTCAGCTGGAATTTGACACTTCGCTGTTGACAGTGACAGTTCTTCGCTTTTAGCTTTGTAATGTATATGATTGATTTTGGTTTAAAATGGCTGTAAACGCAGCACATTTGACGCGTACTCTAAACGAAAAGCCGTCTATATTTGAAGTGATCGCTCAAGAGTCGTTACAATCGACGATACAACCTGCATTAAAACGAATCGTTGAGGTTATGTTTTTTCTTACATTGATTGAACAAAATTATTATATACGCATAAGATTTTTCACATGGCTTCTGTATTTTAGTTCCTTTTATCGAAAAGTTCAAACAGTTGGACTGTAAAATGGTTTGATGAAATTTACCTCTTATTCAATTCAGTAATTCAATACAACTACTTGCGTCATTATGGTATGTATTAACCATATTGGAAAATATAATTTAGTATTAAATTTGATCTTTATTATTGATTCTTTAAAATATTATAGCATCATCATTTGCTGAAAATTTTTATGGCCTACAACGAATATCACTCAAATCTCAAATGTTTAATGATGGATTTCACTTACCGTTAAAAGAAGAAAGTCTTTCACTGTTGCAACTTGTAGGTTTTCCTTACATAAGGCAAAAATTAGAGCAATTGATTCAAAAATACAGATACAACGAAATGGATGGCTTAACTCCGAAGGTAAATTATTTAATCTTCAGAATTTGGTATCAATTCTATAAAATATTTAAAACCTAACTTTTTAATTTACAATTGGTGATATTTTTAGGGCTGGAGAGGCATTTATAGGAAAGTTTTTATAAATTTTTACATATTTTTACATACAGCATATGAACTGCTGTGTTTAGTACAATATTTGGCGTATATGTCTGGGAAATCACAATCTCATTCACCATTGCTGAAAATGTTATCACTTTCTCTTACTTATGCCCCAAATATCACCAAAACTGATGAAGTTACTTGGTCTGCCTTTTGGAACAATATAAGCAGTGGAAATATTTGGTAAATGTACTTCAGATGTATATTATTTTTAACGCAAGTCAATTGTCATATTTGTTTTATTAAATGAACTGAATTGTTTTCAGCACTGCAAAAATTTCTTTTGGTATGATTGGTACTATTTTTCTTAGAAGTATGGAACTAAGCGCATTCTTTATTCAATTTTTGAAATGGTGTGAAGATAAGAGCACGCAATTAAATTTAAACTCAATGCCGATACCCGATATCCCAAAGGTAATCAAACTTAGCACAAGTAAACTTTGCTTTGCCATACACATTTTAATATTTATTGAGTTACATTGATTGATTTTTAGCCTGATATTAGATCTTCACAATATATGAATAAATGCCCGATATGTCTGCAACATTGGAAAACGCCCACAGTTCTTTCAGTATCAGGGTAAGCGATCACGTTTTTTGTTATTTTATTAAATGTATTCATAATATTACACATACTAAGTAAATACTTTTTGACTAACTACTGATTTTTATCATTTCAGGTATGTTTTCTGCTATAAATGTTTGATTAGACACCTCAGTGATGAAAATAAATGTCCAGTTACCAAATACGATGCTAATGTTAATGATATAATACGATTATATGTTTGATACTTTGGATAAATACATGCATATTTTAAGTTTTATCTATTTTTTTCAAATTAAATTAGTATGTATTAGTATTATTTTGTACTTAACGATTTTCAGAATAAAATTATTTTATGTTTCAAAGTATTTCTTGCAATTTAGTTTTTAAATTTTAAGGCAACCTATTGACAACATTTAAATAAAAAGATTGCTCTATAATATTATACAAAAATGTGCAGCACGCATTTTTTGCATGTAAAATATAGGTATTTTAAATTTCGAAAGCGAGAAATTAGGTAGAGAAATTTTTCCCAACGAGGCATATTTATATTTTGTTAATTTTGTCACGGGGATACAATAATATCGATCATATAGTAACGAAATTTTCTATACTTTTGAATTGGATAATTTTATTAAATACGGTAAAAAGTAACATAATACTTGGGTTTACCATATTGTATTGTACCGACTTAAAGGCACGTCTTGGCCGGTTTGTCATTTTTTCCCGGTGTGCCATTTTGTACGCGTCTATTGTATCATTCTTTGAAAAATTGACAACTGGCATTACGGGGCATAAAGAACTATTATGATACTATCCACTCATATTTATGATATTGGCGAAGATGATGGGCTGCTGACAATAAATTGTTAATAAGGTAGTGCATAACAGTCAACAGAGGCTATCGAGAATTTCTTGTCTTTTTTTTACTAAATTCGCTAAATTTTATAACGATATAGGCTTGGTTCTGCAGCTCTCTGCACCCTGCCACCCTGCACTCTGCAGCTAGAAGGGAGAAGCGCATCTCGCTCGAACGCCATACGATAGAACGAGATGCGCTTCTCCCTTCTAGCTGCAGCGTGTATCGTAGCAGGATGCAGCGGGCTGCAGCACGCGCGAAACCAGACCTTGTGCTTTGTTTTGGAAAAAAAAATGTATATAATAATTATATTTTTCCAAAACGCATTCCTCAAGTGAAATGTCCCAGTTTGAGAACATTTTTTTTGAGATATTTTTGTGAATGTTAAGTGTAGCCATGTATGGAAGGCACGTGTAGTCTTTAGACCATAGTTGCCCGGTAACCCGCGAACATGGTATGCTTTTTTTTTTTTTTTTTACAATTTTGATGATTATTTTGCATTTTTAATCATATTAAATGGCACAATTTGCATAAGATGTAGTGGAACACATCCCAAACACAAATGAAACCAATTAATCAGCTTGTTTACTGCATTGACATTTAGGTTATGTTTGTGCCGATGATTGTATGCGTCAATTCTAGTACATACATAATATGAATTGAGTACTAGCAACTCGAACCGTTTTAAAAGACTCAACACTCCCAATATGCCGAAGATTCTGATTTAAAACGCAATACATGTTATATTAACAAGATTTATAACCTAATTTCAGTCTTTAGCAGCGGCTCAAGTTCAAGAAGTGCGTTCGATTACGCGCATCGAGCGTATCGGCGCTCATTCTCACATTCGTGGACTTGGTCTAGATGACTCCCTCGAGCCTCGGCCCATTTCCCAGGGCATGGTCGGGCAAAAACCCGCTCGACGTGCTGCTGGTATTGTTCTACAAATGATCAAAGATGGTAATTGTACACTCATATGAATCAAATGTTACGTTTATGTTTTTACTCATCAAATTTTACGACTTAGGTAAGATTGCTGGAAGAGCGGTTCTTTTAGCTGGACAACCTGGTACGGGTAAAACTGCCATAGCCATGGCTTTAGCCCAAGCTTTGGGCGCTGATACTCCATTCACAAGTATGGCCGGTAAGTCTATGCAAATATTTTTAATATAATGATGCTTTAGTTAATTAGATGCTAGATGCTGGTTTAGTACAATGATGCTTGTTTTCAGGTTCGGAAATCTATTCTCTCGAAATGAGCAAAACTGAAGCTTTGACGCAAGCTGTTCGAAAATCCATCGGC
Organism: Parapsyche elsis; assembly: GCA_022651745.1. NCBI lineage: Eukaryota > Metazoa > Arthropoda > Insecta > Trichoptera > Hydropsychidae > Parapsyche > Parapsyche elsis. Next base: position 8,886,793 of record JAGVSN010000010.1, read on the forward strand.
GTTCGAATTAAGTGAGATATCCGTAAATGTTACAATTGTAAGTATATATTTGTTAAATGTTAATTAATATTTACATTATTTTTAGGGAAGAAACTGAAATGGTCGAAGGTGAAGTGGTTGAGATCCAAGTTGATCGGCCGGCAACAGGTGCTGGTGTTAAATATGGAAAGTTGACGTTAAAAACTACAGATATGGAAGCAAATTATGATATGGGAACAAAAATGATCGAGAGTCTCATGAAGGAAAAGGTTGATATTTTTTCAACAACAAAGCAATGTTATTGAAAATTCTACTCTCAATTTAAATGTGTGTTTAACTTTTTAAGGTTCAAGCTGGTGACGTGATAACAATCGACAAAGCAACCGGTAAAATTACCCGCTTGGGCAGAAGTTTCACTAGAGCTAGAGACTACGATGCTACTGGTATAAATAAACATTGTTCCTCTGATAGATCTCTTTGTCTGTCAAATAAATGTCTCGAGAACATCGTATAGGAGTGTTTGTTATATTTTAGGCGCTCAACAACGATTTGTTCAGTGTCCAGAGGGTGAATTGCAAAAGAGAAAGGAAGTTGTACACACGGTGACATTGCATGAAGTTGACGTCATCAACTCGAGAACCCACGGTTTCCTGGCATTATTTTCAGGTTTTTTTTACTTTTGTAATACATGTGTGGTATAAATATCACCTGGTGAAGTCCTTTTCTTAAATTTTGAATTTTCGTAGGTGACACTGGTGAAATCAAAGGTGAAGTGAGAGATCAAATCAACGGTAAAGTAGCAGAATGGCGAGAAGAAGGAAAAGCTGAAATTATCCCCGAGTACTTTTTTATTGATGAAGTTAGACATTTTACATTATTAATATTATTTTTTGTGACATCAAATGAATGATAACTAAAATTAATGCATTTTCAGGCTCACATGTTGGACATTGAATGTTTTCTTTCTTAAATAGAGCTTTAGAAAGCGACATGGCTCCAGTGGTTATGATGGCGACTAATAGAGGAATCACCCGGATTCGTGGAACTAATTACAAAAGTCCGCATGGTACGTAAATCACACGTCACATATGAATGATATCGATTGATTGTGTGCATTTCCATGTAATATTTCTTTTTATAATTTCAGGCATTCCAATTGATTTGTTGGATAGAATGATAATTGTGCCAACCTCTCCATACACTCAAGCTGAGCTCAAAGAAATACTCAAGATCCGGTATTAAAATTACTCGTTGAAAGTATTAATTGTATTTGGATATGCATTTTGATTATTTTATTTTTTGGACAGGTGTGAAGAGGAAGACTGTCAGATGTCATCAGATGCCCTTCTTGTATTGACTCGCATCGCTACAGAAAGTTCATTGAGATATGCTATTCAACTTATTACTACTGCTTCTCTTGTGGCCCGTAGACGCAAAGCAACAGAGGTATGCATTATGGGAATGTTAAATTTAATTTGCCTTTTTCTTTATCTGATGAACAAAATTTCAAATGTTTTTTATTTTTATTTATTCAGGTTGGAATGGAGGATGTTAGAAAAGTGTACTCATTATTTTTAGACGAACACAGATCTTCACAATTCCTCAAAGAATATCAAGATGAATTTATGTTCAACGATGTTGGTAAGTGACTGGTTAATCAATATTTTATTACAACGTAAGAAATAATTATGTTCTTGTTTCGATTCACAATAAAATACTGCTTTTTCAGATGACTCCAAAGAAACCAGTGCAGTAGAGTCTATGGTGGAATAATTTTTGGCGGGAAACCATTTCAAAACGCACAATTTTAATTTTATTGATGAATAATAGCTGTACTTTATATGTGTAAAAATGTATTTCATTCCAGATTTATTGTGAAGTAAATTCTTTACTTTTTCAAATTATACGATTTTGCAAGTCTCATATTTTTATTTAGGCACAGTTTACATTTAAAAGCTTAAAACTATGTGTATCATCGTATATAGGTATAATAAATATTTAATTCCCAACTTGTGTTTTCTATGTAAAAGTACACAATACATTTAAAAAATACATATATATCCACGCATATTTATATTAAAACTCTTTATAAAAATATTCTAAAATGTATAATACAGATTTTTCTTATGAATAAAATCAATAATTAAAATTGATGTCAAAAGCACCCGTCATTACTAATATTAAATGTCTTATCAGTGTATCGCTATTTTTGCGCACATTGGCTGAGATTATATTGCCCTTTGGAACATAGCACACACATCTTATTAAAATCTAGATATATGTACATACATATCAACTTGAAAATTCTAGGAACAAAAAGGTGTAAAACTAACTTATCAGAACGGAAAATATACAATTATCGACTATCTTTAAGATTAACTATCATAACGTAATTATGTATCAGGATTATAAAAATACGTATTATATACATGAAAAAATGATATCACAACCTGAAGTATGTAAATTGCACTTCCGCTTAATGGATAGGAAAACTAGTAAATAAATACAACACATTCGAAACTACATACATATAGAAATACTAAACTATACAGTGCGCTTATCGTTAAATATTAAAATAACATCTTCATCAGTTCCGTAGCTTTTCCGTGCGATGTTTAAGTCATGATAGGATATTGCGCAAAGTCTATCTTTGAAACTTGGGTTTCGATAAAAGAATTTCTGCTTAAAACTATTATAGCCACACAACACAATATAATGTCCGGCATATTGCACCGGCCAAGGGAAACACGATCTGTAAAATTCCAAAACAGAATTTACACACATGCAATACGTATATTATATTAATATATATTACATATAATGGAAGAACATACAAACCTCAATTCTAAAGTCAACTTATTGACTTTACATACATCACACGTGAGTAGATTGGCATTGATCAACAAAATAACAGGTCCACAGTACAAGAGATGATTAATCAAATGGGATATACTCAAAGACGCTCGCTCCACGTATAACATCTCAGACCGAGCCGCAGTAAACCTTTTGTTTATTCTTGACTCGTCCTATTACATACAGATTAAATTAACACGACGAATAACATTTTAAATATAGACATACACATGTAATCGTTAAGACCTCGATCAAAATTTTATCATAGTATGTATGTCCCCTGTAGCCGGGATGCACTCCCAGAGTTGTGGTGTAGTAATTGTGCAGAACGTTGAATCTTTTCAACAGGTAACAAAGATCAATGGTCCAGGTGCTGTGATTGAATCCTTCCTCTTTGCATATACGTTCAAAGTTTGATAAGAAATAAGCTCGTTCGTGATCCGGCAAGACCATCAGAACACAAGTTACACCACAATCCCAATTAAATCTCTGTTTGAAATGCAATAGTTCTCTTTTTACACACGGTGGAATATCTGTAATGAATATGCATACAATTAGTTTATGTGGATGCTAGAGTATTGCCATTCGATATGTGATATAGGAGTGCTATGGTAGCTTTGGGTTAAAATTCCCGATAGACTGAATATTATGGTTGAGTGATGAGTTAATTGAGTGACCTTGACGATAGTGACGGTTCATCGTGCAGCTGGCAGGTGACAGGTGACAGGTGCTGTCACCGAGTGGAGCTGTCATTTGTCAAAGTAGAGTCTTTGTGTTACAAGGTTTACAACTGTTCGGTTTGTTCACTACTGCCAATGTACGTTGTCTTGTGATCTGGTCTATATGCAACGCAGTTTACAGCCATGTGCTTTTACTGCGCTATCAAACGTTTGTATTTAGGAACTGACTTCGATCTGAAAGCAAAATAAATAGGCTAACGTACTGATTTTTAATTAATCAGTCCGTCAACCACATTATGTTTGGGGTTGCGAAAGGATACATCGCGGATTTTTTTTTTTTTTTAAGTATTTTTCTGCAAATTCGGCGGTGCTGCAGCCACAACGCGTGGCCGGTCCCGTAAAATACTAGAGACCTCCCTGCCTCAAGTCGGCAGGCGGAGTCCCACCTGGGTTGGCGGTCGGATTCGCCGTCTTCTTTTTAGAAGTTAAATCTTTTGCACAAGTGTTGTGGGGACAGGACGTCCTGGGGTTGGCTTTCACTGCAATCTAATCGAATTGCCAGTGCCTTGATGAGCGCGTGCTTATCTGTTTCAAGCCGCAGAAAATATTTTTTTGACAAGTCTATTAGGTGATTGCCGACTGTCGGGAATTTCAAGTCTCTGTGAATTTGGCGGTTTCGGACGTACCACGGGGCATTTACTGCCATTCTAAGGGCTTTGTTTTGAGGGATTTGGAGGTTATTGAGCCAGGTGTGGTTTAGAGCGTGGCCCATACCGGGGCTGCGTAGGTCATAACCGGCCTCACCATGGACCTGTAAAGCAATACTTTATTTTTTTGTGATAGTCTGCTCTTCCTCTTGAGGAGAGGGTAGAGCCGTGCGAGGGCTACAGAAGCTGCTCTATGTATATTCCGGTAGTGTGGAAGCCAGCTAAGTTTGTACTGCAGGGTGAGTCCAAGGTATTTCGCTTGTTTCGCCCAGGGTAAGCTTACGTTATTTAGGGTAACCGTATGAAGTTTACTGATTTGACAGTTCCGCCCTGTGGGTAGGAACATGATAGCCTGTGTCTTGGCGGATTTGCTGAGAACCTCCACCTGTGAAACCACTGTTCTAGGCGGTCTAGATAGTTTTGGAGGAGTCGGTTAACTTCACCGCGTCTTTCAGCGCTTGCAAGGATGGCGGTGTCGTCTGCGTACAGGGCTAGAAGTAGGTTATCACCGTCTGGGCGGGGTAAGTCTGATGAGTATATATTAAATAAAGAGGGACCGAGAAGTGACCCTTGTGGGACACCAGCGCGTACTTTGCGTGGAAGTGATAAGGTGTTGCCTATTTTGACCATGAATGTTCTGCCGTACAGAAAAGAGCGCGTGATTTTAGTTAACGAGGGCGGGAAGTTATATTTTATCATTTTGTGCAGTAAGCCAGCATGCCACACCTTGTCAAAAGCCTTAGAGATGTCGAGAAAAACTCCTCCTACCGATCTGCAGCGAGAGGTCTCCTGCTTCACGAATCCGACCACCCGCTGTAACTGGTGCACCGCCGACATTCCGGCGCGGAACCCGAATTGTTCAGGAGGGAGGATATTGTGTTCTGCCATATGCATGGACATGCGATTAAGGATAAGTCTCTCCATCACCTTACCGAGGCATGAGAGGAGGCTAATAGGACGGTAGTTCACGGGTAAGGTTGGGTCTGAACCTGGTTTTCGAATCATAACCACGCTGGCCGTTTTCCAAGGTTTGGGAAGTACTCCTTGCGGAAGGAAGCATTACAGATAGCTGTTAATGAGCTAATCGCATTTTCCGGAAGAATTTTTAGCGCTCTGTTCGGTATGTTGTCGGGGCCCGGGGCCTTTCCTGTTTTTAGGGATCTGAGGATCTTACAGACTTCTATGGGGCTCGCATAGCCGGTAAACGTCTGGGAGTTAGTGGTTTCCGCAAAGCATTGGACTAGCTTTTCGGTGTTGATTATGGTCGCTGGGTTAGCGTCCGTTCGGTTGATGTCGAATTGGAGTTCAAGACTGTCGGCAAAAGCCTTGGCCATACTCTCCGTTGTATAGACTAGGCCTTCGGTGGCTGATAGGATTTTCTGGGGTTTTACCGGTTGGCTTTTGAAGAATTTGGCCATCCTCCAGAAGGCGTTTTCTTTTACGTTTAACGCTTCTATTTTCGCTTCCCATAGAAGGTTCCGATGGCTAGAAAGTTCCTCTCGGACTTCGTATTGAAGTTTACAAAGCGCGGATCTGTGGACCGGGTCCCTAGTTCTTTGCCATTTTTTTCTGGCGCGATTTTTTTGCTAATTAATTGTCTGATTTGTCTCGGAAGTGATTGTTGGGAGCTGTTATCTTCGGTGGTTGAGGTCGTGGCTTTATCGATTGCCACCGTTAGGGATTCCGTTAGATTCTCAACTGCCGCATCAATCCTTGTTTCCGAGTCAAGGTTGGTAGGGTACGTTGTGTTTTGCTCAACTAAATAAACAAAGTAGCCCCAGTCGATTGTTTTGCGATTGAGAGGGTTCACCAGCGGGGAGCTGTTGGTAAGTTCTAGGAGGATCGGGTTATGGTCCGATGAGAGGTCATTATGGTTTTTTTTATTTTTTATTTAAAAAAGATTTTTATTGTTCTTATACTATGTTCACAATACATCTTAAATCTATTTTAATAGCTACTGGTCCAGTGACCATTATCTATTTTACACATTGTTCATTTTGTTAGTATTTATAAGGATTCTTTTATTTTAATGTTAGTGTTTAAAGAATAATAGGAGAAAGAGCTCAAAAACCTATTTACAAATCTTATCAAATGTTTATAATATATTTTACATAATTAAATTAAATACTTACTTTTTAGAGTCGGCGATCTAAAGAAAATTATGTTTAGGTAATTTGTGTTTATACCTAAAGGGTAAAGACATCTTGCTATAATCACCGAGACCTTTCACTAATTTGTTAGTGTGGTTATTGGTAATTCTATCATAGAATCTACTGGTTAATCTGTTAGTGACATCTACGACTAATGGGATGTTATACTGGGAATGTAGTCTTTTAGGTTAGTATATATGGGCGTGTTATAAATGATTTTTAATGATTTATTTTGGACTACTTGAAGCTTTGATTGGTTAGTATTGGAGGCATTATTCCATACGGGAGCAGCGTACGTTAGTAAGGGTAGTATGAGTGCGCGATATATTTTAATTTTATTATGTAGTGATAAGGCACTATGTCGATTGAATATAGGGTATATTGAAGATATGGCGCGAATTGCTTTGCATTTCGCCGCCCTATGGGGGGCCCATCTCATTCTCTTATCGAATGTAATTCCTAAGTATTTTATTTGTGTTTGCCATTTCAGACTTTCTCCAGATGGGATTTTCAGATCTGAATTTGGTTTATGTTTTCGTACACTAAAGAAAATCGCGTCTGTTTTGTTTTGATTAATTTTAATTTTCCACTTAGTGAAGTGGTCCGTCAGTGTCTTTAAGGCTAGTTCAAGGTTTCTTCGAATAGCCTCTGGTTTGATACTGCTTGTGAAGCAAGCAGTATCATCTGCATATAGAGCTATGTGACAGTTTTTTTTGGGATGGGTATGTCATTAATATATATGGCAAATAAGAGAGGGCCTAGCAGACTTCCCTGTGGGACCCCTGCTGAGATTGATTTCGGTGAGGATATTTCAGTATTTACGTTAACCACTAACTTCCTGTGAGTTAGGTATGATCTGATGATATGTATTAGGTAGTTCGGTACTTTGTTAGTAAGGAGTTTATGAATGAGTCCATCGTGCCAAACCGTATCGAAAGCCTTCTCTATGTCAAGACATACCATTCCGGTACTTCTCTTCATATTGAAGTTCTTCGTTACGTATTCGGTTAGTCTTGTTAATTGTTGGGTCGTGGAATGTCCGTGGCGAAATCAAAATTGTTCGTTAATCAATTTTTGTCTAAAATCTTAAGTAAGCGAGTGTAAATGATTTTTTTAAAAAATTTTGGAGAGAGTACAGAGTAGGCTAATGGGTCGATAATTGGCTGGGTTTTGTGATTTTTATCAGGCTTCGAATCGGAATGACGTTTGCTGTTTTCCAGTATTCTGGGAAATATCCAGTTAATAAGCAAAGAGTTGAATATTTTAGATAATGAAACTAGGGCTTTAAATGGAAGTTGTTTGATTATAACGTTATCTATTGCATCGCGTCCAGGTGCCTTTTTTTTTTTTTAAGTTACGAATTATATTTTGGATTTCACACGGATGGACCAATTTTATATTTTTAGTATTATTAGTAGCATTTTAGTGAGGGTTTTGATGGACTGGTTAACTTTGTTATGCGTTGATTTGTGGTGGTAGTGTTGTGTGAGTGTGTGATGCTTTTGAAATGATTTCGATAAGAGTTCTGCTTTGTCGCAATCTCGCGTCACTGAGTTCACTCCATCATCTAATGGAGGAATCGCGATTTTTGTCCTGCGAATTGATAGCTAATTTCCAAAGAGAGCCATCTACTGAGTTTAATTTTTCTAATTTTTTTTTAGACCATGCTTCATTTTTAATTTGTTTGATTCTAATTTTGATTTGATACGTAAGTTTATTAATTAATGTTTTTAATGCTGGGTCTTTCGAAGTGTGCCAGCTCTTACGGAGTTTATTTTTTATGTTTTATTAGATGTGCAACAAAGTCAGTTATCTCCAGTTTGTGTTCAATAAAATGTGTTTTTTGGTATATGGAGATGTTTGGAGTGCGTTATAGCGTCAGTCAGTTGCGTAATGGAGTTGTCAATGTCGGTTTTGTTTTTAAGCGTGGCAGACGATAAAGTCGTGTGGTCTTGTATGTATGATTTAAACTCTCGCCAGTTTGCACTCCCGTAGTTCCAACCGAATTTAGAAATCTCCTCGGGTTTCCGTCGATTGTAAAAAAAAAGATCGGGAGGTGATCTGATGATAGAGCCTGGAGGGCAATTGGTGGCGATACATGTGGGGAGTTCCTGACTAGCACGAGGTCTAGTGTAGATGCTTGTGAGTTATTTGTTGGAAAATGTGTGTGAGTGTCTGGATGAAGTAAAATTGTATCAGTTAGCTGAATGTGTTTAATAAGAGATGTGCCTTGTCGGTCAGTGTTTACGCAATTCCAAAGCGGATGTTTGGCATTAAAGTCACCAGCTACCACTACCGAACTACCCATGTTAAATATTTTGTTAAGGTCAGTTGACAATAATCTTCTTTGGGGAGGATTATATGTAGATGCTATTATATGAGGGGTATTGTTAATTATTAGTTCAATTGCAGTTAGTTCTAGATTGGTTAGTATCGGGGTTATTACGCGAGAATGTTTAAGTGAGGATTTTATAAAAAATTGCAACTCCTCCTCCGTGCTTTATTTCTCGGTCTTCCCGATAACAGCTAAAGTTAGGTAGATTAATTCGTACATGCGGTTTCAAGAAGGTCTCTGAGATTAAAACAATGTCAATATTGTACTCACCGATCGCCGACTCTAGTTCGCCAATCTTATTTATAAGTCCGCGAGCATTCCACGCGAGAATGTTCAGGCGCCTCCCATTAATCGAAGACATCGAGGTATTCAACCAACATAAGCGCCAGCTCAAGTTTGTCAGTGCAGCCGCTGGCTTTGATGCGAATCTCCTGTAGGATCTTTATCATCTTTTGAGGGATGCAATGGACGTTAGGTCTGTTTTAGACTGAGTGATGTTGGGGATGTTTTCGGATGGCTGTGGTTTATTTGGGATAGTTGGGATTTTGCGCCTTAATAGAGGAGTAGGAGAAGTCGGTAATTTTGGAAAGTTTGCATCGTTAACGGCCGGGGTTTTGCACCGCTGCTGGGGCTTTCCATGGGTTGGCTGCTGGCGCTCGATTCTTCCGCGCTTCCAGCATTTTAATATATTCCTGTCTTCTTGGACAGTCCTTGAAATTGGCAGGGTGGGGTCCTTGGCAGCCGGAACAGGTAGCTGGGGTTTCCCTGTCTTTTTTTGGGGCAATCCATGGTGAGGTGGGTGCCAACGCATTTGACGCACCTGGCCGGACGATTGCAATTTTTTTGCCGCGTGACCAAAATCTTGACACCTGTAACATTGGTGACAATTTTTGCATTACTTGTATATTTACTGACACTGACCTTTGTGTAACAAATGTACCGGATTTCCTTGATCTTCTTCGGGACGACGGTCGGTTCGAAGAATACCAAGTACAACTCGGTAGCGTTGCTCCTTGGTTCCTTTGTTTTCATAGGGATGACTCTGGATACTGGGAATCCCTGCTTGGTGATGTCTTCTTTGATGTCAGCTTCCGGTAGTTTTGGCAAGCCGTGGATTACACTTTTATTATTTTATCCTCCTTCCTGGAGAAAGTGTGGAACTGCTGCTCCGGAGCCAGTCCATTTCGGAGTTTGCAAAAGTCTTCAAGACTCTTACATTGAATTTTGACATTATTGTTTCCAATATATGTCATGTTGAAGTCTTTGCAAACTTCCGAATGGATTCTGTCATGCTGCCGTGAGTGCCGGATGCTGACATGATAATTGGCGGAATTCTCCCTCCGCTCCTTGGGCTATCACTGACTTCAGGGAGTCCTTCATATCGGTTGTGTTCTTTTATTGGGGTTTGAGTAACATCTCGTGTGTCGATTTTGGCAGTCTTTTTGGGAATCTGCCAATCCGTTTCCATTTCAGTATTAGTATTTGCCTTTTCAGACAACGATAAAGTGTTTTTTAGTCGTTTTTTTCTGATTACGGTGGTTCGACGCATGTTGCCAACATGTGATTTTCTGGCGAGTGGTTTCGTAATCGTGTGCGCAGGTAAAGTCCAATGCAGGTACCTGGTGGTGAGCGGAGCGACCGTCCACCACGAGTGACCAGAGGGTTGTGTCATTATGGTTTATGAGGTTGTAGCCACCTACATAATCTTTAAAAATTACTATATCGAGTACGTCGGCAAATCCGTCAGTGAGTCTGTGGTAGGTTGGCTCGGAGGGAGCGTCTATGTGGAAGTTTAGTTCGGCGGAGATGTCCGCGAGTCGTCTGCCGTTACGGTTACTGCGTCTGGCATGCCAGTTTCGGTGTTTGCTGTTTAAGTCACCTGCTATGATGTTGGGTTTGTCGGGGATTAGAATGTCTGCAAAATCCTCGGGAGCAATGGTGCGGTTTGGAGGATTGTAGACTGCGTGAAGGATTATTGATTTGGATTTTCCGATCCATACTTCTATCGAGGTGCAGTTGAGAGCTTCGGTGAGGGAGGAGTCATTTATGAGATTTTGGGAGAGACAACGTTTTGCGTACACCGCTGTTCCGCCACCTCCTCTCCTTCCATCCGGTCAGTACGGTATAGGTTATAATTTGCGATACGCGGGTTGGTTCCAGCCGTAAGGTGGGTTTCATTTATTAATGCGACGTCAACGTTGTGTCGCTGCAGGTAGTCGGCTAGTTCCGGTTTTTGTTTGCGAGTCCGTTCGCATTCCAAAAAGAGGATTCTAAGTTCGCGCTAAATTGGATTAGGGAAGCTAATTGACTTATTTTTGATTCTAGGATTGAGAATCTAGAGTTCATGGCATTAGCTATTTCATTCACGTTACGCGTGAGTCTATCCAGGTCAGTTTCGGAGGAGTGCTCTAGGGAGGGAAGGCCCATCGAGGCAGCGTAGGAGGTAGCCGGAGGGCTCAGTGCTGCAGCGTAGGAGAGGAGAGGCGAGGCCAAGCTAGTCGTTGCAGCTCTGCGGGGGGGGGCAGGTTGAGGGGGTTGTTGGGACCCGTTTTGAGAGGGGGGTAGGGACATGGGAATGCTTCCTCTTATCCCTATTTCGGCCGTTGTTTGGGTTGAGGGGACATCCTCCGTACGAAGCGAAGTGGTCTCCTTCGCAGTTGGCGCACTTGCGTGGGGATTTATGGCCTCGCACTCTTGTGTCATGTGAGGGCCGCAGCATTTAATGCATTTTGGTGACATTCTGCAGTTTATTGAGACGTGCCCGTGCTTCAGGCAGCGAAAGCAATGGGGGATGGAGTTACTCCTGCGGAGTGCCTCCACTCTCACTACCTCATTGCAGAGGTATTTTATGTTATATATTTCTTTGCCCTTCGGCGTTCGAGGAGACTCGATTAGTATCAAGGGCATTGGGGACTTTGTTGTTTTCCTCATCAGACGGACGACCTTGAGGGGTTCGTGTCCTAAGGACTTGAGATCTTCGGTGATCTCATCGATCGAGAGGTCGGTGTTTACCCCTAATAACGGTTTTGAGCGGCTTATCCGAGGCAGCCGTGTAAGTATAGAACTCGTATTTTTGAGTTTCTAGTAGTTTTGTAATTTCTCGGTGCGCCGTTTCATTGTCGGCGACGAGTTTAATAGTGGCCTCTTTGGAGGTGGCCGTGAATTGGAATCCGGCGGCAAGGAGCTTACGGCGGATTTCCGGGTATTGTTTTTTGTTCCTGAGAACAATAGGTACCGGCTTGTGGATGGGTAGGCTACCTGCGTCCGCGGGTAGCACTGGTGACCGCGGCTACAAGGGACGTTTGGTTTTTTTTGTATAGAATTCGACAAATGCTGCGGCCACAACAGGTAAGTCAGCCAAGCCGCGACCATTTGCGAAACCAAGCCTTTACAATACATGTTGTAAATTATAGTTACCCACTTAAGTTGTGACGGTAGTTTGACTCTTGATATAAAATTGGAATATGAATCAGATTTTTTTAACATATGGTATACGTGAATGTTTTTTTTTTTTTAGTGTGACAACATTATTGCAAACCATACGTCAAAATTATCAGAGCGAAGTTAGTAACTGTCAACATGTTGAGTACGCAGTGGTGTCAAAGTGTGATTCGTTCGCTCGCAACGACTTCGCCACTTTACGGCTTCGCCCCCATTTGCTGCAATGCTCCATTGACTCGTTTAGCGCACACGCATTTTGGATTTGAAACTGTGGATGAAAACGAAAAGGCTGCTAAAGGTTAGCCACTTTCACCATTCACTTTCCAGAATATGTTGACAATTCCCCATGTGTGAGATTCCAACACACAAGTAAATTACTAGTGTAAATATGAACTTTGCACTATAAGTTGTCAGTCTAACTGTTTTGTTGTAAAAAATAAAAATTGCATATTTAATTTTTTGTTATGTGATTTTCAGTCAAAGAAGTATTTGCAAATGTCGCCGACAAGTATGATGTCATGAACGATGCCATGTCTTTAGGCATTCACCGGATATGGAAAGACATTTTTGTTCATCGCTTGGCTCCAAAGCATGGCACGAAATTGCTCGATGTGGCTGGAGGCACCGGTGTGTCATTTTGTAATGATTGTATATAAAATACTTCCTTTAAATCATCATTCTATGTTTACTTTGGTTTTTTTAAGGTGATATCGCTTTTCGTTATATGAATACTTTAAAAAATGCTGCAGCTAAAAAACGTCTAGTAGAAAAAAGTCATGTAACAGTTTTCGACATAAATCAAGCAATGCTGGATGTAGGCAAATCTAGATCCGAAAAGTATGAATTATAAACATTTTAGACAGTATTTTATCTTTAAAAGTTATATTAATACTGTGATGCATTTCAATAAGTTACGTGGTTTGCTACATTTCATTTGAATGTTTCAGATTGAATTTGGGTTCAGATCCTGATGTCGGTATCGACTGGATATGTGGTGATGCCGAAGATTTGAAATTACCCGACGAAAGTTACTCGGCTTACACCATTGCTTTCGGCATTAGAAATTGTACTCACATAGATAAGGTATCATTTTCTCACACCGATGCCAATCTTTCAGTTTTTCAGTATTCTGTTAAGTAATTCAGATTTTATTTTAAAGGTACTACAGGAGGCGTATAGAGTTTTACAACCGGGCGGCAGGTTTATGTGTCTCGAATTTAGTAAACTAGAATACGAACAATTACAATGGTAATTATTTGTGAGAACTTACAAGTATGTATTATACATACCTAAAAAGCCACTGCTTAGTTGAACTATGAAAAAAATGTAATTTTTAGGTTCTACGACCAGTATTCATTTCAAGTTATACCTGTAATGGGAAAATTGATTGCGGGCCAATGGAAAGCATATCAATATTTAGTCGAGAGTATAAGAAAATTCCCCAATCAAGTAAGTTTAATAAGAGTCACACATACTTTCTTTTGACAAGGTAATAAATTTCATATAACTTTTAGGAATCTTTCAAAAATATGATTGGAAATGCGGGCTTTCGACATGTAACATATGAGAATCTCACGTGTGGAGTTTGCGCTGTTCACTCTGGCTTTAAACTTTAAAGTATTATTTTTGTTATTGATTTATAGTTGATTTTAAATTTTTATTTACATTTTTATGGTTGGGTATATAAAAGAAAAAAAAAAAAAAGAGCAATTGAAAACAAACTTTTAGAGAACTTATTTTTATTGCCACAGATAAAACAACGAAATGCTTCCATTTACAGTGACAATACTTCAATTTATAAATAACTATATATTTTTCAAACATAACTCAAAATGAGACGCCTGCAGATATTCGACAATAGCAGTTGGGCATCCAAAAAACAATCAACAACATAAGTGTCTCAAAAGTGGCTTAATAATTTGAAACATCAATTAAGAACACACATTTAAAACTTCAGGTAAAATGCATACAATAAGTACAAATTCTAGAGAGGATTAATTAAAGTGATTTATTTATCCTACTTTAAAAAACTCACCCTTGAAGAAATATATAATTTAACCTGATATGAGTTTATAATTTGTTGGGTTGAAATTGAGATCAAAAAAGTAAATAACCTTTAACGATGTGTTTACAAATTATTACAAATTACACTTTGTAATGTATTCTGAATGTAAGATATTTTTACAAATATTTTCTCTATAATAATTATAATACAAAGTTTAATGCGTATTTTATACTATTTTTACACAATCATGATACCATACAATATCTCATTAAAATTGACAGATTGCCATAAACTGACCTCACAAAATTTCAATGTGAAAAAATAACTTTGGTGATTGTATTATGTAAAATTATTCTTTAAAGCAATACTCATTTATATAACGAAATATCAGAAAAATACGTATCGTAAGAAATAATAACGATATTTTGTGCGTATTATTTGTCTTGTATCGGATTAGTATTAAAAAAAATGTATTCTGTTAATTGTGCAAAAAAACATTACACCTTATGCGACATTTACACAATCGAGAACATAGAGTCAAATTTCATATTTTCAAGTTGAGGACTCCATTTGAAAAATTTAGGAAAGCATGTAATAAACACTGAATCTATCAATCTAACTATTACTTTTAAGCAAATTTGAATATCGCTGTCGTACAAAAGTGTAATCCATATCAAAATAGATAATAATTTACGTTGTATTGTTAAGCTCTTTTCTTAATTTTACGCAGTAAAATGTCAAAATTTAAACAGACGTGCAGAATTAAAGTTATCGAAAAATAATCTAAGTACTGATGTATCATTTCGTGAAGATTTTTGGAATGTTAGAGTGAATTACACATCCCGCGTAATATAAAGACTGTGCAAAAGGTTTATGTAGTGGATAATATAGAGAAGGGCACCGTGATGTATATATATATATATATATTTATTAATTACTGAAACAACGAATTGTTTTTAAATATTTTTTAATAAACTCGAATGAACAAAATAAAATTTACTATTCGTGTGCATTTTGGAACACAGCAAACAACTTTCATACACATTCAATCCAGACATTAATACTAAATATATTAAAGTGAATTTACATTTAAATATGTAACAACATGAATACATATATAAGTGTACGTTTGTCATGTTCTTTTTCAAGTCAAGTGTTTATTTTTTGTATTGCACGTATGTGGCGGCGGTTGATGTGTACACGTATACATGTACACACCTCGGTAGTTATACATTTGTTTAAAATCGTTCAGTAGGCAATTTGGCTACTGAAGGTATCGCATGGACGAAAGTTTGATTTTTGTAGTTAAACATAAAATGTACATAGAACTTAGATCAACGAAAAATAATATGGAAACATAGCATAATATACAAGATCTTTAAAGTATGTTTATAACATTCATAAATTTAAATTATAATAACATCAATATTATTATAATAACTGCGCAGCAGCATATTCTAGTTGCCACGCGTTCAATTAACTAAAATTTCCCATTGTACGATTATTTTTTTATTTTTTTTACATAGGAATACCAACTTTTCTATATATTTTGATAATAGTGATAATGATTTGGGAAACGATGCTTCAAATTGTGACGAGAATAAACACTGAGTAGTAAAAGATGGAGGGTATACAATCAGATCATTAAGTGTACATGTTTATTGATTCTTAACCACTCTTGAAAAGCAATATGGCCACCTGGCCGAGATAGAAGTAAATGAAGTGACGAGTCTCGTGCGTTACATACGATCCAAAATTGCGACCTACTATGCAATGCCATGTCGGGTTGTACTTTTTATCGAATTCCTTCTTGATATAAGCGGCAATATCCTGCAAAAATATATTCAAAAACACAACGTTAAAACACATACATACAAATAAATTTGCCCTGGGCGAATCTTAAAATCACACCTTTTCTATATTGTACTTTTCGAGTGCTTGGGTCGCACAATCGACCGCATCCTGCTGCATCTCGTCTCCCATGTCGGCATTTTTAATCACGGCTTTTCTGTCACACATGGTGTCGTCAGGTCTGAAACATATTTCACATATTTACACACCGACACAACATTTGAAATTTGAACAGTGTTGTATTACTTCGCGTAAGACGATTTTCTAGTGTGTATTCTAACACGTGCACTGACATTTAATTCTGTCATATATATATATAATCATAATCAATAAGTCCTCTAGAACTAGTCGACTGGTAACGTATGTACATTAAAAGTGTCACATTGTATCTAAGACAACAAGATGTTTGATCAATACATCCTTGATACACACTACATCATTGTGTATCACTTGTACTGTGAATGGCATGTTTTGACTATTGTGAGACTTGCCGATTGATTATAACTTCCAATTGACTTAGTTATTCAGTATAAATTTTTCAGTATTTATAGATTGTTGGCTGCTGATGCAAGATTGCATCACAAACGACAGTTGACCTATCAAATGTGAAACAAAATCGTTGTCCGTGTTAAGATGAGCAATACACATCTGATCGATTCAGCTAATTCGTTGACCTTCAAATTGGCAATAAACATGATCAACATGTGACAAAGTTAAATGAATTTCGCTAGTATAGTTATCTTTGAAGAAATGTACAAATTGGTTTAAAAGTGTAATGCTCTAATCACTGTCATCTCTTTATCTCAAAGGTCATCGTACAGTGGCAAAGTTTTGAACAAGAAATGGTTATTTTAATACAAATATGTTCATATATTAAATGTTCAATAGTACTGAACATGTATACTCTGGCCGACTTGAGAAGCACCCTTTTTTGCGCAATTAAAAAAAGGAGAGATTTACACCTTTGGTCGGTTATCGACAATGTTCATTCGGAGACGCCGAGATGCTGGCGAAGCTCATCGTTAGGATCCTTAATCGGCAAATTGGACAGAGTATACAATTGAAAATAGGAAAGATTTCATCACCATTTCCAGCCCTTCACCATCCACTGCCGGATGAAGGCCTCTCCAATCCTCTTCCATTCCTGTCTGCCTTGAGCAATCTGCATCCACTCGACTCGCACACATTCTTATCAATTCATCAGCCCATCCTCCACACGATCTACCTCGCGGTACTTCACATCCTCTCAGATACCATTCCAATTCCACGTTCCACTATATCTGCCATTTTGGTCATACTTCTTCCCTATGTATTCCTATAACGATCTCTTCTTGATATACCAAGCATACACCTTTCCATGCTTCTCTGTGTGAAACATTTAACATAAACGAACGACATATTTTCACTCACACGATGATATACTATATGAGGAACTGTAGTCTGTCCAAAATATGAAGGGATTTTTTAATAGTAAAAAATGAAATATTCACAATTTTTGTTAGGTTAGGTTGGTGTTTATGTCGACAAAGCCGGAATGCACATGACCGCCATAAGAATTTCTCTGAATAATGCTACGCATTCTTCAAAAAAAAATCGAAAAATCGTCCCTTCTACTTATGAACATGGTGTAATGTTGACCGAGTGTCGTGTATACGAAAAGTAACGTATACATTTTTCCCATGGAACACATGCGAATCAAATTGCACATGTGTGTGTGAACAGAACGTCTGAAGAATGTCGAATCGGTCGAACAGATTCGCAAAAAGATTGACGTACGTACGTTTCTAGAAGCGAATGGAGACGTCACGTGTATGTGTCAAAAGCCAAGGTATTGCAATTTGGCGGGGTGGAGAGCAAAGGTTGGTGGGTTGGAGGAGAATTCGGGGGGGGGGCGGAGTCTGAGTCGATCAGTGACTAGAATCGGCGAGGAGATGAAGAGTTGGGAGATCAGAAGACTCACCGGGTGGACTATTAGCCGATGGAGAATGCAAATGAGAGCCGCCGTGAGCTCCGAGTGAGGAATGAGGAATAAGCGACGGAAACGCAACTACCGCTATCGCACTTCGCCGCCGCACTGACAATATGGCGACCCGCCGTTGGACCACTATTGGTCCGCCTCTAACGCTCTTTCAGGTGCGTCTTTCAAGCGCAGCTGGCAACACTGCCCGCACGCCACTTTTATCTTTTCGTCACCATCACTTTTCTGCGAATTCTTTTACTCTCGATGGTTGTAAAATAAATTGTACCCCGGTTGATGATCATTTCTTATCACTGTAGCTTTGGTATGTGCATATGTATTGGAAATTATTATCAACGGGGTATTATTAATTTATTACCGCCGAATAAATCAACAAGAGTACACTCTTACACGTTCAACATTTCAGTTTTTACTACATATTCTATATAACATTTGCAGTTTTCACTTTCTACCCCTAAAATGTCTAACGAAATTGATTAAAACAATATTTGTGATGATGAAGTGCTGAAAAAATAAACTAACCATTCCTGGAAAAATTCAATGACATTCAAAATAGCAATTTAGAAATACGTACTAAGAAAAAAGAAGTGTTCAACAGAAAAAATATTGGTGACTATCTTTAAAACCCTTGTTAAATTAAAGAAATTGTCGGTTAAGTACTAAGTATACTTGTCATTTGTGGAACGAATATTTTCAATAATGGAATCAACTTGGAGGAATAATGGAAATAGAATGCGAGTGGAGCTCCGTAAAGCAGAGTTTGGAATTAGTTTAGCAGCAAAATCAGCAGCAACAGCAAAATCAAAAAAAAAAAAAACAATCATGAGCGATATTTATAGAAATTTACCCCACTCCGTTGGTGGAGTGCGTCCGTCTCTATGGAAATTTTTCCCATATTGAAGAGAAAATAAAGGAGAGAATTTTTACATTTATATCACGCAGTGTATGGTAAATATGTTGTTGAAATGCGTTGTACGAATATGCACTCAGTTCCCACGCCAGAGCATGGGTGGTACCGCTCTTTCTAGTCACGACTTCCTTCCTCTGTAATGGCGTGAAATGAAATTCGTTGGACTAATTTTGTACAGCTTTATTGCGCACTTAATACAAGGGCGCGAGCGGGGAGGGCAAGCTTAGAGCCCCGTCTCGGGTGCTTCTCTCCAAAGATAGCATACAATGGAGGAGGGTAGAGGTGTGGGGGATACATTCGTCCACCACTCCTTCCCTCTCGCGACTGTACACCAAACGACTGTACACCAACAGCGTTCAGCAACGACTACTCCGAATGCCAACCCCCGAGAAAGAAAGGGGAAAGAATGCCGACCAGGTATCAACTTGGCAGACCCCGAGACAAGTCCGAACATACGTAATATGTATGAGCAGCTGTCTTGAGCAATCTGCATCCAGTTGACTCCACACATTATTCTCAGTTCATCAGCCTATCGTCCACTCGGTCTACCTTGCTTTCTTTCACATCCTCTCGG
Source organism: Parapsyche elsis (assembly GCA_022651745.1). Taxonomy (NCBI): domain Eukaryota; kingdom Metazoa; phylum Arthropoda; class Insecta; order Trichoptera; family Hydropsychidae; genus Parapsyche; species Parapsyche elsis. The sequence continues at coordinate 8,906,256 of JAGVSN010000010.1, forward strand.
ATACCAATCCAGTATTTCTCGCTATGTGAATACTTTTTCACACGTTCCGCTATATCTGCAATCTTGGTCATGCTTCTTACGATCTCTTCTCGTTATACCGAGCATACATCTTTTAATGCTTCTCTGTGTGCACTGGATCCTGCGTTACATTCTTGAATTTAGCATCCACGTTTCACATCCATACGTCATAACTGGCAGTACGCATCGGTCATGCTGGATTTAAAAACAATGTTCATTCTTCCAATTGCACTCCATTCCAGTGTCATTCTCGGTTTTATTTTTTCTTCTTTACAACCAGTCATATTCACCAATTGTCCTAGGTATAAATACCTATCAACTATCTCTACAATATGATTATCTAAATTTACAATGAAATTTTGCCACTGCAAAGTATTGCCATTCGATAAATAATTGATAATTGACACTGACATGCAGTGGGCAAAGTGGCACAGCGGCCATTTCACTGGTGGCCGTCGTTGGCGTACGTCGCAGTCGTGAGCTGATCGCCAATTTGTCACTTCGAAACTCATCGAGAATGTCAGGAGGTGGAAGTGGAGGAGGAGGTGGCGGAGGAGGAGGAGGCGGAGGTGGAGGAGGAGGAGGTGGAGGCGGAGGAGGAGGTGGAGGAGGCGGAGGTCGAAACGAATGTCGCATCTACGTGGGAAACCTCCCGCCTGACATTCGCACAAAGGACATACAGGACCTCTTCTACAAATTTGGCAAAGTGACGTTTGTCGACCTGAAGAACAGACGAGGACCTCCGTTCGCTTTCGTCGAGTTCGAAGACGCCAGGTGAGAAACGTATCTCTTATCTGCACAGTTGTTGTGGTCAGCGTTGGCTCGTTCAGGTTGGCAACCTCACGCCACTCATCTATTCGTATCGCCCGTTTTTGTTTCTTTCAATTCAACCTTGAGACTTTTTTTTTTTTACTTCGACGCGTACTCGATCACTTGCGTCAATACACGTTGACTTTTTTGTTCTACGATAATATCCCGAGTGTGGAAGTACACGCAATTCGGCGACATTTTGGCGTTTGGCAAGAGTGAAGGCACTCGAGAAATACACTCTTCGGTGGTTTTTTCGTCGCCTTCTGGGAGAGAAGGTAGTCTCAATTTTGTACTTGTAATGGTGTATGTGTATGCAAACTTTTGCCGCATTCATACAAATTTACAATTTTTTACCAATCCTACATTCCTGTCTGTCTCGAGCGATCTGCATTCACTTGAGTCCACATATTCTTCTCAATTCATCAGCCCATTGTCCAATTGGTCTTTTAAGTACCGTGCGCTAACCGATTGCGTCACTGGGGACGATTGTCCAATCGGTATACCTTGCTTTCTTTCACATCCTCTCGAATACCATTCTAGTATTTCTCGCGTCCATCTGCCATTCATTCTTTTGCTATATGTCCAGCTGAACTTTTCCACACGTTCCGCTATATCTGTCATATTTCTTACCCATGTATTCCCCTTACCATACACCGAGCATACATCTTTCCATGATTCTCTGTGTGCACCGGATCTTACATAACATTCTTGAATTTAGCATCGACGTTTCACATCCATACGTCATAACTGGTAGTGCGCATTGGTTGTATGCCTTCTTTTTTTAGCTTAGCGGGATGTTGGATTTAAAAACTATGTTCATCCTTCCAAAACCGCTTCATTCTAGTTTTATTTTTCGTTTTATCTCTTCTTCTTTACCATCCATTCATGTTCATCAACTATCCTAGGTATAAATAATTATCAATTAATTTCATTATTCATACAAATTTACTTGTTGTAGTCCGATTTTGTTACAAGTGTGTGAAAACGCACCGAATTCGTGTTAACTATTTGAAAAGTTGACTGCAAAGTTTTTTCGTATTTATTTAGCGTGTATCCAATGGCAATTACTTTCTCTTCAAGGGAAAGTGCTGTTGGTTATGGTCATAATAATTGTACTTTGTCATTTAACCATTTATGGAGTGATATCCATTTGTGTGGTTAGTGATACGTTTGTACAACGCTATAAAACCGCCATCCTATATAATGAAAGTTTTAGTAATAAAACGAAATACTATTAGGTCTTTGATTCAAACAATGAAATTTTGAAAAGGGCTCTAATTTGTATTTACAACTATAGAAATTATTTTGAAGGCAAATCATTGTTGCTAGTAGGATATAATGTTAATAAAAGTAATTTTCGACTTTTGAATTAGTGTTGGTGTGACTGTTTTGCTCCAAATGACCTTCCTTATCTCTTACGATATGTACCATGAGCTGTGAATTATCTCGTATATATATTTTATTCAGTGAGTTTCTTTATTTTTATCCATCCATAATATGTTTGAAAATAATTTACAGAGATGCTGACGATGCCGTTAGAGCTCGTGACGGATATGACTACGATGGATATAGATTGAGAGTAGAATTTCCAAGAGGCGGCGGACCTGGTGGACGGGGAGGCGGCCGAGGTGGCGATCGTCCCATGGGCGGTTCGAGAGGACGAGGTCCACCAGCCAGACGATCCGAGTTCCGCGTTATAGTGAGCGGTAATAATATTGAACGTTTTCTTTGAAATTTTTATTAGTATTTGCATTATAATTAAATTATGTTTTTGATGGTAGGTCTCCCAAGCTCTGGATCGTGGCAAGATCTCAAAGACCACATGCGCGAAGCTGGCGATGTTTGCTTTGCTGATGCTTTTAAAGATGGCACTGGCGTCGTTGAGTTTTTGCGCTTGGAAGATATGAAATATGCCGTTAAAAAGTTGGACGATTCCCGGTTTCGTTCGCACGAGGTTGGTATATTGCATCTATACACTTGCTGATAGTCAGATCGTGTAAATATTTATCAATGTACATTATAATGTTACAGGGTGAAGTGTCGTACATTCGTGTCAGAGAGGATTACGGTGGCAATAGTGGCGGTGATCGGTATGGCAGTGCAGACAAAGAAAAGTTTCGGTAATTATTTTTATGGAATTAGTGTTAGACAGTCCCATGTATGTAAATTATAATGTTGCGAAATTGTTACAGGTCTCGTTCACGGTCTTACTCGTCACGTCGAAGCTCACCCCGATACTCTCCGGTTCGTCGGGTTTACAGTCGATCCCGTTCGAGATCCCGCTCCGATTATTAAACGTCTCCCGTTGCCATGTTAAGTTGTATGGTGCTCAATTTTCTGGCATGTACAACATTAGGCTTTCAGCAAATTGAGTGTATGTATTATTACAATGCAAAACTGCTTCCGATCAGTTAACAGATATTTTATTATTGATTTTTCTGTATTTGGTTTCGATAGTTGTTTATAAAACAGAACACATTTTTCATAATGATTTTTTGAACAGACTTTATATTATTCCTATTATTTTATGTTTGATCATTATTTTTTTAGTGTTTTTTTTTTATCAGTATATGAACCATTCCTGTTTTTGCATCAATTTTTAGATATAATTCCCCATATAAAGGTATACTTTTAACTACTTTTTTTAATCAAAGTATGTGTATGTATACAAATACGTATGTTAAATTTGTATAATATGTAAAGTTCGCGCAATTAGATTATTATTGGAATTGTATAATTTTGGATACTGAGAATATGATAAATTAAATTCTAAGGCAAATATGTTATTTATAAATACATACACATAGCTTAAAATCAAATTTTATTGTTATTATATCCAAACATTTCCAAAAGTTATTTATTTTTTTGCTTAATTGGATGAAAGCAATTTTTAACATAAATATGATATATTAATTTAGTAGATGGGCTAAATGCATTTTGTATTCATTTTAATTATTATGCTATGTCAATTTTTGAAGTACATCGATAAAAATATTTTTTGTATCCATCTGATGTCATGACGCTTTTTTATTTAATTGACTAATTCATTTTTTTCTGTTCATATGTATGGAATGTCATGGCTGGAAGCACTGGCAGGATAGGAAAGGATTGAGGAAGGATTTTTTTTGGATCTCCAGGATGGCAGACGGTATTGGTCTCGGACACAATCCTCTGTTTGGATGGAATTACCGGATTTTTGAATTAGAATTGATCCGAATTCCAATATTGGAAATAATGGACCAAAGGATCGCTCTTTTCACTGGACTGTATGGATGGATAATGGATTGTTTTGTTTTGTTAATTTGCGAGGATACATACATGCGGAATATAGCGATATGTTCCAGAGGAGATCTATTCGGATAACTATATAAATTTAAATAAAAAGTTCAGATATGTGTTCATTGTGAGGATAATAGTTTTTATAAATCAATTTAATGAAACTTATCTTTAACTAGACTTTGTGATGAACATATTTGACTATGTACTGGATTATAGGACGTTCGCCACGATTGTGATGTCACTTTTTCCAGTGATGTAAAAATTAAGTGAACTTAAAAGTTTATTTCTGTCACAAAAGTCATTGTGGGACTGTCGAACACTAGTGATTGCGCTTTTGAAGAATTACACCAATTTCGCTGGTGGATTACCAATCCTCTAATGTTGGTCTAATTCGATTAGAAAAGGAAGGAAAGGATTTTCTCTGGAATTCCATTGTTGCCAAGATAATTTTATTTTTGGATAACATGGTTTTCTTCGCTTTGGATCATAAGGACACCATAGGATTTTCAATATGGATGGAATGGTATGATTGTACCAAAATATCTTTTTTATTGTTTAATATTGCATAATTGTTCTTTGCCTTGCATGCGTTGTTGGCAGTAACCTCTATCTATTTTTGATTAATGCATTTTGTCGATAATGTTGAGTGCGTGCGAAAGAGATACTATGGACCGAGCGATGTTAAAAAGTAGCATGTGACGCTGGAACTTGTGTTTTCAATAAATGGGTAGTGGTTAGGTTAATTGTTAGGCTTTTAACGTTTGTGAGCTATGGTCACAAGAATTTTTTGATTCTTTTTTCAGATTTTAACAGGAACCTTAACCAACACAACAAATTGTTTGATGATGGTCGCATGGTTTAACGTTTGACATTGTGTTTAACTTTTTTTTTTATTTTATTTCAAAGGAGCATTTACACATTTTAACGTGTGTGCTATTTTATATATATATATATATATGCATGTTTTATTATTATTTAACAATTTATTTGAGTTTTGAGGAAATGAATAATGTCAGATGTAAAGAAAACATTGAAAGCTGTGTGCCATCATTGAGATGAGGTAGTTTGACAGTTGCAGCATTTAAATTTCACCGATTCCAAACGGCACCATTGCTCAGAAATCCTTCATTATTATTTACACATTAATTCAAATTTTCAATATGCCTAAATTTTATATATTCATAATAAATAAATCCATGTATTTTAAATGCTGTAACATACTCGGTGTGAAAGTAAGATTATCAAAGTTAAGGGTTTCATAGTTGAGTGTTGTTTAGCGATTGTATAAAACTATAATCAATTTTGAACTTAAAAGTGACTACGATTGATCAAATTTGACTTTTTTTTTATTGACTCATGAATAGATGTTTTCTTTCTGTGTATATTAAATAAGTATATAATAAAATAAAAAATAAAGGTTTCAATTAATTTTGTGTTTTATTCTGAATAACCATAATAAACACAAATTATTTTTTTCATATTTAACCAATACTTACACCACGTTACAAGATAATTTTTACACATGGAAGTTGATCAATCATTTAGCTAAGTGATTTCAAGTGGAATACTTTAGTAGGCGTCATTATCATGACCGCCACCGCCTCCACCACCACCCCCGTCTCTGCCTCCTCCACCGCCACCACCTCCGCGGTCATCTTGATGACGACGTTGATTACGTCCTCCGCGACGCTGCCATCCACCATCTCCACCACCTCCGCCACGACCACCACCGCCACCTCCTCGATCATGACCGCCGCGGCCACCTCCTCCGGTCGCGTCCGCCATATCCACCCTGAAAAACACAGCAACACATTAGAAACATACAGCAAAGAATCAACAATCAAACTAGAAAATCAACTTTACCACGTTTCCTCTCTGGAAGAACGGATTCTGTTTCATTTCAAATATCCTTTCATTCGAGTCTACAAAGTTGAAGAGTTTGTCTGTTAATTGCAGAGCTAGTGCTTGTAACCTCGACGGTTCACAACGATGCAGGACTATACAGCCGCTAGGGTCGTCCATGCTGGCTAAGAGCTCCTCACCTGGTGAATAAAACCATTTACATTATTACCAACATTACAAATGTTACCACGGTCGAAATTTGGTTTACGTACAAATTCAACGTTCATTACCTATGATCATCTTACTGACGAGTGAATGTACGGCAGATTTGGGCAGCTGGAACATCGCTTGCAGAGTATCCAGACTTACGGACGCATACACATTGCTGTAAGTGAAGAGGTACGTTCGCATGGATTCCTCTCTTATCAGACGGAGCAACATCTCTCGCACTAAATCGGCTTGATAGAACAAGTCCCACACCTGGAAATCGCGAACATTGGAAATTTAGCACGAGGAGAATGTAATTGATGTGGGCGTTTAAAATTCACATCACCTTTGCGTTCATCTTAGGATTTACAATGTAATTGTAACATAGTTCCCAATTGCCGTGGCGCATGGCTCTAGCGGCGGCCACTACATGCTCTCGCATACTTTCCGGTGGACCGACCAGAGATTGTCGTTCCGAGGCTCGTAAATTTTGATAAAACGTTTTACTGAAAGAGTGAATGTTACACATTGTATGGATTACACGAGATATTATGATTCGACACCGGCACACTCGTAGCATGAACTTTGGAACGCTGGTATACTGAGGATATTCCGTTACCTGGATGTGATGGATCAATATAAATGTTACACTGTATACTTAGTTTATGTATACATTGTCTAGCTTAGCCAATTACAGTATAGACGGGAGAATGAATAAGACATATTTACTAGTCAATGCATACAGACGTTGTTAAATCTTCTAAACAGATCTTCAGTGCTGTGCACAATCACACAGTAGTATCATTATTGCTTCAGTAGTAAATCAACAAATTTTATATTACATCCCATTTGAACAGATATTCAATGTTTTTTTTATATAGTACACGTGTAACAATTGGATTACAAAAAAGACAAACAGACAAAAGGTTTAGTACCTTTAGTAGGTATTTTCTCAATTTAATAGCAGATGCCAAGTTGATTTAATAGATTATCAATCGTAAGCTGATGGAGATTATAAATTTATCTTGATAAATGAATGACGTTTTACTAGTGTATGTCTGTGAGTTTATACACTTACTAGTTAATGTAAATGTGGAATGTATTGTTGTGAGCTTTAACTGAGCTTTTAGCTAAAGTATACATTTTAACACTGTAACTGTAACATAAATGGTCAATATTTAAAACACGATTTCAGGCGAGTAACGGAATATCGCAAAGAGCGTTTACGGTCCAAGAATCGATTTCTACCATTCAGCCGGTGTCTAATAACAAAAATTCAGCTGGTAAAGAAATTCCACCTTATCATACGCCTTCTAGCGTCAAATTCGTGGGCAGCCATGTACGGAATTTCGATTAACATTGCCGATACAAAGTAAACGCACTCAAGGAGTTCCAAATTAATATGCATGTGGAATGGCATTTGCCTTTGTTTCTCGATTTTTTCCTGTTCTTTGGAACGCTCGTGCTGACGCTGTGAATGATACTAAAGTTGGAAAAAGAAAAAAAAAATTAAAAAAACAACTAAAATTGGTTTATATCATCAGAGAAAATTGTACGAATTAGTTTACCTGAGGCAAAAGCCCCTGAGCGAGAAGCTCTTTGGGTTTTCCAGTTACCATCAAGTCGACGAGACAAGCGTGAGCATCCTTTATGTTACCATATCGGAAGGCGCACAATCCAAGATTAGCCATTGTCCGATTGTAAAGAATCTAAAATACAAAATAATACCAAGAATTAGGTACATTCTGAATAAAATTTCAATTCAATTAATCGTGTCGTGGTGAAAATAAACCTGAGTGCTGGGATCCGAATGATTGATGGTTTCTTGCAGATGACTCATGAGCAGAAGATCACGTGCTCGGAACCAATCGTCGTGCAGAGCATAGTGGTACATGTGACTTAGAATGGCTCTGGTACGCAGACGACCAGTGTTATCGTTTGCATAAATATATTTGCAAAGACGATTCATCACCTGAATGGAAGTTTCCACCGCCGCAGACAACTCTCCCTAAAATGAACGGTCGATTTAAATTAATACGTACCGGACACCATAAGCAATGTAGGACAGTAGTAGTAGTAGGACACTCACCGATTTCTGTTTTAGTACGTTCGGATCAAACTTGTAATACAAGTGATCGATTTTTCGTAGATATATGCGGCAGACTTCGTCGTGAACTCCACGTTTTTCAACATACTTTTGTATTTTATCGATGATAGACGATACGCGAATTTCATCCTTCAACCTGTATAATTTTGAATGTAAATCATTCAACAATATTGATCAAAGCACAAACTGAGATGATGACAATATGAATATACATACCTGTCGACGTATTCGTTAGAGTGAGGATCACATTCCTTCAGTAATTTGATAAATTCATCGTCCAATCTCTCCACGGCGGTGACGGCACACGAGTTAACTCGCCACGGTGGGCCTACTAATTGTTCAGCCTCCTCGGGAACCATTTCGCTGACAACGAGATCTTCATGTCCTATCAGCAGATCCACCAAGTCTTGCACACATTCTACCAATCTGAAAACATTTACGATTAGTTGGCTGGAAATTGAAAAAGTCATCGACAGAATGGGTCTAATTAAAAATGTACTTGTTCCAATGCTCTGGTTTCATCGAATCGGACACTTTAGCGTTATAATCAAAGTATGCTGCAGCGATGGCAGCTTTTAGCTTGGCCGCCACGGCTGGACCCAAATTATGAGCCTCGCTAATGGCTAAAAGCTCCCGGAGCAATTCCAATTGTAGCCGACGATCCGTTCTCTTTTTACCACGTGCTGCTACAACTTCTTCCAATTTCTTTACAACAGCGGGCACATCCACTTCAGCTTCTTTGCTGAACATTTTGGGTTTCTCCTGAAATGAAAATAGTTTGAAATGATACGCAGTGTATCATAGTAATTACACATTTTTTGTTTTGAATATATGTACTTGTGTTGTTGCCACTCCTTTGCGCACTGTTTCCCAAGCACCTTCACCATCGTCAAGTTCGCCAGCTTTACGAGAACGACGAGCGGATGGCCTATCTCGTTCGCCTCGATCCCGACGTCTTTCACGTCTACGTTCACGATCTTCTTCTTCGTCTCTTTCAGTAGTTCTACAAATTCAAAACAAAATTGAATTATACGAAAGCAGATATAAGGGGCGGTAGATTTTAATTTTAATCACCTCTTGAGGAACCGTTCTCTCAGTGTTATATTTTTATCATATTCATCACTAGAGTCACCGGAAGACGAAGAAGATGAGCCCCAATCGATGGAATCTTCAGAGTCATCATCTTCTGGCGCACGAGATTCAACAAATCCGTCAACGGCGGCGACCGTCGCAATTTTAGCATCAGGATCGACTTTGCTTCCAACTTCACGCGCTTCAGAATCAGATGAATCATCGTCAGCTGTAATAAAAAATAAAAGATTTCGTACACTTAATATCATATTTCAATGGTTAATTGAAATGCTTTGTTTTAAAAGATTAATTAGATACATTTATCTCCGTCTTGCTCGGGGAGTTCGGGTTGGTCTCGAATGAGCGCAAGTTCCGGCTCCATTTCTTTGCAATACTTTCGCAATTTCTGTCTCAACGACGTCAACGATTTACTATTGCTCTTGGACATGTTTTTCCTGTAGTTCCGATCCTCCCATAGTTGAGCGACAAATGTTTCACATTCGATGAGGCAACGTAGGAAAAAATCTGGCGGCTGTCCATTGGTCTCTTTCACCACAACGGGTAACGCTTTAGTATACGCCTTTTGAAGATCCTCAAAACCTAAATACATACAAAATCAGTAAATTTGAAATGGATTTATCGCATTTATGATCAAAATTCAAATAACGCACTCGAAAGCATTGAAGTCATATCTTTAATCTTTTTATAGTTCCTTATGTTTTTGATTATCGACGTGAGTTCTTCGAAACGTTTTTCTTTCGTCGATCTGACAACACGTTTAGTTTCTTCTTCATCGTCGCTGAACTGCAATTATTAGATTAAAAGACCCATTTTTATAACGCGTCCATATGTAGAATAACTATGGTAAATGTCATAAGCGCAATACAAAACTTACGGTAAATGTCATAGGCGGATGGCGTTGAACTTGCTCCTCCTCACTCGAGCTTTCCGACTCCGAGTCAGTTCCGGTGGCGAAGAAACGACTCATCTCGAAAGAGTTTGTCTGTAAAACATTATTCGTAAATTAACTTGAAAGTGTCAACTGACAAGATTAATTGTACAATTTCATCCATATTTCATAAGCACATAAATAAGTTTTTTGTTATTTATACTTAGAAGAAAAAATGAGACGAAGAATGAAACTAGGATGGAGCACTTTTTAAATCCAACATTCCGCTTAAAAAATAAGGCATACGACCAATGCATACTTCCAGTTATGACGTATGGATGTGAAACGTGGATGTTGAATTCAAGAATGCTATGCAAGATCCAGCGCACACAGAGAAGCATGGAAAGATGTACGCTCGGTGTAACAATAAGAGGTCGTAAGAGGAATACATGGGTGAATACATACATACAAGAAGCATGACCAAAGTGGCAGATATAGTGGAACGTGTGAAAAGGCTGAAGTGGACACATAGCGAGAAGTATGGATGGCAGAATACGTGAACGGTATCCGAGAGGGTGTGGAAGAAAGCTAGGAAGACCAAGCGCACGAATTAAGAAGAATATGTGGAGTAAAGTGGATGCAGATTGCTCAAGACAGAAGGGAAAGGAAGAGGATTGGAGATGCCTTAATCCAGCAGTGGATGATGAAAGAAGTTTTAAACTGCAATATTAATTGAAGTACATTCGTAAATTGGGTTCTAAAATGTATTTTACCATGACTATTTATCTAATATTGTTATCACAGATTATAATTCAAAAGAAACTTTGAAAGTAAATATTGGGGGTTAGACACATTGAAAATTGGAAAATGTTGTAAATGTAACCAGATGTCGGAATGACAGGTAGAAAAGTAAGTGTGAGAAATGACGTATGAAGGATGCCGGTGGTTACATCTGGAAGCCGGTTGAGGTTATGTTTCCGCGGGGGTAGATAAGGCACAGAGCTAGACAAAGATAGAAAGGGTTAACAAAGTACATCAACTCACCGCACAGCGACCGTAACTATTAGTTAAACCGAAGCCTCAGAAAGGCAAAATTTAGCTGACAGCCAGTGTAAGCAGGTACCGAAGCCACGAGGCTCACTTCAAAGAGGTCCTAGCAGACAACTTCACGGCCAGTAGCTTGATACGTTACACTTTTTACGCCACACCCTCAAACTTTCCATTATCACGAATTTACAAGGTATTTAATGCTAATAAACAGGTATTTAACATTATAAATGTTTAAAGCTAATCAGGCTTTCGTTAGATCTAATTTACAGAATAAAGCTTATCCTCAAAGTAGCATCACTAGCAAAAAAGATAAAGTAAATGGTAAAGTTATGACTTTTTCTGATATCCAAATATTCCCGCTGATAACGTAATGGTCTAATATAATAAGAGCTGGAAAGATATCAAATCGTCAAAAAGGCGACTCGGAACGGGCAATCTTGCTGTACGTTTACAAAGAATGAAGTTGGCGTCGACGTCACAAGAGAAAAAGGGGTGCGGGAATTCAGCAGATGGATGTAAAGCGACCACAGCCACAAGGGTCAGGTTGTGGCCACTTGCGAAACTAAGCCTTTAAACGGGTAAGTAGGTAGGAAGAGAAAAGTTTAAAGAATAAGTACCGAGACTTTGTTTGTATGGTTACGTTATGGCTATGAAGGGGTTGATACTACGATAATATAATGATAACTACAATGCGAATTTTGACGTTTATGAGGGGAAAATGACTCTCGCTGGTAACCAGACGGTCCCATGTTGTAAAAGAGCTGGAGGAATACTAAATCAACAACGAGACAGGCTGTCCTGTCGCGCACATATACAAAAATTTGACCTTTTTAATAGGGTGAAATCATAGATATAGAATAACATAGATAGGGCATGTCTAACCTTTTTGCTTAGAGAAAGCGTCCTATATCTATGGGTGAAATAGATAAGGCTTGGTTTCGCAAGTGACCGCAGCCTGGTCGACTTTAGTATATATACCCGGTATGGGCCCACGCTCTAAACCACACCTGGCTCAATAACCTCCAAATCCCTCAAAACAAAGCCCTTAGAATGGCAGTAAATGCCCCGTGGTACGTCCGAAACCGCCAAATTCACAGAGACTTGAAATTCCCGACAGTCGGCAATCACCTAATAGACTTGTCAAAAAAAATATTTTCTGCGGCTTGAAACAGATAAGCACGCGCTCATCAAGGCACTGGCAATTCGATTAGATTGCAGTGAAAGCCAACCCCAGGACGTCCTGTCCCCACAACACTTGTGCAAAGATTTAACTTCTAAAAAAGAAGACGGCGAATCCGACCGCCAACCCAGGTGGGACTCCGCCTGCCGACTTGAGGCAGGGAGGTCTCTAGTATTTTACGGGACCGGCCACAAGTGTGGCTGCAGCACCGCCGAATTTGCTTTAAAAATACTTAAAAAAAAAAAAAAAAATCCGAGACTTTGTTTGTATCGTTTGGCGCAACCCGAAACATAATGTGGTTACAATGCGGACTGATTAATTAAAAAAATCAGCTACGTTAGACGGTCCCATTTATTTTGCTTTCAAATCAACAAGAGACAGGTTCCTGTCGCGCAAATACAAAAAACCTTTTGATAGCGCAGATATAAATAACATGGGGCATGTAAACCTTTTTGCGCGTCCATATCTATGGGTGAACCAGAGGCTTGGTTTCACAAGAAGAGCCTGGTCGACTTTAGTATTGTAACCGCTTTCCTGGCATCTGTCAAATTCTTTTAAAAAAAAAACCAAATCTCTTGGCCGTTTCCCCGCACCCCTCCTAGGAGGACTACTTCGTTTGGCCAACGCCACACGGCCACGACACATGCAAAACCAAGCCTATAAATAGCAAGAGAAAAGACTAATTAGAGTTTTAAGAATAAAATTCAAAAAAGTAGTAAAAAAAATGTCACATGCAAGTTTACGTAAGATAAACTACGAATTTAACTGCGTTGTCTATGAATTTATTTACAATGGTCGGTTAACATGCGAATAACTGGGAAATGAATGAATGTGCAAAAATGTAGGCATGGCCGTTTACTGTAGTGCTATTGTCTAATAGTGTAGTGCAGAGAGCAAATTTGACTGAATGTCAGTTAGTCAGCCTAGGAAGATGGGAGGGGAAGGATTGCGCGTCGTTGTTCTAGGAGGTCACTTTTATTTTTTTTATCACTTTTTTAGCATATCTTAAAATTGTATGATTCCAAAAATGTATAAAACTGAAACATATATATTTTATATTTGACCTTTTGCTATCACCAGCCCCTCGTTTCTAACCCCTTCTGAAATTTTTAAAAAAAATGTTCAGGAATAATAATTGTCAATGTTTTTTTTTTTTTTTTTTTTTTTTCACCACATGTATTGTATATTGCTGAAGATTTGTGCAATACTATTAATTTTTTTTGATTATATTTTCTTTTTATTATTTATATTATAAAAGCTAAATAATAAGTTTTTTTTTACATTATTTACCTCAGTAAACCTTTCTTTATATTACAAATGTATAATTTCACAGGATGTGGTTTTATCGGACGCAATTTAGTAGAACATTTGGTTATCAATAATTTAGCGAGCATTGTACGAGCCGTTGATAAAGTACCACCGCAAATAGCATGGCTGAATAAAAAGCACACTATAATATTTGAAAATCCGAAAGTGGAGTACAAAAGTGCCAATCTAATTAATCCAGGTAATTTTCCAAAATTATTGTTGTATTTCGGTGGATGTTTTTTTTAGTCATGTGTAGCATTTTGAAATTTATCGTAGAGTAAATATTTATTTTATGGAAACGTAATTGTATTTTAATTTCAGCGTCTTGTCGTAGTGCACTCGAAATCGATAGCGATTCCGACCCATGGGATTTAGTCGTTAACTGTGCCGGAGAAACTAAAAATGGCCAGAGTGATGCTGTGTATAAAGAAGGCATATTTACTCTTAGTTTGAATTGTGTGAAAGAGTGTGCCCGCCTTAAAGTAAAACGATACATAGAAATCACTTCAGGTTGCATGTTCAGTAGCGAAAAGGTAGTGGTCAGTTATTATGGTGTTAGTATGTATTAATTTTGTGAAAAATAGTAGTTACATTTTTGTACTGATAAGGCATGAGAAATAATAATTATTATGTTATTATATGCACAATCTACAATTGAAATTTTATTCATAATAGGTTCCTCATAGTGAAAATGGACTTATTGAGCCGTGGACATTCGTCGCTAAATGGAAAAGTCAAGTGGAAATTGAAATGGAAAAACTCATTTCCGATTTAGATTACACTATTGTAAGGCCGGCTATAGTTTACGGTGCTGGTGATCGTAAGGGCATAAGTGAGTATATTATATTATACGTTATGTAAATTAATCCATTTACTCGTAAAGCTGCAACCATTCTCACAGTAAGTATGACAATGTGAGATTATTCAACAGAAACAAGTCCATACTAGAATTAGAACTCTATGCTATTTGTTATTCGGTTCAGAGTTCTACTTTGATTAAATTTTATGAATTACACTCGACGCAACAGTTTTATCGCGTATGAGTAATTCGTTAAAGTGAACTGTACTCGTGATAACTATGTATTTCGATACGATGTTGAGAAGTAATTGACGTGTGATTGATGTTTCAGCTCCGAGATTGTTAGTCGGTGCAATATATAAACAACTCGGTGAAATGATGAAGTTAATGTGGACCGCTGATCTCAAGTTGAACACAATTCACGTGGTTGATTTGTGTAGAGCGATAACTTTCCTCGCAGAAAAGAAAGAAGCGATAGGGCAAATTTACAATATCGTAGACAAGGGTGAAACGACCCAGGGTAAAATCACTGACATTGTTAGTAACATATTCAACATCAACCACGACTATTGGGGAACTGCAATGTCTAGCATAGCAAAGGTAATCAATCGATGAGATGCTTCAAAATATAATATAAGATGAATTACAAAGTGATTTTGATATTTATTCAATTAGACCGATTTGGCATCCATCGTGGACGATGTTAATGATAAGCATTTAGCGTCTTGGGCCGAAGCTTGCTCTTCGGAAGGCATACAAAACACTCCGCTAGATCCCACCATGACTGCCGAGTTGTTGTTGAAGAAGCACATTAACCTCGACGGTTCTAAGCTTTGCAATCTCGGATTTAAGCACGAGTATGAGGTTATCACCGAAAAAAAAATTAGAGAGGTAAAAATAGAGGTGAAACTATTTCATGATAAAATATCCCGTATAAGTTGTAAGGCAATTTTTTTTTTCATTTTAGGTGATTGATGATTATATAGACATGGGCGTTTTTCCTAAATGCCTTGCGAGCTGTTGAAATGATTGTGAAGGGCTTTTAGCTTTTGAATTACGCTATACCCTTATTTATTAAAGCGAAAATTATACGCCGCTTGTTGTACATGGTACAGCGATATGTAAAAACATAAGGATTCTTTTCATCATCAAGAGTTAAAAATGTGATGAAAATGTTAGGAATTGAGGTTAATCATTTGATTGCCTGTATTTTTTTTTACGCTATCCATAAACCCTGTTTTACCTATTATTCAATTTACAGTATTTAATATATATTTGCAATGTGTTAATTAGATAAATAGCCTGTAGTAAGACCTTGATGTACATATATTTTTATACCATGTACTAAAAAATTGCTTTACGTGACTGTTTGAGAGGGAACAATATTTTGTAATATGAATTTTATGAAATAAATACAAATTTAAAATACATGTGTTTCATTATTTGCTTAAACCTACGTATACATATTACATACATTCTTGAAATAAAATTTGGATTTGGTATACATATGTATGTACATACATACATATGTAATTGCTCAAAAGGAAAAAAAAGGAAAAACTATTTTGATATGTATTTAATTTAATCATGTAAATACGCTGAAATAAATACAATTATCATTAAATAAAGTTTTACATATTACATCGTTTGTTAATCGTGTTTGGACCACCGTCGAAGATTAAAACGAATTTAATGATAAAAAAATAAATTCTTCATACTCTCAAAGTGCAAAATAATACTTATACAATTACTATAAAACTAAATTAATTTGTAATACACACATTATATATATATATATATTATCTAAATAATTAAAAAAATATTTTACATGTAGTAAGTCAACGAATTAAGCACGGAATTGTATTAGCGTGAATTTTACGTTATTGTAATATTGTTTTATAAATTATGAAAGATTAATTTGAAAAGATAATTATGAATGTCTGACTTCCTACTTTATCAGTAAAATTTGGCACTATGAATCAAAATTTTCAGTTAGGTATTTATCTTGAAATACTTTCTTTTTAGTTTGAAAGACAAATTAATTGTATTCTAAAGGAAATTTTAATAGCAATAATTAATCATACATACAATAAATATAAGAAAAGATTAGATAATGGAACATATAATTTCAATACTCTCGATATTAATATTAATTATGTCAAGTAAAATAAAAACAATATGCATACATACATGTACTCACACACAAACACACTAAATGATATTGTAGGTATAAAATTGACAACGTTTTATCAAACGATATATATTAATAAAAACATCCTAATTTTATGTTACTTTACGATTCAGAAGGTAAGAAGACATACTTGTGTAATACTGATCGGAAATATTTCGTAACATTTTGAAGAATATACAAAAAATAATAATACTCAAAACAAAATTGTAAAATAATTAATACACATTGACATACTATGCATGTTTGAAATTAAAAAAAAAGTAAAAAGATATATTTAAGATGGAATTTTTTCATAATTAAATATATCAACGAAAAAGCATGTGACGCTTTAAAATAAAATTCATTTTTAATAACTTGCGATTAAAATTTTTTCATATATAAAAAAAAAAATATTCATTATAACACAATATGGCAATAATTATAATTAAAAGATAAATAAATAATAATTAAAAAATTAGGCGCAAATGTCATTTTAACTTTGTATAAGAATATGTATAGTAAAAAAAATACAATATTGTGGTCAATATTTTAAGGACAATTAATTGTTAACACTGAAATAGTATTTTGACGCTCGAAACACATAAATAATTAAAATTAAAATGCAAATAAAAGTTCAATATTTAGAGCAAATATAAGTGAACAACATTTTTATTGTACATCACATATACGAATATATTATATAATATAAACTCTGTTAAAAGTAAGAATCTTATAGAAAGGATTAATTTATATGTTGAAGTGATAATTATCTTCTTGTAAAAAAAAAAAAACTATTTTGAATCAACTAGATTATTCTAGTACGGAGGAGTAACGTTACACAATCATAATAAAGCACTTGAGTCATATCGACAGTTTCCAGTATTTGCACCCTGCCCTTTATTACAAAACATGGATGTGGCATGGAGTTTAATTATTTCCCTTTTTGGAACCACGTTTTCGTTTCTTCTTTTTGCCGGTGTGCGCGTTTCCGTTTTGTGCACCCGTCGGTGAGGTTGCGGTACTGGACAACATATCATTCTCATCGTCAGATTGAACGCCAGATCGATCATCAGGAGACTCAATCTTGCTACTTTCTACGGTGAAGGTGGTGTCTAAATTAAGTTTTAAATTGTCACGACTCAACGGCTCGACTACGTTAGCGGTGATTTTGTGGGACGGACCGACTGATATGGACGTAACTTGACCCGATCGCCCGTCAAGAAGTGGATTCACTACTTGAACTATGTCAGGCTGGAGACTGTGTTGTAGGCTATCTGCTTGAAGACTATCACTTTCTGAGATACTGTTGGGCGCTTCGTCACTCAGAGGGCTGGTTGTCAATTCTAGTGAAATAATTTTTTCTTGCGTCGTCTCGACCTAAATGTAAAAAATTTAATTTAATTATAAGTTTTAAAAATCCAATCAGGATATCTATGTACAATTAACGAATTGTGTTCATTATTTGCCACTTCGAATATTTTTGATAATAATAAAACCAATTTATAAGCAATGTAAGTTGGCGTGATTTTATATTAAGGGTTTGGACAACTGTCAAGCTGTTTGTAACTGCTTTTGTGAGTTGCAAGTATGAAACAAAGCAAAGTATTATTATGGGAGACAAAACGCATTTTTTAAAAATAATATGATAGGTGAGATTAATTGAAGTCTTAATATCCGAAGAGTGACAAGGGTCAAGTTCTACCTATGAGTTGTGAAACACAATCAAATTTTTAAACCGAGTGACAAAAAAATCCACTACATACATACATATATTATTAAAGCAAGACAAAATCTTTGATTTACTATTTACTTGATGATTGCCCAAAAAGCTTACCTGCTTTTTTTTCATCATTCCGAAAATAGCCCAACTAGAAAAACACAAATACAATGACTAGTATACACTCAGGTTAGACATGCATTTTGCATAAGGCAAGTTAGAGTGAGGAGAATTATTTTTTTGGAATACACATACACCTACTAATGGCTAATACATACTACACACAAGGAATAGGATAGAATGCTGAAAAAATAAAATAAAAAAGCTAAAAATAAAACGCACATATGTACATACATACAATAGATGCCATATGTTTTTCGAGGTAACTGTCAGTAACGGACCGGAGTAAAACCATACAAAATTTAAAATGAAAGTTTCATTTTTGCATGTATCGACTTTGTTATATTTACATATGAAAAGTAATCAACTGAGATAATATGTATATGATAGTAAATAGTTGTAGCCCATACTTAACAAACAATATGATTTCAAATTAAAGCAACTAGACGTTAATGGACCAGTAGCCGTGAAGTATCAACAGGAAAAATAGTGAACGGAAAATCTAATCCAAGTGTAATTTATAAGTGCAAAAATATGACTCAGACAAAATAAGTACATACCATTCATAGATTATGACAATAAAATACCAAGCTTGGATACGTTGAATAAATAATGAAATAAAATTTAATCATTCAACACACCGTGCAAATTGGAAATAATTTATATTAAAAATAAAATGAAAATAAACTAAAACGCCACAAAATGAAAACTATCAATTCACACCAATACATTAAAAAAAACACTAAAAATAAAAACCCAATCATTGTAAATATACAAATGCATAAATACAACCATAACCATATCAAACTAGTTGTTTTATAATACGGCATAACTTTTTCATTGCAGAATTGTACCTCTTTTTCAATTAACTTTTCTATATATTCGACGGTTCGCACTTTGGTATCGCCCGTTACGGGACAGATATACTCTTCCGTCTTTGACGTAATCTTCTCGTCCAATAGCTTTTCTTTTTCCTTGATGGCTAAAATAGGGCCGGGCTTGGTCCGTATAGCGATATGGGGAAGCTTCCATGGCTATAAAGACAACCGTCACATCACATACAAAAACCCAAGAAATGACGCTGTTTAATCCTAGGCTTTTATGGTTATAGTACTTTTATCAAATTATTAAAGGAAATTCAATACCAAGGTTGATATATTAGTTCAACAAAGTTAGGGAATCAATTATATTCCTATCTATATCACGGGTGATACACAAAATGTTAAAAACAAACAGGGTGTACAAAATTAGTAGACCAAGTGACGGAAATTCGAGTGTAAATTATTAATCATTTAGTAATTTATACCATCCCCAGACATCACAAATATGGAGTATAATAAAGCGACAATACAATTCGATAGTACATGCATAAATGTAATTGAAGCATTATACATATTTTACTTTGAAATAATATGTACTTGTGGATAACTGAATGTTACAGCTACTAATGACAATAAAAATTATACAATTAATTTTTGAATAATTTTGTTAAAGACTGGTAAAAAGATTACGGTATCCTGATATAGTTCATGGGTAAAACACCAGTATGTTAAACAGTAGGTACCTACTAGTATTTTTAAATAGCGACTTTTAAATCAAGCAAGGAATTTAAAAAATCTAAAACTAATTAACTATTTAAAAATAACACGTTTAAATTTATTTAAACTGGTGTTAATTTAAGAGAAGAATTTACCTCGGTCAGATGTGAAGATTCGTTGATAATCTGTTTTCCGATAACTTCATCAATATTTTTGATCGTCATCTGCGTTTTAATAGCATCCTGTAAATCAAAACATTTATTAGTGACAAAATTAATAGGAATAGAATAAACATGTAAATCATATAAAAAAAAAAAGACGATTTTTTATACCTGTTCTAAACTACGTAATCTAGCTTGTCTCCACGCAGCACGACGCTGGGCACGTTCAGCACGAGCTTCTTCAGCATTGTTCGATATCGATATTCCTTGGCTTTCTTGTCTTCGTTTCTCAGCCTTCGCTGAAGGTGAAAGTGCTACTGAATTGATATTCCTTGGGGAAATAGTTGAAAAATGTATAATTTTTTATTCCATCCATAAGAACTTCAATGAAAAGGTAAAATTATATTAAAAAAATTACATACTTGTTATTTATTATTTCTGTATCAGAATCTTCATCGCTATTTTGATCATCGTGATCTAGGGTCCAATTTGCTATTTCTGATTGCGACAAAGATGCGATTTTTCGATCTTCATCTTGTTTCATGCGTTCAATTTCATCCGGTGACAAGAAACTAAATACTTTATCTACAAATATTTTTAGTGTTACTTTCGATAAATCTATTGGGTAGGCCATACTGCAAAATATAAAATCAAAATTCACCTGGTTTTGGTGATGGTTTGTGACTTTCTTCCATGGCATTCTCAAAAAATTTTTTTTTATCACTAACGGACGCTTTTACTAAATTTGCATTGTATGGGGGTGATACCTATAATACAAGATAAATGTCAAAATCCGTAATTTTATTATTAATTTAAACATCTATACGATTATAAAATAAAATAACATAACAAATAATTAATCGAACAAAATAAATACCTAATGTTAAATTAACATAAAAAACAACATGCAATAATAAATAAACCAAGCCAAATAAAGTGTTAGTATAAGCATCAACATAAGAGTTAATATAATAATATATAAACATAAGAGGTAATAAAATTTATTTCGTAGCTGCTAAATAAAATATGACGAAAATTTGGGATAAGTTAAGTTTCAATTTCTTTTACATATTTTTACCATAGTTTAATTTCAGTTCGATTTCAACTTAAATTTTATTACCTTGACAAATAATAACAAATTAACACAAAAAAAAAACGAATGTTAACATATTTTCATTACGTTAATTTAGTTCAAATTGTCATACCTTGCCGATAGTGGATTTTTCCCTTTCGGCAATGTCACCATACATGCTGCTAGTGCTTCCCGGTTTTTTATTAGATGTTACAGAAGTTTTATCAAGCGGAGGCTGGTTTATTTTTTTTTTTTTCGAAATATTAATTTCGGAACTCGGAGAATCCCTCAATTTAGTAGTTGAAGCAGAGTCAAAATGTACACGTTTTTCGGGTTCTTTGTAAAAATTTGATGAAACGTAAATGGGCGAATGGGATGTTTGAATGAACGATGAAGCATTCCTACTGCGAGAATTGTTAGTATCAATTGTGACATTATTAAAATTAACAGGGGTTGAATGGGGTCTATTTGAAGACAGTCTGGGCATAGAGTTATCTCTAACTATATAGGGATTATAAGAACCGGACACTGTAGATAGCGGCATATATGTTTGGGTTGTAATAGGGAAAGTTGCCGACGATGGAAGATTTGTATACATGGGAGATTGGGGCGGTTGATTATTCGGAGTCGGAGCAGGTGAGGTTAGATGAGGATGAATACTACAAGGAACGTTTGGAATGTGAGATACAGAAGGCAAATTTGACATGTGAACTTGAATGAGTTCAGGTTCGTTGATTTCTTCTGCCAGAATCACTCTATCGGGAATTGAATTATATTTAGGAGCAGAAAAAGAATAAGCTACTGGAGATTCTAAGCCTGGTTCGGGAGTATCTTCGCCAGTAATACTATTACCCGATGAAAAGCTTGAAGAATCACTAGACCTTCTTTTAGCTAAAAGACTTTCATCAACAACAAAATTGAAAAAGATTCTCGATTCGCGCAAAGCTGATACAGGAGGTAATGTTGACATATTTACAGGGGGGGGCAATGGTGCTGTATCACTTTTAAATGGTGGCGGTACAGGTGGTAGAGGAATCGATTGAATGTCTATGAATGCTTGAGTATTTTTATCAGATGTGAACGATGGAGGAGGTGGTATTATTATATCGGAATCGGGAATGTGTATATCGGATTGATCGTCAATGAATGATGAATTGGCCGTAAGAACAGTTGAATTAGTTTTTTTTAATGTACTATTTGTGTTATTTATTACTGTGGTGTTTTTTGTAAAATCAGTATGCTTTTTATGTACATTAGACCAAGTATTA
Organism: Parapsyche elsis; assembly: GCA_022651745.1. Taxonomy (NCBI): domain Eukaryota; kingdom Metazoa; phylum Arthropoda; class Insecta; order Trichoptera; family Hydropsychidae; genus Parapsyche; species Parapsyche elsis. The sequence goes on from JAGVSN010000010.1 coordinate 8,928,862, forward strand.
TTTGCATATTGATTGGTGAAATCAACATCTCTCATTTTTTCACTCAGTGTATCGTTAAAGCTAACTCTTTTTACATTTGGTTTTTTCGGGATTAAAGGAGGAATTTTGTTTCTTTTAACGTATGGTAAGTTATCTTCTTCATCATCGATGTTTGTACCATCGAACGACGTTGCAGAAATTGACATTGTCTTCAAGGAATTATAATTAGGCAAGTTTTTGTTTGGAGGGTGGGCCTTTGGTAGAGTGGAAATTGCAGTAGATGATGAAAGTAGAGGCTGCTTAGCGGAGCTCTGAAGGAGGAGCTGTTTACAACGGAATAAAATATTATGACAAAACAGCTGATGAACAATGATAATATAGGAATTTCTAACAGCTCTATATCAAAACATATCTTAAGCTTATTTATTACTACGCAATATATCATCTAATATTTGAAATTTTGATTATGGAAATAAGATACAACAAATAAGTTAAGCACATATTTCTGTAAACAGAATTGAGCAATACGTATTTATTATATTTCTCGCAAAGGTAATAAATAAAATATTACCACACTATAAATGATTTTATAGAATTTTTCATTGTATGAAATATTTATTGGCGTGTAAAGCGTAGAGGTTCTAATATTAATAAGATAAATGTGTATCTTACACTAGTATTTTAAAAGTAATGGATTCTTACGGTAAGGATTTTCATAAATGGATAATAAAAGCTTGTCTTTTAAAGTAGTGTTATTAAATGATCGCCAAAAGACTTATCACAAAGTCAACAAAAAGTCCATTAGATATAAATCAGAATTTAAAAATACATATAAAATCTTAAAGAGACAAGCTTTAAAAATAATATTAATCAAATATATGTATATGTATATTAAAGCTTAAGCTTAGAGCGGTTTTAGTTTATTTGAACATATAACTGATCAGTAATATGCTTATTCCAAAAATGTATACGTCTTCTCATCAAGTATGCATATTAATTAAAAGTACGAATGTTTTGAATACAAAAAATATGTAAATGATATAATCAAGTATCAAAAATAAGCGGTATGACGATGTTCTTCGTATTTACATACATATAAGTGAACTTCATGGTGTTAGTGTCATTTTAAACACGTTGATCACCATTGAGGTTCACCAGTATTAAGAGTTTAATGGGGTGAAAAATTGACTTTGAGTTATGAGTAAAATGAGAAATGGATGGTGACATCACAATTCTAATGTGCTTAAAAATATAACAAAAAGAGATAAAGTTTTGAAACTAGCAATGAAAGAGGCAGGTTCTAGTATAATATAATTATAGTGATCGCACATGCACTTGTCCAAGTAAAGTAGCATTATTGACGAGATTAAATTTATGCACTTTAGAACGCATTGTGAGGGAAAGGATTTAAAATTATTTATGTACATATAAGCCGCTATTAGAAATAAATTTGAATTTTATTCAAAAAAATCAAAGACAGGAATAAGAAGTGTCAATAACTTAGTAAAATTTTAAAAGGAGTTAAAAAAAGACTATTTTAAAATAAAACGTTTTAAAATACAATTTTATTTTTTGTTATTGAAATTATATATAACGGCTTCAATTATCTGAATTGACTAAGGCACAGATAAATAATCAAAAAACAAGATTAATCACAAAATTTTAATTTAACTTATTAACACTTAATTCGATATATGAAATATTTAAATATGTTTATTTTAACAAATACAAAAATACAATAAATGTACGGGTTTATGAATAATATATATGTATTAATTAATTAGCCTGGTCAAATTGGAAGTCTTTGGTGATATACATATGTATATAAGAGTAATGAATATGTTATAATTATTATATACACATACATAAATAAATATGAAAAATTTCAAGACAATGTCCTAAATACACTATAAGAATGTAAAAATCACAGAATTTGGGGAATTCATAGCATTGCAGTTTCTCCGAATGGCAATCGTTTACACCCAATTTAAAACATTTGCCTGTATTTGAATATAATTGCAAACTGTGTGTGTAGATCATTTTTACTACAGGACCATATTCATATTGACAGATATGTATTGAAAGGATTTATAAATTAAGAAGAGGTTACAGAAATCAATCGCAATAAAAGTTGAGACAATTGAGTTATGCAAAAAAATTATATACTAGCATTGTATGCATATATGTAATTAGTATATATTTTTAAAAATTAATATAATTAGTAATTAGTATAATATATTTGCGTCTGAAAATGAATAATTTGGAAAAGTTACTATTAATTGAGTCGCCTAGTTCCAAATCCCGATAAGTCCATAAAACTCACTTGTTCGCAAACGCGGTTTTTCTGCTACAGACTTATTTGCTTGATGGCGTTTAAACTCATTTAAACTTAATTTTGTTGATATTAAACAAAATATTGAGATTAGAAACATAGACTTATCGTTGTTTGTTTCTAAATATGGCTTTTATCAGCTTTTATCATAGTGCAATTGTCAGTTATTGGAACTAACACTGATTTTCAATATTTTTTTACGGCGCATTTGGCGGTATTTGGAATAATTCAAGTACATATAAGGCATCGTTTGAAAACATTCTTAGAACCAGAAAATATTTTATCCTCGTTTTTTATATATTGTGGACTTATCGGGATTTGGAACTAGGCGACTCAATTGTTTTCATGTATTTATAAACATTATTATGGGCACATTTAAAAATGTACAGTGAGACATCAATTCGCAATTTTAAGTAATACGAAGATATTAACTAATTAATTATATTACATGTATACACCCTTAATTTTACGACGACATTGATATATTTAGTCAGTTGAAATCTGTAAGTACATAATTATGTTCTAAATTTTAAGGAAACTAACAAAATAACGAGTGCTAGAAAAAATTATCAAGATACACATTATAAAGTTTTATAAAATAATATATGTATATATAGATAAGTCAATTTTTTTTGTTCTTGAGCGATAGATACCTACTATACTGATATAACGAAGCAATAAATTAAAAGTGAAATTCAAAGATACTAATCATCAATGAGCTTGTTATCTAAAAGCAGCATTCAAATAGTCTTCACACATTATATAAATCATTAAAAAAAATGTACTCAGGTACATACATAAAAGATTCTGATATTAAAAAAATTTGAATTTCATTAATTATGCTGATTGAAAATTGTTTACACAGTCTCATATGGATACATATATCCTATATATTATTATATTGAAAAAAACCAATCGTGAATTGCCATATAAAATTCGATTGGGATAAATTTTGGATAAGTCTTTTACACTTGTATATTAGTGCAAACTAGAAGGGATAATTGTAAACCATATAAGACAACCTATGATAAATAAAATTGATTAAATATCGTGTTTGTTGTTTAAGTAGTTAACAACTATGTATGTAATTTAAGAGGGCAAAACTCTCATGATATTATACCATTACAATAAATTATCATAGGCTGCATTCTAGTATAGTTTACATTTTTCTACATTTAGCACTGTCGTATTATAATATTATTAGACAATTGGAAAATATATTTCTTACAACTAATTTCAGTTCAAATGATTATATAAAAAAATGCTTTACTATATTTGTTTTAAATTCTACGTGAAAAATATAAAGAGATATTTAGGAGTGAATATAATTTTTATAATAGATACCTCATAAATATATATGTATATAATACCTCAGAAAAAAAATAATTTTTTGAAAATATAAAGTTGATTTCCTTAATCTTAAGACAAGATTTTATTTGGAATAATTGTATAATACTGATATTTCAGATGATCTTAAAATGAATAACTTCATAAATTATATTTAAGTTGATTACATACATGAGACGTATTTTACATACAATTAAAATTCGTCAAAAATAAAAATAAAACCACGTGAAATATAAATAAAACGGCACACACACAAACATGACAGCTATTATATGTTAAAATTTAAACTTTCTAATTTACATATTAAAGTAGAAGCTCGTACACTTGCATATGTTAAGGCTCTTCATTAAGTTGATTGGAATTCTGGAAATACGTTAAATATGAAGATAAAAAATAGAAAATTTAGCCTTAAAAACATGAAACATATGTATGTATGTTGAAGAAATAAACTGATCGGGGTAATTTAATTTGTATAAATGAGTAAGCATGCCCATGCACACATACACACATTAATGATCACATATGTAAGTATGAAACACCGTGAGGCGAATTTAAGTAGTAGAATTATAATAGAAGCAAAAGTAATGTGACAATAATCAAGAAAAAAATTAAAAATTGCAATTAGTTGATTTTTTCAAACTGTACAATGTATGTATAAGTACAATGTAGTAACTTTGAAGGGTAAAATAAATTATAAAACATATACGAATTATTATATAATATGATAGTATAAAAAAGATTTTATAAAAAAATTCCAATAAATTTTAACATACAAAGATAGAGAAATAGGATTTTAGTCTCAATTCAGTAAAAGAATGAATATGGAGTGATGATGACGGTATGAACTCATACATTTATTATGATATATAATATAATAATACAATACAATAATATAGGAATATTCATCACAGTAACCTATTCTAATTTTTTTTGCAGGAAATTAAAATCATTCTATGTATTACCAATATTCATCAATATTAATATTATAAATACAAATCAGGCAGTTGACTAGTTTATTTATTTCGCTAAGGTACATACATATTACGTATTCACTGACTTTGAAAATGCTCGAGAATGTGTTATAAATCAAAACTATAATATTCACTGGATTGAAAATATGACTTATCATTGAATCGCTTAATAAATAAATAATAAATTACCGAAATCTCAATGAATGAATTTGACAAAAAAAAGCTATAAACTGTTATATATTTTTGCAAATAACAATAAACCAAAATTTGCTTTCTTTATGTTATTTGGTAAAGTCAGTGTTGCGTTTTTAACAATAACATACTTGGAGCACCACATTAAAACAATCGTGCAAAACAATACATACATCATCAAGGTACATGCTCATTTCAAAATTTTATATGGCAGAATATGTATTTAAATTTAATTATTTGATGTATGAAAAATCGATAGATTATTAAATAATAATATATAAAAGCAAATATGTATATAACAAAAAATAATGAACAAAGATTTGGAATATTTTTAGATTCACGTACAATAAATAAGGTACATAAAATTAGAAATATGTTTTAAATAAGAAATTGAAAAAAGATAATTTTAATTTATTATTATTTCTTGGTATCAATTGACCTCTATTTAAAAATTGAATTATTGCAAAATATTTATAAACACATTTCTAAAGAAAAAAATATTAAATTTACTATCATTATAATAACAAACGCTAATTATTATTATTCATGATAAATTAGAAAGTACAGACTTTTTATACAACTATCATAAGTTTAATATTGAACTATCTAAATTCTTAATGATAAAGTAGTTATTTTTCTATAAAATACAAATTATAACCTTAAAATTCTTCAGTGGGAAGAATATCATAAAAGATATATGTATATATCATCAGATAAAACGCAAAAATCACTGTATATAATTAAAGCAGGGGATAAAAGGATGATGACTGGTTATAATGAATATTGCGGTATTCACATGTGTGTTGAAACTATGATAAAAATGAATACGCCAAATTTATATAATTATTATAAGCAAAATAGAAAATAAATAAAAAAAGCCTTAATAATAACGAGTAATATGCATACTTGACGACATGCGATTAATATTTATGGCATGCAACATGCAAAGCCTAAGTCTTCAAACTATATTATTCGATTTAACTATTATATACGTTGTTAGAAATTCAATAGTTTGATGTTTTCAATGGACAACAAAAGATAATGGTTTAGTGAATAATCAATTACTAAATGTCAAAATAAAATATGACGAAATAAAAGGTAAGTGTCAAATAAAATGTGACAACGAAAAACATCATTCTTTGAATATGGAAAATATAAGATTACTGTTTGTTAACTAGGGATATAAACATTTTAGACACTTACCGGTTGCTGGACACCAGTATTTGGCAATAAGGTATGTTTACTCATCACTATGGTGGTTGTTTTTTGATGTGGTTCTGGGGACTTGGGGGGAACATCAAGTACTATATTTTCTGCTGCTCTAACAATATCAAGAACCTAAAACAATTTTTTCAAAGTTTAAAAATTTGTTGATGGTCAATCACAGCAGGCAAATTAGACAGGATGTGGGAATATTATTGTATATAAAACGTTAAGATTGATTAATTGGAGATTGAAAAAAGTTTTTATGATGATCATTTTCACATATTTAGTAGTTACAAATTACCTTTTCGGGTGTAGATTTTTCTCTATTTGGTACAGATACTTGTTTTTCTGATTCGAATTCTACAATTTCTTGTATGGCTTGTTGATCCTGTAAATGTTTATATAGTTTAAATGTATAATATGTATAACATGTACAATATGATTCAGAGATTGGCCTTTGGAGTTTGATGTCTTTGAAATGTTATAAGAATAAAATAATTCTTAATGCTAGGGTGAAAACTATATCAAACTAGAACAAAGCTTTGTAAAATGAATAAGGGATAACTGTGTGTTTTCCTACCTGCGATTTAATAAAATCAGATTCAGAATCTTCTCTGTCTAGACTCGATATAGAGTGAGACAGTGATCCGCTGACAGAACCGCTCACTCCACTTTCACTGCCAGCCTGTGTGCAAGGGAAATGCAAGCGTGAAGAGGCATTGTAATAAAAACAAGCAGTGGTATGTAAAACTAGTAGCTCTAAAGTGCTAGCTGCGTTAAAATTTTAACTTCACAGTTTTAATACCTAAATGTATTTTCAATTAGTTCTCCGTGTACACGAAAAGTATTTCAAATGCTATGAACCTTAGATAAATTTCATTACTTTATCCATATATGTAGTTTTAAATTGTGGTGATAACACACTCATATATTTAATATTTAAATTTATTACAATTGCCAAAGTATACAAAAACAAAACTGCAAAGTTTAAAAAAAAAACAATACATTTAATGTAAAACCAAAGCATGCTCAAGCTGGACCAATTTCTTGTTATATCATATTTCAATAAAAATGTTTAAAAATAAAATTACGCTTAATTTTTTTTTAATTAGCAGTTGTTATTTATTAGCTTTTTTTATGGAAATAATATTACGTTTTACACTTAAGATAATCTTGTTTTACAATAAAGCTCGAGTGTGTAAGTTTAAATCAACCGGTAGTAAATATATTTTTTGTAAAGTAGAAAAAATAATATTAAGTGTTGTTTTAATTAAAAATATTCTAATGGCATAAAATAAATACAAACTATTAAAATATTAAAAATGTAATGAAAAACCAACACTACAGTTTTGAAACTAGTACTAGTGTGCGTTTTGATTAGAAATAAATTAATAAGAATCCGAACCTGGCTGGGAAGTCTATCCAAATAGGTTCTATCATATCCATTGCATACAATTAGATGAAGAGGACCAAGACCACCTCTACGGAGGACATTAACTGCTTCTGTATGACTTGCTCCTAGTAGGGAAGTGCCGTTTACTTCTAATAAACGCATTCCAACCTATTGAAATAAATAAATAGTAAGCGTTTAACTATACCATTTAAGTTTGATAAATTAAATAAAATTACACAAATGAATGGGATCCGTACCTTAAGTCTACCATCTCGTCGAGCAGCACCAGAACCATTAATTTTAGATATAAACACACCCTCATCCGTGTGATCTATTGGGTTCCCTCTTTGGCCTCGTAAGCCACCTTTAATGTGCATGCCAAGCTTTTCACCTTCTTGTTTAGTGATAACCAGTTCCTAAAAGAATTATTAAATTGATGAAAATTGAGATGAGATGAATTTATGAGATGTGTAGTTTGGTAGATATGCAAGTCAAATAACTATTTGATGATTCGCTCTAACTTATATTTTAATAGCAAAAATTCCGCACCCTAAAGGTTAAATTTTTCAATAGTATACTTGATAGATTCATATGAAAGAAAATAAAATAATTTAATTGTAAAATTTAGAAATGGACATGCAAACAACATTGATGTAGGAAACATTTATGAGTTCATAAAAAAATACAAATAGTACACTTTTTTGTTTTAGCAATGGATTAGATCATAATATTCTACATAGATATTTTGCTGATAGAAGTAAATATGTACCTACATACATGTATTTTTTATTTCCGAGATTTGAGTTGACAACACAATATGTATTGATAAACGTATAAAAACAGTGCACTATTGATTTAGAAAATAGTCAAATTTAGAATATAAAAACGATGAATTATACTTTTTTAATAAAATCTTCAAATCTACCCATAAGCTACATATGTTAGCTAGTATATATTATTAATCATATGAAAAGTAAAATAAAATGTGTACGTTGAAATGGAAAAGACTATCCAAAATTGGGTTACCACAAACAAAAATAAACAATATTACAGTCTTCATAATGTTCTATGGCAATAAAGGTGAAATGTTTATGAGGAAAATCATCTGTATCTATAAAATTATTCTAAACACTAATCAGACAGAATTACTGCAGTTGACACGTAAATAATAAATGTATCCATTTTTGTTGTTTCTGATGCCGGCTCCCCACATGCGGCGGGCGACCGCGAACACCCATGTGTGGAGCGGTCGCCCGTGTGCGCCCGTGCGCCCGTAGTCACCCGTGGAGCAGCGGACGATCGCCCGGCCAAACATTCGTGAGCATGTGGGGAGCAGGCATAAGACTTGAGAACATGCAGATGAATTACTGTCAACTGCAATATTGATTACAGATATGCAACAGAAATTTAAAATAAAAAAGTGAGAAGGTATAAAAATCAAATCGATCTAAATAGATTTAATATATAATAAGGTTAAAAGTATAATTTTATAAAAAAAAAGTTCAATTACTGATCATTGTCAAAAAGGAAAGTCTAGTCAGTAAAACAGCACAAGCAAATAGGGGTAAATTTAATCTGTACAACATGTGTTCTTTTGTAAGCACTTACTGTGGCTTGTATAATTTCTATGTCAATATGATCCTTAGACGGAAATTAGTAAAGCGTGGAGTGTAAAGACGAGGGTGTGCAGATGAAAAAAAAATATTAGAGATTTAAATTTTATATTATATGTGAGGCAATCTAATGAACTAATTCTTAAGAGAGAAAGTTAAAGAGTTTAGTGAAAAATAAATTATTTATTGTACAATTTTTTTTTAATTCTTTCGTAATCACTGTTATATAATGAATACGGAAAAACTTGTAAAATTTTAAACTTTTTAAAATTTAAATATGAATATTTAACAAGAATCAATACTAAGCATTTTACGAGATCATTCCCAAGTACATATTATATATTACAGCCGCTCAAACCACTAAGTAATCGAATAACTAAGCAGTTCATAAATAATATCAATATTATAAGAGATATGATATATAAGCAGACATATAAACCGAAAAATATAAGCATTTTTTTTTTCAATATATAAAATAAAACACTTATGAATACATTTACTGCATGTAAAAAATTCATAAAATATTATATCGTTGCATTATGTTATACACAATATTTTAATACTTGTAATACTGCATACCTGGTATCCTTTTGGCATTGGATCATGTCTAACGGTCAGAGTTAACTGGGATGCAGGTTGCAGCAATAGTTGAACAGCTTCACTGTGAGTCACACCCACAAGCGGTTTAGCGTTAACTTTAAGCAGGCGATCACCGAGATTCAATTTGCCCGATTTTGATGCAACTCCACCAGGTACCACCTGAGATGATTAATTTACATTTAAGTGTATGTCAAAATAAAAAAAAAAAAAAACACAAAGTGAACAGATCTTACGTGTGAAATAAAAATTCCCGGTTCTTTGGAACCGAACGGAGTACACGAGTGATCAGTCCCACCGATAATACTGAAACCCAACGATCCACCTTCTTTCGTCAAAACCACGTCCTAATAACAAAACAAACATTTGTTTTTTATAAAATTAGGAAATAAAAAAAAAAATAGTCATAATCGCACCGATAAGCAAAAAATCCTAAAATGTGTACGTAGTATCCCATATTAGTATTTATATTAAATTTCATGAATGATGATTTATTTTTAATGAGGTTAGATCAACTAACTACACATTGTATTAGTTTAAAAGGTTGTTAATTTATTTGTCTATTGGACACAAAACAGTGGTCTATAAATATCACAACAACCAATCCTCACTGTGTATCTAAATACACACATGCGCACGTGCAATTTTAAAATGTACACAGTTTCCTGCATACAAATACAAAAAAAAACACATATAAAGATGCAACTTAAAAATGCCGGATCCATGCAAAGTACAATAAAAAATATATTCATAATAATAAACAACATAAAAAGCTAACATGACTAATGATATGAAGCAAATGACATCAGAATAAATGTGCATATTTTTAATACGAAACGTTATTTTCGTATTGATAGAATTACCGTATATCAAATCAATGGCAAATCATAATCATGCAAGTATGTATGTGCTTCAAATGCGAGCATATTGAATTAAAAATGAAAATTTCATTTGAATGGGTACATTATTCGCGAATAAATGAAATAAACCAATTACCAAGGTGACTTACGCAACCATGTATTTAAGCTAAAAGTGAGATGTTAAACAACACACGCGAACTTGATTGAACAGCAAATGCACAATTTAATTTAAAAAATTTAGCGTATTTTACGTTTGTGCGATGAAATTTCAATGCCATTCAAAGCAAGTAACTACTGACATTGGAGATTGTATTTAATCACTATAGGCACTCTACAGTTAATAAGTAATATTATATATATATATATATATGTATGTATATATATCATCATCATCATCGTTTTCAGCTGTTCGCCATCCACTGCTGGATGAAGGTCTGTCTTGCGCAATCTGTATCCACTTGACTCCACACATTTTTTTCAATTCATCAGTCCATCTTCCACTCGGTCTACCTTGCTTTCTTTCACATCCTCTCGGATACTATTCTGGTATTTATCGGGTCCTTCTGCCATCCATTCTTCTCGTTATGTGTCCAGCCACTTCAACTTTTTCACACATTCAGCTATATCTGCCACTTTGGTCATACTTCTTACCCATGTATTCCTCTTACGATCTCTTCTTGTTATACCAAGCATACATCTTTCCATGCTTCTCTGTGTGTACTGAATCTTAAGTAGCATTCTTGAATTTAACATATAACGTTTCACATCCATACGTCATAACTGGCAGTACATACATATACATATATATAGACTATTAAACCAAATAAATACTATACAGTAATAGATTACTATATAAATAAAAACAACGATGTATATTGATGATATCAGTTAAACATAGAGTGCGACACGAGGCTAAATATAAGTACCTCAGAAAGTAGTGGAGCATCCAAATGGTTATCGGTGACTCTGGTGACAGTAGTTTCAGTAAAAGTCGACTTGGTGATTGTCTCTGTTACAAGACCAAGGGCTGTTGGGGAAGGAGGCAGAGGTACGTCCAGCACAGGGGCACCACGTTGCACGGTAATTGTGACACCCCCAGGGGGCACAACGGTCGGAGCGTAAGAACCTTGTGCTGGTCCCCCGAGAAAGTGCGCCGGTATCATCGCTTGAAAGTCCTCATTTGTTATGGGTCGAGGTATATGCTAAATGCACCATTCAAGTTATGAAAAAAATTGTCTAAATTATGCGCCTTGGTCTTATTTGCATTAACAACACATGCTAATAGGTACACAGAAAGCAATGTAAGACAAAAACAAAACACTACTGATTTGAATCATTAATGGATATAAATAGCTGTAAATCAGTGCCGTAAGTGTGTGCATTTAGACGGTAATTTTTTTTGTAATTAAAATAATATGAATAAAAACATAAGCGGTCGGTAGCTGTCTGTACACTCGGTACACAAACAGGCGTTGACCGTAGGTTTCTACTCACATTGCAACTGTTGATATTAAAAATAATAATAAAGCGAATTTGTGACTGTAATAACTGATTTTTAGCTAAATAAATGAAAAAAACATTCGATAAACTTTTGTAGTTGAAAACAAAACATTCTCCAGCATTTGAGAACTTTAGTGTAACAATGGGATACATAAAAAGGAGCCATAAAAGTTCTAACAAAAATGAAATTAATTTGTTCGATAGATATTTAAATTCTATGTAGATCTCAATAAAGTGAAAGTTTTATGGAGATATGTATGTATGTACGTACATTGTTACACAAAGGTTCAATCGATATTATATGTATGTATATGTATGGTTATGTGATAGAAAATAAATGAAATATTGATTAATCCAATGCAACAGCAATAAAACATTTAACAAACGTACCACTTTAATAGGTTTCATGTATACCACAACCAACATGACAAAAATACAACACACAAGCCACTTTTTTTTTAAGGTTAAATATTTTATTAAAAATGTAAGATGTGGTTTAAATTATTTTTTGATTATTATTTTCCATTTCCCCAAAAAACTTGCAATTTCAAATAATGGAACTCATACAAAGTGGAAAGTTCACTGTTAAATTATTTAAAAAAAAACGAAAATTTTTTTTGAGCAAACGAGAACAAACCTGTATATCATCTTGGAAGCCTTCGTTTGATCCAGGTAAATGTTTGGCTGAATGATTTTCATTTATCGGGTGCGATATAGGATGGGTTTGAGTATTTTCCACTATTGGAATACCGATGGTATTCTGAAATTTTTAATTTGAAAATATAGCAAATAAATACCAAATTAAAGTTATTTAAGCGATTTGTAAAAAAACATACCTCGGGTGAAAGACTTGAAAACCTTCTAGGAGCCGGTTGTGGAGGTGCGTGATTATTCACAGGATATTGTTCCATTACATTAGGAATAAAATTATTTGGCGGTTTTTTATGTAATGGCTGTGGTAAAGTTTGACTATTTGACTTGCTATTTTGCTTCTCAATAACTGAGGGATTTTGAATGTTATTTGACGTAGGTGTAGAATTTACAACTGGTTGCAACGTGTTTGCTGAAATCCCTGATTTTTGTAGCACAACTTCATCGGTAAGTGATCGTCTGTATGTTGGATAACCTAAAAGAAAAATAAAATAAAATACGACTGAAGTTATGAAATATATTTTAAAACATAGAACTTGTGACAAACAATCACTTGAGTTCTGCGGCAGAACAGGAGTCTCTCGTTCCACAACGAGTCTTACGAATCGTTCATGTCCAGTCAGCAATGCGACTGCTTGTTCATGAGGAGCATAAACCATCTCAGCACCGTTAATCTATAAATGAAAATTTATAAAATTATATACATAGATACATATATATTGCACATTTAATTTACATTGACAAGTAGTAAATCATACATACAGATACAACTTTATCGCCAACTAGAAGTTTGCCATCTCTAGCTGCGGCTCCACCCGGTGATATACGAGACACATAAATTGCTTCACTACCATCCTAAGCAAAAAAATATATACATACATATGTAGATAGGTCAAATAATATTGCAAAAAAAAAAGTTAATTCAATTTTACCTTGAAAGGAGGTGATCCTTTTCCTCCAGCTATACTAAATCCAAGTCCTTGTCCATCTCTAATTAACGTTGTATGCACCAAAATTTTTTGAATAAAAACTAAAAAAAATTACAAATTGAAAATATTGAAAGTTTAATAAATTGTTAAATGAATACTAAAATAACATTTAAATTACCATGTGGCGAAGTAGTTTGCTGAGGACTTGGAGATGTTTTGTCACTAGCGGTATTTTGAGTGTTGATAGTAAGAGGGCTCGGTTTTTTACCAGTCAAAACCTAGAATTATACATACATATTTAATATTTATGTAACAACTTTTGAAATTTGTGTTGTTACGTTATTGTAGAAAATACCTGTCCATTTTCTAACACAGGTTTAGTCAATGTGGATGTATTCGTTAAAGAGCTTGTTTCACTGGGTACTCGGCTGTGAGATCTGAAAGAAAATATAATGTAAAAAAACAGATATTTTTCGATTTAAAGTGCAAAGACCATTACTCACTTTGTCGATATAGGCGTATCTCTTGTCACTATAAGGCATAGTGTTGGACCACTGGCTTTAAGAACTTCCACAGCAAAGTAGTGATCGACTTCAACTACTGAATTTCCATTTACGCTAACTACTTTATCTCCCACCTAAATGTAAATAGGCGTTTTTAAACACACGTGCGGTATTTTGAAATCAATCATTCATATTAAAAGGTAATTATACCCTTAAGCCGGCATTATGCGCAGGGCCAGCCGGAGTCACTCGTGATATGAAAATTCCATCATCGTCTCCTCGATATGGCGTAGAGCCTCTTCCGCCGGCAATCGATAATCCTAAGCCACCGGCAGCTCGAGCTATTCTGATCTCATATTTCTGTTGTTCCATCATTTTCGCTTGTGCTTGCTCCAGCAAATCACGACTGTCTGCCGTGTTGTGAGCTGGTAAAGAGTAGATTAAAAATTTAATATGCAAACCGAAAGGAAAGTATTTGCATACATAACTGGAATCGTTTATATATTATATTTTGGAGATCATATTCTGTTCCAGTAAGTTGTATGTATTATAAATTAGTTTTGTGTGCGTGTGCATACGAATAATGGTCAATTAGACGTTTCCCCTTTAACTAACAGGATTAACCAGGGATACAGTTTTTCAGTTGACTAAATTCATACGCAAAATTGATTATTAGGGCAAAAAATTCGAACACACCCCATGCCTGAAAGCTTGTTAAAGACACCGTATAAAACAATCTGATTTTTTAATAACAAATTCACACTGGTTTACACAAAATTAAATTAATAAAATATTAGATATTATTCTCATACAAATAAATTTTCAAGACAATATAAAAACTGCATTTACGTCACTATAATTATAAAAGTAATGAATTGAAATTTCAGTAGAGTTTCCGTGTTCGCTGTACCAATCATAATATACTGAAATTACATATTTGATTTGAATGATATTATGTTGAATATTTCAATAATAGTGCCTACTAATACATAGATACTTGAATATAAAAATAGAATACGTGTAAAACATCACTAAATATTACACATGTTTATAGGCACTCAGTTTTTCAATTCACAGTTTCACTTTTTCTAAATTGCCAAATCATTTTGCACTCATCGAAAAGTCGATGAGAAATTTAATGCGCAATTTCGTATCATACGACGCGACCGAACGGCTCACAAACTAGGAGCCAACTGGTAAAGGATGACTTCATCAACATCAGAAGCATCACGAGTGACAGACGAAATATAACTGTTTACAATAAGCGATCGTCAACTGAATTACTTTATGTTAATTTGTGAAATGAATAGAGATCATTTTGATTCCAAAAATTACACCAGAGACACTAACTAAATACTGAATAAAAAAACACATATGATACTACAATTTTATTTTTCCAAATCGAATATGTACTGGCTTTTGAACTTTCGCAAAAGATTCCGTCGACAAATTCTGATTTATTATAATTTGATATATGACTTGAATTGAAGCAACAGTCAAGTGTTTTCAACCCTAAAACTGAAATATAATTTATCTATGTATGTATGTATGTATGTACATACATGTGTAGGTATGTACATATGTACATATATCGTTTTGTAATCTAAATCAAGGTTGGCGACCTATGAAATATGTAATCCGAACAATACTGCACAGTGCACATGAATAGGTGATATGATCATCATACGTAAACCACAAAACCCATTATGTACATGTAAATTGCTTAAGCGTCAGAGGTTGGAAACTCGCTAAAAATGGTAAACAAGTCACACGCGACTTTCTCTCGATTAATTTAAGACCATGATAGTATACACCAGGTATGTTGACTATTGCGATTCACAGTTATTCTCAATTTTTTATAGCACGCCGTGAACTGATCATGTTTAAAAATAGACGGTTTCTTTATGTTTATGCGAAGGCAAGTAAGGTGGGGTAAATTATCATGCCGAAAAAGTACATACATACATAGATAGATACGTGCACAAATTGAAGAAGGTATGAGATGCGGAAAATGTACGACTCGATGAGATAATTTTTTGGATTTAGCAATTGTTTTCAAGTATTACACTCAAAATAAACTGGTCCCACAAGTGAAAAGTGGACATTTCGAAATTCTATACGTGACCTTTACATTACGAATTTCAAAACAACAATAGTTCTGATTCGTTGAGACACAGTATTAAAACAATAAAATCAAGATAGTGGGTAACCTGAAACCAGACAGTTTATGACAAACAATTATTATGGTCCATAATTAAGAGAGAGATGCAGATGTCGCCGCAATTGCACAAAAATGCAGATAATTATTAATGCACACGGTAATTTGTGAGTTTTCAGAGCGTTAAATTGTGGATGCGACACATTTACGCTAACATGAGAAAATCACAAACCTATTCTAAAATGATTTTTCTATTTAAACCTACATTTAAATCTATTATTTATATCAAGTTCAGCTCGACCTTCATATCAAAAATAAATCGTGCAATCGCGAATCAATGAAGAAAGGAATAGTACAGTGAGCATGATTATGCTCATGGAATTTATAAGAACAACGAATGGTTTTATTTAGAAGTAAATCAACTTAAGTTCGGCACTCAAATATAAAATTTTGGTTACAATAAATTTGTTCATTGTTTATTTACAAATGCAGTGTTCGTTTTCACGAACTTACAAACATTCGACACGCCAATCTGAAGTTTTATTAAATAACTTGTGATAATTTAAAAGCGCGATACGCCACAGTAGATAAAATCTGCGGTATTTTAAAACAAAGAAACACAGCACACATTAAAAATATATTTAGGAATGTGCGAAAGGGCGCCTAAAATAACTTCAGCAACCGAACGCTGAAACTGCTGAACGTTATCATCTTGCGAACGTAAAATTATCGTTAAACGACACACACACATTCATACATATGTAGATGTTTACAAAATGTCAGCAAGTCACATTTGCAACGTATTTACCGGTTGATGACAAAAAAATATATGAATTCCATACGCGTTACGTAGTCAAAACACAAAAAGTATGTACGTACGTATTGACTATCGACAAAAGGTAGCTATTGACCATAAGTGGAAATTCGTAGTGTGAAATTATACAAGGTAAACCGATCCACCTTGACCTCGTTGTGGTTAACAGAAGCATATGTCGAAAACTACGTGTTATGAGCTCATACGAGGTGCTATAATAGATTACAGGCAGATGTCAAAGAGACAACAACACACTGTTTAAAAATTCTAAAATACACAGTCAACACGTGAGACATCAATGGGTCTCGAACATAAAAAGGGTATTTCCCCTATTGACTTTTATCGCAACTACATACTATTCACTATTGCATTTCATGTCAGAGTAACCTTGTACGTAAAATACATACAAAGATAGATACATAGATACATCTAGATTTGATCGGTATCGCACGGAAGCGCAAAGGTCATTTCGTTAGCACGAGTTTAGTTTTTTCGTTTATGAAAGTACATTTTACCTGTGAACATGGTTATGTCGAATATGGTCTGAATGGCACTATGAACAACGGCTTCGAGAGCCATTATCTCCTAGGCACGGTTCGTCGATTATATATTTCTATTACATCGGGAAAGTTCGCCCCCTTTTTTTCAGACACGTCTGGAAATAGACCGTCAGCTTTCGAGGTTTTTCCGTGATTAAAAAGAATTGGGTAACGGAGAGAGCGAGGGAGGAGGCTTTAGTCGATTAGTTTACGTGAGGGTTTCGCGTTCTATTTGTGGTCACAATCGCTTTCCTACAAGTCAGCCCTAATTGATTGAAAGAAAAAAAAATTATTCACATTTCAAACGTCATACACTCAACCCATTGTGTGAAAAATTATTGCAATTCACGCAAATTTGCCGATACATTAAAAATAAAGCATATAAAAAAAATCGCACAAATAAAATTGTATCAAAATATTAACTAATCATATATTTTTTACGTTTTGTGAAAATAATCAAGTCGAATCTCAAAAACTTTAGATTACATAGCCCCTACAAGTACATTTTGTAAGGGCTGGGGGGAAAGAGTCCTACACACTGCTGATCAATCTCCTTATCTAAATTCGGTTGAACTTTTTCTTCGCTCTAAATTTTATACTGCCTATCACTTAACACACCTCAATTTATTTACATCAAAAGTTGTGAATTTAATGTAAATTTAAAAATAATGAATACACATACAATGTTTAAATGGAAGGGTTGAAGGAATCGTGCACAGTTGTGACAGACTAGGTCACTATTTTTAACAGATTGTTTTTTCCGAGTATAGTTTTATCGTAAGCTGCAAGATTGAGTCATCTCGAATGGAAAGCATTAAGTTGCAAATTGATACAAAAATGATGTAGCATCAACAGTATGTATGTACCTCGTAGGTAAGCGGGGGTTAATTTTATATTTAGCAATATATGTGCAAAAAGTTTTGAAAACTTCAGGAGGGATTTAATTTTACGCGATAGCCGACAAAGGATGACGTTCAAGTTTCGAAACGAAAGGTTGACGATAGCTGGTCGTCAATGAAAGGACCACGCCGAACGGAAACCCGCAGTGGACTGGTCCATGCCGGACGGTTATTTTAGTCCAGGTCTGGATACGTCTGCATACAATGACGGGTCTTCTAAATAGTCCAGTAGGGCTTTGGTCCAAGGGCCTGCCAATTCAGGATTTTCAGACGCGAAAACCAATCAGAATTTGTAAAATTGCACGAGCGCGTGACGCTCGCCATTGAAAATACACCGTCGGATTCTTCGAATTGATTTTATACCCACAAGTTGATTGACCGTTAAACGAATTGAATTTCAAAAGTTTTAGATATTTTTATTTTTGCCGAGTTTATATCTCACTTTTCACGCGCATACTTTGAAGATTATTGCATTCCAGCACAGTGAAAGAGATAGATATTTTAGTTTAGAAAACATTTAATTTGAAAATGAGGAATAGTTTCTACTACTGAATATAATTTTTATGTGGCATAAATAGCGTAATTAAATAAAAAAAGAAGTTTTAACCAGTGGCGCCAGTCTTAATGATATTAGAAAATGTATAAGCAGAACAGGCATGTTTTACTGCTTTCAATTTTTAATGAAATCAAAAATAATTATGAACTGTATGAGTAGGGAAGAAGTTGTACAAATAAATATTGTCATGATAATACTTTAAAACTTTTGAAGAGTTTCTCAAGAATTAGCTATAGTCTATAGACCTACATATATAGTCGATAGTCTGAATTGAACAAGGAATTTTTTTTTATTTTCAAACAAAAAGCACCATTCTTTCGAGAAAGGTAAATCGACCTTTCTCAAACGGAAACTAATCACAACATTTGAAAAGCTCCGGTCGCGGTACACTTTCGAAATGCAGTTCAAACGTCAATCCGATCGTGAGAGACCCGTCCAGACTAGACGCCAGAGAAAGCCTCTGTTAGTAGCGTTGTTTCGATAGGCATTGTTTCGATAAAGCATAGTCGATTCACGCATAGCAGTAAAAACAAACAAGCAAACAAACAGTTCAACACTTATCTATAATAGATATCTGATCGTAATATCCAATCGTTTGATTTGCGGCCTATCTTATCGGCGGATTCAATTCACGGATCAAATGGTCTATGTGCACGTATTTGACCCAACTGAGACAGAAAGTGCATGTGCAATTTATTATTATATCTAGTTAGTGACTAGTTCGTCTTCGTCAATAATTACAGCAACGGAGTTGTACAGTTAAATAAACTAACAATCATTTGAAGAACTTATAATTTGACACGTGTGTGTGTGTGTAAAATCGAATTTTCCACCTCGCGACATTCCCGTGATAAAATTGACGTCATCTGAGTATTGCCAATAAGTATGCCATGAATAATTTTGAATAATTTTGAATAATTTTCAATTGTAACTAAAGCGAAAGTGAAAGTTAAGATTGAACGAATTGAATACGGTTAATAGTTTATCCATGTTTAGTAAGGTCCAAATGTCTATTGTGGTTAACCATGTACATATTATCATAACTGCCGTATTTATTTGTGAATTTGAATAAGAAAATTAAAAAAAAATGGTATAGCCGGTTTGTTTACATTAAAAAATGAAAATGCAAATTGGATGAAAGGTTCGTATATCCAAATTCGTTTATTTTTAGTGAGGTTGTGTAATTTATAAACGTTAGTTAAAATACACAAACGCGTACCAACGTAAATGTTAGCATTTATCTACTTCAGAAATATAGAGAAATGAAAACAGCAACATATAAATTCAATTTGGCAGCATCTCCTACAAAGTCTCGTTAATTAATTAAATATATGTATGTATGTACATAAAATTTGACAAATCAAATTTGATCGTCCAGAGTGTTATCGGATTTTACGCACGCGAGGGAGAAGTCAACCGTTCGGAAAATGGAAAATCACAGTGCGAAACGCAAAACGAAGAATTTTCGTTAGATGAATGGGTTGCGGTTTTTTTCCCCTCCTATTCAACTAATGGACGAATTCTTTAATGGGGTCGCTGTCAATGTTAAAGCATAACAGCGCAACCGGTACACCATCCGCTACGGTCACTGGTTCGAATCCGTTTCCTCTGATATTTATCAATCTGCAACCAAACTGTCATCTTTTTTTACCTATTCCTCACAAAGTTAAGACCGAACGAGGAAACTGCTACAAATGTGAGGTGTCGTTAAAAGCACTGTATAACAGTAACGACATACAATTATAGCGTCTTGGCTAAAAGTTCAACGCAACATTACAATAGATAAATATGAAGGTTGTATGTACACGCTACACAGATAACATCTTTGCACAATCGTTAGCGTGCCTTAAGCAAATGTTTATGACGTTTAGTAGTTGTACATGCGTAAGTTTAAATATAGTAAAATTTGCGTACATCGCAAACCTGTTTAATGCGCTTAACGGAAATACGCTAAACAAGCGCCACATATGTACAGTGATTTTACAAATAGTCAACAAGAACAACTTTCCATGAATATTATTAACCTTTCAGAATTATAACCGAAAACTAACTAATAGAAGTTAACTTATTAACTTAGTTAACTTATTACCTTGGTTAACTTATTAACTTAGTTAACTTATAGAAGTTAACTAACAAAAAATATTTTAACACAACTTGACAAGCCCTTCTATGAGAAATGAGTAAAATTATTGATCATTGCAACAACTAATATTCAACTCAATCAATTTCGTTGGTTTAAATAATATTATTTGAACATCAACGATATTAGTCATATCCAATTATAAACAAATAACAAAATTTAAATTTAACATTGCGTAAAGACAGGTTTTACCATATACAAAAAAGATTTATTGCTGTATATATATGTATCTACATATGCGTGTAGATTATTTGAATCAGATTAACTCGATTACATACCATGTTTGCGAAAAACTTTGATTTTATCCTCGATGTTCGCATTTTTGGGGCGTTCAACGATCCTGATGACTTTGAGCCTCGAGCTTTTGCCCGATCTGGTGGAAGACGACTTCGAAGGTTTACCCTTCGACTTGAGAGAATCGCTAGACGTTGTGAACTTCACTTGCAGCATTGTCGAGGCGAGGGATTTGACACCGACACTGAACTTGACGCTGTTATTCCACGACACACATTTGCATTCGAGTCAAGTGTTTTAATAGTTTCCGTTCAAAATGGAGTACTAATGCGAGAAAGCAGTTAGTTTCCCGACTTCTGGATAGCGAATGGGTGAAATGAGTGTGCAAGAGAGTGAATGTAACCGAATCTTGTCATATCAGTTCGTATCGAGATGCACGACGCTCCTATTGAATGGCTCTGTTCTCTCGTCTATCTGGCCCAGTTTCCACCGGGGTCGGAGCACTTCTGGGAACCGACCGTTCTACTACAAATTTTCAATAGTTAACTTGAACAAAACAACGGCAACTCGAGAGAACAAATCAAAACAAAAAATAGAAAAAAAAAAGCGTTCAAGTCATTAAAAGTTCACTTCCATTCTGCAGCTCTTCAGCTACATTAATTTCGGACAGCAAGTTAAACTTGCAAGCAAATAAAAACGTAGCATCTATTATGTATATATGTAGGTACATAGACATACATACATAGATATAACGTGTGTAGTTAACGAACGCTCCGGATAATTATTGCGTTAAAATGATTCACTTAACAGGTAGGTAGAGCAATTTAAGAAGTTTCGTAAACGAGCCCACAGTTCGTTATCGTCATTATAAATATTTGATAAACATAATACGCATTTCGAGTGTGCGAAACACATTCTATAGGTACAAGCCGCTGCACGAATTCAAGTTCTACATGCATACATACATATATGTATTGTTCGTAATTTATCGATAAAAAGTTAAGTCAGCATGTATGCAATCACGATCCAAAAGATAAACGTCAATTTGAAGAGTATAATATGAATCAATGTTAAATTTGTAATATCGTTTAGTATCAAAATACATTCGATACGAGTAAACCTTTGTGGAGTTAATGTTAAATTAAATTAAGAATCCGATTTCAAAATGAATGTTAAATTCAATAACAAAATACGAATTCATGTAAAATGTGAGTAAAATTTGGAATATATTGAAAGTGTGCACAATGGAGAAATTTTACAACACATAATTATAACAATCGTGTCATTTGTCACAGTATGTATGATGAAATTATAACGGACTATTGATTTTATCAACGTGAAATTGTATGTAAGTAAAATCACTTTTGCACTAGAGAAAATAACGACTAACTTTGTTCGCGAAATGTCGAGCACTTATATGCTTACACATAATATATCGAAATGATCCTACGGTGGGGGGGATATGCAAGATAAGTCTTATCATTGGTTTTATTATATGTGGATATGATTAGTTAATTCTTTTTATCGTCGTTCCGATAAGGCACACGACTTTTAGCAATAATAATATCGAATAATGTTAGGTGAAAATAACTACAACAAATGACGGTTACAATAACACATTATCCACATAATAATGTGAAGAAAAGGTTTTACAATTTCTATTTAAATAGAAAAAAAATTATAATGGCTAATCTAGCTTACCTTCATCGTGGGACTTGATATTTTCAGCAGGAATTTGGTAGTTAAGATTTCTTACTCCAGGATCTTCGTCTTTTCGTTTCAATGCCTTTCTCAAACAATAAACAGTTAGTGAATAAAGAAATTATACGAATAGATATATTTAAATTTGATTAATCGAAGAATATTTTCAATGTTTAAAAATTAAAAGCATGCAAACCTTCACCCTATTAATTTAAATATTGAGAATTTAAGAAGCTTTAAAAGGAAGAATGTAAGACCTAAAACCTTTATATGTACATATGCATATGTATGTATATAAAAATCTGTGCTAAATGAGGTAGTTGAAATTTGGTTATCCAATCACGACCAAATAAATATCTATCGAGGTGTAGTTGCTTAATAGGTTTTTTTTTAATTGTAACATTGAAAAAACAAATGTATTCAAAATGAAAATAGTGGATAATCATCAAATACTTTTAGATTAACCTGCGCTAGTAATGATTCCACTTTGTCTTTATCCATAAGCGACGTGTGCACCCTTTTATTCTTGAGGTGATGCGGTGTATCCCGCCTATGCAACCTGCTTTTTTGAGCCATTGGATCCATAGGGTCCATGTCATCTCCGAGCGTTTTCCGCCTTTGCAACAATTTAATATTTTCACTTCCGTCATCTTCATCAACGTCCTCGCCTGGCGCCGGCCCCGAAATGAAACCGACTCTCTTTGGTCCAGTATACTCCTGAGATAGCACAATAAGAATATGGACGGTCGCAGATTGTGTTTTTATTAATTAATATTTCAGTTAACACATAATCAATATGTTGTATACTCCCCATTTTATGACCAAAAGTACCACCAATCATAAAAACCAAACAATAAGTAAAACATTTAAGTAGTTAAATATTGAAAGCGCGGAAAGAAGATTGATAGGTGTTGTATGAATACTATTATTTAAATTTAGTAACATCAATATTTCATACACAACATACTGTTATTGAGAAAATATAATAAATAAATATTGACATGCAATTAAAATTTTAAAATTTTGGAAAGATAAAAATGTACACCCATACCTTAAACCACCATAAGCAAAATTGTTATTTTATTGAAATAATACATACATGTCTAAAAAAGCAAAATAGGTATGTCTTTTTTGGTTAGTAAATATTCTAAAAAATAGTACTTTTATTTTGATATATGATCATAGCATGTAATATGAATATACATATTGATTCACTTTTGAAAATAAAAATAAATTACCTCTTCCGTGTCAGAATCTTCTGCTTGATTTGTCTCTGTGTCTGACGTGTCGTTTTCAGTACTCTGATGTGGGTCTTCATACGTGGCTATTGATGGCGTTTGCTTTTCAGCTGATTTCGACACCTGACACGTGCAAAATAATTTATATTTGATTACAAACTCGACGTGATGTACAAATTAATCGTAATTTATATGTATGTATTAAGATACCTTATCTGTTAAATCAGTAGGCAATGATTCACTTTCGCCTTCCTGCATGACGATAGATTGATCAGAAAATTCGTTTGGTTCGTTCTGAGAAATCTTATCTAGTTGTTGTTGTTCTGGTTGTTGTGTTACAGTAGCAGTAGCAGCACTGCTTGCCGCAGAAGCAAACAATTTATGTGCTTTTGCTTTCAATTCTTTAGGATGCGGCGTGTTTTGTCTGACGAATGGTGTCTAAGTAAACGAAAAAATAAATATTAAATGAAATTGTTTTTGGTGGGGTGGTTAGTTTTGTTATCATTGAAAATATTCATGTGAATATTCAACTTTTAATTTTGTGAAATTTTATTTTATATTCTAGCATGAAAAATCGAAATCATTTATTACACACAATGTTAAATCTAAAGCATACGTATAAATTTACTACAAAACACTGCATGTCTATGAGTATATTTGCAAAAGGATATTTCTAAAAGGGAAACACATACAATTTTATACTTGAAATGTCAATTATTCCTTAAAATATGTATTGCTGGATCGGTGTTGGAAATTACAAGTAGATTAAATAAAAATAATCATATATTATATTGAAAAAAACAAAAATATTAAACCATTTTTGAATTTATGTATACACTGTTCATTGAAAATAAAATTAGCATCAATTTTTACTTTATCCCAATTGGATAAAGTATTATTTTACATACAAGTCTCCAAGGAAATGTCACGAATAATAAACATTAACAAGCTAAAACGTCAATTGCTTGATAAATTAGAGATGAATGTAAGGCATTCTAATCCAATTGCTACATTCAAACTAAATTTGTCCGACAAACATAATCTATCTAATTTTATATTTTAATAAATATAAAATATAATAGATTTTTAGTCATAAAAAAATATATATACATATATACATATAGGTAAACCACATTAGTTAATAAAATGTGTAAATAAATTTTTGAAAAAAGGAGAGCACATCATATTGGAATTAAAGTTTCATAGATATAAAACAATCGGATTTATGCAATGGGTTTGTTGTTGATAAAAATATTTTTTTTGGGACGAACATACCAAAGCGTACCAGAGTTGAAGACAGTCATTCCATTACTAAATTGGTTCAAAAACACCTAGAGGTCTCGTTGACTATTTAACGTGTGATAGTACTAGAAGGATGTTCATAAATAAATTTTATACCTTAGGACAAATAAAAATTTGACTCAATTATGCCAAAGTACACATGTGATGGTATTAATTTGTTTAATACTAAACAGGTTATCAATTTGAATTGAAAGTTGGAAATGTGCATATTATTGTGACGAACATTTGTTTGTTGGAATAAACTAAATTCATACAAATAACGATTACTTTTGAATCATAATCAATATTTTTTCTCCAACACTGTACATATTTGTCAATACGATAAAAATAATACCGAACCACTGTGGATATTATCATCTGTAGTCTTCAATAAATTTTCAAATTTTATTAGTTTAATAAATTAAAGAAGAATTACACAAAATATCTTGT
Source organism: Parapsyche elsis (assembly GCA_022651745.1). Classification (NCBI taxonomy): domain Eukaryota; kingdom Metazoa; phylum Arthropoda; class Insecta; order Trichoptera; family Hydropsychidae; genus Parapsyche; species Parapsyche elsis. The sequence goes on from JAGVSN010000010.1 coordinate 8,954,945, forward strand.
TTGTGTAAAAATATATTCGATGTTTTATATGAACATCCCACTATTTTTCTCAGGGCATTAATACAATTAAGGAGGACAATTGAGACATATGATTCACAGAGGCAGGACATACCACTCAGAGCGACCGACAAATAAAACAGACAGCAAAAAGTATGGCTTCGAATAGTCAATTACGCAAATGAACATTTGCGATTCGCAGTTATATATTTTTTCCAATCAGTGCAGCTTGAGAATCTTTTTACCGTTAAACCAATCAGATTTCTCAATTAAAGTAAAAACTTAGCTTAGCTTAGCTTTAGAAGTATTTTTTAATTTTAAAGCAACCCAATATCGTTGTATTTGGTTGTTTAATAAAGCCATTGTCATGCAATAAAAATATTCTCCTTATTAATTTTAATGATGTATAAAAATTTTATTACAAGATGCATCAAAACAAAGCAGATTTAACTTTAAGTATGCGTGTTGTTAAAATTAGCCAATTAACACTCACTACTACAAGATATGCATATTTACGAAAAAACATCAATGTTCAATATTACATGCGATAATTGTCTAGTATAAACTAATTGTGTCAACTTATACTTATGTGAACAAAACTAAAATTTTACATATTATGTAAATGTCATGATGCGATTTAGCTATGTTCTAAAATTTTATACAGGAATTATATTTTTTTTTATAGATAATTAATTCTGTATTTAAATACTGAAAATACTACATGTACATATGTGAATTTATAGTATAAGCATGACTTCTATCATAAAATAAAATTTGATACTCAAAGATTATACAAAAAACATTTTTAAATTTCTAAATCTGCAGATGTGTATGTTTTGTGAGCTTGTATATAGGCAGGCAAACACATATGATTTAAATACTCCCATATACCTCAGAAAGATTAGTAATAGAAGGATGACGCTGTAAGGAGGTTTTTGGTTGAGAGACTGTGAATAATTTTTTCACAGCCGTGATTGGTCTGCTAAGTTCAAGTGATGATAGGAGTTTTCGAACTTCCCCATCATCCAGAACAGTCGCAGTACTATCCCTGCCCGAGGTTACCTAAAAAATTTATATTAACAACAGATTGGATTTTTTGCTATCTTCTTCTTGGTAGCAAACATTTCATCATAACCTCAAATATTTCCCAAATATTGAACAATAAAATTTAACTTCGTTCATTACCAAAGAAATAATAAAAAAATAACAAGGAAGGTATATATGGAATACATAAATATAAATTAGATAATAAGGAAATAAAGTACAATAACTAAACAAGCACACATGCATGCATTAAAAACTTAATATTTTTCGATAATAGGCTCAAGGACAATGAACCAAGTCCAAGTTTGACTCTAGGAACTAGGTAATATTAAAAGCCAATTGTTACAAAATTGGGTGAAAATTCTCCATTAGGAGACCATGTTTCAGATTTAAATAATTTTTTTACTTTCAAATAATAGAAATAGGAAGACTTCTAGAATATTAGATACGTACACCTGATTCTCTGTTTGCACGGTCCAGGAAAATGGACCAATTATTTTTTTACACAGAATTTTTTGTTTTAACACGGTTACAAAAAATAAAAAAGAAAAACAGCAGTAAACAGGCACGTTTATTGTGAAGTAGCAACACTGAATGAATATATTTTTTATATTAAACTAAATTTAAATAGAAAACTATGTCAATTTATTACTTCATTATGTATAAATAAAAATATATTCGATTTATTTTTGAGTTCGAGCATTTTTTTTGCCGATGTACATACATACATTTATTATTTTTACACGGTAGTCCCTGGAACGTATCCTCCGTGCAAAAAGAGAATCGGGTGTATTAATAAAATTGGAATATACCGATTAGATTTGTTTTACAATTTTACAATTATAAAGATACTGGAAAAATGGAATAGTACATATGTACATATGTATGTACCTATACATACATATATAAAGGGATAGAATGAAGATGTCAATTATTAATAGGTGACATTTTTTGTTGAATAGGTGGAGAGTTTACACAATAAAGAGAGGTTCAAAGCTTAAATAGAACATGTTAGTGAACAGAATATTGTACTACTCAAAATAAGTGGTTTTAGTAATATATGTAGATAATTTATTGAATGTTAAAATATTAGTGATTTTAAATCTAAAATATTAACTAACAATAAACAAAACATATTTTAATGTAACTTTTACATATTACAAAGCACAATTTTAAGAACTGATAGGCAAATAATTCAAAAGAAATAAAATTTGCAAATGCAAAAAACATAAAAATTGGCAACAGATGTCGCATTGCAATGAGAAAAAAATCTTTCCTAATATGATTCTTCTTTTCTTGTTTTTATATTCCCACTTCCTCACAATAAAAAAATATTTTATTAAACAAATAATTGGACGAATTAAAATATTTAATTTGTTTAAATATCTAACTAATAATATATTATAAAATGTGTGATGTGTAATGGATTTTTCAAATTGAATAATTAAGCTTTACATTAAATATAACATGCAAACAAAAACAAAAATTCTACTTTAAATATATATCTTTATTACAAAAATGTTTATAAGTTAAAAAAAAAAACAATGAATATACAATAAAATATACATTTTACAACATCAAGTGCATACTTTTCAATGAGGTGCAATGAATTAATATAAATAAACATACATATTCAGGCAATCATAAATTACACTTATCAAATTATATTTTTAAAATAAAATAAATAGAGTAATAAATATTGGAAGAGAAAAAATTTTCAGCAATAAAAATAGTTAAATTATAAACATCTAATATATGGGTTTTATTATTCGTAATATAAGGGAAATATTAAAAGCATTATAAAAATATTTAAACAAAATAATAGAAAAAAATACGATAAAATTATAAATCAGGTAAAAAATGAAGAAATGTTGACATCACCAATGCATTACATTAAAATATCCGTCATTAAATTAATTTTCGATACATAACTTGGTGATGTTAAATTAAACCCCAATCTATTATTAGGTAAAATTTATACTGACCCAAATTTTACTATAATTATAATATACAATATGATGGGTCAATTTTAAATAATTATCGGCAAATATTACAACACATAATGGTCATTAATGGTAAAAAAAACAAAAAAAATGTTGCTTTTGACATAGATAAGATATAGATATAAAATGTTATTTGAACCTCCACCGAGTAGATATTTGGCTGATGTAACCATCTCACCTCTTTTGCTTCTGGCATGTCGTCTGTAAATTTAACCGAGTGTTGTCTCGATGCCTCACGTTCTTCCCAGTCTTCAGAATCACTATCGTCATTGTCATTTAAACCACCAGATCTCCTACTCTCTATGACATAATATACAAAAGTGATTAATTAATTATATAATTCAAATCAAGTTAAAAACAACAAACTACACACACTCTTTAAAAGCACCGAGAAATAAGTGTACAATTAATATCTTGATTTGATTCATATAAATACAGATTGAAAAATTACAAAAATATCAAGGAGTTGCGATAATGTAATTTCTTTAGGAAATTTTGTGAAAAATAGCGAGATGTGAAGACGAAAACATACTTTCATTAATTTGTAATAAGATACATGGATATATGTACAAAACTGTACTATTGCGCTTGATAGAAGTGATATTGCACAAATATATGTATATTAAATTTCAATGCAGACAAAACAACATTTTCTACAGGTGTATGAAGTGAAATGAATATGTGGTTGAAAATAAGCGACAAGCCTCACCTCCAATTTTATCAAGATCCTGTGAATTAAACTTGTCATCTGTCCTATACAAGCGGCCACTTCCTCCGTGCGAAGCATTCTCCAGTTCTAATTTAGTGATGTAGCAATGTGTTTATTTATAGACATATGAAAAACTGGTCTAATTTTAATATATTAATAAATTCAAAGGATAATAAATTTTTGGTTTGACAAATTTTGGAAATTTTAATTTTCAAAAATTAAATTAGATCAATCATTTCATATATTATATATAAAGCGAAAATGAAGTGTGCACATATAAAGCAAACATAAACCCAAAATATTTGTTAGTCCTAAAGAAATTTGAAACAGACTATGAGTTTAAAAGTCATGCAATGTTGAAACAGTATTTTTGATTTTATATATGTACATATGTAAATATATATCCACAGATAAATTAAATTTATATTTTTTTTTTCGTATGTATGTTAATTAAATATAATCTAAATGTAAGTTCAAAATATATCTGCCATGTATAGTTGTTTAGAATAAAAAATTTAAATAGATTTTTATGATAACCTTTTTAGCAAAAATAATTTAAGAAAAATATAATATTTCATAAGGTAAAATAGATAATTTGGCAAAAAAATATTACATGCATAGTGGAAAATGTAAACAGTTTGTTAAAATAAACAAAATGAAAAAAAAACACATTTTAAAAATTTAATCACTCGATTAGAAAAGTTGAAATTAAACCTTCAAGAGAGCAAGTGGTAGATTAATAATACACCTTCACCAAAACAAGTATAAATATTATATTACAAGAAAATAACACACCAATAGTAATAAAATGCTTTATAAACATTGAAGATTGATATTTAATGCTGTTTAAAAAAAACAATAAATTGATGGCAGGGTATTTTAAATAAAATGGAACCTGTAAACAAAATTTTCCAGATCTAATGATTGATTATAAAAACATGTAAATGGACAACATTACAAGAAAATACGGCTAGAATTAAAGAGAAAGTTTAATTAATTTGGTATTACTTTTATATTGTCATTTTGTGACGTAATTAATTGTTGCTTCAATTAGTTACATCTTGGATACAGGTTTCCATGTAATATGTACGATTTTCGTGTACATTATGTGAACATCTTGTAGTAGTATAGTATCTCACAAATAATGAAAGAATGATAAAATGTTTAAAAAATAAACTAACCTTATTGTATAGAATATCCACACCGTGACTAATGAATTGACTAATTCAAATGACAAAATACGTGTACAAAATATACATATAAATGAGTAAAAAATAAATAAAAATACCTGGTTGCTTGGAATACTCCAATTGTGGTAACAAGAAGCATGTAAGTACATTTTCTCCAGTATCAAGATCACGATCAGTTTGGAATGTAAGCATTGGTTGCGCCTGGTTTTCTGATAACCAAACAGCTTTCAAGTTAAGGTTGACGAGGGAGTATGGAAGATATTTGAGTCTAAAAAAGGAAAAGCGTACATAAAAATATTTACCGAATAGGGACATGCATAAATGTGGTTTCTCACCGACATCAACAGCACCTTATTGTTGTTTTTTCGAAATTACGTACATTATTACACATGTTTTATAAACATACCTGTTTCCACTAACGTCAAGAACATGAAGAGAAGTGCAATTTCCTAAATCATTCGGTAAAGCAGTCAATTTGTTATCTCTTAAACTAAGTACTCCTAACATTGATAAATTTCCTATTTCAGACGGTATTTCACTTAATGAATTTCTATCAACGTTTAAATTATTTAATTTGCTCATATTTCCCACACTCGTGGGCAAATCCGTAAGAAAGTTTTCCGTTAGGATAAGCTCTTGCATATTTTCACACCTGAAATATATTTTAACAAGCTATTTTAAAAAACAAATAATATACGCTTTTAAATACCAATAGTAATATACATGTAGTATATCTTACATTCCAATATTATCATTCAATCTATTTAATCTATTTTGGTCCAATTTTAATATAGTTAAATTTGTGAGATCACACAATCCATCAGGTAAAGACTCTAAAAGATTTTGTGATAGGTGAAGATCAGTTAGCGATGAGAGACCACCTATTTCTTCAGGTAATTTTTCTAACCTGTATGATATTACAAGAATGATTAAAAATTATAAGTCTAAAAATAATTTAAAGATATATTTTTAAATTATAGAATTACCTATTTTCAGATACATCTAAACATACTAATGATGTTAATCGTCCAAGCTCGGGAGGAAGTGTTTGTAGTTGGTTATGATCTAACCAAAGTTCTTGAAGAGCCGACAACGAGCCTATATGACGAGGCTGAAAGTTTTTTTTTAAATTAAAATAGGAAATAAACTATAAGTATATAAATGAAACACATCGTAATTGTATATTTTAAATTCTTACCAATTCTTCAATTTCATTATCACCTAAATCTAATCTTTCAAGCTTTACCAAATTCTCGAGAGATTCTGGTAAAGTTTTTATAAAGTTTTCTCTAAGCTCCAATGATTGTAATGACACCAGACTGAAACAAAAACATAAAACTATAAAATAAAATATGAGAAAATTAAAAAAAAAGAATATAAAAACTGCATACCATCCGAAATCAGGAGGTAAACTAGTAAGTGACATATCATTAAGGCCTAAGACAGTTAGAGACTTAAGTTGACTGAATCCGGGTGGTAGTCGTGGAATAGGATTACTACTAAAATCCGCCACTTGCAGGGCACGCAGATGTTTGATGTCCTCTGGAATGTCTGGGATGTCTGCAAAGAGAAAAACATAAATACAGTACAATTAAAATAGAAGTAGGCGAAATGCATTTTGTGAATACACATGAATATATCAATGTATGTATGTATATACATACATACATATATACACATGAACCTATTGGTGTTTGCGATCATATTAGAAGAACGTTTACGATACTGCAATAAACCAGAAATCTCAAATATACCCAGCAAATATGACCTTTTACTGTTTGACTGTCACAGAAATAGCAATCACAAATGACTGAAGAGTAATAAAAAATAATTGGTTCTCAATTTGTCAATATAGAACACGTTTGTCATTTGGTGAAAATGTTTTACGAAGTTTTTTCCGATTACGATTGAATACCCAACAGTTTGAAATACTGTACAATAGTTAAACAGGCTAAAAGTAAAACGTTTAATGCCTCTTGTTCAGGAATGTAAGCGTAACTCTTCATCGGCGTTTAAAACTATTTTTAGTTAGAATCAAATGTATGTAAAAGGGGCCCACAAACCAACCATAACTGGTACAAAACCAGACATGTTTTCAACAGAGGAAATCTATAATAAATAGCACGCCTCATTGAATATAAATATTTAGGCGAAACAATGGAATAGACATTGATGAAATAAAATTTAGCAAAATACAAAAGGAAAAGGCATCATCGTCAAAAAATATTTTATTGAAAAAAGAATGATATGATGGAAAATTCGACATTTCCAAAACACAAAATCGGGGAAAATATATTATATAAAAAATAAAAGCATTATGTTATCAAGTTAACACAAAGTACAAAAGAAATGGGGAGGAAAAAAGCATTTTGACAATAAAATTTTATACGAAATGTAATGACTGTAATGAGATTTACAAGGACGTGTAGATACCCTTTCAACATCATAAAAAATATATTCACATAGGACGTAAAAAGGTTACTTCTAAAAGCGCAGTTAACTCTTTGTCGGATCCAATCAAAAATGGCCATATCTAATGAATCACTACATACTCTTGCCTACTACATATACTTGCAAATATAATTTAATTACACATCTCTTTATATGTATGTATTACGATAGCAAAAATTACGCACTGCTTCCGCGGGTTAGTTGCAACGTACAGATGCTGTTTACTGCTTTCAAATTATTGAGTACGGAGTACAAACACCAAGTTGAATAAGATAGAAAATAAAAATGACTCCAGTGTACATGTACATATGTATATTGCATTAAAAAGGTTTTCTTTGTTTGAGAAAATGGATCAAATCTAATAGAACGAGCACTTCATATGGCCTGAAAAGCAATTCAGAAGTGGAATAATACAATGTAGTGTGTATAGTCGATTTTACTCGGAAAAGCCATCAGAAACCCTGGGGTTTAATACAATGACAAGCAACAATGCATACTCGTAATAACCATAAGGAGAAAAAAATAAGTGGTCCATTGTTCCTGATCCAAAAATTCCTGGCAGTCTTAAAAAATATCTCTGTACAGGTGCTTCGTTAAGGATTAAATAAATAAATTTGTATGCAGATTATTTTTATTAAAAATAAATATTTGAGCGCTAATCATACTACGATATGCGCGAATTTATACCAAGTGGCGTTACGGGGAAGGTTTTTAAGTACAGTGAAAATTGACAAATTAAGAGCTGAGTGCTCTATAAGAAAATTAAACCCCTTAAAAGATACACAAGCAATTACGGCGTAAAATGGAGGAAGGAAATTGTTTAGGGGTTGCTGAAAATGTATCGAGAGTGCACTATCCTGTGCGTCATTTCAATTTATTTTCATTTAACGAAGCGGAAGCAATACGCACCGTTTTTCGAATCCACGTCTCACTACAGGAGGAAGAGAAAAATAAAAATGTTCATGAAACAACAGGGTGATGGAAAACGACCTAAAACGATTAAAACATAAAACCTGATGGAATACGTAAATAAAACGTGCCTGCTAGGCTGATATTATACATCCGGAAGCAGTGACCCGAATACAATAACCCATATTGGTTCTATTCATACATCGAAATTAAATCTGATCGGAAATTTTGCAAAGAAAATTGTGTTGGATGTAAACTGGCGGAAAAGCCTCGATATTGAATCGTTATTTTCGATGATCGTAAATGGGACATCGAACCGAGCGTGGGTCATCCTCCTCGCATTTATTATTCGCCGGTTCGAGACGAAAACATCGAAACGCGTGATTTAGATTAATGCATACATGTATGTACATACATAATTGTTTCTGTGCAGAATGAAATGAATAAAGGGGTTAACACGCTTGTATGGAAATTAGGAAGCCCTATTGAAAATCAACAATATAAGAAGCGGTTGCATAAGCAAATATCTAAAGAATGTCAACACTATGCGGTGGAAATCATTTCAAGAGACAAACAGTAATGAGAAGTAATGAGATTTGATTGTTTATTTTTGATGGTGATGGGACAAAAAGTTGAACTTTATAATAATAATGTTCACATACATACATACAGAAACAATCGTAAATATGTATGTTATTGGGGCGACTGGCTCGAATGACAAAGGTGTAACGTGACTCTGTACAAGGGCGATCTCGCAGGTGGAACGATTTACGATCGTAAATTACTATAAAACAACTGAATTTCCTACGAGAGCCAACAATCGCATAGCAAATCATATCTAGATTCCTAGAAACATGAGGCCGCATTCGTGGTAGGGCGTCATTATAAATTTGTCAGTGTATTTTATGTATAAAAATCGATACTATACGGTTGGGTCAGCGGATAATCTTTTTCTCCTAATACTGTGCTATTTTCGGGTGAGATTTTTCTTTTATATAACAATTATTGAAAATATATAAAAGCGACACGCTAAAACCACGCAATATCTTAAAAACAATATTACGTCGAATCGAATTTGTGCAGCAAAAAAAAAATTCGGGTGTGGCCAACCCATGACTTTATCCATATATTTGAGGAATACAAAGAGTAACGAAATTATTTTTTTAAGTACGTAATTAAATAAAACGCTTGCACACCACCACACCAACCAACCAACATACATATGTACATGCATACATACATATCATGAAATCACTGTGTTGAGTGCGCGCGCGTATGTAAAATACGATCTTCGGCATATATTCAAATAGGAAAAACTACCACTTCCGGTCAGCAGATTTTGATCAAAACCTTATCAACTCTTAAATTTTATATGGAAATTATGAATATAAATTTTCGACTTGATCAATGGGGCAGTTTCTGAAATATTCTGTGGTAAACTTTTCGACAAAAAAAACCATACTTCCGGTTGACTGATTTATTTTTTTTAGTTTCGGAAATATGATTTTTTACAGAATTTTTGAATTTTCTACACGAAAAAAACCCTACTTCCGGTTGACTGGTGTTCACCAAATTCCTTATGTCTCTTACACCTTACGTGAAAATAATAGATATGAAATTTCAGCTCGATAGACTTGATAGTTTCGGAGAAAATACACATACAGACACACACACACAAGTATACAGACATACAGACATTTTCCAGAAATCATGAAAACGTGATCAGGGGATGATACCTGATACAAATCAGTCGCACGATCACAATACTTTATCCGATTAAGATAAAGTAAAAACATTGAAAGTGTTTGATCGGAATAGTAGTAGTTAAAATTTTGAGTCTCAAAATACAAAATTTTCACATACAAATGTGACAAGAGAAAAAAAATTTAACTATCTACAATTCTACGTAATTCAGTTCAGAGAAAGATATGTAAATGAATCGATAGCGATTGCAAAGCTTACAGAGTGTAACATCGTCCTTCACCTTTTAACCCGCTCATATTTATTGCACGCAGTAGGTTTTACAACAGAATGCATTTATATTTAAAATTTAATACACGCAAAAAAATGCGGCAATTGCTCATACAATGTTGAAATTATATAAATCTTTATATACACACATAGGTAGTTATCAAATGTTTTCAAAATAATGTCATTACTTCCGTTGACAGGCGCACGAGTTTTGGCCTACATACCCCCAACTAATTCAATTCAAAAGTTTGTACATACATATGTACATACTCAATATAATATAATCTGATGCTTTATTTCAAAAACTGCCTTTATTGCCTTACGTACAATGGCAGTGTACCCACTCAAATTTTGCACAATTTAGCTCGTCGAGTTTGTACGAAAAATCCCCTTTCCACGTGGCAGGCAGATATGCAAGCTACGTTTGTTAACTATGGTGAAAACTCGTTATAGGTCTCATCCTGTTCACGGATCGCTGGCAAAACACCGCTGGTCGGTATAAATCATTGACTGAAACCCAGTGAGAACAGGTATTATCTAAATGAGGATCTTTCCAATGGCTGATTCCGCTCCCGACTCTTGGGAATCAAAAGAGGAGAACGTCTGCCACTTAGTGGTAAAACGTCTAAAACTGTTCGTTTTCAGTTTTTCGCATCGAAAATGCTGCAAAGTCGAACGATAACATCACATTTTTCACTTTCCACACTATTGCACTCTTTGTTACTTACAAAACCATTTCCAACTTCATGCGGAATATGGACATTAGAATAGGAAATTGATGAATTATTGTAAAAATTAATATATGTACATCTTTCCTCGAACGTTGGGTAGCAAAAGTCCTAGTTTCAGGTATATCCTTTGGTATATTAAATTCGCGCCTTCTGCTAATGTATTAAAATTAATTATGTATTAGCGATAAGCGTCTGCCTACCCAGGTCGTTGCGGTCACGCTAGCATTGCCAACACAACAAACGTTTTTTTTTTTTTTTAAGCTGTGTTGACAACAATCCGCTATCTGTCAACAACGTAATTTTATGCCCATACACCCATTCAATCAACGGTACACTTCAATTGATTCAAGTACTGTCAATTTACGCCATACAAAACCGTAGAAATTTATGGTAAGTGGCGTGTGGTAAGTGTGTGTATGAGCCCTTAGGGGTGGGGTTAGAATCCATCGTTATGTGACGGGCAAACCGGCTAGTATCCGGTTTGTATATCCGATATAAACTATATTTTTCACGTAAAGGCTTCGATTTGGTGATTTGAGAGATGACTTTTGCGGTTTAATAGCCTCGGAAAACCCTGCAGTAGTGTAGGTACACGTGATCTATAATAAAATCCTACCATACAACTTGTGAATTCAGTTGGAAAAGTGGGCATTACACAACATTTCCATTAGTAACTGGGGGGGACGGGGAAGTTTCATACAGGAAAACAAACAAAACTGAACGAGAAATTACTAAAAAGGGATGCAGCAAACAGAATCGACCGAACCACACACACAACCGCGCCGAGCGAACGAGCTTTTCAACTTTGCCGACGGATTTTTATCGGGAAGATAGCGTTTTGCTGACTTTTCCACGGCGCCTTCGAGGGATGACAGCCGGGGAAAACCGGCGTGGCTTTTCACACGAAAAGTAAACCGTCGTCGTTGACAATTCCAAGGCCCGTGTTGTTCAGCAGAACAGAGAGGCGGCCTCATCGTGACGCGAGTTACAAAGCTGAACAACGAGAGGTAATAATACGCGCCGGTGAATCAAGCCGATTGTTATTCGAAGTCCATTGTTCTAGCGGCCAAACACGGCCACGTTACAAAACCAGAAGAATGCCATCAAACGTTCGACGTATACACATGTGTAGTGTGCAACGTATGTACACATTATGTATGTATATGTAGGTAGTATACTTAAGCCACGTACGTTTCTGCGAAAGCAACCGTTTTGCTTAATTCAACAGGCATTCGCAAAGCTATAAGTGTACTTAACGCGATGTACTTCATCTGTATGTATGCACATACGATTTAGCTTACAATCTGAAGAGATGTAGGTGGTTTTTTTTTGGTTTGGTAAATTTGCTATATTTCACGGGGCGATGAGCTGAAGCGCGACGAAAATGACTAGGGGGGGGGGGGGGGGGGCAAAGCGGTATTCCTTTGTCTGAGAGGAGACGGTATGTAAAAATTAAATTTAAAAACACACATGAGATGATCGGGTCGATAGTGAAGCATATCCAATTTGGGAAAAGTTAGAAAAATCAATTTTATCAACAGATAATTCCGCGGGATTATCCAAAATCCAATAAAAATTGTTTGAATGTGGATTAATTAAATGAAAAGACATTGGATAATTTTAGCGAGAGCTGGAAGAGAATGGAATATATATTTTAATCATGTAAACTTGGAAGGAAAAGCTGATTACGTGTGAGCAATTTCCACTGAGTTTTAAACCCTCATACTCAGCTTTCCATTTAAAGTAAGTTAACGGTCGAACAAAGCTTAATATTTTGTATTACACACCGTACGATAGCGCGGATTTATCATCAATAAAGTAAAAATTATATCGAATTTTCTGAAAAATACCGAACACAAGTGGTTTAGTCAACTCGCCGGTATCGAGTACGATAACACTTTTAAATCGGATTGCTAGGAGTGTTGACTTGTTCATGATCTCTGACAGCAACTTGTCAGTATTTTTTGATTTTTTTGATATATAATTTTTTATTTTCTTATGCAATTATTAATACTGTTATTATTATTGTTATTAATATTATTATTATAATTATTTTTTGGTTTTGTTATCATTATTAATATTTTTATTATAATTCTATATTTATATTATGTATCTGGCCGATGTGGCGTTTTAGGGATTCCTGTGAAGTCACATCGGTATATTTTAAAACGAAAAAATAAATAAATAAGTGTAATTCGTAAAATTCGAGTACGAAATAATTACACAGTAGTAATAATCAATGTCACGATTGTTTGCTCCGATACGCGTAAGTTACCCAACACTCCGCTTATGGTTAATTAACTGCACGCGTCACATTTCATTCGGTACAATTATCGACGAAAAGTGCGTAACGACGGAGCGTCGCGTCGTAACGAGTCAAAATAAATATTTAGCGAACAAGCATTCGAATGCAAATGTATCAATTAATATTTCGCACTCATCGCGTATAATGTATTCATTCGTCAAGACGAATTTTTGAATACTTTAGCGAATACATACAAATGAATCATCTACCTCTCTATCTTTTTCCCATATAATGATCGTTGACAATGGTAAAACATTACTATATTATATGTGTATAAATAGTAGCCCAAGGGTCTACGTGCCTGGCTAGCTAGCCGGCTCCCTGGGTAGGCGCAGAACGCTCGCATTTGTATGTACATATACTTTGATTTATGTAAATATACACTATAGGTAAATAAATGATAACTGATAACCACCCGATGACACTGTCAACGTGTAGAGACTAGTTGTATGAAGTGTATATTAGCGTATATAGAAAGAATCATGTAAGTAACGTGTCATAATGTACAAGTGTTTATCAATAAAAAAAATCTAAGCTATTCAAATAGCCAAAAGTGCAATACATAAATATACCCATATAAAAAAAGTTTCAAGTGTGTAGATTGCAGAAATAGAATGCGCGTGCGTGAAAAGCGTACAACGATTAACGACTTTGAATGTTTGCAAATAAATTTCCTTATCTGAAAATGAATGTTACGAGTGCTGAACATACATACAACGACTGACAATATCGAACAAACAAAAATGTGAAGTATAAATACACATTTGTTTAGGTGCGGTAAATTTTTAGCGTAAGTACACCTGACTGCTGAAAACATGTCGTTAAATCGTAGATGAAACGATCTCGCAATCTCTTGTCATTGTCCGATTTTACGAAGAAAATGTTAAAATTTTCACTTCTTTCCCTCTTATTGAACTCTGACGAGAACGAACGAGATCTACATAATTGTAGTAATCCAGTAATAATATACGCACAAATGGATACGCATGCGTACAAAAACCTGACACAGATAATGCGAAAAAATACATAGATACTTCCAACATCCGGAGGATGTGGACAGAATATGTTTCTGTTTCTATCAGGGGTTAATCCTCTTTCTTTGCGTAAACGAAATTAAATGGTTATCGCGTTTAAAGTAGATATATGAAAGATTGTAATTATGTAAAAATATGATGGTCGATTGTGGGCGGTTTTCTAAACGATAATCTCATTAGAGCATGAGTCGACAACATTTCATGTAATTTTTTTTAACTCGGATACGTGGTTTTGGAAATATTAATAGACAATTTGTATAAAATGTTACATAGTATTTACTCGTGGTTGGGAAAAATTGACTTTCAATCGTTTCATTGGACAATTATTACAATGTGTTTGCAGTAAATGTGTAGGTACATAAATAGAAAACATAGTAAAAACAACTTACCATTTCTGGATACGTCGAGTTCTACGAGATTTTCGAAATTCTGTATATCAGAAGGCAAACGGTGAATCTCATTGTCGCTTAGACCTAACTTTCTGAGTCTGTGTAGTCTGAAGAAATTCTAAAAAAAAAATAAAAAACAAGTAGATATTATAAAAAATGTCACGAGAAAAAAATTTGAAAACAATTCCACTTCAGATAAAAATTCATAGGAAACAACCGAGATAAATTGGAAAAAGATAAACACTGATAACGAAGATATGAAAATTCTTACATTTTCATCCGAACACGATAACAATGAAGCAACGTAATCGAGACAAAATTTTCTATTTAAGTCGATCGAGTACAAAAAAAAGTTCAAAAAGTTGTTCGATCGAGCTAATGATTTTTGATATCAAAACTAACAAGCATAGTTTGAGCGAACGAAAATAAATTTGAAGTCCGATTTCAAGAGAAAACGCAGATTTATTGGTCGAATAATAAACATGCGGCAATGAGAGTCGGTATTCAATTGAAAGTCCAATGAAAATCGACCAGCGAACACCACGTGTTAAACACATTTTATATACAAAACACCTAGAAATAGTTCGTCGATGAATTTTTGGTGGCTGTACAAATAGAAGTGAAAATTTTAATCAAATGATTACGTTTGACGAAGTGGTTACGAGTGTTTACATTTTGGCATTTCTCTTAAAAAATTCGAAGAAATGAACATTTTTTCGAAAGAACATTACGACGAAAGGTTGGTTATTTGCATAAAATATAAAATAAGCAACAGTTAGGCCCGGCGCGCACTTGCGATTTTCTGTCGCGCGATCGTTTACTCGCGCGACAGAAACTATCGCACAAAAATATTATGGTCCGCGCACTTGCGACTAACCAGTCGCAATTTTGTCAGTTTCAAAATGGATTTAACAGAAACGTGTTGTATTGTGACTCTGTTGTTGCACTTAAAAGCAAAAGAAAAGAAGCGTAAAAAACAATATTGGGTACATCCCATTACACTGAGCAACAAAAAAAATACCCAGAGCGGAGATTAGTCAATCTTAACTAAGTTGGGTCACCAATGAAATCGAATGAGATAATGATTTTTGTTGAAATGCTCTCGTTTATGCGATATTCGCGATTTAAAAAATGTAAAAAATATCCATATTTTTGGCTTTTGCGGGGTATAACTCAAAATATAGTTTTGCTGTGCTCAAAGTGAGTATTGAAATCAATAGTCAGATATTTTTCCTATTGATTGTGATTTTTTATTGCTTTGAAATACTTATAATTAATTGTCTAACGAATTTTTAAAGTCAAAAACATATTTTTTTTTTACACATTTTTTTTTCATGTTATTTGGCGTTTGTTTAGATATTTTTTAAATAACACGGGTATAATAATTGATAGTCCACGATAAGTTAAACTTAATTTAAAGTTTGTATATCGTTGTTAAAAAATTATTTTTTAAAAATTTATAATAATTAAAAGGTTTAAGATAAAATTATATCAAATCAAGATACAGTTAATAGTTAAGAAAATAATGAGCTACAATAAATTTATTTTTTGATTTTTATATATTTTGAAAAAATTAATGACTGAATGTAGTTGTAGAATCTGGATGCTGACATTCTTCATGACATTCAATATATCAATTTTTGCATTGTGCTTTTGTTCCTCATTTAGCTTTTTTAACATAGGAACAAGCATGAGGGCAAAATGTCTGTCTTCGTCATTTTCATCTTTTTGCTTTTCTTGTAATATTTTCAATAATGAGCTTTCATATGAAGATGACCTCGGTAATGATTTTGTGTTGCACGTCGGGGTGTGTCTGTTTTATTTTGTTCTTCAAGCAGGCCGTTTTCCTTCGAAAATTAATTTCTCCGTGTCCAAAATGCAATCAGATTCGTTTTCAGACATGATATTTAACAAACTGAATCCAAAACAATGGTTCGACACTCTTCGCTAAGGACTGAAGTGCGTTTAAACTGCAGCAAGTGCGCGCAGGTTCATACTGGTCTATATGACTCATTTTATTTTACGACAATCGCGTCGCTCGAAAAATAGGACTGGTTGCATCTTTTTAGTAGCTGCGATTGTTCAGTCGCATATGCGCGCAGTCGTACTTAAAACTGAATGTTCTATTTTTGCGACTGAACGATCGCGCGACAGAAAATCGCAAGTGCGCGCCGGGCCTAATGCAATTTTAATACAATAGGAACTTCCGTCGTGCGCATCATCTACATATGTATGTATGGGAAACGCAATTCATTAGTGAATTATTCAATAAAAATTATCTAAACACCCATGGTAAGGAATGTCAATTATAAACACACATAAATTAATGAAAAAAATATATATGTATATCGTTTTTGTACGTGTGAGAGAAATCTCAGAATATTTAACTTTGCAGTCATTTAGTCATACAAAATTAACACGATCTCGTGATTAAAAGTTGGTTTGATTGGCTAATTGTTGGTTGATGGGGCGATTTGTTTTTAAATGTTCAGATTTAAGTCAACAAATATTTATTAACTAAATTTGGTATTTCGCGACGTTGACACATAATAAAATTGACCTTTGAAAAGGTCACTTTATTGTGTGTGAATTCCACCAATCACCGATGCGGGATACAAAAAATGCAGTAGATTTAACTTACTTGCGAAGACGAGATGTTCAATTTGGTATTTTATTACAAAAAAAAGGGTAATAATTGATCGATATATGTACGTTATCGGCTATAGTGATGATCCAGTTTGCAGAGAATGTCATAAAACAGATAGATAAATGTGGAACGTTTGCGCGATAACAACGAAAGAGATATACGATACACACATATAAATATAATATAATACGAAGATCTGTGAACGCGATGAGGGCACCTGTAGAATTACGCTTCTCTTAAACTACGATTGGAATCGGGAAAATGATTTGGCTTAGGAACAAGTCCATCAGCATCTTTGAATAGCGAATTTCCAGAACGAGAAATACCACGTGTGCGTTATCTTCATCTTCAATTTGAGTGCTCATTACGCGACGGAAATGAGTAAGGAGTGAGCTCATTTTTGGCGTTAATCAAAATAGTAATCGCAAAAAGTTCTAGACAATGAATGAAACGACCATAAAATTAAAAAGCATGCGCATTCCGTACAGTGACGCGTTTCAGTTAAAGCAGCAGGTCGAGCGTGGTTAGTTTAACAATCCATCAAAATGCTATCCTATTGGCAATCTCTTCTCGGTATCTCTCTTCAGATAGACAATATGTAGACAGCCAAAAAATGCAAGCACCTAAATGGGTCAACGCCATTATATTAACCCCCGCGGGGGTCACAGGTCGTCGACCACCGATCTGAGAAGAGAGCAAAAGTTAAACATTTACCCATTGTCAACTGTTTCGTTTAGCGAGACGGCGATACAAAACGATTTGTCTGATTTAGACAGTATAAAAAGTCGACACAGAGTCGAGAAAAATAGCGAGCGAAATTCGATGCACGGCGAAGAACAATGATTACGACGAATTTCAGCATTTCGACGACTGGATGATCGCGGCAATTTGTGAGGTCGTGATTGATTGTGCGTGAAATTAAATGATAATAAAAAAGTAGGCGAATACCTAAATATATATATGTATGTAGGTACAAAAACGAGATCAGCACAACTGAATGGGATCCAGTATTTTCAACTTTTGAGACGGGGGGGCATTGCTCCATCAACTTTTGCCTAAAAATTATAGCGGTACTTTGTACGGTTTAGAAATCGCGTCGAAACGAAGGCTTCGAAAAACTGGTGCTGGCGATGACGTAAACCATCCTTAGACACACAATAATCAAGGCTACACATTGAACATTCTTTGACGATCGATGCATCGCAAAATATAATACACTAGCCAAAAATTAACGAAATTTAATTGAAACCAAATTTTGATCCTATAGGTTTCGTTTTACTTGTACATACATATGTACATACGCACTAATCATCTCTTTCGGGTAGCTACCATACAAAGTATTATTTCGACGACTCCAGCTAAAGACAGATATATTTGCAAATCCAAAGTGGTTTAGTTGTACATCGGCAAGCGTGATATCAATTCTACTTTTATTTACAATTTTTCCTCATGTGCACATGAATGGCTCGAGCTTAAGCCGGCTCCAGATGATGCGTGCCCTCGCCGAATATTCGTCTCGTCTATACTCTGTTCAGCTTAAAGGCCGTAAAAAACCTAAGCGATATCGCTGCGTCACGTTTACGTACTCTATCGTAGTGGAGTCGCACCAATGCGAATGGGACGACGATAGGGGCGTCAGCTTGACGCAACGAAACCGCTAAGGTGTCTGAGCGCCATAAAGGGCCTAAAACAAGCCGGAGCGGATTATTATTCGCGAGCGGATAAATACGCTCGGTGGTGTGGTGGGGGTTGTAACACACTGTGTAAAGGTGCGAACACTCCGAAGCGAAATCGCCTGCGAAAATTTTCGACTCTATCGTCGTCCCACTCGCACCGATATAATTCGCATTGGTGCGAATCAACGACGATAGAGCGCGAAAATTTTCGCAAGCGATTTCGCCTTGGTGTGCTCAGGCCTTTAAGTATTTAACCGCTCGCGAATAATAGTCTGCTCCGGTTTGTGAGGTTCGAAGTACTCTTTAATTTACCATTTTTGAGTAGTTCTGCACATTTATACCGTTCCGCTCCTTTTCAGAACCCACCAACTAGACTAGACTATAACCCTTCAACATACGTAACTATTTAATTTTACTATGTACATACATATGTATGTATGTATGTATGTACATATATATGTACAATGTTTATACACTAATTCTATTTACTTATATAATGCACTTTATATCTTGATAATATATTCAAAGTGAGAATTGTGACCAAAAAACATCACAAAATAATTTACCTAATACATACATAATATAAAAATGTTTAAATCCAACATTCCGCTATGCTTAAAATGAAGGCATACGACCAATGCGTACTGTCAGTTATGACGTATGGATGTGAAACGTGGATGCTAAATTCAAGAATGTTACGCAAGATCCAGTGCACACAGAGAAGCATGGAAAGATGTACATACGCTCGGTATAACGAAAAGAGATCGTAAGAGGAATACATGGTTAAAAAGCATGACCAAGGTGGCAGATATAGCGGAACGTGTGAAAAAGTTGAAGTGAACACATAGACGCGAGAAATACTGGAATTGTATCTGAGAGGGTGTTAAAGAAAGCAAGGTAGACGATGGGCTGATGAATTGAGAAGAATATGTCGAGTCAACTGGATGCAGATTGCTCAAGACATCATACAGAGCCGGCTTTGTGCATTTCACAGCGAACGTTCACACGCTGGCATCATTAGCTAAAAAAATCGTTTGTTCAGAACTGTTCAACGTGCATTGACCTCCTGAAGACAGTTCAGAGGACTCCATGCTAATACTCAGGGAGGGTGGGGTGAAACCACCCTCTTCTCTTCGTCTAACTCCCCCCTGACCCAACAGGTGGGTAGTAGGAGAGGGTGGGTTTTGCGATTTAGGGCAGCGGCAACTAGCCAGTGTCCTGATTGTTAATTACCGCAACATCATCACACACTGACACAATGGCCGCTTCGAGTATCGATCGGTCGAGTCTCATGTCACCTGCCCACCCACCCACCCACCAACAACGCAATAGCATGCACACATGCCCATATTACAAAATGCACATCTCGTATGCATCAGGCTTCGCAGTTCAGTTCACCCAACGCGCGCCCGATAGGTTAACTTAAAACCGACGATTCCAGCTCAAAGTCGCGTTTCGTTATCGGTGTTATCACACCGAACTGTTCCGAGAAATGATCGGCGTATGACGCATCTGTTTAGAATGCCGAATATAGGCATGCCGGTTTAATTGGAACGTTGAACCGAAATCGGGCGTATCATCTCAACCCGAAAGGCTTCGATTGACCTAATTTGTATAATGATTGTTGTTTGGCGTGGAGCGGCGAATTTTGCCGTATTTCTGCCGATTTCAAACACAATATGTAGATTTGTTTCGTCTGATGAATTTTGAGTGAGTTTTTACCTCGCGCCTTTTACCTCCGACGTGCAAATTCATATATGGCAGAATCGTGTTTTGGGCATGACTAAAACGCATCGCAATGTTCGCGCTGAACGGATTACCGATCGTTGACTCAACTCGGATTAGACACAGTGTATGTCTATGAAATTAGTTCATGGGTATTTTATACTAACGAGAGAATGACGAGATCCAATTCTGACGACTGAAAGTTCTACTATTACTAGTCACCGGGTGAATGTATGTACATATGTGTGTGTACGTGCCGTGTTATGAGATATTTCTGCGGCTATCCGTGCCAAGTGTTTGTGAGGTTATGTAGCGTTACCGCTTGGCGCAACCCGTGTCGTATGAGTGAGTGAGCGAGCGTACGCGTACGCGACATGCCGGGTATGCGAACGTTCCGTGACTAGGCTACCCAGCCAGCCAGGCAGATTCCTGCGCTACTACAAACATATATATATATATATAAAGTCCAAAATCCGTCTGTCTGTATGTCTGTCTGCTGATAACGCTGGCTGAGGTAAATAATTGAAAAACCAGAACAAGTGAACCCGAGATCACCAGGTTGGGAGGAATCGTGCTTACACTGTCTTCCAAACGGATGCGATGACGGACGTATTATAATTTTATAATTGGCCAATATTTATTCTTAAAGGGTTCGCGACTTTGCTAAATTGTTACATTGTTGTTATTATAACGCGCTATAGATGGCGATTGGTTGCATAGATGCAAAAACTATAAAAACAATTAAATTTAATATTATTTTTCAGTACGGGTGATGAGAAACCGCTCAGTTGATATTCAACGGGCTTACACTAGTATAGTAATAATAGGATCCATAGAATATCTTGTGGGTACGTGTTGCGTATTACGACGAACTCATATTTTCAATGCAAAATGTATTGATTTTCAATACAAAACTTGAAATTTCAATTATATGATTTTTTTGATGAATTACTGCAATGGGGTAGTTTTTAGTTTGTTATAAGTGTTATAACTTATAACGTACATATTTGTAAAATTAAAAGTCACGATCATTTCAGCGTACAATAATAGCAATCTTTCGAAATGTCAATATGCAACGAAGTGCATCAAGTTTGACATTTCCATTGAAGGACCAACACTACTACACAATTATGTACATAGAGACGCCGAACGTTCGAGCTTGACGCTCATTGGTCGAATTAAACAAACGAATAAAATTAAAATTTTAATTAATTTTTAAAACAAATTTCAAACCGACCAATGAAAACACACGATCTGCCATCTTTGATTTCCGAACGTTTCCGAACAAACGCGACGATAACAATTCCTCTGATAAACCGAGACTTTAGGTCAGTTTTCTTTTCTTCTTCCAAAAAAAAAAAAACGAAACGCATTCTACGACCAAAGGTTGCCCCACGTATCTGTGATGCGATTTCGCAAACGAATCACACACAACAAAACACACGATTTCCGCGAAAATGACGACATCGGAAAAACAAATGAATTTTTTTAAAAATGGCTCTTTCACTTTTGACGTTTAACAAAAGAGTATACAGAGGGGGTAAAGGGTGGGGGGGGAGGGTGGGGACTGGTATACATTTGGCGGGGGAATTTCTTCGTGGATCTTTTCCCCGATGCGAATGCAAGTGTGTGACATTGACACTGTCTCGAATACCTATCGATGAGTAATAATATGAGTGGCGCGACATTCCACAGGTGCCACACGCAAGATTTCGGTAGCACATCCTGCGCGCTGCAGCCGAACCAGTTTCTAGCGCGTACTCTCGACTAGTCGAGCTGCGATCGGGGGGGCTGTAATGGGACTAATGGTGGTGTACCTTGGGTAGATCTCTGATGTGGTTTGCGTCCAGCAGCAACTCCTCGAGCGATCGCGAATATCTGAGTACGTCTTCCGGCACTGTCGGCAGCGAACAGTGTCGTTTGTCGACACTCTCTACCTGCCGGTTGCAGCCCTTGAAAAGCGGGATGCACCGAAACATCGCCGCACATCACCACTCACCGAACTCACTAAACTCAACACACCGCAACGCAACGTTCGCGAAAGACTACTGCCTCTGGTGGTGTATTGACAGTGACAGGTGACAGGTGACAGGTGACAGTGGCAACGGTTGGTGATATGACAATGGTAGCGATCGCAACGTATGTGTTTGTACGAGCGGAAAGCGAAGATACGCCACCGTCAACGAGACGCCGCAAACTGCACACGCCCGCCGCTCGTCGCTCAACGCCCACACTCACACACACGACACACACAACACACACAACACACCCATCGCCTCTCTAGCGCTCTCCGCACTCTCATCTCTACGACACAAAGCGACTGGAACAAATAATCTTCCACAATTTGTATATTACCGCCTTCTACATACTCATCATCATCATCATTGTTAGTCGTTCATCATTCACTGCTGGTTGAAGGCCTCTTCAATCCGTTGGTTATTTTTCACACGTTCCACTATATCTGCCACTTTGGTTATCCTTTTACTCCTTTTACGATATTTTCTTGTTATACCAAGCATACATCTTTCCGTGCTTCTGTGTGCACTAAATCTTGCGTAACATTCTTAAACTTGGCATCCACGTTTCACATCCATACGTCATAACTGGCAGTACGCATTGATCTTATGCCTTCTTTTTTAAGCATAGCGTGATGTTGGATTTAAAAACTCTTTGTGTTGTAGCTCATAATCTGTTATTAAAAATAATAATGGCAATACCTTGGCTACGGTATTATTTCATGTATGCTCACTTACCAAGCAGCTCTGACGTCATTGCGCTGTTTTGTTTGTAAATTGCTGCGCAGCGCCACATGATTATGACCAAAGTTATTTTATCCGAGCATATCTGGTTCTTTACTAAACCAAGCCTAATTTATTATTTTGATAAACGTATCCAAAAAGTTTCATACTATTGCAATATTGCATGATTGTATGCGACTGTCCTAAATAATGTTATCTATTTATCCTTAAATTGCAATACTGTAGATTCTCTTCCAATGAGCATAAATTGAATTTCTATTCTTTTGCGAAAATTGATTAATCCAAGCACTAGACAAAAGTTTTACAAACTAACGACATTCAATTTATCATTAAAAATAAAATAAATATTCAGTTGAAATATAAGTATCTATTCGTTGAATTTTTACTATTTGTATCAAAAATATTTTTATAAGTACATATCTTCATAAATATTTCTATTTAATTCACCTAGATTGCGATTTGCAAAACATTTTAAGGCATTTTATATGCCTAAAAATGATGATATGTCACTGATACCACGAAAGTATTCGCATAGTATCAGTGACAGCCCTGATATTTTACAATCAGGTGTGAATAGTATTGGTGTTGCAGTTGCTTATCTTGGTTACTACAAGACCGTATGTTTATAAACACTTATTTAAAATGTATATTTACTAAACAAGAATATTTAATACACGTGCTTGAGAGTTATACATCAAGTTAACCTGTAATTATGTCCTTTTTGTATTGTCTTTATATTATGTACCCATAAAATATGTTCATATTCAAGTACACAGATCTTAAACTATTAGTTTAGAATCGTCGCCTATTAATTTAATTAGCGATGTTAAAATATGTCAAGGCTTTAATATGCTACCCCATGTCATATGACTATGTGTTGTTATGCTTTGATGTGTCATCTAAATTTTTATTTACATTTACAATCAAAAATATTTTAATCGTGAATATGCTGTTTTATATACATATATTTATTGCAACACAAACATATCCAATTCTATATAAGTACCCGTACAGAATAAATTATATTTTATACATCAGTTCTTTAACAACATCGATACTAACCATATTTTAAACTTGTGTAAGAAGTTTTGTTTTATTTTATGTATTTTTAGATATTTGTTTATGCCCATGACAGTGTCATTGGGTGGTTATCATTTATTTATATACCTAGGCTTACCATACGTTCTGGTTTGACCGGAATTGTCCTGGTTGAAGGCGAATCCAAACGTTCCGGCCGGTGTGTAATTATTTTGGGAAAAAAATCTCGCCTGCTGCGCATTTTTTTTAAATTTTGTACAAAATCTATTGATTTTCTTATGAAATTCAAAATAATTTAGACGTAGAATGTTCCTGTGCAAGAAAATATTTCGCCTGTGGTGTATTTTTCCCCATAAAACGAAGAACATAAATCTTTATAAGTGTACATAATTCTTTATAAGTTTCTTGAAGTAAAACCCCAGTGTCCCAGTTTGAGAGAATAATAATATGGTAAGCCTATATACAAATACCTGGTGGATGTGAAAGAAAGCAAGGTAGACCGAGTGGATGATGGGCTGATGAATTGAGAAGAATGTGTGGAGTCAAGTGGATGCAGATTGCTCAAGACAGACAGGAATAGAAAAGGATTGGAGAGGCCTTTATCTAGCAGTGGATGGTGACGGCTGAAAATGATATATATCCATAGTGTGTTTAGTAGTTCAAAATGTAGCAAAAATGTAGTAGGTAGTTGAAAAATGCGAGGGCTTAGCGCCACCTTTGTTGTTAGTGTATGTGAGCGTTCTGTGGCTACCCGTAGAGCCGGCCAGCCAGCCAGGGACGCAGACCTTTGCGCTACTACATATAATAATTTGGAATAAATTTTTTTCAGTAACTATAAAATATTTAAAATGGTTAAACGAATTGGTTTTATCGGTGGAGGTAATATGGCTACTGCTATTTGCAAGGGTATAATTAATCAAGGTATAATAATTATAATAGTTGCAATTTCTCCAATTTAAGTAGTTAATATTCTTCATTTATTAAAATCTATTTATTTTTCAGGCATTTCAAAGTCTTCAGATATATGGGTATCTGGACCGCACTTAGAAAACTTGAAGCACCTCAAAGATCTTGGAATCAATATCACTAATAATAACGGCGAATTAATATTAAACTGTGATGTCATATTTTTATCTGTGAAACCTTTTAATTTATCACTTGCTATTGATGATAGCTTGAATGCATTGATCGGAAAATTATCCGAGGCGTGTAATAAACTTTTTATATCTATTTTGGCTGGAACGACATTAGCAACTTTGTCTCAGGTACATCTAAATTTTAACCATATTTATAAAGTTTTAAACCATATTTATTAATAAATTAAATTTTGGTTACTAGGCACTTAAAAGTTTTCAACAATGCAGAATAATACGGATAATGCCAAATACTCCGATGCTTTTGGGCGAAGGAGCATGCGTTTATTGTCCAGACGATAAGGCCAGCGTTGATGATTGTTTAGTTGTAGAAAAAATATTGGGAAGTTGTGGAATATTTCAAAGAGTTCCAGAAAAGTTAATCAATGCCGTCGGTGCCTTATCCGGTAGTGGTCCGGCATTTGTATGTTCTTTTGTATAATAGTTTATTCGAATGAATTGCAGTTTCTTTATAATAAATATTTGATTGTGTGATTTCTCGTTTAGGTATATTTAATGATTGAAGCTCTGTCTGATGGTGGTGTAAAGCAAGGTATTCCAAGAGCTATGGCCATAGAGTTTGCCGCTCAAACTGTTTTAGGCGCTGCTAAAATGGTGTTGGGAACTAAGAAACATCCCGGTGAATTAAAAGATGAAGTATGTTCAGCGGGAGGTTCTACAATTTGCGGTATTCACGCCTTGGAAAAAGGTGGTGTCAGGTAATATTTTAAGCATAGAATAACATTCAAGTAATACGACAAGATTGACCTTAATTTTTCAATAAATTTATTTTAGGGCATCTTATATTGATGCTGTTGAAGCTGCCATCAAAAGAACCATTGAAATGGAAAAAGAAAATTAATAAGATTGCTTCATTACCTCTGATTTCTTAATCCGTTAATTTACTGTTACATATATTATGCAGTTTGTTTATTTGAAAATCAAAGTAACTATATAAATAAATCAAAATACACTATTTGTTCATGTAATATAATGTACTTTTAAAGGTTTAGTTAATAGTTATGTACCACGTTAGGAATTTACAAACCGTTATTACATTTTATTACGACGAGTCCCAAGTTTAATTAGCAGTTGATTATTTTATTTATAGAAGCAAAATAGATTTAATATTCATTTGATGACTATGTTAAGTTGTTTGATATGTTGGAATAAAAGATCTGATATTTAATGCTGTGTTTTGTATTCAATTTTTAAAAGTATCAGTAAAATAGAGATAATTCTTATATATATTATTCGACGGTAGGAGCATATTCGACGCATCTTGAAGGATCGGTTGGAAAATAATCTTGACACTTTTTCATCAACCTTTTGAGCGCTTGAATGTATTTTCTTTGAGTTTCGTCATTCATTACGTGGGCTACATTTTTTGAAAAGATTTTCTCTCGTCCTGTTCTTGCGTGAATGCCAACCATGGTGACACCGATGGGCCATGGTGCGTTGCCAATCGCCATTTGAAGATATGCTTCGCTTGCCTAAAAATTTAACATGAATACGATGTATACAAAGTTTTCAAATTGTATGTTTTTAACTGAAGTATTATTACCATAATGTAATTTCTGTTCAATAAATGTTTTGTGATTTCGCACAAACTGTCACTAATATCTTCTGATAATGATTTATTTTTTAATTTCCTTAGAAGTGGTTTTAGATAAACTTGGGTTTGTGTAAATGTTGCTCTAGTCATTTTGTGCCTCGTTGCTTGTTTTTCAACGGAGCTGCCCGAATTCAACTCGTCTCCCCATAATTTCAACAAGAACTAAATTGTGAAAACGAAACATAATGGGTCCTTACTAGAATTTTGCAATAGAAACTAAATACAATTATTTCATAAAATAATACAACACAATATAACCTGAAGTAATGTTTCAATGACATGCATGTCCTGTACACTATTTCCAGTTCCCATCTTTTCTGCCATTTCTTGAATTTTATCATATGTTATTGAATCATCCAAGCAGTCTGTATTAGCAGCTTTATCTTTATTACTCTGTAAAATAAATAAAGGATTATATTTTGTGTATGAATTATTATTCATATAAAATATAAAATATGTTATTTAATCTTACCGAAGAACCTGATGCAAGAATTTCATCTAAATATGCCTGATCGACTTTATCCATTGCCTCTTGGAAATCATTTCTAAATCCCTATCAAAGCAAAATAAATGTATCTAATTAAATGGATCACAGTTGGTATGCAATTTTACTAGTTATTATAAATTTGTTTTGGAGTATAATAACGTGCTATTTACAATATGGTAAAAACAAATAATTCGTCTTACTTTGTTGGCTTCTGGTTCCTGAATTTCGATTCTGCGAAGTCTTTTGAAAGCTTGCTGTTCATTTTCGCCATACAATAAAATAGGATGACCTCGGTCATGGAGCCTTCGTATAACTTCAGCACGTGGCAAGGTAATATTACTGTCCTTTGTCTCAGTTTTAATTTCATCAGCTGAAAAATATCATTATCTAGTGGTAAAATAATAATTATTTTAAGGTTAGAATGGATATGTTCGACAAACCTTTCGAATCGACGATTTGAGCATTTTTATCCGTTTCATTTTGTGCACTATTGTTTACAATAGGGTTATCTTCTTTACCAGATATCAATTCACTTCTTTTGAAATACTTTTTGTCTGGTTTCTAAATTGTAGATAGGTAAAGTTAAAATAACAAGGTCATTAGTAAAAAACATTGCTTTTATAGTAACATAAAAACACTGAATCATAAATATTACATACAAGTAGCCTATTTTCTTCCAACAATTTTCGTTTCTTGGCTATTTCTGCTCTTAGAATATCCATGATAAGACGAAAACAAACAAACGCACTAAAGTGACAGCTGGATACTTTTCTCTAAACTTTGGCCGTAATTAAATTTATTATGAGCATACACCGCACACAAAACTGTAATTGAAATTGTAAGTTACGCGTTGATTAAAGAATAGTTAAAATCAAAAATATTTTTATTTCACGTATGAAGTTTATTTACTTCATAATTACATTAAGAATCTACGTAAAATAATAATGATATTTGTATCGTGAATTTGAAAACATTCAATTTATATTTCTAGCATGGGGCCGTTAAGAGTCACACACATTTACCACACGCGTCCTCTGACGAAATCCTTAACGCATGAATTTCTGTCTTTGTATGGCGTAGATACACACTTGCAACACTCCACCCCACGTCACAATTCATAGTAACGGCGTCACGCGCGCAATCACATCACGTGTGGCATGGTAAGTGTGGGTGACCTTTCATAGGCTGATTATTATTATTACACACAACAAACAAAAGCCTAAATATTAGTTGGTATTATATTATAAATTATACATTATATTATTAATATGTATGCACCTATAATATTTTAATTAAGTTTCTTTAAGTTAAGTTAATTAATTTAGTTTCTAAGGATAATAACTCAATAGCAACAAATAATGAGAGTTCTATCTGTATTTATATATGCTAACTAGCTGAACACGACATGCGTTGCAATGCCCGATCCGTTCCCGCTCCCGTTCCAGATCCCGTTCCCGTTCCCGATACCGTTCCCGTTCCCGTTCCCGTTCCTAGTACGTTATCTGACGCGTGAGCAGGCCCGTTCCCGTTCCCGTTTTTCCTGATTTTTTTTCACAGGAACCATCCCCGGCATGATCACAATAAGTCCTAAAAGTTTCATCGCGATCGGTTGAGTTGTTTAGGAGTCTATAAGAGACAAACAAACAGACAGACATTGATTTTATATATGTCCTAGCTGACCCGGCATGCGTTGCAATGCCCGATGCCGTTCCCATTCCCGTTCCTAGTACGTTTTCTGATGCGTGAGCAGGCCTTCTTTGGCAACCTTTGCCCACGTAAGATTAAATTACGGAAAGACAAGTCCCTTATTTGAATTTAAAATTCAATTACATAATGACTTTCCTTACCAAAACAGAGTACAACATACAAATTCTTATGAAATGTATATATAGTTTATTGTAATTTGATACTCGGAGTTTGTAGACGCGTGTTGCTTCAATTATCACATATTTTGAACGCATCGGTCTTTGGTAGTTTCTGCAAAATACCTACAGACCATTTAGTGTCAATATAAAAAGTTTGACGACCACTATGGCTCTTCATAGCCGTAAACAAGTTGTGGATAATAGTGCAAGCTGAGGCAGTCGTACGCTATAGTTGGAGTGCGCGTACGCATTGTGGGACGATAGAGTTCATTCACACTGAGCCACTCCCGCCTGTGAGTTTTGAATTTCTTACATTCTTAAACACACCCTACTAAATCATAAAAAAATCAGTTACAAAGTGAACGAATCGGTGGTATAGCTTTCACACAATCTTATCAAGTTGCCAGTGCTACACATTTCGTCGAGTGTACATACATATATCGCAGTTTTACTTGGAACATTGAGATTTAAACGTAAACTATCGAATGAATCATTATTTATCTTATGTTGAATCAACAGGTTTGAATTCTTTAAAAATGTCGTAATTTTTCGATACCAGTGATGCTAAACTATTGAATATGTAATTTGCGACGAGCAAATAAGGTGTTCGATTACGTAGGACAAACATCAGGTGTACGCGTATTTATAGAATGTTTATATTTGTTTTTGGTTACTAATCTTTTTTTTTGAGATTAGATATGTTTCGTTTCACCAGTTTAAAATTTACAATGTGAAAAAATTATGTAGTTAGTGGTGGTTCTATTTAAATTTTAAGCATTAAAACTTTTTATATCGTGATAAAATCTAACAAACGAACTTATTCAAAAATAACCCGACGAAGAAGTTGAACAGTATCATCAAAATAGATTTTATTAAGGAAGTGGAGATTGGGATGTGTCCAGTCCCATTGTCTTTTTATAAATTTGTATAAACATTTACGTATTTTCATATAGACAGTTATTATAATCTTGCTTTGTGTGGGTTGACACTTTCACATTCATATTTGTTGGTTCATTTTCGACTTGAGCTATTCTATGTCGACAAGACAATTTTTAGGAAAAATTGACCACACCCCTTGGATTTTGATTATTTTTGGTTTATTAATTGTTCCTATAGAGTAGATGAAGAATCCAAACTTGTGGTTAATAATTCTTCTTAATAGTTCTTTAATAATTTTCAAAAATTACGAAAAAGCCAAATTTTGAAAATACTCAAACTACAATAAGGCCAATAGCTCAGTAACCATTAGTGATAGAAAACTAAAATATGATTCATTTAAAGCTCTTTGAATAGGCTTTCGTATGATACATAACGTACATAATTGGCGTTTAGATCAAACACAAGATTTCAAATGTAATTATCTCATAAAAGGACATTTCGATTGGTTAGTGCACAGATATTGTATGTCCAGTTTAAAAAAAAAATTAAATTATCATACACAAAACGTCCCACTGCATCAAACCTTCATGTTTAAAAAGTCCAAATAGTATATTTGAGAAGATATTGCCATATTCAAATATATAATATGTCCATTTCGTCCATAGTTTTCATGCAAGAGATATATGTCACTTAAAATATTTTAAAACAAAACTGGACATATGTACAATATCTGTGCACTAACCCATCGATTTATAAAAATTCTCGAACATAGTCCAAATAGCTGCTCACAAAGTATCATCTTTGGATCGTGATTGAATCAAACGATACGATGGATAAACCACTTCTAATGCTTAAAAACTTGGGGTGAGGTAGAATTTGTGTAGAACCTGTTGATTTGACATGGAAATGACCCACTTGAAAATACATACATTAATTTTTTTATAAACAGGTTTGTAACGAAATTTAACAACGTTATAATTTTGCATTTCACAACGGGTAAATTGCAAACCATAGCTAATAAAGTTATCACAAGTTACAAATTTAGATTTATTCTTATTATGTAATTTTATCATATTTTAAGTAAAAAAATGGTTGATGAATTTTATCAACCACGTTTTGTAGGTTTAACCTTATCTTGCCTTATCAACGTGTATTTCTGAATAGTTAACTTTCGTCAGTAGTACAAGTTGTTTTATACGATTCAGTGGGCTTTGCACGAGGTGAAATTCATTAAGCACTGTAAATTAGATTTAAGAATACGGGAGATCACGAATTTACTCGTGTACTTTATTATTGTTGTGTTTTACTTCTGAATATTTTACTTAATATCAACGTTTAATGTTTCAGATAACTCAAAATGGGCAACGTACTTTATTCAATAATATGGCTCATCATTCTCATTTTTGTCACATTCTGGCTGGCAGGATTTTGTGCATTCTTCTACATAATTTTGCTACCGTTTACCGTATGCCTTGAATTTTTACAGGTATGTAATTTAATTAACGCATTCTAATAATTTAATTTAATAATTCGATGCTAAATAAATTTTCTCATTTTAGCCGATAGCAGACATTCTTTTACAAGGTATACAAACACCGTTGTTCTGCACAAAAGCTATGATGGAAGGTCGACCGATAATCTCATGAGCACGTTCTCACATAACATAAATAATGTACAATAACAAATAAATGACTGCGAATATTAGCGTGTTAAGCGAGTGTTCAATTAACCATACCATTGAATTGTACAAATGAAGATTTTCTATTAACAAATAATATTTAACTAAAGTAAATATTTAAAAATAAAATGATTTTATAAATACAAACATTGTTTTAATCATACTGGTCTATTGTTGATTGTATGTTCAGTAGTTCACCTCGGTGTTGGAAAAATAAAAGTGGAACGATAGCATTCACTACCAGTTAAATAATAAAAAAACATAGATGTTAAATATTTATTACGATATTAAAATTACAATAGTAAATTAACGTGTGTAATGAAATGATCAACAGTATTATGAAGAATTAATGAATATCTCATACAGTAAACGAATAAAATTGCTGTATCACACAAGTTCTTCGTTCAATTAGTTAGGTGTGGGAAATATTTAACAGAGAAATTAGATGCGTTAAAGAAAATTCTGAACAGTGCATGAGCTATTGTATATAATTGTTCATTTCAGTAAAAATTATACATACATTTGAGAGCATGGGGTTCCTAAATAAGCGTTAATAGTATAAATATGAATAATAAAAACAGTATTGGTTCTATCAATGTTTTAAGGCCGCCTTCACTTGTGCTTGTTGAAATTCTTTCTCCAGTTTTGATAAGGCCGTAGAGCTACTTTCTTGTTTTTGTTGGAGGCTGGTGATATTGCTGTCCATTCGTTTGAGCTCTTTGGATATGTATTCCATTCTTTTGGACACATTTTGGCGAGCGTCTTCTAAGCCTTGTTTGACAAGTACCGGTCCGATGAGTTTATACACTTCGGCATCCTTCTTGAGCAGGTCCAATTCTTGTTGCACTGCCTTGTTCTCATTGAGCTGACTGTCGAGTAATTTCCTTTGGGACACAGCCTTGTTCAAGTCCTTTTCGATGGCTTTGAACGAATCTAGTTCTTTCTGGAACTTCTTCTGTATTTCTTCAGCCATTTCGATAGAGATAGTCACAGCTGAACGCCCACTCGATATACCATTTGACGTTTAAAAACGTGCTCTGACTCTAGGGAAATAAACACTCTCAAATACGGCCATGCCACTTTTACATTCATGTACATCACACAATTTAGAAAATATCTCAAAGCGTTCATTTTAAATGTTAAAACCAATTAACACGGTTCATTTTAAGAGAGGCCGTTGCGACTGTCGTTTGAACGTATTTGACGCACGTCTGATTCGAGACCGCGCTCGCATCAAACTGAGTTGCGCAAATCGGTTTTACTAAAGGCTTGGTTTCGCGAGGGCGTCGGCATGGCTGACTCCGATCCGTGATTTTTTTAAATATAAAATTTGACAGATGGGTGGAAAGCTGGCCGCGGCGGGAAGGAAAGGTGCAGGAAGCTTTCAATTATAAAGTGCTTAAGTGTGCTTGTGTGTATGTAGCAAGTTGTTGTATGTAAAAGTTGTATGTAACGCTATGGCTTCACTCGCCCCCCTCCAACCCCTCCCATCCTTGGTTTTTTTCCATCACCACCACCACCACGCCCGTCGAAATTTTAGGAAGTAGCGGGGATCTCTATTAAAACAGCGCTTTAGGATATTAAAAATTCAGCGGGCGTTGATTATAAACGTGCAATACGCTAGTTTATATAATATACATTGAAGGAGAAGTTAGTATGAGCGAATATAGAATAGAAAGCTATTTATCAAAAATTCCCTTAAAAAAAAAAAGTTTGTTTTTTGTGTCTTCTCTCTATTTTAAGAATGATGCGCAGTTGTTCTAGCCTTGCTGGACAACCGCCTGTCCCCAACGGAAAGGTCGATATATTCATGGAGGAGGGGTGG
This sequence comes from Parapsyche elsis, assembly GCA_022651745.1. Classification (NCBI taxonomy): domain Eukaryota; kingdom Metazoa; phylum Arthropoda; class Insecta; order Trichoptera; family Hydropsychidae; genus Parapsyche; species Parapsyche elsis. Next base: position 8,989,005 of record JAGVSN010000010.1, read on the forward strand.
TGGCCTCATGTGAGTGTTTTGGGGAGAAAGGATGTGGAGGTGTTTCTTCTTAAGGCGGCTTATATATTGAACAATAGTGTGCGCTATTTTTTGAACAATAGTGAGCTAGTGTGCGCTAATTTTGTGTTTAAGGGTGTCCTCCTCCCACTCTGCGTCTGAGGATGTTGCCATATTGAAGAATGCGGAATGAGAGAATTCCTACAAACTCGAAGAAAACGCACAAACACTATCAAAAACTGATTTGTTTCAAACCCGAAATGTTCAAAGAATATACACAACTTAAGGCATAGTTTCGCGAGTGCGTCGGCGTGGGCGTTGCCAAGCCCGTGTTTTTTTTTTGTATAGAATTTGATAGATAAATGAAAAGGTGACCGCGGCCACGAACCTCCCCGCACCCCTCATTTTCTTTTGGCTGCGGCCAGCTTTCCATCCGTCTGTCAAATTCTATACAAAAAACCTCAGAGTTGACGTCGGCCAGGCTGACGCACTCGCAAAACCAAGCCTTAAGCAAAGCGTGTAAAAGTTAAAATCGCACGGCTATAAATACTTCAAACAGTGTTCTACTCATTCGTCAAGTATAGTTGCTCAGTAAAAAATACATTTTTTTTATTTATAAGTAATAAAGGGTAGATTAAACTAAAGTTATTGCAAGATTTACGATGCAATGGATATCAGATCGGATTGCATCGTGCAAAAAAATAAAAAAACGATTGCAAGTGAATGACATTATAAGACGAGATAAGATAAACACTTGAACGGTCGAAGGAACGGGGCGCGCCTTGCGTATGAGTCACGCGCCTTGTACTCGGCACTTCGAATGTTCGCGTCTCTCCTGACATTTTCTCATCATTTGTCATCGTCCTTCTCCATTTATCAGCTAATATCATCAGACCCGTCTACTTGGGTCCTTTTTGGATAACTTTGACGACAAGTTTTCTAATAGACAGTGCGTATTTGAGAGGCCCGCAAAAGTCGTTCTTTGTGCAGTAGACTGTCAGGTATGTCGCCATATCACTAATTAGATTATGTTCATATTGAATATCGTGGACTAACTTAAGGTTGACGAAGTTTCTAATAATGTACCCAAATCCTGGTGTTTCAAAAGTCTTAATCCAATAAGTTGATTACATCTAAGTTGATTCATTGGTCTATTGATATACGTATATGTATATAAATTTATTTTACAAGTTTTTTAATATTATTTTTTTTAGATTTAATGTGATAGAATGTCAGGTATAGAAACCCCCGAGGCTCCGGCTTGGCTTTCAAAGTTGGAAAGTCAACGTGAAAAGTTGAGTAAAGCTAAGCTCGGTCACGATAGCGGTGCAGGAGCTGCTTGTAATGATTGCGGTAAGTGCAATTTACTTATATTTTCGTATTAGTATAAAAATAGTTTTATTTTAACAGTCTTCGTTATTGTCTTAGGTTCGAAATGTCCCGGTTTGGATTTACACTTTTGGAGAAAAATTTGTCGTTCATGTCATTGTCATAAAGATGTACACGATGTGCAAGACGATACTACCGGTTGGGCACAGTTTGAATTGCTCGGTAGAGCTCAACCGAAACGGACTCGTCGTAAGTATTTTTCTATTCATTTTGATTGGATGTACTGGTTGAGTTGATATTAAAAATGTTAATTAAATTTTTTGCAGCCGTAATTATGAAGATCAATGGAATAGCAAACGAACCGGTGAAGTTGGATTGGGTTCCTCCGAATGTTTCTCCCGATATGGTTGGAAATTTATTTTATGATTATTTATCAACTGAATAATATATTGCTATATATATATAAATGTTTTTTCATAAAACTCTTTAAATCTCAGGTTTCAGACTATATGTCTTGTTTGGGTGGAGATTTGGCTCCTGTCGTTGGTACTGAAGGTGCTGCCAAAAGAAGGGAACAACTTAGAAGACAGGTTCCTCCACATGATATAAGAAGCGATTTATGTTGTCACACTCTTACCGAACAGGAACAGGATAGTCATCAGGTATAAATTAATATTAATTCGCATCTACTGGGCAAGTATACTCTTATACATTGTATTGTGTTTAATTTTTGTTTCAATTTTAGGAATACATTTCTCGTATCAAGAGTCATGTTGTCGGAATGGGAAACATCGTCAGAATCGGTGCAATTAAGAAAGGCGATTTACTATCAATCAATACGGAAGGTAGTCAACCGGTACCGGGAACAAAGTCGTACAGTCTTCCTTTGAAACTTTCGAATTTAAGCAAGGGTATCAAATATACAAACGTTCCTAAAAATACTTCAGATAAACTTTTAGTCTTGGACAACATGGGAAATGTCATAAATAAATCGGGCTATCTTGCCGATTACAAAGCAAGTCCTATCATCAGCAAGATTGTTCATAACAAACTCACTGCCATGCGAATAGAATCTGATCGCATCAAAAGCGCCGTCGAACATGGACCGATATACGATAGACTCTTTAAAGATCTCAAACAGCTTAACACGCCGATAGAGGCCGACGTGTATTTGTCACCTATAAAACATTTTCGTCAAGAGTACAATTGTAATCCAAAATTCAAAGAAGAAACTACGGCTTTCGCCGAATCACAAGGCGCTAAATTGATGGCACTGTCGCCTAACAGTATAAATAACAATGACAATTATTCAGCTGACGAATCACCGTTACAACTTTCGTACCCTCAAAAAGGCACAATATTCGCCCCCAATGGAGAAGTGTGGAGTTGGGCTTCATCGACAGATGCAGATGCAATCAATCCTATGTATGTTAAAAATGTTTATCCAAAGTATGGAACTGAATCGGAGGATATCCTCAAACCTCATCAATTTAGTGATTCGCTAAACTGTGACGGCAGCTTTGATGATGCTCCTCCGTTGCCAAACTACAGCACACATCCAAATGGTATGTCGATGAGAGACGTAGCTGGTCTAAATATACAGGCCATACCGGGTGAATTGAGAAGTGCAAACATTGGAATGAGAAACGCAAAACATTCAACGGATCCCAACAATAAAATGTCTGATAATCAATATAATCAATATGAAAATTCAGTTACAGAAAGTATCGGTAATATGGCAGTCAATGAGCCGGATGATAATTATGACGCCAATAAGCCCATCATGTGTCAGAGGTGTCAACGGCCTATCAAGTATGGTGAAATTGCGGTTAAAGCCGAGAGAGCTGGAGAAAATGCATCGTGGCATCCTCAATGCTTTACATGCATCAACTGCAACCAATTGTTGGCCGATTTGGTATACTTCTATCATAAGGGAGAAATTTACTGTGCTAGAGATTTAGCGGAGGCTTTGGAAGTATTGAGATGTGCAGCTTGTGACGAGCTTATTTTCTCTCGTTCGTACACAATAGCCGAAGGTAAAACGTTCCACGCTAATCATTTTTGTTGTTTCCATTGTGACGGTCCACTGGGTGGTAAAAAGTATGTTCCCGATGACAAAACGGGACTGCCGATCTGTCTGGAATGTTACGATAAGTTCCATGCAGCTAAATGCCATTCTTGTCAGTTGGTTATAGCCCCGAATGAGCAGGGAGTTTCCTGGTCATCATTTCACTGGCATGGTACGTGCTTCAATTGCGCGTGCAATGATTGTGGTATAAGTTTGCTCGGTGGGAGATTTACTATTAAGAATGATATGCCTTTTTGTAGCTCTGTTTGTGTGAAGATGACTGTTCAATCGTGATAATTTGATCTAGGCTATGAAATTCATGGTAGCATCTGTCACAATGCGATAGGAAAACTTTCTTAAATGACTGATCATAAGATTTCATTTTTGATGGCTATTTATCTATAAAAAGGATGTCTCGCATTTGACTTAAGTCACTATGAATGCTGTATGTACTTGAAAATTTCAGAATGTGTTGCTTGATTTAATGTTAATCCATAATAATTTTTTCTCAAATTTACTTACAAACATACATACATACATATGTATGTATGTACATATATGGATTATCAATTATTTAAAGAAATGTTGTTTTGTTGCCATTCCAAAAATTTAAAGACTTGGTGTGATGTTTATTGTTCAAATGCGTTTGTTTTGAAATTATTATTGTAAGTAAGGTTTTTTTTTTAAATATATTTTTTATTGTGCCAGAAAAAGTAAAGCTTTAAATTTTGCTTTTATTGATTGAAGTACGAGTAGGTATATTTGCGGAAGTTGAGGAATCTGTGATGTTATGTGCATAAACTGTAGATTCATATAGCTAGGCTAACAATCCCAGAATATTTTTGATTTGCATCGAGTATGTTCCTAAATTTGAAGTGCCATCTGTAATTCAATTACAATATGCCAAAATATATATATGTATATTTTTTATACTGTCTATTAAAGTGTATAAAAATCAAATATTATCGAATTTTTATACATTCATATATCTGTAGAAAATAATTTTCTTATACAATAATTATGTCTTGAATGAAATTTTTATAATAAATAAGTGTACCGACCTGTCCCGACTTTTAATGAAGTGCTGCAAATTTAAGTTTGCACATGAGTATGTAATGTTAGTTTTCAGAGTTATGTTGTATGGAAAGAAAATTGTCTTCAGTAGAATTTTCTGGTTTACTGTTAATGAAAAATGAATTTAGAGTTTAACTAAACTCTATGAGATTGGCTAATCTTTGATGATATTTCTTTTGACGTATTTTTTTATTTATATTTTTTATGTTTGTGAACATTTTATATTTCATTAAAATATTTAACAAATTTTTTTTATTTTTAATGACTCATTTTCCTTATTTAGCTGTTTCTTTGAAGGATTTTAAATATGGGAGATAAACGGGAGAAGGAGGCTAAATAATAACAATATTTGGTTTATACAGTCTAATTTACATGATCGAGAACATTTTTCAGATAAAACACTTAAAACATAATTATTCGCAATATCGTAAACGCCATTGAATGGCTACCATTAAAATGATATAGTTAATTCTACTGGATGATAGTGTATAATTAGATATAATATGAAGACATCTAGTTATCAAGCATTTTTCTAAGTATTTGAATTAATATTTAATACAGTTGAATTCGATAAAATGCAACATTAAAATTGGAGTAACACTTTTTGACAATAAATTCAGATTTATTACTATAATATTTAAGAGTTTGCAAACGAATGTGATCCCTTAAAAATTGGTCTTTCCGAAGATGAAGTTTCCTGGAGTGGAAGAATCTTCCGAAGAAAAGAATTGTTTCCAGAGCTCTTGAAACTCATCCCTGGACACAACTTCCTTTCCCTGTTATAGTAAAAATGTCAATGAATATATTACATATTTTTGAATTTTAGTTTATATCTGTTTCATTTGTGTATTTGTGAGTACCTTGGACATTTTGTTGAATGCTGTATTGCACTCAGATGGTTGGAGGCCGTAACAGGAACAGACCGTGGTGAATTCTTCTACGTCGATAGACCCATCGTTGGAAGCGTCTTCCAGGTCAAACATGAAATTCATGTAACGCTGTTGCCATTCAAGAGCCCTGTCTGGATTCTGAGCATAATCGTCCCACATAGAGCACCACTCATCCACAGATACCTGTAAATTTTAAATTATACATGTAAAACAATCAACGAATCGATAAGATATTATATTTTTTGGGGCAGCCATTACCTACATTATGAAATCTAATGTACCTATTGAAACAATTCATATAATGAGGTTGCACACGTAATAAATACTGAAAGGAACATTGGAATATTCATGCGAAGGAAAGGTTTCAAAATATTAATAATAATTATAATTTATGATAATATTCCAGAAAAATCTTATATCTGATTATTATTTACAACTTTTGAAGAGCGGATGATCAAAGAATTTTTTCTTGGTACTAAAAACACGAACTTTTAATATATGTATGTACATATGTAGATATGTACATATGGTGAGATAAGTAGTACGAGATCTGGAAAGCCTCAATAAAATAGTACTACTGGCGTTTGATACTTGAGTCAACGGCAAAGTGTACGGATAGAGAAAATTCCATAATATTGTTCTGATTCGGAAACAATGTCTTTAATGTGATGAAAAACTAATTTATAGAATCTATTATAATATTACTTATTGATTTTGAAAAATACAATTTCTATATGATATAATTTGTTATATTAGTGTATAGGTACATACATATACATAAGTAGAATTGAATGAAAAATATTTCCATTAAATAATGATGATATTGCCCGATCTGTGTTTCATATTCGATACTAGTATTAAATTAGAGCTGTCAGTGGAATATCGTTGGGAGAAAATGGAAAAAAAGGAAAAACTCAAGGCGGTGGGGAAAATTTTTGTCTTGGTAGAAATAAAAGATCTGATTAATCGGTCGATCTTGAGGCTATTATCAGAAATTGCTATCGTCTTTTTAGCAGATTATCTTTTTTCCTCACACGCCAACGTATATAATGAAAACGCGTGATATACTGGCTGAAATCGACGCTAGAGCGTAATTCGTTCGTAAATTTTCCCTTTAATTGCCGCCATGAAATATTTTTCGCATTGTTCCCGGTACGAATAAAGCCGACACGCCATTTTGATTAACGACGTATTGTTTTACGACGCGTTGCACTTTTACCGAAGTCATTTTATACATATATTATTATATGTATGTATAATAATATAATGATATATGTATAAAATGAAAGGTTTATTTATGTATGTACATATATGAACCCGGGACACAAGAATACATACATACATACACGGGTGGAGTATATTCCAAGAGGGTACACATCATTATGAAATTTATATTTATATTTTCAAAATAACAATTGTTACTATACCTACATATGTATATAATAAATAGAAGATATTGAATACTAGCAATATATGTAAGTATCGCGTAACAGTTAAGTTGCAAGGTATGCGGCTTAAATCCAAGTTTCCAACTCATGAATTTTAGGTATAATATTAATACAATTTGATCGTGTTTACGTGACTGTAAATTTGATGAATTCCCTAAAATCATTAAGATAAATTGTGAATTAATTAAATGTTTTGATGCTACAAATAGTTCGTATGCTTTTCTAATTAGAATTTGATTTACCTACTGCTGGGCCATGTGCTACGTTTTCGCCGCATTTAAGACATTATGATGAATTTACAATTTTCGCGAGGAACAGTATTAAATTTAGAAATTATCCAACTGTAGATAATTGGTAAAGTTTACTATAGCGAGATACGCTATCGAGCTTCGAAGCTTTCAACAGACACAGCCCCAATATCCAGTGGATATTGGACTATGCGAAACTTTAATATAAATCCGATGAAAGCTCCCGATACCCATCCATATACAAGAGAAACTTTGCCCTTTTCATATAATAAAACTATAAAACTGGCTGGATGTTTTTTTTTTTTAACTACATATATGAAACCCAGGTTACAAGCTAAAATATATTCATAGTGTGATTATCGTTTTATCATTTGACGATGATCTCATTAAGTGAGATCCTGTAATTGAGTACGAACGAGTTTTCTCTAACGATATGAAAAGTTTTTTACATTGGAGCGTAGGATGCGATGGGGATACGAGTTTTTCCATTTTCTTTCTTTATTGGCTGCGCTCTAACGACCAGCCGGGGAAAGGCTGAGTAACACGTAAAGGCAACTAACTTGCAAAAATATCTGATTAAGAATTCGGTTTCGGAACTAATCCAATTTTTCGCCGATGCACTAACCTTATCTACATAACTTACATACTTCATTCCCGAGAAGGTGGCGTTTTAAAATTTTCAAAAGTGAAATATTTCAGTCTCAGGGAAAGCGCTCCAAGCACTTAGCTTTTACACTTACATAGATAATTTTAAATTATCTGCAAACGGCGCCATTATATGTATAGGTACGCAGGCTCCATTTGTAATCAATCTCAGCGGGAACACACCGAATGGCGGCCATTAGCGTCTACCGTCAGAAGATAACCTCTAAACGCTCACCGTTCGTGTCCATATCAAGATTTATCATTATCATCGATTTGACTGAACAGTATGAGCTTTTCAAATCTGACATTAAAACTACAACGATCTAACTTCACAGAGGATTTTCATTTTCTTACAAAACGTTTGCCATTCGTAAACTGGGTCCTATGTAGTACAAATATAAGTAGGTACATACATACATAGTTTACGAAATAGCTCAATATTAATTATTATTAAACAATTAAATCACGTTCACATATATTCGAGCACATACGTGCGAAAAAAAGTTCATTCGATGAAGTAAATCGAAATTCGTCGCGGCCATTCGGGTCCGGTTGAGCGTATACCGCAAATTGCCAACAAATGGTCTGAAAATTTTGCGCAATAAATTCACGCGCGACACGCATTCGACAATATTCAAAGCGTGATTTATGCCGGACATAATATTCGCTCTCGACAATTATTTTATTATTATGATATATGTATGTTCTACGAGCGTAGATATTACGCACATATATATGTATATATAGATTTTGCACACAAGAGGGGAGTTCATGATTGCCTTTGATAAAAGCTAAATTTATGTTCAATGCTGTGGCCCAGTTTACCACCCCGAAACCGTAACGATTGAATTTATTATGCACAGCGAATAATCTACTGGGGTTATTGTCGATACACCATCGATGATTCAATCACGTATAATATTATTTTTTTCAGACACTCGTTCCACGTATGTAGGTACCGATCGTAAGTGTGATTATGTGTCCAGTTATAAATTAATTATAATTATATTTTATGGTGTACACACAGTTACATACGTATTAACATAGTGAAATCGAAAATTGCTGACCTCGACGAAAGTAACACCTAGATTCCTAGAACGATTGCACATTGCACAATGCACATGCACGTACGTTTCGTACTTTGTAGAATTTAAATGGAACGTTTCACTCGACAATCGGAAACGGGAAAGCTCTAGACATGGCCATGTCGTGTAACTTCGTACGAGACAGTTGTGTGCAACGGGTTTGCCGATGAGCATTGGTTCAACTGACGTTTCAATCGAACCGCTTGGGCAGAAAAATAATTGCATTTCGAATGCACGTATAAAGTGACACGATTTCACAAGATAATATCAAATAAAAACTGTCTCAGTGATAGTGCCTATATAATATAACTTGGGTATATAAAAAATATATACTAATAACTCAAAGATATGTATTAGCAAATATTGAGCAAGATTTAAATAAACGAGCAGACGGTGGTCCCCTGGGAAATAATTCAACAGTTTAACAAATACATATACACGGCGACCGCAAATCCACGGGACAGAGATAAGGGAATAGCTTCTGCAGAAACGTTTCGCGCAAATGGGAAAAGCTCTGTTAACCTTCATTTAACACCGGGTCGACAATAATTGAAGGGGTGGAGAAGTAAGCGGAGAGCTTATATAAAGCGAAAACGATGCATTTTGTTAACCTTTTCAAATCCGACTTTGACAATTTGATCGAACTTTTAAAGGCTAACGAGTCTGCGTTTTCAGCACATCTAGTTTATATGCGACGTGTTAGTATTTTTTTTCTGCCGTTTTGTTTTAAGTGATTGATGAAGGATCGGTTCACTGCGATGGAAGTGCTAGCTGACCCTTTTCAAAAGTCTCAACAGGGTGAAGTTATCCAGTAATGAGCCACTCGAGATGGACATGGTCGCTAAGAGATTATACAGTCAAAGATTTTCTATTATATTGTATATATGTATGTATGTATCTCAATAAAGCCAAATGGATGAAATTATTCTATCGAATGATCAACGATTTATTAAAAATGATGTGACATCGTCGAATTTTGCACACAGTAATAGGTAAATGTTGTGTGATTAGATATAGGCATTTTGCTAAAATGCATATTGGGATCGTACTAATTCTTGTTGTTTTCGGCGTGAATCTAAAGATTCATCTGAAATGATAACGGCTCAATTATGAAATTTGTACGCCTGGCTCAGAATTTGCTTTCTCTCCTTTTGAACGTGTATGTATTTTCTGTTATTTTATGTTCATGTATTTTCTTGTTTACATGCAAAACACGGTTTTTTATTATTATTTTTTGTATTGTTACATTCTGATATCCGCCGAAAAATATATTAAAATGTAAATTACGCTCCTGCTACGCACGGGATGATTCGTCTTTCTAAAAAAATTACGTATATCCCCGGGAATTTGAGGGCGTGAGTTTTCAGTAACAAATTTCATAAGGTATTTTTCCTCTTAAGTATTGAGGTATATATTTAATTAAGTGCAGACAAGAAAAATCCCACCACGGTTTTAATAAAGTTTTAATCCCGCAGTACGACCGGCTTACTGTTTATATTAAATTTAGATTTATTTTTAATTAAAACGTAGCAAAATTCGTTTTTGTTTATGAATTTATTTGCTCTGTAGGCGTCTGTTGAAGCCGCGTAAGGAATATGTACTATTTCATCAGGATCAATTTAAGCTTAAGTTAATATTGAAAAACATCTCATTTTACAGCAAGTGCTGTACTTTGAATAGAATACGGATTATAATGAAGATGAAGGGTTATGCGTTAGCAAGAAAAATTAACTTGAGATTTTAAATATTAAAACATCCCATCCCAATTTTTGTTAAATCTATCAGTAGGTAAAATATATTGTATCTAATATAATAAAAGTATATATTTAGGTAAGTGTGAGTTTTATTAAATATAAATATTGGTTACAATACATTACTTGCGAGCTATCGATGGCATAGCTTTGAAAATGGGCGCTTGAATAAATTCAGGTTTGATACACTATTGAGTATGTAAAAAGTGTATGCATGAATGTTATCTTAAGACCGTTTTGTCAAACATTTACGGTCTTCGGTGTATAGTATTGATGTTATAAAGTGAATGGGGCCTAGTGTCGGTGTGGGCTTTATCCGGGCCCATTGTGACCCAGGGGTCTGTGCGAAACCCCCAGGGTCTTCCGGAGACGACACGTTTGCGAAAAGATTTTAAAACCCCTCATCCCACTTTCCTCCTCTTCATTCTCGCGGTGGAAAACCAGAGAAAACTCTCCGCTCGGATATTTGACGAAAGCTCTTAATAAACTCACGGCTACCACTTCCTCTTTGAGCCGTGAAAGTTTTTCGTTGAGATTTGTATCGGTCGTTTCTTTCGAAACAGCGGTGATCAAACTTTGTGCATCGATCGAGTTCGTTCTGTTATTTTTCACATATATGTATACAGAAACATACTATATATACATATAATAGCGTATAATCAGCCCAGCCGTCTGGGTCGATGCGGTTACGCTAGCATTGCCAACATACAATTTTTTTATCAGTGGCAACAAGCCTATATCTGTCAAAGTTGCTTCGAGCCGACAACGCGATTTTACGGCCACACACATTCAATCAACGGTACACTATACAATTGTTTTACGTACGGTCAAACGGGCCGGGGACTGAACTGTTATTGAACAAACGCATGGGTTAGGGTTGTGCGAGGGTGAGAATCCACCGTCATATCGCGGATAAATCGACTAATTAGAGATTATATGGTTAATGTATGAACTTTTCAATCGGCTCGGTCATATGAAAAATCTACATTAGCCTATAAATTAAAATTAATCTGTATAACTTGAAATAAATGTAAACAAATTATACCTATTTTCTCAAAGTGTTTTTTATCCGTGAAATGTTTTGCCAATGAAGAGATCCAACATTTACATATTGCCAAGCTCAATACAATTGATGGTCGGGTTTTTTCAGACTCTTTTGTTAAATTTAAGGCAAATCCTAGTTGAATTTATAATAAATAAAAGCTTTAGCGAATTGGCGCATTCAATCGTCGTTCAATTTGTTTGATTCAATAGAACAAAGACCGTTAATTAAGGGGGAGTGGGGTGGACAAGGTACAGTGGACAACAATTTTGATCGAATATAAAATGCAACGTTTGCAAAATTTACATGAAATACTCTCAAACACTCATTAATCGGTATTTACGTTCGAGTTTGGCGATACAAAGCCCCTTTTGTATTTATTTAATCGGCGCGAACATTATAAGCGAATTTAGGGGATTAATTGCGCTTCAGGCTCACGTTAAGCGAGTACGTGACGTTAACGTTAACGATTCCAATAACGTTTACTCACAAGGATTTGTGTGTGTGTGTGTATTTGTGTGCTAAGTGCGATGGAAACAATCCAAGGGTCACTTCACACTTCTGGCGTTGGCACGGAGTCAGGATTTTTTAAATACGTAACGATCCTTAAATGGAGATGAAAATTAAAATTATTACTGAACGTTTAATTAACATTTTTTTTATATAGAAAAATTAAGCGATTGTAAAATCGTTTTTTTTTATATTCTCGCATAATTGTAATTAAAAAGTCAATTATTTAATTTCATTAATCAAAGTGAAACGTTTCTCAAAAATATCTTTTTTATAATGCGATATTCTGAATTTTTTGTGTGAAGCATACTTTTTCGAGTGACAATTAATTAATTCATCTCTGCGAGGAAGTTCTTCGGGAATTAATTAGACACATTTTCATCAACGACTGACAATGAGTGAGTTTTTTTGTACTCTGTGTAGACCAGTGGTCGGGAACCGGCGGCTCTGGAGCCGCATGCGGCTCTTTGTATGAAAACCTGCGGCTCTCACTGTCATCCAACGTTTTGCGTGAAATACAAAATGTTGACACAGCTTACCCAAGATCAAAATGAATCCCATTTCCACAACGTCGTGGCTATAAAATGCTTTAAGATCGTTTTTCAGATTAAACTTTATAATAATTTTTAGTAATAAACTGTCGAACGTTAAGAAATATCACGAGGACAACTTATTTCTTACTATTATTAATGATTAATGAGTAACATTTAATTTAATTTTGAACATGTAATTAGAAAATAATATGTTGCGGCTCCCAAACCTACCAATTTTGTAAGGTTTTCCCTAATTTGGCTCTTGGCTCGAAAGAGGTTCCCGACCACTGATGTAGACAGTACATGTCTTCAGAGTGTAATTAACTGGCGACGAGATTAAAACGAATGCATTTTTCAACATTAAAATTAAATTGCACAATTAAATAATCTCGTTATTTTAGAAATGTGTTTATTTATTTTTTGTAGCTACACACAAGTGGGCTAATAGATTTTAACTTTGAGGGGAGATTTAACGTTTAGAGCGCAAACAATAAATGTTAAATTTGCGTAGTCTCGCCGATTTATTCACGTCGAACGGCAGACGATGCGAATCGGCTCGCGAACGCCAAAGTTTGCCCACCCCTGAATTAGTTTAATTTTCAAAAGTGAGGGCGTTGGGGAACCTGAACGCGGCAACCACCCCACTTACACCAACCATGCTGAATTAATTAGGCAATTTGTACAGAGTTTAACGCATCCAAAAATCCCATCTACAGTACCTACCCTCCCACTCCATTCCCCAATCTTCCTATGAATAATTGAATTAAAAATAAGAACAACATTCACTCGAGAGTGCAAAATTGAAACATCCCACTCGGGGTACGGTATCAGTCAATAGCTTATACGTAAACGAATATTAAATAATGTGATCTCGAATATTGTATCGTATGCGATGATGAAAGGGGAGCGGACGAAGAATGGTACAGCATCCGGTTTTTATTGCACCGGTGCGCGTAAATATGCAGTATTCTTTTTATTGCTGCTTTAATTCGCTAACGTCTCTTCTCGACTCCGCTCTGCTGTTGTGTCAATAAAGTTTTATGCTATCGTAAAAACTTTCGAAAGCGCATTACTCGGACCGGGTGCGAGCTTTCGCTCCGATGTCGGCCAATTTTGAATTTGCAACGGGGTGAGTTTTTAGCTGGAAAAAGTGAAAATTAGAGAGGGCAAAAGGGGCAGACAGATAACGTGAAACACGTCTGCCAATAAAGTCCGAGCTAAGTTCCATTTCGAGGACCTTAGCATACGGGCGCAGTTGGACTCGTCGAATAGTATTATTAGTTGGAAAGTTTGCCGAGTTTGAAAAAGAAGGTCCCAAGCGAAATAGCGCTGCCTCGAAATGTCGAAGAGCAATAATACACATGGCGATTCATGACCCCATATTGTATATATCGATGGGATAAGTTATTTCGGGACAGAAAGTCACATGAACCGTTATCAAGTTAGAGTTAAAGTGTTATAAAAACCCATTCGGCCACAGCTCGCTTACATACATACATACGTATATGCCGGCATTTACGCAAGAAGTAAGTGTGATTAACTTTCGAATACATGTAAACTTTCGGGATGTGTAAATTGGTTTTTTTTTATTATTTATGCTACTTCATACATAACCCTCTGTATACTTTATGAATCAATAAAAAAAATTACAATTTTTAATTAAAAAACCTGTGTTTTCTATCAAAATTACTTCTTGCGTAAATGTTGGGACACACTTTATATCAAAAGTTTATTTTACGATAAATTTAAAAACCAACCGCGTCTACATATGTATATGTACATACACGTTGGAAAATGTCTTAATATACATGTTTCGTTATAAAACGATAAATAATGTGCTCGCGGTTAAGGGGTCCCCATTGTGTCTCGTTGGCAAGACGCTTTCCATTAAAATTTTAACGCAGCCTAGGGGTTGTCGTTTATTAGAGGGCGCGTGAGGGGCTGTAGCCCAAAATCGCACCACCACTACAAATAATCACCCCCTGCGGTCCAATTACCCATTTTTATATTTTAAATTTAATTATAAACAATGTTAGAGACTGGGTCGAATTTAAACGCGTCGCGACAACTATGAAAGTACAAAGTTGTAAATTTTCCGACAGGTACTTTGTCGGAAAAGTCCGTTCGGAGAGTGAGAGAACGCTTCAGACACGTGAAAATTATTTTATTTGCGTCAATATTGTACTAAGCTCTCGACAGACGCTGGTGGAAAATTATTGCTTTTCACAACTTGTCACACGACGAAACGTATCTAATACTTGCGAGACAACTTTGAGCTTATTGTTTCAGTTCAAATACAAAGTTTCTTTAAAGAAAATATTATACAACGTACCCTAAATCTATATACATATATACGGCAACATATAATAAGATGATATATTAAATACACCTATGACCTAACCGGAGAGAGATAATGTCTGAACACAATTTCATTAGAATAGTGGTTTTCAAGTCGTGTTTCTCTGAAGTCAAAGGTTCTTGGAGATGTTTTAAAAGTACCTCATTCATTTGTTACGAATTTCGTATATGTATATGTAGAATCTACATGCAAACTTGTATGAGGCTTAATACCATATGTATGTGAGAGACATCGGTATAATATACGGAAAAAATAATAAGTGGAATAAAATGCATCACCTGGCCATCTTTGTTGGCGTCAGCTCTCTGTCTAAGTCCATCCCATATCTTGATCATGGTCTCGTGAGTCTCCGCATACTTGGGATTGTTCGGTGTCCAACCACGTAGGGTACATATTTTCTGCAAATGACAACAAGAAAACGAGAAAAAAAAAATAAATATCACAACCTTTTTGCCGCGCGCGTACAAAACGAGGGTTGGCATTTCATTGTGACATTTCTGAAATAAAAACAAAATGTGTACAAATATTATATTTCGTTCTTACCACTCGACTCAAAAAAAAAAACAAAACGGAACATTAAGCTGTTACGTTCGAAACACAATAGTAAACATGATTGATGACCGTAACACATGCGTAATTATTCTATATTAAAATGTGTCGCTGAACGTGTGTTGTTTGTTATGCATAGGTATTTATTTTTTGTTTCGTCAGACCGGATCTACATACGTGTTTTTTTTCCATCCGTAATGTAAAAAACCGGATTGTGTCGCGTTGAATGTATGAAAGTGTACATATCTTCTTTGAACGTAACGTAAGCCGAGATTTATTGTGTGTTTGCGTAAATTGCGAAGCCCATCTTTCGTCTCTGAAAAAACCAACTTTTTTTTATTTGAATTGTAAACATTACGCACGGATATACGTTTATAATACGATCCGTTTAATTTTTCTTTCGAGTCGGTGAAAAATTAAGGGGTTGCCGAGAAAATGCGGTGCAACGTCGCGCTCTTTAATTAAAACATCAACAGTAATCCCGGGATTCCGGGAACTGGAATAAATTACAACGTTTAATATTGTCTAGTGGAATGTAGCACTCGTCGAAAACGGCTTCAATGTAACTTGTAAAATTTCCACGAAAAAAATGTTAAAGAACTGGGTCACGTGAAATATGTACCTACATACATTGTATGTACATACATAGGTACGGCAATGAAATGAATTAAGGCAAAATTTGTACAACTTTACCACACAATCAAAGCTTTTTAGATACAATATTTATCAAAAGTCACTCTCAAGTACATCAAGGAACTTTTTAAGTGTTTAAGTATCATTTATTTTTACTTTATATAATTGAAAGCGTAATTTCTAAATAAGGCACTTTCCTTCTAAGTTACAATTAAATTGAAAAAACAATTTGCGATAAAAATAAAAGTGCTTACCTACCTATTACGGTTAAAATTACCATGTCACTGATTTCTAAAATAAAACATTTTCCAGAGGTATTTTCATTTTAAAATCACCTCTTCTATGCCGCACCCCATATTAAGTCATCGCACATGAAATATTTGAAAATATCCACATGTTGTAAAATTGCCGTCAATTGCTTGTCACGAAAGTGATTGGCAGCACTGTTTTTAATTTAGCGAGTAAAATAAGGCTTTGTTATTTTACGCGACACAGTTATTTCATTTTCGAACATGAACTATGTACATATGTATTAGTTAATGATTCAGTAAAAATTCAAGCATTTTATATGCAATCACGTATTTTGCCTCCAGTCGAAACAAAATAGACAGAAGATAAGCAGTTGATAAGTTGCAAAATTATTTTCGAACCTATTCAGTGGAAGTATTATTGCATCTGGTTCGTATCAAACCACAACTTCATCGAACATCTACAACCGTCAATTTATTTACGACAGTCAAATCAAACAAACTGATGAAATTACTCCAATCATAAGCACACCAAATTAGCCCATATTTATTTACATCACGTGAATGATATCACAATATGCAGTTGGCGGTATATTAAAACATCTCGTGTACGATTTATCATCATGGATATATTATATATAATACATACGAGAGAGGTTAAACATGCGTCATTTTTATGACTGAAAGTCGTCTTCGCACATAAAAGGTCGCTTCTCTGACTTCAATCCAATTTATGGGAAGAAAAGTGTTCGGGACGATTCATCACGTCTTGGTGGGGAACTGAGTGGGGTCTAGAGTGGGGTGGGTGGGTGGTTTATTTATTCAGGGCTGGACCATTTATTAAACTGCAAAATCTACTTGGTTTGGCTCCGAAGATATCTCGAGGGACCGCGGAGGAGAGCCGAATTCGACTTAAATTATTGACTGAAATTGTCGCTGAAATCCGAGACATTCCACGCAAACATTCATTACTAAGGTGACAATTTATGTTTACGTTATTTACGCAACTGTGTTGTTTATAAATCTAATATATATGTTTATAAGTGTAATGATTCGACTTGAATGAACGACGACCCGCGTATGTGAGAGAGCAGGAAATAAACATATGTATATTGTTGCGTATTTTCGTATACCGAGCGATATCTACGGGGATATGTCAACAATACTCGCCAACACACTGCCATACCAGCAATAGAGGAACAATAGTGTCGGGAAACACGACTATTTCCGGCCCACATCATCATATTGGAGTAATATTACCGGCAATACATTGCCGTGAGAATTAAAAAAAATTTGATCAAGTTATTGCGTTTTTATTAGAGGCAAGTTAATGCGGAGTTTCAACGAAATCAAATTTTTGAATTTTTAAATCAAAAACGTATCAAAGGAACTATACTAGCACGAGATAAAGTGTGGTATGTGATTCAAGTTAATGGATATAAATAGCACAATCATTGTATATATAGAAAAACAAGGTCGAATAACGTTTCAAACTTAAATTGTTACCTCACCAAAAGCATTTATTTAATATAATCGAATCGGTGCCCTGTTTTATAATAATCAAACGGTAAATTTCGGCGTTGATGAATCGGAACAATGAAGCAAACGTCCCTTGTTTAAATATCGATATTAACATTGTCGACCCAGTTGTATTGAATACGCACAATGGACTTAACTCATACCTACATACATTTATTTATTATGTACGTATGTACATAGGTACATATGCAGAGAGTCACTAAACGTGGAAGCTTTAGGTACTCAGGTACATACGTTGACAAACGCGCCGATTACAAATCCGGTTATAATCAACCCTTTTGTAACGTCTGCGGTAATTGTTCTGCGTGTTGACCCTATCCTACCGTTAAATTGACCCAAATTCGTCGTTTCTCCTTGTGTATTTTTTTTCCTCCCCGGTTTTTAGCTCAAGTGTACGCTTACGAAGTTTGCGTTTTGTGGAAAGTGTATTTTCGGTGTTATATAATATATGTATGATGGACGTTCCCTCTCAGTTTTCGTAATGGCTGCAGTTGGCGTACAACCACCCTCTTATAGCAACCCCATTCAGTTGATAGCCACCGTCGATAAAAGCTCTCTTTTGTAGCGAAGGAATCCACTGCATTAGCGGTTGGGTGCGACCTCGACAACCCCAAAAGTGGTTTTCATTCTCTAAGAAAAATTCACCCTCTTTCACCTGTCCAAGCCGAGGCTATTCAAGAAGCAAATTGCCAATAATACGTTTTTTTTCGCATCGCGCAGGAAACGCACGCTACTGTAGTACTACTATAATATTTTAATCATTTAGATATATTATACTAAACATATTAGCGTAAGTAGCGGCTTGCCCGCCTGCCTGGGTCGTAGCGGTTACGCTTGCATTGCCAACCAGACGACGGTGTAATAGTACCCATTCAATTAACGGTACACTTGTTTCATGTATTATCGAACTTGCTGTGGGCTGTACTGTTATTGTACAAACCAGCGCGCAGGAGTGGTGGTTGTGGCCAGTAACCGGCCAGTAACATCACATTGGTGAAGATTAAAATTTTTCATACTAACCGTTGGGTATATTAGTGGTTGACCGTCCGAATGGGGTTTTTGATTTAAGTTATTGACGCGGTCAAACGTAAAGGTCGAGTTCTGATGAACAAAAACGTCTATACAGTGCTATTATGTATGTATGTAGATAGAGTTGTCGTGTTTAATAAAGTAGATCTTGGGTTAAATTTTAATTATTTTAGATGCAAGCTATGTATATCCCTTAAAATTTAATTAACTCTTCTTTTGTTGTATAATTAATTGGATTATGTCATTGGAAACGATACAAAAAAGTTAAATAGGCTAGACATAATTACGTTTTTTCACAACTTACATTAAATTTTCATACCCACCTGCACCTGCGTAAAATTTCTCAAATCGATTAAATAAAATTTATCTATAATATGAAGTTTAAATATTTTTTTCTTATTAGAACTAAAAAATAGCTTAACGTAATTAAAAATTTTACCTCGATCGCAAGTTCGAAATCCTTCTTTTCGATGGTTCCACTTTGATTGACGTCTGAAACGAGTTAAAAAAAAAATATTACACTTAAATATTATAATTTCAAATGGGAAAAGCTCAAGTTTTAATTAGGTACGATACAAGTTCGCAGATACAAAGAGCAAATATTTAAGTTTACCCAAAAGCGAGTTAATATTTCAGACACTGCGGAGACACAATTCGCTAATTAACGAACAAAAAGCAAAGTTTCGCGTCCGCGTCACTTTGCTCCATTTGAATTGAGAGCACATCCGTTCAATTACAAGCCCGACGACGAGACGAAGCCTCCCCAAAATCAAACTACGTAAAATTTTCGATAAATTTTTACACTCCCACCCCTCAAAATTGAATGGTTCGACTAAACAATGGGCATTCGCGTCGGGCACAAGGGGACTTTGCCGCTTGTTCGCGCATAAACGAAAGATACGCCCTGGTTGGTACATCCTCGTCTCCACATCCATCATCCATCGACCGAGGGTCTCCTTGCCCTACGAAAGCCCTCCTCAATAGATGATTGATGTGTCTACACATCGTCCTGTCTTCGTAGTGACTTTCTTCCACACCGCTGCTCACCTAGAAAGTCGACGAAATGACGGACAACTTCGACGAGGCTTTTAAATTGAAAAAAAAAGTCGTACACGCGTTCAAATTTTTCACATCGTTCCTCAAATGCAAGGATTTATAGTCTAAAGCTTTTTTCATCCATTGAAATTGACACATTCTGAGAATTAATTAATTATCAAAGCGTCGAATAAATATATGTGTGCTTTTATAAAGGTGTCCCAGTATTTACGCAAGAAGTAATTTTGATAGAAAATACAGGTTTTTAATTAAAAATTGTAACTTTTTTACTGTTTTCTATCAAAATTACTTCTTGCGTAAATGCTGGGACACTCTTTATTTAGGTTGGACGAACTTTTGTTTGTGAAACCAAACTCACTGTACATAAATACATACATAGCATATATGTACATATTATGATGCAAAACCTCCAAAAGCCATATGAGCTCATTCGTACAGACCGAATTTAGCCCTACATATTAATATTATTGTATATCAATATTTGAATCAATAAATTGTTGTGAATGTATTCCTATTAGGGTCTTCTGTATGGTTTTGTATCGCCGACTAGTATTTAACCCGACATTTTTGACGTAAAATTATGTGTTTAGGATATTTTGATTAAACAAGTTTAGATGCGAGAGTATAGACATTCTGAAAGGGATCCCAAAGCCAAAGTTGAAAGTGCTTTGAAATGGCGAAAATTAAATATCATTTAGCGTTTGTTTTTATTTGTATTTAATATTATTAATTTCCATGCAACAATATCGGATAATTACCAAAAAAGCAAAATTTAAAATTAAAAGTAACGAATAGGCAGTTAATATGAAAATTCTATAATTTGCTATAAGTCGACTTTTAATCCGCAGAATATGCAAAATTCGAAAATCAACCTGGAATGTTAAAAAAATTCTCACCGTAATTTAAATATTAATTAAAGTTCCGTATAATCCTCTTAATTGCAATTAGTCTGTATTTTTACATAATATCATTTCAAATTTGAAATACTGGAGTGTGTGCCATTTTTATACCTAATACCATTGCCATCGCGTTATTCTAAATAAGAAATGTAATATTTGGTTTTGAACGAAGAGATGTGTATCGTGTATGCACACTGGCATTTCCGGAAGTGCTGTATTTTCTTTGCCGTCGAGCACAATCAGTTGTTTTTCCGAGTCGACAGCCGGAAAATGTACAAATCTGAACGCGTACTGCTAGTATTTCACATGCTCCAGGCGAACTCATTTGTCATTCAATACGGCTGGCTTTCATTTTTTCCGAATTTGCGAAATTTCAAGTTGGAGCGGAGCATTAAGAGTGTAGGTAAATTTAATCGATTTTTATTTTTTGTCCCACACAAAAATACACACAGTATTAAAAATTCTATCGTGAGATATGATTGATTGACGTTTCCAAAGTGTACAAGTTGAATCCGGTCAACATTCGTAAATCCCATTTAACACACGGTCTCCAGGATATTGTTGTGCCAACGAATGGATACTTTGAAATATTTGGGTCGAATATGCTCGGCCGAAAATCTCTCGCACATAACCCAAATCCCTTATGATATATAAGTGCTTTTGAGCTTTCTTTTCACAACAATTGATATCGCTTCTGTGTCCGATAAATCAACGAAGGATTTCTGCATGGATTCTGCAGATGCCAGAGCGGTACTGTATATAAATTTGCTTTTGGCAATTTTTAATCATATCTTTTTTATAAATTTGACATGACGCGTGTTCTGAATGCATCTTTTTTCTGCGGCACATCGTGAAAATTATGAGCGAATTTCCAGTGGCCTCCATCGAACAAGACTATTACGTCTCGTTTAGGGGGCAAAATGCAACGGCTCGGTCTTTATTGCAAACACGTGACTCTCATGCATAGCACGAACCGTCTGGCTAGCTGGAAGATTTACCGCATTTTTATCATCTTATAAAGATAATGTTATACTAGAGAAATAAATCGTAAAATTGAGAACGATTATTTAATGGAAATAACAAATTTAATATATTTTTATTGAAAACTAGCTATTATTTAATTTATCATTATTCAAAATCATGGAAACAAAAGACAAGCAAAACTTGGCTTTGTGTGGTGGAAAAAAGCGGTGTGGAAATTTCTAAAGAATAAATAGGAATACACAAGAATTAGTACATAAACATTAATTTATAAGATGTACTCGGAAAGAATAGCGTTAATAATTGAGATTTTCGAAAAAAAATTCCAAGCATTTATCTCTAGTCATTGTATGTACACTGAGAGAAAAGAATCGTATTACAAAAACTAAAGAATTAAACCACTCATGCGAATCGCAAAGCTGATTTTACTTTTTGTGCGCCACAATCACGCGATAAATCAATAAACTTATTCGACACTGTCGTTTTACCACCACGTGAAAAATGGAAAACTCTCGCAGAGAAATCGAGCAGATTTTCACGTGAAAATCTCCTCTCTACCTTCACACAGACACACACACACACAACAGACATACACGTACGTTTTTCTTGGAATACCTGGAGTGATATATAAGGCGTGGCTGGCACGAATAACCGAGTTTCGAGCCACGGCTTCGGAAGCTTTCTAGAATATGAGCAATATCGTAAGTCAAGTCCCACCCCTTTCCGCCAATGGAAATGTCGGTTCCTTCGAGAGTTTTCCCCGCAACTGATTCATACTTCAATCTTATTCAAATGATTAAAATAACAATATTTTTGTTTAGCAAATTCAACTTGACATAACTTTACTGCGGATCTGGCATATTTTGAATGCGGATTCGGGGAAAGTGAGGCGTGAAATTCCACTGATCCGCCTCTGGCCTGTTCCCTCAAATCTAGGGTGCAGATAATAGCTTGTTCGGACTGCGAATTTCACAAATTTCAAGGGGGTGTGCGCCATTCTTAACCCTTTTGCCGCATGGTTGCGTCACCTTTGACGCTCGACCGAAGCTGCTGCCTCTCATAAAGCCTGTCGATTTTTACCAGTTCAATTTGCATCACGTTGAATTTATGTAGTTTTCGCGAAAATAAGCATGACTTATACTGCCCGAGGGACTATCTTGCACTCGAGTTGCATCCGTGAGAGTTAATTTCAAACGTTAACTCGATACGAACGTCTCGACGAACTTGCATCAACTTCATCTGCAGTTATGTACTTATCTACCGTGTTCTTGGGGGAATTGTGTAGATTTATCATTAGGACGCTCAAGAGAGTGTGCTTCTAAATATAGCTTCAACAATCTCCATCGTACATGAAATCGTAGCATCGAGTTTAAAATAAGGGAGTTGTCGAGTTTACACTAAGTACATCCTATATATCGATGGGTTAGTGCACAGATATTGTATGTTCATTTAAAAAAAAAATTGAATTATCACACACAAAACATCCCTCTGCATCAAACCTTCATGTTTAAAAAGTATTGTATGTCCATTTCGTCCATAGTTTTCATGCAAAAACGATTTATGTCACTTAAGATATTTTAAAACAAAACTGGACATACAATATCTGTGCACTAACCCATCAATATTTGAGTTCGACGAAATGATAAATAATACGATATAGTTGGAAAAAATAATTGTATATGGGTATATACGAAACTTTCGATACATTAAATAGTGATTTCGCAGAATCGCTTCCACTTCATTTTGAGGCCTAAGTTCTTCAATATCGTGCGGCTTAGTAAAGTATAGTAAAGTTTACGAGAAACTTTCTGTTTAAGATATTCACAAAGATAAAAGTCACGTGCGGTCATATCCGGTGACCTGAATCGACAGTGAATATAGTCAAAGCTCCAAATTAGACATTACGTGAATAGGTCCGTCTTTGATATACATATGTATGTACATATGTACGTACATAGTTAATTTAAATTCAATGTTCAAGGTTTGATTGAAAACACGACTCCGCTAATTGAGATCGAATGTATTTATAATGATTGTTGTTTTAATGCCACACATTGATTTGAAATAATTCCACCGAGTATTGAAATAAACGTAACGACTCTATTAAGCGTGACATAATGACGTTATTGATACAGTAAAATCTATTACATTCCAGTGGTTGGTTTATGTCTAACCAAATATATATAGATGCATTAAATTCATATTTGCCAAAGATAATTTGAATACGTCAACGTAAGTCGAGCGAAGAGGGAATCAAATGACGATATTATCAATATGAGCATTTCGACAAATACTATCGTTCTAATAATACATTATAGAGTAGTATCTAATAAAGCTGTCGAACAACGGCAGTAGAGGTGCACAAGCGAAAACTTAATTAAATTTAAATATTAAGTTTATTCGAATTTCAACATGGCTTTTTAGATAAACAAAAAGCTCGCTTCCGTTTCCCAGCTTTCGAGTAAATCGAGTAAATCTCTACTCTGTCGTTCGTCGGCCGCAAGTATGCAACCCCTGGCCGACTAAGAATTCATCTTGGAAAATGGGTTCAATATCGAAAGGTAAGCCCGAACACGAGAGAATCGACTCATGGACCAAATATTTCAATCAGGTAATTCACAGTGTACACACATATGTGCGTACATATCTACACACTACCGTGTGCAATATATAGGTAATATGAAATTTAATCTCACCGAAGAAGACGTTGAACACGTACAGCAGCTTCTTCTTGCGGAAGTCAGAGATGGGCATCTTAGACTGTGTGTGTTGATAAAATCTGTAACAATGGAAAATATTTGGTTTATTAAATTGAATTCTTGTCTGTTTGTTACTGATACATTTTTATACCGTTTGAACATAGCAGAGATACTTTCTTATAGTGATTTCGTTAGGGGAGCTACCATACAAAGTTTCATTTCAATAAATTCGACTAACGAAAGATAGGAAAAAGTATAACAATTTGGAACTAGCTCTTTTGCCCTTCATATGACGGTAGATTCTAGCTCCATACCCCCCAATCCCCATATGCATGCTATTTTGTAAAATAACAGTACATCTCATAGCCTGTTTAACAGTACGTGAAACAATTATACCGTTGATTGAATGGGTGTATGTCCATAAAATCGCGTTGTTAACTCGAATCAGCTTTGATTGATAGTGGCTCGTTGCCAATACACCGCTAAAAAAATTGTTTGTTATGCTGGCAATGCTAGCGTGACCGCAATGATCCAGGCAGGCAGGCGAGCAGACGCTTACGCTAATATATGTATATATGTAGTGTATGATATAATAGAAAATTTTATTTAAATAGTCAATCAAACGTGAACCCATGTCAGTGGTGGAAATTCCTCCAGTCACAGTTTGAGATTTCCCCATTTTGAAATTCTTATTCCCATTGAATTTTCGCACACACTCCACACAATATATTTGCGGTTTTTTGATTCATACCCTCCCATCTCTCCCTGTAGAATCGTTTTATTTGAATTTGAATTATGGCAGAAAGTTTGAATTTTTACAAAATCTACCAGAACGAAAGGATTTTTCCCGTGAGCGATGCTCCGTACGCTCGCTCTCACAGTTTTATCTCGACGACGATTAATATTGAAACCAATGTAGGTACGGTGGTTCGAATAAATTTCACCGCTTTCGACGGTAATACAAAATATATTATAATTTTGACGTTCGGACGAATGAATAAATGTCCCTTTTTTGCGAATTAATTTTCGGTACGTATTTCGGTGTAATTTTTGAACAAAGCTGTTTGTAGGTACACGTTTTGCGGGGGAGCGTAGGGGTGATTAGCTACACATAAACCCTTCGTTAAATTAACTAAGTCACGACGAGAATTCTATGCGAGAATTCAACGGAGGCACGCGAGCGTTCAGTTATTTTAACCCTTATCGTCCGGGTTGTAAAGCTGAAACGAGCGTATTGAAACTGCCATTTGATTATGTTCCACTTTGATTATATTAACTTACCGTAAGGTACTGAACGATGTTTTTTTTTTCCCCGTCATAAATGACGGGATACGTTTATTTGTGTTGCGTTCAAATTGTCGAACGGATTACGTGCACGATTAAGTTTAGGTATCAATGGAAATCGCAGACTGTAAATCCAGGATAATCGCTTTGATACAATCTTATTCGCATAACTAGTCCCAATGTGTGTGTGTGTACTCAAAAGCTTTCATTTGAATCCTTTTAGATTTGTTCCATACGAAAGTGAGATAAATAGATACGGAATGTGTGTAGCGTGAATGGGATTGCGATATTCATTCATTGTTACGATCGATGTTTTATTTATCGTATTTTTGCGTAGTAATTGTATAATGCGTACAATAAATATTTCGAATGAGTTATGAACGTTCAAAACGTCGTTCGTTCGTACGACGTCAATGGAATTTGAAATGGGTTTGTTTCCTCTGTCCGATTCGATCGTACGAAAAAAACATTTTTTCGCGATAAAATGAAAATGAAATAATAACTTCGCCTTTCTCGAGTGTGCTGGGGAATTTATTGGTTTTTATTCGGGTCCAAACAATGGGGTTTCCGTTGGCGTGCAATCACCGTCCTCATGCAACACTTGCTCTCGTAACGGCTTGTACCAACGCAACGCTATAAAGCCTTACGCGTAACGAATAATGCAAAAAAAAGTACCGAAAATAATATATGTAAAAAAATGGGGATCCGATGTTGAAAGGCTTCCGTGGAAATTTGCATTTTTTTTGTGCGAGCGTACGAATTTAATTAAAAGGGGATTCAATTAAGCACAGTTCCCCTTTTGAAGCGACTGTAACAGTTTTTGCCGAACTAAGTGGCCAACCTTTTGATTCGAAATATACTGCGTCTTTTTTGTGCTTGATATACATAAATATACTGTATTGGAAAAAAACGGTATTGAGCAAAGCGTATTTTCAATTTTACCAAGTATTTGTATCGACTGCTTCTGAAATGTCCATAATTACAATACATATATATTAGCGTAAACGTCTGCCTGCCCGTCTGGGTCATCGCTGTCACGCTAGGTGGTCAAAGTTGGTCCGAGTCGACAACGCGATTTTATGGCCATACATCCATTAAATCAACGCTACACTATACGATTGTTTCACGTACTGTCAAACGGGTTATGCGATGTATTGTTATCGTACAAACAAGCGCGCACGGGGGGAGGGGGGGTTAGAATTCACCGTCACATGATGGGCAAACCGACTAGTACATACAGTGTAAGTGTACTCAAACAATGAAATGTATATCTAATGACTATAGCCTGATATATCCCACTAGTGTAAGCCCGTTGAATATCAACGGAGCGGTTTCTCATCACCCGTACTGAAAAATAATATTAATTTTAATAGTTTTTATAGTTGTTGTATAGATGGTGCTTTATAATAACAAAAACGTAACAATTTAGCAAAGTCGCGAACTTTCAACCGATTTATGTACAATGTAATATGTTCAAAATAAAAGGGATCTCGCATCAACTGGTTTGGCTCGCCGCGTAAGCGCTCAGTGGTACTGGGTTCAAATCTCACTCGTGCGACGTTCTGGTTTTTTTCAATTATTTACGAGTGAGCGTTATCAGCAGACACACACTCATACAGACAGACAGACAGCCAGATTTCTGCTATTATTTATACTAGATTATTGCCCGTTGATAATACGCCCGCTGAATTTTTAATGGTTTTGATTTTGGATGGGGTGGTAGGGGCCGGCATAGCTTTCGGGAGTGCAAAAAGGTGCCGTAGGGGTAGGGGTGGTCTGGGGGTGGTGAGGGGTCGGCATACCTTTCGGGAGTGCAGAAAAAGGTGCCGTACAGTGGAGGGTCTGGGGGTGGTGAGGGGCCGGCATAGCTTTCGGGAGTGCAAAAAGGTGCCGTTATAGGGGTAGGGGGTCTGTGGGGTGGTGAGGGGCCGGCATATTTAGTGCTGAAAATAGAAGGCGGCTCTGGGGTATATGGCTTTTAGTGAGTCAAAAAAAGGGGTGGTAAGGGGCCGGCATAGTTTTTGGGAGTCCAAAAGGGAAGCTTTTCGGGAGCGCAGAAAAGATTCCGTAAGTGGAGGGTTTGGCGAGGGGCCGGCATAGCATTTTTCGGGAGTGCTGAAAAGGTGCCGTAGGGGTAGGGGGTCTGTGGGTGGTGAGGGGCCGGCATAGCTTTCGGGAGTGCTGAAAAGGTGCCGTAGGGGTAGAAGGCGGCTCTGGAGTGGTGATGGGCCGGCATGGCTTTAAGTGGTAGTCAAAAAGGGGTGGTGAGGGTCCGATATAGCTTTTCGGGAGTGCTGAAAAGGTGCCGTAGGGATAGGGGGTCTGTGGGTGGTGAGGGGCCGGCATAGCTTTTCGGGAGTGCAGAAAAGGTGCCGTAGGGGCAGGGGAGGGGTCTGGGGGGTGGTGAGGGGTCGGCATAGCTTTTCGGGAGTGCTGAAAAGGTGCCGTAGGGGTAGGGGGGGTCTGTGGGGTGGTAAGGGGCCGGAATGGCTTTAGGGGGTATCAAAAGTTGAAAAAATCAAAAAAAAAAAAAAATTCAAAAAAGTTCCAAAAAAAAAAAAAAAAAAAAAAGTTAGAAAAATCCAAACAAACCGAAAAAAAAATTCATTCAAAAATTCAAAATATATTCATAGAAAAAAGTTGAAAAAATCAAAAAAAAAAAAAAAAAAAATTCAAAAAAAAAACCCAAAAAAAAAAAAAGTTGAAAAAATCCAAAAAAAAAAAAAAAATTCAAAAAAGTTCCAAAAAAAATCAAAAAAAAAAAAAGTTGAAAAAATCCAAAAAAAATCAAAAAAAAGTTCAAAAAAAAAAAAAAAAAAGTTGAAAAAATCCAAAAAAAAAAAAAAAAAAAAAAAGTTCCAAAAAAAAATCCAAAAAAAAGTTGAAAAAAATCCAAAAAAAAAATTCAAAAAAGTTCCAAAAAAAATCCAAAAAAAAAAAAGTTGGAAATATCCAAAAACCGAAAAAAAAAAAAATTTTCAAAAATATATTCATAGAAAAAAAAAAAACTCGAAAAATCCTATAGTGACGTCATAGCGTTACGGGACACACACAGACACACACACAGACACACAGACACAGACACACACACATTAAGTCTTTATTATATATATATACCTATACGTAATAGGGCTATAATATTTAGAAACTATTCTAATGTCTCAAGAAAGAATAACACTGATTTACAAACTGACTCATGTAAGTATGAAAAAAGCGTGCTTTGAATTTCTAAATTTAATCAACTTTTGCCTTAATTTCAACAATTTTTTTCAGTATGTTAATATAAGCGTTATCTTTGGGTAGCTGATGTTTAGGAAAAGTCACGTGATGTCTACACCGGATGTCCTTTCTGCAATGTAAATTTTGCATATGTACATACATACGTACGAATTGTACGGTGAACATATGTACATATGTACATATTTGGGTGTTTGTACGTCGCTATCTTCGCTAGAGAGAGCCGTTGCCGCATTTTCGCGACGCTCGAACGATTCCGTTGGAAAAACGTTTTCCGGTCTTTAGATGCGAAACTGCAAAAGGAAAACTATAAGCGGCAGATACGGCGGAAAACCTGGCGGCCGCGCGTTCGACTCTCCTCTCAAAGGCTCTTTCTCTTTACTGATGAGAAAATTCGATATGAATGGGAAAAACGTTGTCAAAGGAAAATCCCCGAGCGGAAATGCGGATCGCACTATGGTATATGTATCTACCATTTACTGTGAGTCGTTTTTGATCCACTTTTAACGATCGTATCCGTTTCATAAGTGCCGATGCTAACTGCAAACGACATATAAATAAATCAAAAGTTTATTTAATCTACCCGAAATCCCATTGATATGAAATCCTTAAAGAAAACCACTCTAAGAGATGAACCGTTTATATAAGAATATATATAGTATACAATTTTCCGATTCCAAATAGGGTGAATAGATTTCAAAATACCTACATATATGATAACTAAATCGTCGCATATGAAATATATAGCGAGAAATTCACAAAAAGTTATATTTTCTAAAAGTTTTATATGTTATATAATACAGCATATATTGAAACACCTGTGAAATTCAACGACCGCAACACAAAAGGTATAAGACTTAGTTGCAATTTTTATTTCACGCAATTGGCAAAGCACGTACATCGTTAGAAACACATTGTAAAATACGTGAAGAGATAAACACACCACTTTAATGAATACGAAAACTAAGACGGCTACGTGGTTTCGGATTGCGGTTTTCCATTCCGCGGTTAAACAGTGACATTTTGCACACATCTGTATATACGTAGGTACATACATAAAATACACGCGAACACACACACACCGGCACGATTTGTGCGAATTTTGGCGAAGACGAATATTCAAATTGTGACGCGGCGCGCTCGAACACCATTCCGCTCGGGGAAAATTGCATTTCCCAACGGGAAAATCGCATATTTGAACGCGGCACGATATTCCGACGCACGCCACTGTATAATAATATAAACATTGCGGAAACGTGGAAATTCGACGCAAAGTCTGATGATTATCAAATAAACATGTTTGCGATTCGCACTGTGTCGCTTCTGCAGTGCAAACTTTAACCAATTTCACCCGAGGAAAATCCAGGAAAATTGACTAGTCCATTTGGTCAAACTCTGAAAGATTAATTGGAAATAGATTACCAACTTAGTTCACTTTGTTATACAAATATTTGTAATCAATTTTATGCTTGGAATATAATACGTATGTATAACACGTATCGATGTGGTTTTGTGCGATTTCTTTGTTTACTCAGGATATATTCGCTTCGGAAATTCTCGTCTTAAATAATTAATTTTGTACACGTTCGTGTTTTTTTCTCGATGCGAAAGTTTTACACGACATACGTCTACCAAAAAATCACGTATCGTACGTGATTTTAAAAATGTTCCGTTTCAGCAAACTTCCGAAGGCTGAAACTGGCGTTTGACTCTTTCGTTTAAAATTTTTAAAATATATATAATGTTATAAAAACAATTTACAATGTAATCAAATACCACTCAGAAACAAGTCGAAAGGATGACAGAAGAAGGGTTAAAATCAAAAAAGTATAATTTGCGTTTCTTTTCAATGAAAGTAAATACAAGTTTACGTTTGAGTAGACTGACGAAATTCTTTAAGAATCCACCTTTTTGTGTTCTCGACTAATACAATTAAGTTTGGCTCGTAAGATTCATTTCAAACACCCAATTAAGCATCAAATTGATTTTGTCTTCTTCATTATACATACATATTATACGTACATACGAATAAAGCGGCATCTATGTCTGCCTTTAACTTTACTTAGGTGAGTTGTTCGCTCAAGTAACATTGCTTTTAATTAATTGCACGGTTGAGACCCTATCTTAGTCAATTTCGAACCCAATTCACGGATGGTACTGCCATTAAATTAAATCCACTTACTGTATTTAAAATTGAAAACGTACTCGCAGACCAAAGGGGCCGGCCCCATTAACCGATATCGACGAACATAAACAAAAAAACAACCATAATTATTATACATATATGTAGGTATACACACGGCGGTGACACGAATGTCCGAAAACAAATATGGGACACTACGAAAACAAAACATCAGCACCGGCTTACATATTTGATGTTCGTACAAGTGAATGGCGGTCGCGGTTAAATATGCACGACACGGTTACTTTACCACGAGCTCCACATTTTTCCGGTCACAAAATCAATATCAATTTCCCGGAGATTTTTCTCCGATCGATAAGTAAGGTAGTTGAACGCACCCTTCCGATTTAGCACCCCTGTGCGAAAATCCGAATATCCTCTGGCTCGTAAGCGGCTTTGGCTAATCCTGCGAATATGCAGACGAGTTAAACACTAGCGGGGATTAAAATCGCTGACTGTACCGAAGAACCACTATGGCGCGCGATTGTCTTAATGAACTATTCTAGTACCATTATGAAAATATGCTGATATAACGAGCCTATTATCGTGAAATTCACTGTAGCATCCGTGCAAACGTGGCTCGACAATGTGCATTTTACATTTTTATACTGACGTCTACTACAATAACGGGTATTATGATTTTTTTTTGCTTTTGCTCTTTACTTAGTGTCCATTTGCATCGGTATATGTATGTATGTTTGCCCGGGAATTTATCTATAGGTATGATATTGTGCAGCGAACGTGACGAAAGTCATTAGTTTGTTTCGCCACACCTTCAATCGAAGTATAAATACTGAAGTAATATGGTTCGTGTGAAAAATTGGCTGATTTGAATCAAGTTTTACAAAGGTTGTGACATTATTGGAATAAAAATTAAAGTTATAATATATGACCTTTATTCAAATAGTTTTACCATGGTTGATGTGGTTGTTATAATTAATATTAATTATCTCACGTAAAACATATATTTTTGACTTTTGATTTTCACTGTACTTAAAAATATTACTGTACTACTGTACTACTGTTTTCACTGTACTACTAATGGAATTTAAAATATCTGACTATGTACATAAATTCCAATATTCATTATGAACAATCGCACGATTTAAAAAAACACATCTCGAATCTCGAACCAATCCACATTTTTTATTACCAGATTCGTGTTCACTGTGGATAAATCTACCTAATGGAAAGTTATATCTCATCTTTGAACCATTTTTCATGTCAAACAGTGTTTATTAACAACACCCCATTGTTGCCATGAAATTTTTGATTATTTTCATCTTATACAACTTCAATCAACATATAAATAAATTAAATTACGATGGTTAAAAATGCAAATAAATAAAGACTTGAATGTTAATGCAAAATTTTATTATTTAAACTTTACAGTTTTCCACACCTGTTTTCAAATATGTACATTCCCTAGAATAAAAATCATCCATTAGTACAATAATAGGCACCATCGGGTATTACAACCCCAGGCCAAAAAGCCTCCCGTCACTAATGCTCATAAAATCATAACCCTTTGAAGGTACCGTACATTTCCACGAGTAGTCAGAGACGTAAAAGGGTTGAAAATAGATTTCAAGACATAGCTCGCAAATTAATTTAAACGGACGGCAATTGTTTGAGTGCGAATCAATTATCGGGAAAATATTCGAAGACGAGTGGCAAGTTTTCCGATTAGGCCAACTTTCCACGGGGCCACAACCGCCGCCAATAAACTTTAATTGACAAACGTAGATGGTAATTAAACTTGAACATTGTTACTAGCCGACCAAACCATCGAACGGGTTAAACAAACCGAAACCGAATTTAATAACGCAAAAGTCGCACCCGAGGGGTTGGTTTTTAATAAAGAACGACTGTATTATCATATGGTGATTTTTTTTCTCACCCCCTTTGAGCTAACATGCCCCGGTTTATGGTGACGCTAACTCTAAGTTTTTATTACGACTCCCGTGAAAACTCTCCATAAAAGCTATTCATGAAAAAATATATGTGCACAGTGGGGTCTAGAGAGGTAGCATACATTTTCCGCATTCATACGACGAACTGTAACCGAGTTTGAATTCAAAATAACTTTTTTCTACCACCACTGAATAACTTTATATGCGGGGGTGTTCTACGAAAACCGCACGGACCAATTTTAGATTTATATTTACCACGCAATAGAAAGTTTGATAGGAAATGTACCATATAATTTTATTTGCTGTCATTAGTACATATCTGACACTAAGTCTGTACTGTAATATCTGTACTCTCCCTTAGAACATACCATAAAATAATTATATGAGTATGTAGATATTTAAAACTATTTAATATATTAAATATTTAGTCTATTTGAATTTATTTGAATGTGTTGACGATATATAATATATTTAATATAATTTTGAATCACTCTATATGTCTATAATATTATACATAGTGTGGAAAAACAGTTTTCCCATTGATTTGAACGCGTCCGCTCTCCCTTTCCAAGCAACGCCAATCTGATTTATTTAATTTTAAATCGGTCCAATAATGGTGGATTTTCGAGTTCCATGGCGTTGAAAGTTCAATGGAAATTTGATTTATCGACCAATATTAACAGTTCGACGAATTTTAAACTGGAAAATGCTTTACAGCGCCAATTTATCGTCAAGAAATTACTACCGTTTGACACGCGACACAATTCAATTTATTCGCTCTCAAAAATAATAGTAGTGAGAGTTTCAAAACGGGGGACTTTTCCTATGGGAAAAATATGAATTTTCCACGTAGTAACGTGACGCGGAACCTTTATAATAAGCTCTCATTAAATTTACACACACTGGTACTTTCACAAACGAGTGAATAAAATATCAAAAAACTGCACGAAACGTAGCGGAAAATAATAAGGCTCGTTGAACTTACCCTTACACATTAAAGATCAAACTAATAAAATAAAATATTCGTTGTATGAAGAGTATATATGTACATATGTATAAGTATGCTAATAGGAATTTGATTTTGGTTATGTGGGCTTTTTAGCTTTATAGCTTTCGCTCAGCGTTGCAATTATTCATAGAGTCAGGGGTGCTCAATTCACGTCCAGGATGCTTCATTTTGCAATGTAAATCGATTCTGAATCACCGGAAGTATTTTGCGGTCACAGAGTTTCCGGTCGCCACAATACGACAACAATAATTTACATGCGCGACTAACGAGCAAAGTTTCAACCGCGAAAATATTAAATCATTGCTCAAAGAGAGACGGAGAAAAAGACAGAAAAAGTCGTTATAGTATTGAGATTTTCTTTTGAAAGATGGCGCGTAAAAATAATTGCAATATAAATTATTTTGCTGCAGATAGCTTATTGAATTTCTTATGCAAGAAAAACACAAAGCACCCGAAGCGAATTTTCCACACAGCTCGAAAAATGTAGGAGAGGATTTTTTAATTACTGTTTTCGTACGAGATGGAATTTAATGAACAGATAAATCATCTGTTTCAAGATGAAAATTAAAAAGAAACACGCAAGACAAGTTCATTTTCCTTTGTTGTACGAAAGCTATTCATATTAATTATTTCTAGCTAGATTGTTCAATTATTTTGCGAGTGCTTCAAGATGTATGAAAGGAAATGTAATTTGACTGTTTAAACATTTCAATATTGATTGAATTTGAACCGCAAAATAAATGATATTCGATCGGTTACAAATGCACTCGGAACATATCGAAAATAGTCAAACACGATTCAATACATGGAATTTGAATGTGGAATTGATTATACGAACCGATGGGTCGTACGAAATTGAAATCGGCGATTGAGCCGATAATCTCCTTTTGCACAGAACAATTAAATGCATCGATTAATCTACAGAGCACTCGTGCAAACAGACTGCAATAATTCAATTTTTAAAGCAAAATAAATTATCGATGGATTGATTTTCTTTAACGACAATATTCACACATTCGATAAATTTGTTCCAAGCATAGACATGAATACAGTTGAGTATTCGCCTTGGTAGATTTCCTTGGATTGTTGAAGTGGATTCATTTTGAATTATAGATGCTCTTGCTCGAATCTCTTATGCAATTTTCGATACATAATGCGCGTTTGTCGTAAAGATTTTCCCGAGAGAGTTTCGAACGCGAAAAAAAATAAGCTACAGGTATTCCATCTCGATTGTGGACTTAAGATCGTCTCCAATACAAGCAGGATATTCAATCAGGACATCCCCAGAGATTGGAGCCTTCTCGTCCCGTTCTACGTATCATTAGAAATTCAATTCGCATTGCGAAATAGTTTCGAAACACGTAGCGATTGATACGATACACACACACAGAGCGGTCGCGCTTCAATCACTTTATAAACCGTAAATTGAAATCCCGCACGTAATTAAAATGATAGTTTAAATTGGGCATTCTTAAGACCAGAGCCTATAATTAGTTCTGAATATTTCACACAATATTTAAAGAATAAATTGTTGTGTCATCCGCAGGAAATGTATTAATGAAATTCAAGTTGCTCTGTATTAAGCTAACGTGTTAGGGAGCTTATAATATACATATACTTAATACATACATACATATTGTGCAGAGCAAGAAAGAGATTAATGGCTAAAGTGTCATTTGGTCTTAGAGGAAATAATCCCTTCAAGATGAATAATGTTTCATCAAAAAGAAAATATCCTTTTGATGTTCGCTAAATATCATACACAGTATTATACGCTTTTTGTCGCATAGCATGGTTTCCTAAGTTGACGATCCTCCTGCCATACAGCGCGAGGAATTTTGAATGGTGAGGGTGTCTTTGTCATTTAGACGTTTTGATCTTTTGCAATTTGAGAACATTCGATTAGATAAGGGTCTGATACGACAAGAACACTTCGTCTTTTGTCTCTATTATATATAGAATCACAATCGCTTACAAACAACGCGCTATCATCCATTAGTTGAATGCTTAAATTTTTATAAAATTTTCATTTCAAAGATTACTACATAGTCATAGAGTATAAGTTTGGTCCGCTTAAAATACTTACTCTTCACCCTACAGTTAAATAACAGTTATTTTAGCATAATTAATCAACGTCAGTTTTAGTTAAATGTCCAAAATGGGTAGTTTATGTATCTTCAACATGAAAATGAGTACAAACATACATACAAGACACTTTACAAAAAATGTTTTACAAAGAAAATTTGTAATACATACACGACAAAATTGCAGTATTTTAAGTTCACCCAATTAACTGCCATTACTATATATATATAGCGTAAACGTCTATCTGGCTGCCTGGGTTGTTGCGGTCACGTTGGCATTACCAACATAACAATCGAAAAAATGTAGCAATTTGTTGGCAAACAAGCAGCTATCTGTGAAAGCTCAAGCTAAGTTCACCAAATTAACTGATATTACTATATATGTATGTACATATAGATATGTATTAGCGTAATTGTAAACATAACAAACAATTTTGTTTAAGCGGTGTGTTGGCAACAAGTCGCTATCTGTCAAAGTTGGTCCGAGTCGACAACGTGGTTTTACGGCCAAACACCCATTCAATCAACGGTACACTATACTATATAGTTGTTTCATGTGTTATCAAACGGGTTACGGGTCTTATTGTTATTGTATGTACAACATTGTTGTAGGTTGGGGTCAGAATCCACCGTCATATTATGATCAAATCGGCTAGTTTTAAATGTTGATGTAGAGACATCGTTTATTACTGTGAAATAATCAACACTATACAGGTTATGGGTGAATTTATCTGTATTATGATTGGACACGAAGTAAAACCGACCATAGCGAAACTCACCTGAAAATAAATCAAGCCGATTGTTCAATCAAGGGCCATTCACGAAATTGGTCAATTTAGTTTGAAGAGCGCGAAGCGCCTCGCGTAAAAAGGCTGTTTTGTAATCGGCCCCTTATCTGAAAAAACATATCAAGCTCAAAACAAATTACCAAAGGGTCGAACCGACCCTACCTCGACCTGACAAACGGCGACCAATAAGTTAGTTTTTACAAAATGGCTGACCGAATTTGGCGAGGCCGACCAATATCAATCTTGTCCAGCTTGTTAATTAAGCGAACACTCGCCAGATTTGTCGAGACAATCGAAAATTTACGACCCGTGTCGTGTGCGTGCACGTATCTATGTGTTATTCAAAAGAGATATGTATGTACATATGATGAAAATGTATGTTTGTGACGATACGCAGCAGTTCCGATGCTAGGCGCGTAAACTGTCAGGTGTGATATACCGCGGTCGTTGTTGACTTTTTGCATCACTAAATAATTCCTACTGGTCCATACGTGGTGCTAGAGCCGTTCTAAAACTATTCCGGTTGACCCAAATTCATTCACGGTAACGTGAATAAAATATAATATAATATTATCATATTCAAACGAGTGAAAAGCGTCGGTGCTTTTCCGATATCGGACCGTTTGTAGGCAATAGCGAGAGTTTTCATTGTGAATACGACGATTCATATCTATGAATTTTTTTTTCATTTTACGTTTAAGATGAATGGTGGAGTG
Source organism: Parapsyche elsis (assembly GCA_022651745.1). Taxonomy (NCBI): domain Eukaryota; kingdom Metazoa; phylum Arthropoda; class Insecta; order Trichoptera; family Hydropsychidae; genus Parapsyche; species Parapsyche elsis. The sequence continues at coordinate 9,026,830 of JAGVSN010000010.1, forward strand.
TTGATAAGGAAATTAAAGAGGAAATTGAATAAAAATGTACGATCGACTCTCCACACGAAATATATTACAAAAAAACTTTCATATACCTACAATGCATAGGAAAAATCAGACTGAAATAATTGAGTTATCGTATTGATATAAAATAAAATGTCTAAATGAATTCAAACGTAATTTTCTAAGTCGATAGTATTGATCTATTTAATATGAATAATCTTTAGTATTATTATTATTTTCACAGTTGTGTATTAATGTATAATGCCCTCCTTGAGTGCGTCAAGTCTTCTAAGACCATATGTACATAGATGCATTCTTGCAAAGTGTGATGAGACACCTCTGTGAGAGATAGTAGTATGTATAAGTATAGTGTATAATGTGTAATAGATTTATGTATGTATGTAGTTGTTATAAATATGTAATAGATATATGTAAGTTAAATTAGCTAATATTATATAAAATAAATAAATAAATAGTATATAATAGTACTATGTATTCCGTCTGTCTGTCTATGTCTCTGTGTTCAAAAGAATAACAAAAAACAGAACGTCGCGCGAGTGGGATTTGAACCCGAGATCACCAGTTCTGGACAGTGAGCGCTTACGCTATGATCCAAACGGAGGTGATGATGGACCTGCTGCAATTTGACAATATAAATAAGCTTGCGACTTTGCTTAATTGTTACGTGTTGTATTATAACGCGCCATCTATGCAACAACTATAAAAACTATTAAATTTAATATTATTTTTCGGTACGGGTGATGTGAACGCTCCGTTGATATTCAACGGGCTTACACTAGTTATAAATATAATAGCCCTATTCCGTCTGTCTGTCTGCTGATAACGCTCGCCTCGGTAAATAATTTAAAAACTAGAACGCCGAACGAGTGGGATTTGAACCCGAGATCTTCCAAATGGAGGCGACGACGGACGTATTATAATTGGCCAATATTTATTCATAAAGGGTTCGCGACTTTGATAAATTGGTACGTTGTTGTGATTATAACTTATAGCATCACCCTAGTTATAAATAGTTACGCAGGTATCTGTGTCCGTCACGTTCGCATTTGTATGTACATTTTCTGTATAGACTTCAACAAAAGGTACAAATTTGATTTACACGCCACGGGCATACGCCAAACATACGCTAACACACGACACGAGTTATTTGGAACGGGCGGTCACACACGTACATAACCTCACTAATGTAAACAGCACTCATGACACGGTAAGCACGTAAGAGCCCGTTGACAGAATCACCGGGCTCTCGCTAATGTTATTATATTAGTATAATATAAATTAGGTGACCTTTCTGTTGTACTTGTATGGATAAATATGTTACCGAATCAAGTAAATCATATGATTAATCTTGTTCTAAATTCATCATCATACTGTTGTAGTAGGCGTATTGAAATAAAACCAGATTAAATAAAAATGTATTTATGTTGGAAATACGAAAAAAAAGAGTAAAACAAACGAGGGTGGCTTACCCAAGATAAAAGATAAAGCTCTCTCTGGTGTTTTGTGTGTAATTTTTCTTCATAAAAATGGATTTTCACACAATTTTATTTTTTTTGGTACGGATTATATATATTTTTGTGAGGAAATAGGGATTTATTATTTATACAGAAATTTGAATTTAAACCTAATTTTCGTTTTGCACCTCGGGAAAATTTACAATATAAAATATTAAGGTCAAAGTGAATCAAGGAAAACCGCAATGAAAATTTAAATCAATTTGCCGGTACATACATTTTTATGGAAAACGTGCTTCGAACTAGACTCCGCTAACTTTCGCACCAAATTTTCGAATCGATTCAAATACAGAGGGTCTTATGGATCAATACAAGAGTATATCCGTTTATTCCTCCAGGGGCTGTTGAGCTTTAACAACTATAATAAATTTCAGGTGTGTGGAGAATACTCGCACGCAAGAATCTAATCAATGATTGTTTAAATATTTATCAAACATCCAAACTAACAATAAACGTCCACATTAAGAAGGTTAACAACCGCTTTTATACATATTATATTATATACATACAACGCAATTTATATAATACAGTACATGTACGTATGTATGTATACTTTTCCTGTTAACAATAGACCAAGGCAAGGTCTTGATTAAAGCACACACAAATATAATTATTATTGGTGTATTTATATACATACATATGTATGTTCATGTGGTAGATACTTATTTCGTTTAATGTTAAAGCTCACCTTTAATTTGGATCGACGCTAGAACTTGAAAGCAAAATTAAAAAAAAAACCCCATCAAAGTAACGTGGATATACGGAAAAGCTTTTACGTGTCTATCAAACGTTGGATTGGGAAATATAAAATCAAATTTCATAGAAACCGTTAAATAAAATTGAAAATTGAAATACTCTCCTTACGCTAGCGCTATATGTATGTAAGTAGTCGAAACTTTGTTAGACGTTTCACTTAAATCATACACCTTCAATGTATAGGATATTTAATTTAAATTTATATTTTCATAAAAAAAAGTTAATAATCTTACTAAGCATTAAAACAAACAAAAAATTGCATATGAAATACATTATTCATACTAATTTTGACAAGAGCCTATTGTAAAACTAGCGTTTCGTCGGGAAATAAGCATTAAACCGATTATGCCGCATAAATAACCCAAGCGAAAGTTGACCCGGATTTTGGGTCAAACTTTCACGAAAAGCCTACACTGAAAAAACGAAAAGCTAAACAACAAACTACACAAACGACGAGACGACAGAATATTCAAATTCAAAATTAGGTAGTCTAATACGGGAAACAAACTCTCCCTAAAACACTACTAACACCTTCGATACACTTTTGCAGACATTCACATATTTTTTCATATTCTGTTTAATTATCGGTGTCAAAGTGGCATTTAAGCTGCTATGAACGGACTGTGGCTGGAATATTGGAATAGGTCTAATATCAGACTGTCATCGCCAGTATCAGAACCACTGACAGCTAACACTGGCTATACTGAAATACCCGTCCTTCAATATGCTTCAGCCTAGCCGGTCGAAACATTGTTCAATCTTAACGTATAACGTGTTTAAACTTACCAGTACAGCCTAAAAGTAAACAAAATATAGGTACAATCATATTAATATAAAATTTAGTCTGAATGAATACGGAAATAGAATATATCGCCTATATACGGAGAGGCTCTGTAATAAGCGTGAATTGTAATTTCGTTGATTGTTAACGAAACATTATCGTAATTGTTACCTCATTCTCTCTCCCTTAACAAAACCCGAATTTGGCAAATGCTTTTATCTCTTGTCGGTATCAAATTACCACTAAAACGATTTCGCGATATCCGAAACATGAACGAACTCGTGTTGAATATCTCTATGAGGAGACAGGATAAGGTTTTTTTTTAGTTCATCAGCCTGCCGAAGGAAAAACAAAAGGAAAGTCGTTTCAACGGATAAGATGAAAAAAAATCTGAATAATTTCAAGACACTGTGGCATTATAAAAACGAAAAAAATTCGCTTTGAAAGGTTTTCTAGGTATCTCTACCTACGAATAATATAAAATGTATGCAAAATTCTTAACCGTAGAACGTTGGCCGTATAAACTCATAGTTTAATATTTGAGTCGTCACGTTTGATGGGACAACACACGCGCTTTTAAATAAAGTACGATTGCGTTCGCCATATTGGTGTTTACCGTGTACTAATATTATTAAGCTGTCAAAATGCGATATCATACATATTTAACGCGGCTACAATTTTCGTAATTGTAAATCGAATGAATTTCATAGTATTTTCAACGAAAATTTACTACGTTTCTAATATAAAAATCCATCGATAGTAGAAATGTGTACATACATACGTGCATCTGTACATACACACAAACAAACATAACCGTGAATTCAGGGTATTATCTATTTTTACGACGTGATCAAATAAAGTGGTACGTTAACCTCGAGCAAGGACGTAATCCTTCACTAATGCCCGCTTGCCTACGTAAACCTTTACCCGACATCTCTAAAGTGTTCCCACTTTTAAAAGCACGTATTCTCACATAGTTAGAAAACACGTGCACGTATATGTGTATGTATTTCTTAATTTGAAGTATAAATTATTATTTTTTGAATAAAATTTTCAGCGTCGCTTATCTGGAATTGAAATCGAAAATTTTATATAACGCAAAGGGTGGATTGTTCTTATTGTGTAGCATTCATCGGTGACCCGACGCGATAAGGGTTTTAATATCCAAGTACGATTTTCCGTATGTACGGGCGGTTAAATTATTCGAGACACGCAAATAATAAGCGGTCAAAGGGTTACCTCACCGGGCGAATTTCGATTAAACAATGCATAAAATTAACCGAAAACTAACCGATTCAATTTCGAAGGTAGTTTATGCGTCAGTGTGTGTATGTTTTGTTGTATCGAGTTCGATTAACGGACACTAATGCGTTCGTTAAGGGATCGTCCGACATTATTAAATTAAATCCGAGCACGTACGTATATTGCAAATAGATCGTTTATTTTGAAATAACATTCTTACATGTCAGCCGGCGATAAAATTACGTTAAACGGCACGTTTTGAACAGAATTAATTAAATTTGCACGGTATACCACTTATGGTTAATTTAATCTATATTTCACCGTATTTAACTTTGATAAATAATATTTAGCATACATTCAGATTAAACAGTTACATATGTAAGAGTAACATTATACTGAAAGATTGATTTTTATTATGCGTGAGATTGTCCAATCGAATAATCATGGTGCAATCAATCAAATGAAAACTTTTTTGTATGTACGTATGTATGTACATACATACATCAAGGTATGTATGTACATACATATGTATGTGAGATATTGTGTAAGATTCGTTTTTCGCTAAGTATAACATTTAATGAATTGGTTTACTTTTGAATCAAAATTTATAGCCTTAATTTGAGGCTTTCCACTTTGAAACGAACATTAAAAACGCGTACGCTTTTCGTCTTCGTGTATTATACGACGTTCTACTACATTACGTTGAGTAGATGGGACGATTGACGAAAATCGTTTTTGATTTTATCACTCTTTCAAGTCATTTCTCATATTTTCTTTTATTTTCATCTCGGCTCAAAGAGCCATACCCGTCCTTAGTACGACCGAATATTATTTCACAAAAAAGCTTTCAACGTATTATGTACATACAACACAGCGTGCGCGAATGGTATTAAGTATACCCATCGTGCACGAGAGACTCGGTGAAGTTGTCATCGACTCGTCTTTGAATATTCAAAAATAGACATAAAGAATGCGATATTGACAGGGCGAGTATATATGTATGTAATATGTCGAGTGACTCAAAAGCTTTCATTGTAAGTTTTTTTTATTTGGGACTTTTTTGATCAAGTCAAGCAAATTAATTGAATTTTATTTTTCTAACGAAGATTTAAACCAAATTCAATTATTTTAAATTTTTCTGTTTTCAACAGTGCGAAATGTGTCCAAATTATATTTTACAACAACATGTAGAATCTTAGGGACATATGCATAGCTACAGTGCATACTACAAGAAATACAATAGCATTTTTAGGGATGATTAGTGAAAATCACAAAATCTTCTGGTATACGTCAACAAGCCCCAGATATTAAAAATAACATTTCCTTAGTACATACATACATACATATGTAGGTATATCCTCGAACATGTGTAGTATCGATGCATAGAATTTGTAAAATTAAAAAATAATCTCTATGAGTATCCAAACCCAATAACAGGTTAACATAGGAATAATGGATTGGAGCTGGCAATTTTTGGTGGAACCAGAGGAATGAATGTATGTGAATATAATTTAAGGAATAAAAATAATTTAATTATAAAAAGTGTTAGTTAGTATAAAAAATGTAGAAATAGAAGAAGCATCTTGTACAGAGGTGTTTTGGAATATAATAGGCTGCCGGATGGAATTAGAAGTTCAAAACTATTGATAAATACCCGGCAGTCTCAAAAAAACATCTCTGTATATGTACATATGTAGGTGCTTAGTTAAGGATTATGTAATTAGCTTTAGCTACTATATTATATAAATAAATAAATAAGCTAGGAAAATTGGCAAATTCTAACAGTAGACGGCCGATTTGAATTAAGTAATAACACTACTTGTAATTGTAGTAATTGTAGTAATAACATTACTTGTAATTGATGATAATTTAAGTCGAGAAAAGTAGGTAGCTCTAACACTAGCTACATATAACGGTCGAATAAACTAGCTGGTTCGCCCGTCATATGACGGTGGATTTTCATCCAACCCCCTCACCACCCCACAACCCCCACCCACACATGCTGGTTTGTACAATAATACTATAGCCCCCGCCCAGTTTGACATAATGTGGAACGATTGTACAGTGTAGCGTTGAGTGAATGAGAATTGAGACTCCAACTATTTAACTTTGACAGATAGCGGTTTGTTACCACACACCACTGAAAAGTATTTGTTTGTTATGTTTGCAATGCCAGTGTAACCGCAACGACCCAGACAAGCAGGTAGGCAGATTTTACGCTAGTATGTATAGTAATTTATTTTGTTTTTTTAAAATGGATCATTTATGCGAGTGTTTGTTGGAGAAACGGTGACTGGTGAAGGGTTTGAGACAATCTGCAAGTGAAATGGATGTAACGAGAAGTGTTGGAATTAATCAGAGGGTGTCAGGACTTGGACCTTGGACCGGGGGCACATGATCCCCATCATACGACAGCCCTTGTTCTAGAGTTTCCACAACTGTTGTCAGAGATGAGCAGGTGGTTGTCGCGTTTTAACAATACTCAAACAGGAGTGGCTTTCAAGACGCCAGGTGCTAGTACAACTTGCGTCAATTAGCACACATTTACACGACACGTTTTCGACGGGGAAAATATCTAAAAATATACGCCGTATTGTAAGCAGTATAAATTATGAACGAAATTGTTTTGAAATAATCATAAGGCGAAGTCAAATTATCATAATGTTGTAGGCATTATTATTATTTATATAATTATATTATTATATATTATTTTATACCCTCATTAATTATATTATATATTAGTGATATTGTTAGGGTTGTTGATAAGTGCAAAGTTCATCTTTTGCAGATGATACTTTAATATATGTGATAGGTAGTGATGTTGGTGAGATGGCAAATATTTTAAATAAAAAATTAAATTATATAAGTGATTGGTCGTGTGAAAATAAATTAAAACTAAATGTGAATAAAACAAAAATGATGTGGTTGAATGAGTAAAAATGTGTTAAACGAAGTTAGGATTAATGATACAATTATTGAAATAGTTGATAATTTAAAATATTTGGGAATTCATATAGACTCGAAACTGAACCTTAAGGTACATGCTGAATATATAATTAAAAAAATGGCTAGAAAACTTGGTGTTTTATGTAGGTTAAGAAATATTTTAAGTAGAAAAAGTAAGGTTTTAGTCTATAATATGTACAATTGTCTTGCCACACGTGGTTTATTGTGCCACTGTACTTAATATGTATGTTCAGTGGCCAAGATTTAGATAAAATACAAAGTTTACAAAATAGAGGTATTTTGAATGTTGGTAGGCAAAAAAGTATTAGAAGTATATTAGATGAATTGGGATGGGTGAGTATTAGAAATCGTTTAAAGTTAAGCACATTGTCTTTTGTTTATAAGTTAGATCATAAGTTATTGCCAAATTATTTTAAGAATTATATCATTAGAAATAGTGATATCCACAGTTATTGTACTAGAAATAAGAACAATTTAGTTGTAGGTAGAGTACGGAAAACGAAGACAGCTTGTGGTGTTTTTCATAGGGGTGTGTTAATGTATAATGCCCTCCCTGAGTGCGTCAGGTTTTCTAACACCATAGATGCATTCTTGCAAAGTGTGAGGAGACACCTCTGTGAGGGATAGTAGATGTGTATAAGTATAGTGTACATATAATTATAACAACTACATAGATTTATGTAGTTGTTATAAATATGTAATAGATGTAAGTTAAATTAGCTAATTAGCTAATATTATATATGTATATAAAATAAATAAATATGTTGATTACGTTTGAATCCGCCCCCAAAAGTAGGCTCAAATACGAATATCAAATAACAAACATCGTATGCCTTATAAAGGTATTCTTAATTGTGAATTCGAATAGATAATAAGTATTATAAAAAAAATAGTATTAAAATGTATTTATTTTTATATAAATCACATGATTATGAAGCAGCCTGTTATAACATCAATAAGGATCGACTTCTCAACGAGTATAAAAGGTACATTAAAATTAATTACATTTTATAGATATAAATAACAATGGATCAAAAGTCAACTTGGGGGAAGGCTCGAATCAAAGTAAAGACATACGTCACGAGCGCGAATAGAAATGAAACGACATTAAAGCTCTTTCTACCGGATTTGATTTGGATGGGTTTTGTTTCAATCCATTGTGAAGCGACGACCTCTTTCATGCTTCTTTTACATAATGGATTTTTATTTTCATTTCGGCAAAAAAAAAAAATAAATAAAAAAAAACGAAATCGAATCATTCACCCGGGTGACTCGTACTTTTTTTATTATACAAAATGTACGTACATAATCCATTTATCACTGCTCTCATTCGAAGATATTTTTTTTGGGAAAATAAAAAAAAGCTAAAACACTTTAAAAAAAGGTCAAAAAGTTAATGAAGAGTAACATGAGTAACAATGAAGTTAACACATACGTAAGTTGTGTGAATATATGAATCCCGTGACAAAAAATTACAACAATTAAGCAAATAAGCGCATTTAAAAAAGAGCGTCCGTTATAATTCAAGTGTGAAAATCGCATTAGACGAAAATTCCTTGGTTTTACGAGCGTCAGTCGTACAACGCTTAAAACGAGAATAATGCTCGTTTATAGTCAATCTGTACATAAATATGTACTTGCACGTACAAGTTTCATCCAGGATCGTAACGAGTTATTTAATGGGATTTCTAGAGTAATCATAAAAATATTTTGCTGGAAGCATATATAATGTGTATGTGTGACGTGCTATTATTCTATAAATTGTTATGTCGAATTCTAATATATAATATAACAATATCTTCGATTGTGCTCGAGTATACATAATATTTTTCATTTAAATGTGTTTCGGTACATTTTTATTACGATAAAAAAATTGCGTTCTACCTTATTGTATCTGAAAACGCAGACGACTATCGTCGAGCATATATAGATCTCTGATAAATTGCCATTTTTATAGCATTCGATTGTATCAATATCGAATTTATAGGACTGAAAATTCTCATAAATTATGTAAACGTCCGTACATAAGTATGTAATTAATAATATATAATATAACAATATAACAATATAATCAACAATATAATCAGAAATTCAAACCTCACGTTTTTTGTGCGAGTTTGGGTCGGAAAATTTTAAGCACGCTATTAAATATAAAAATAGATATATTTTTGCTAGAAAACACGTAAGAATTTTCTCATCCATGCTAGGTTATAATGTAAGTCCAAGAGAAAGTTTTTTTTTAGTTAGAGTTCTATCCATTTCACAATTTCGCCTGTCAGTGCCGAAAGATGTGTTCCCACAGGGGTAATTCTGGAAGGCACTATTTTATGATAAGCCAAAAGGTACGAGTAAGCTTAAATAGACTTTTATAAATTGGCCGATATATCCGCACATTTCTTTCACGATAAAATTTGAATCATTATAATCTGTATAAATTGCAATAATACTAGAACTTGGCATTGTGCATGTAAGATTGTACACAAGTGCATTCAAAATTGCTGAAAGTCATGTATGTATATGTACCTATACAATATTAATCATTATATTGTTTAGTAACATAATAGTACCCATACAAACTTTTATTTTGTCAGTTGTAAGTTATAAATTTCCCAAGTAATGTTTCGCACATTAAGAACCGAAAAGGGGCTTTTGTTTTGCGAACAACTAGAGAATGGGTTAACGCAGTTTTAAGGTTGAACGCAAATGTGGCATGATTAATAGGCGTAGCTTTTCCAGCATTTAGGCTAACAATAAAAATAACCCTTATAATCCGGAAACAATTAAAAGTATAATTATTAACTTAATCCTTCACACAATAACACACACGTTTCAACGAAATACGGTCCCTTTTTTTTAAATTGAACCTAACTCTATCTGAATTGTTGTATAATATTGTATAAACTAATCTTAGTAGAATATTTATTACAATTTTGATTACGATTGATTTTCACGAATATTTATGGGACTGAAGTTTGTTCACTTTGCACGAACGGTTTCATATGTGTACATACATACATATGCATATCGATTGGAATAATATTACACATTTTTTGTATACAATTGTTTAATTACTTTCGAGCGCAGATTCAAAGGAAAAAGTTTTCGATTTGGCGGATAAAGCACGAAGGTTGGAACGCACGCGGCAATTTATTTTTTTTCCTCCCTCTCTGCTTCAATTTCTATACAGTTTCTTTAGCCGTGTGTTCCATTGTTACTTTTTCATTTATGTAAAACGTGTGTATAGTGTGCAGATTCTGAAAATCACGCCACTCGTATATTTCAAACGCCAATTATTCTCACGTCACCGGCAACGGAGAAAATTCGAAGGCAACTCCCGGAAAACGGAAAATTTAAACTCGCACACGGAAAGCTCGAGGATTGCAAACAAATCCGCCGGAGGCTACAATCGATTGTGCATTCTAAGATGTGGATAAAATGTCTGGGAAAAATCATAAAACGTTTACTTGCACTGTTCATATATATGTATGTACATATGTACATATGTAGGTATTTACAGGTCGTGTGCAACGTGCATGTTTGCTCGAACAAATCTAATAAAGTACCAGCAAGAGAATTCAATTGTAAAATACGGAAATTGAAAAATTCATATCAAAGGAAAGAAGCATTTTTATATGCATCTCCATTCGCTCGAGTATACAGTACGATATTTTAAGTATTCCTTTCACGCATTGAATCAATAATCATGTTGTTTAGATTCGATGGTCGAACTCTAGTGCGATATATACTGTACTAGTATCTTTTGTATCTGTTTTTATTTCTATCCAATTTTCAGATTTGCCCTTTATCCATTTCTCTAGCTATAAAACTCAATTGAAACTATTGTCGTCCTCTGGATACTTTTGCAATTGCAATTACTCACTATCGAGACGTCCTCGAGTTCAGTTGTAATCCCGGACATCTTTTCAGGTCAAGTGTTGCCACTTGGCAATTTAAAGTTTAACCTTTTGAATTGCGACTCGTGCAAACGGTTATCTGCAATGCAGCTTTTGTTCCGTGTGACGGACGTGATCTAATAAAGGTGATAGCCGATCACCAACAAAGTGATGAATTAGTACACTGTACACACGAATGAGTGCTAGTATCCTTAATCTAGTACTAGAATAAGTATAAATTGCTCAGTATACAAGATGCGGTCAATATAACGATAATAACAACCTTAACTACAAATACATAAGTTACAATATTCTACTAGCTACTACAATTAAATATGATTAGTTCACTTTTGGGATGACAAAACTAGAAAATGACTATATATTAATAAATAATAAATATATTATAAAATACGTATACTGTTTGGATTGTACATATGTTGTAAAATATTAATATTTGAGCTCAAAATTGTCTTCTTTGCTACAATGAGCGTCTAAGGAGACTTTGTCTCTCGCATTCACTATTTTCATTTTATTCTTTTTACATCTCCTCTTTCCGGAGAATTGCTTCGCTCTACAGTTTATCTCTCGAAGCTTTTAAATAATATATTTTCAAATATTAAAACGAAAAATGAGTCACACTAGTATCATATGTATGTATGTATATATGTTCTCTGTTTGCAGTCATTCTAAATTTTTGATGTATGCCGATGATCTAAAGCTCTTCAGAGCTATTAAGACGAGTTCAGATTGTCATTTTCTTCAGGAGGATCTGGATTCTCTTGTGAAATGGGCAACTGTAAATCGTCTTCCTCTTAGCATCGGTAAGTGTCAAGTGGTCTCCTATTCCAGATCCTACACTTCATTACTTCACTCTTACAATATCGGTGAAAGTGATCTAATGAGAGTGTCATACACCAAGGATTTGGGAGTTACATTCGAGACTGGATGGAGATTTGACAGACACATCGCAGACATTTGTAACAGGTCTTCCAGGATGCTTGGATTTGTCATGCGGAATGCGCGTCATTTTAACAACCTGTTTGTGCTGCGTGTTCTGTATGGCGCTTTAGTCCGTAGTATATTGGAGCCTGGTTCCGAGATTTGGTGCCCCTCTGAGGCGAAGTACTGTTTACTTATCGAGAGAGTGCAGAAGAAATTTCTTCGGCACCTGTATATGAGGGAGTATGGTTTTTACCCGTTTCTGTATCCCAGTGCATTTTTATTAGGAATGTTGGGATTTTATTTTCTTATGCAATTTTTTTATTATTATTAATTGTTAATTATTGTAATTAATATTACTATTATTATTATTATCATTTTTAATGTTATTATTATAATTATTTTTGGTTTTGTTATCATTATTAATATTTTTATTATAATTCTCATTTTTAATTCTATATTTATATTATGTATCTGGCCGATGTGGCGTTTTAGGGATACCTGTGAAGTCACATCGGTATATTTTAAAACGAAAAATAAAATAAAATAAAATAAAATATTGCGTTTGAAATCACTTGTCAATAAAGCGTTCAGTAAACACGTAAACGTTCTAAAATCGTGTTGATTTACGCTTTCGATAATTAACTTTGTCAATTGTAAAAAAAAGTGAAACGTTTATTTTATTTTCAATCGCTAATGAAAAATTGATGATATTTTTATGAAAAAATAAATAAAATCGTTAAATACACGACACGAATGGATGCAAGCAAATCTCCGGGGAAATTTTTTCAATAAAAAGTTGGGGAATTTTCACGTAAATCTGTCCGCTATCGATACTCGTTCAACATTATTAAGGTAAAGCTCGTTTGATTTCAAAAGCTTCGGAATTGTACGAGTGAAACTTCAAAGCGTTTCGAATATTCAACACAGTTCGCGGGAGACAATAGAGGACTTCATTACTGTGAATACAGCATCGGAAATACCCCTAAACGCTTTTTTTTTGTATGATGGCAATTGAATTTTTCGCTTAACTAAATGGAAATCAAAACTGTGCAACGAAAAAATTAATTCAATTCATACCACTGCTAGAAATCATTTTAAGATGCTTTAATGATGTAGAAAATTAACGAACAAACTTCATTCGAGGAAATCGACTCGTAACATTTGCTTGCAAATCTGCTAATTGAATTTACTATCACAAGTGTCAAGTAAAACACTAGCCTTTCAACGATACATTTTAAGAATAATGTAGTCGTCTACACTGGATAATTAAGTGCAAAGTGAATTTTGTACAACACAAACATGCCTTTTGGTAAATGTAAATACTTATATTCAATCAATTGTTTGTGAATGGAAATGTAATCGCAGCGCTTTAGTTTCCCGATATTTGCTACGTTAATAATTATATTGTTAACGGTATAAGGGGATATAATAAATAAATAATATTAATTAATTAATAATTATTATAACAATAAAAAAACAGGTATAACTAAATACTCAGCCCTCCTTTAAAGTAAATAGGTATTATAGTTTAATTTATATTCAATAAATAATAAATACTAGTGTAAGCCCGTTGAATATTAACGGATGTTTGTGTGGGTGAGTATATGTGTATTTAATAGTATTTATAGTTGTTGCATAGATGGCGCGTTATAATAACATCGTAACAATGTAGCAAAGTCGCGAGCTTATTTTTATTATATAAATAGTCAAGTTGAAGCCAGCCCATTATCATCTGGTTTGGCTCACCGCGTAAGCGCTCAGTGTATCGAATCAGTGATACCGGGTTCAAATCTCACTCGCGCGACGTTCTGCTTTTTTCTGAGGTGAGCGTTATCAGCAGACAGACAGACACACAGATACACAGACATACGGAATAGGGCTATTATATATATGATACCAAGTTGTAGATGTAAAATCGATATTTGTTCAATATATGTACATACATACATACATACATACGTGCGGACCTATCCGTACATCAAATTTTATTACGGCTCGCTGTAACGTTATAGGCAACCGCGATAAAACAATTTACGCTCGTTTATAGAAAATATTGCAACAATTTAGGGTAACAAAATAGTGTAACGTATAACGCCATTAGTGGGGAATTTATTCACGGGAAAAATCGCCAAAGTGTGATAAGAATTTTTATTTATGGATGCTCGAAAAGGAAAATTATTCACAAAAAAACTTTTCAAAGATGTCGTATGTTAAGCACGAAAATTCACTATAGCAGAGTCGAGTTCACGTGAAAGCCTTTATTAAAACGTGGACATAAAGTTTTTCTGGGCATGAATGGGAATGCTTTCGTCCTTTGTGTTTGCAAAACAGACAACCAACCCTTCAAGAATGATTTGCGTGAAATGTTGAAAATTAGAATTATTCTTCGCTGTAAAAAGTGAAGACATGGGAATATCGTTGCTGTAGTTATCGCACAAATGCATTTTAATAATATAGGTACAACGATTGGGTATCAAAAGAAGACAAGCACACGTATTCTATTTTGTCTTTGTGAATGTAATATTTTCATTAACGTTTCAAAGTTTTTCCAATTGTAAATCTTACATATAATTATAATATAACTGATATATTATTCGAGTTATCGCGCGCAATCACGTAATAAATTACACGAAGCGGTGAAATTTTGTTTCGTTAGGTGAAATTATTTCACACCGTATTTTATGACAGTGTGTATCAAAAGCCGAAATTTTATCAAGTCAACAAAACAAACCACGAAGAAACTTCGCACTCACTCGTACACAAGTGCGTGCTATAAAGGAAATTCGAAAGCTTTTGACGTGTCTAAAATTATGAAATTATCCAGATTCCTCTCGCAGACAATGGAGGCTGTGTATCAAAGGGAGATCGGCAGTAAACGAATCGCTTGATAACATTTCAAACGATAACAATTAAAAGCCTTTTAACTGGCGCTTTACGAGCCCTCATTTTTTTTATAATCAATTACGCACATAGATATAATTTTTGATAACAAGTAAAGTGACGCGTTGAAGACTCGATGGAATAATATTTCTTTTGACGGGTAATTCAAAAATAACACCCAGAAGAAAATGTTTATTTCCCCTTTAATAATGGCTGAGCTTAAAAGCCTCCCAGGTGTATTTTAAATTTTCGGTCAGTCCATTATTTAATTTTTAAAAGGACCTATCGCGTAACCGTTTTTTTTTACATCGCGTCAAAAGTTTATTTATTTCCGTTTTATCTTTTATTAATTCAACGTTGGAGAGCGATACATTCCAACGGAATAAACGTCGATGTTTGGATAAGTAATTTATGTCAGGTCTGATCGATTACATTTCGTAGTATCTGCTGTATTATATATTTATAATATTTCAAATTAAATAAAGAGAAAGCTTTTGGATGGTGTTGAACGTAATAAAATAATTAAATTTGATATCGCTTTTCAATTTTTATATTGAAATTGAGATTATAGCGGTTTATTACGCAAAGAACGTTGTTTTGTTAATAATATAATTTCAATTTGAGTGAGTGAAGTATGTTAGCTTTGATAAAAAAAGCTCATTTTAATAATTTAATACAGCGGTTGCCAACCGGTGCGGTGGTCCGAATTTTTCATAATCATCATCATATTCAGTCGTTCACCATCCACTGCTGGATGAAGGTCTCTCCAATCCTCTTTCATTCCTGTCTGTCTTGAGCAATCTACATCCACTTGACTCCACCCATTCTTCTCAATTCATCAGCCCATCTTCCACTCGGTCTACCTTGCTTTCTTTCACATCCTCTCGGATACCATTCCAGTATTTATCGCGCCATTCATTCTTCTCGCTATGTTTCCAGCCCATTGCCACTTCAACTGTTTCACACGTTCTGCTATATCTGCCACTTTGGTCATACCCATGTATTCCTTTTACGATCTCTTCTTGTACATATATATATCTTTCAATGCTTCTATGTGTACACTGGATCTTACGTACCATTCTTGAATTTAGCATCCAAGTTTCATTTACGTCATAACTGGCAATTTAATGAATATATCGATGGGATATTGTATGTCCAGTTTTGTTTTAAATATTGCATCTCTTAAGCGCATAAAAACATCTCTTTTGCATGAAAACTATGGACGAAATGGACATATTATATATTTTAATAAGGCAATATCTTCTCAAATATACTATTTGGACATACAATACTTTTTAAACATGAAGGTTTGATGCAGATGGACGTTTTGTGTATGATAACTCAATTTTTTTTTAAAACTAACATACATACAATATCTGTGCACTAACCCATCGATATCGTTTATAAGTTTATATCATTATAAGGTGATATCCAACTTTTTGCAAATAACTTGAAATTTACTGAAAATACAAGTGAAATTACCATTTCACATTTGGAATGTTATTTTTATGGAAAAAAAATCATGGTAATGGTCCGCAGTATTCGAGATTTTGAATTGAGTGGTCCGTGAGGTCCGAAAGGTTGGCGACCGCTAATTTAATATATACTAGCTAAATAACCTGTCAACCCTCTGTAATATTATAGGTTAATTTTTTTTTTCTATTGAATTTCAGTGTACCCTTTGCACGTCATAATTTAACGCTTGAAGCATTTCCTTGGTGGAAAATGGCGCCAGGACACCAATGATAAATTATGTTTGACAACCGTGGAGTATAGTGTGTCGTGACCGAAATGCCGATACTTGGTCCGGGGTTGAAACCACCCCCACGTTGTTGTAAAACGTTTTCGACACAATCTCGCCTCCGTTGAATATGAATCGGTGGACATTAGAATTGCAAATGTGCAATTGTGCTTTTACTCGCGGTCGGAAAACCGGTCGGAAAATATCCGCGGAAAGGGAAGTAGGGGTGAAGTGGGGCACACACAAGACACTTTTTCATATAACGAGATGGGAATTTATCACCGAACAAAAGGAAAAGTCTAATGAAAAGACTCGCCTTTCCATCGTTGAGTGCGGATATTCCGATTGCGAAAGTGGAATTTGAAAACTCGATTTGTAATAGTAGTGGAGTGTATGAAGTTTTTTAAAGGGGCCTGTAAACGAGCAACATTTTTCAGCAATATTGCTCGTCAACCATCCAGCAACATTTTCAGCATCACATGCGCAATATGTGTCGCAGCAATGTGTTGCTCAACGATTACCGGCAAGTGGTTACCCAGATTTTGTATTCGTATATGTACATATTTCGTATACCGAACGATATCATCGGAAATATGGCAACAATACTCGCCAATGCACGTCCATACCAACAATAGTGGAACAATAGTGTCAGAAAACACGACTATATTTCCGGCCCACATCACTATATTGCAGTAATATTACCAGCAATACTCGCTAGTAATACATTGCCGTGAAAATGTTGACCGTTTATAGACACCTTTGGGTCTTGATTTAAATATTATTTAATTTAATGGCTCTATTTAAATTTGTATTTAAGTAATAGGTACTTCGTATGTATGGTACGTATTATAGATATATGTAGATAAAGTAAAAATTTAAATCAAAGTTAAAAAAAACCACGACGGAGACCGACTGACTTTTAAAATGCGAATATCCTTTGGGAAACAAGAAAGAAAAATTAACATTATGTAAATTCCAAAATTTTTCTCATTTATTGCTTAAAAATTGAATTTGAATACATTATAAATTGCTACAGTAAAAATGTCACAATAATTATTTCAAAGGCGATAAATATTGTGACGATTCTTTTAATATGTCTAAGAAATAGTCTCCATTGAAAATTTAGTAGGTACATATATAAATATTATTCACACAAGAGCGTTCACACGATGTGTTTTTTTCGTTTAACTAAATAATTCCCAGATGAAAACTAATGAAAAATTGCTAAGTAAACTCAAACTGACGATCGTAAAAAGGTTAGACCTAAAGTTCCCAAGAGAAAATTGTGCACGCAATAAAATTACACGAACAGACGTATAATTTAAAAGGAAAAAGAATTAAGAACTATTTGTTATTTTATGTGTACATAGATATAAAGGTACGTTTTACCTTCTTCAGTCCTTTAAGATGATAAACGATGGACAATGAGTCCACAGAGAAATATAATAAAAAAAAAAAATGGAAAATCTAAAAAAATATATATCGAAACTCGATCAGAACATTAGATGAGAGCGCTTCTTGACAAAAAGTGAGTAATTTCAAGCCATAAATTCTCCAGATCGAACAAAAATGATTGAGAATCTTCAAATATCGATCCGTTGTAGGGGTAGGTGTCGTTCAGAACAGTTTATTTATGATGTCGCGCACAAGTGAAGATGATCAGTTAAAATGGCGGACGTTTCTGTCAGTTCGCAGATTGATTGCCGAATGGAAAAGCGGTTGAATTATTCATGGAAATTATACGGCGAACGATTCATCTTTCGCGCTATCTGCTCTACGATTATACGATTCGCAGCCAAATTAATTTATGTGATGTTGTGTTTATATAGTTATACCTATAGTGGTGTATGTAATCTAGAACCGAGAGAGTCACGAAGTCTATGTATGCCATCGTGCGAAATTAGTTAATGTAGATTCGACGACGATGTTGTCATTCTTAACGAACCAATTTCAGAATTAGTAGATTATGAATAATAACAATAAATTACAATTTTATTTCAATGAAGTGAAATACTAACAGACAATAAAAATATATAAAATAGAACTGAACCAATTTTAAACAGAACAGGTCGTTCTTTTGTAATATACAGTACCTATAGAAACAAATATTCAATCTGAAAAGTTATTTTAAAAAAATGTATGCGTCAGAATTTTCCTTCAATATATGTACATACATATGGTATTTATTCAGTAGATATAAACCAAATTCCAACGTAGAGCATATTTTTCAATATTGAAATATGAAAATGCGCGTGCTATGAGAATATACACAAGAGAAAATGGATATTACCAATTTTGCAAACATTTCACATCAGTTGATTTGATTCAGCGGTTACCTACTAGTCCATAAAGTAATAAGTCGAAATTGAATATTCGTATGTATGTCAAGCTACTGACAAATTAAACTCGAAAAATATTTGACGGTTAAACCGAATATCGCGAAAAGAATTTCAGTTTTTTTAATGTACTTTTTTTTAAGATTAGCTACGTTTTTACTTTAGCCAAAAATGAAATGAAACATTTTTTCAGCTGTGGCTGCAAGGAGATTGAAAATCGAAAGATTTTATCGTGATTCTCGAGGCATGCTAAATATATTGAATTTTTTTTTCTTTTACACGTAGTCGCATTTTTAATCAATCACATTTCAACGCAAGAATGAACAAAACCCGCATTAGAATAATCATTTTTACTGTTCATTTCAACCGAAACTAACGTGTAAAGAAATTTTGTATTCGAAAAATCTATTCAATTTTTTTAACTCGGTATATTTTTATTACGTTGAAAGTAAAGTAGAAAAAAATATAAACTGTCCAGATGCCTTTCATATGAAAACGAAAACATATTCCCCATTTCAAAATATGTTTCGCATTAACAATCGCTGTCTTTTCAACTGATAAATTAGCCAGATTCTCCTTTGTTCTTTCGAATACATTTGTTAGCTAAGCGATCTTGAGAAAATTTAATAAATGAATAGCGCAAACAAAGACAAAAACGGTTGAGTGTTTCTATTCCGTTTTCAACTGAGGTAACATGTGAAAATAATTTCCATTTCGCCATTACGAGAAATGCGCAAGTCATCATACTGAAGATTTTTCCCAGTTTTCCTCGAGCTAAATGGGTTTTATTCACACAAAATGAAAAGCGTTCCGGAAACGAGGATCCCTTCTAAAATAACACATCTTGAAACAAAGAATGTAACCCGCATTTAATCTACAGAGCTAATGTGGGAAATGTCAACTGTGGCAACGAGACATGAAACATCGCATTTAAAATGTTAGATATTTTTCGTGTATTAAAAATATATGTCAATAATATCAAAAGTTCGTAAGAAATGAAACGTTCAAATATAATATAATATAACTTGGCGAGGCAGTACCATGTTAAATAATGAAATAACTTTGATGATTAATGTGCACAACAGTACGGAATTAAGGAATTCCAAAGAAAAAGTGGCCGGGAAGATCGATGGCAAAGTTACAACAACAAAAAAAAAAGTTAATGCCATAAGGTGAGTCTGGTGAAAATTTCCCTCGCGTTTAAGCCTTTTATGCTTTCAGACATTTATAAATTATTTTCGATGCTGTCCCGTATAAGTACATTTGTCTGTAAGTATTCGCATTGAATTGTATTTTTTTTGCGCTGGCCTCGTAAAGGCGAATCAACTTCGATCGAAAAAAATAAGGGTTTGAAAACCAACCCTACCCAAATTAAATTAACGAATACGAATACATCGTACATACTTTCTAATATTTTAGTAATCAATAAATTACAAAATGTACAAGGGAATGAATGTTCTTGAGGCGAAATCAAATTTTTCTGCTAAACCAAATATACGAAGAGTTCGGCTTACTAATGAAGTGAACCAAATTTAATTTGAAAAAATTTAAGAAAATCGATCTTCATCCTCTGAAGCCTACTAACTGGATACTCAAATATACTTTTGCAATTATGGGTATAAATTACACAAGAAATACCTATTTTGAACAGCAAAAATCGAAATAAATACATTTATAGAAATTTTGCTGAAATTTAAAGAATATGGCATTTTTTCAAATTCATATATTAGTTTTAACACATTTGATGAAAAATATAATTTTAATTTTGAAAAAAAAATTTCTTATACGAATCAGAAATATTTTTTACTAAAATATATGTAATACTTTCTTAAATAAATAAAAATTACATAAAAATTAGATAAAGAAGACTCGGTAGGTACACACTGTTAATCGTCTGAAAACGGGTAATTTTTATGATAATTCTACAGCAAATTAAATGTAAATTAATTTATACAGCGCGAAATTTGATTAAAAGCGAGATTTAAAAGCACATTCGGAATGAATAAAATTTACATAAAGCAGATTTGCATCCGACGAACGCCAAGGATTGAATAAATCAAATTATGATCATCGTCGCCCTTTACACGCACCCACATACACAACTTTATACATATTATATATGTATGTTTCAGCTAAAGGGTACATATAATTCGCTTAATGAAACAGAAAATTATAACATAATTCTTAAACAATTTCATTATTTAAGATGATACGAACTATACTATGTATGATTCAAGACTGAAAATTTCATTCTTTAACGGTAGAATGTACATACATATGTACATAGATATATACGTGTACAACCTATATACGTGGCAACGACTGCGATGATATTTAATTGGACGAAAAAAAAGACGTACCCTGAAACCTGAAAAATAAAAGTTAAATTTCCTTTTTGAGCTTCGGACGATGATAAAAAAAGTTTTTCGCATAAAGAAAAAAAAAAGAAAAGCTCACCTTTTGTCGAAGGGTCTGCGTGTGCGAAGTGCGCGCTTCAGAAAATTTGATGCCAACTTTCAACGGACGCGACCGGTCACACTGGGACTACAAACCGGAAATGGTGAGGCTTGGATATGCTATGACCGGATATGTGTTGATATGAGAGGATGTGCGATCGTGAGCAGACCGAAGGCGAATGGGTTCAGAGCGCCGCCATCGCCTCCTTATATATCGAGAAGCGCCATCTCATTAGGGTTGTACAATTTATTCAAAGTACGCAAATAGTTCCAGGCAATACTAATTTGGTTCATGCTATTAATGAAAATTTGAATGAATAAAATCGACCGATGAAACAGACTAATTTTATGATTTCAACAATCACACTTATGGTAATTTCGGCCAAACGGACACAGTATAGTTTTTAGCTCTAGCTATTCAAGTTCGAAAAAACCTCCTACAGCTATAGACATTATCAAAGAAATATCAGATAATACAAGACTATCTTGTGTATTTAATTCATTCGGATCCTTTGTAAGTTGATGCATTTCATATATCAAAGGTGAGTTTCCTTTTGAATTCAGGTCTAGTTGGCAGCCCTGATACAAATACTGACCACTGTCAATTTGTTCGCGCTTGTTGCTGATCCACGATCGACATGGTCATGCATTTTGCACTAAAAATTCAAAGAATTAAGCACTTATCGATTTGTAGTTTTCTATACACATGTCACGGTTAACGCCGTAGTCAAAGAAAAGACGCTAAAATATTATCGAGTATCAAATGATTGGCGACAAATCGAATGTACTGTATATAGGGTAATTTTATCAAAGGTAAATTTCTATACAAAGATTTGTAGAATGTTTTAGTACCTTTTTTTTCTCACACCGCCAGTGTACATATAATGTAGGCTATTGATAACGAAAATAAACGCTTCTCCACCAAATTGTATTTTATTGGCTAAAAGGTGCCATTGTGATCCAACGCTTATTCATATCGATTCCGTATATCTTTTTGCCCTTAACTTCCGCGTTGCTTTACATTTGAAGTCGAACAATATTACTGACTTTTTGTATGGAGTTGAATCGTGCGTTTGATATAGATTTTTATGCGGGATGCGGCGGCTGTTCCTCATTTTTAATTATATTTTCTCAATTAAAGGCAAATCCTCTATCAACCTCTTTTTTTTTTTTGGTTTTTCATGAAAGATTTTCTGAGCCATTTAGAGTGTCAGATGTTCCACCGCTTAGCTTATTCCTAAGAACAATGTCCGAAATTTGGACTTCAAATTAAACCTTAACCACGCTTTCTGCAAACCTCATCTTTGCTAGTATTCTCAGTTTGTTATATATGCTTCGTTAGCGTGTATCAATAAAATACAACGTATCGATTTAGTATTTGAATAAATGAATAGCGTTGCCAAACGTCATAACGTTATCGACATCGAATCAAATATCGTACAAAAACGAAACAAAATCACTACAAAATCTACTAAATATTAACTGCATGATATTTATTAGCATAAAGCCACGATAGAGTTTTGTAAATAGTAGCTGAAATATTGAACGGTTCACATATAAAACTATCTATAGTTGTACTTATGTGACATACATAGTTAAAAGTAGTTCTCATCGTTTTCTATGTGAAATGCGGATTATACGTATGTATGTATCGAAAACGAACGAGTACAGGATGTGAATCGAGTCTATCCCGAAGGAGAAGCACTGTGTGTTGTTACCACTTACACAACGCGACAATTGAAATCGGAAGATACTATTTTTATACATCTTTGTAAGAAAGTTGACAAATTGAGAATGGGGGTGATTGACACTATTCCCCAAGAAATTGAATCGAAAAAATTCGCAAAAAAATAATTCAGTCAAGGGAAGAAAGGGTGTAAAATGCATTTTATTTGCTCGTTCTGTCTATAGCCAATTTAAGCTACGTTCGTGACAAATAATGAGCGTGTAAAGTTTCATAAGTATTCGAGGAGACAGGCTCGTAGCAAAGTTACAGTAATTCAGTTAGAGACTCGGCAAAACAAACCAGTTTGCTGGTGCAGGGGATGCGATTAGAGACTCGTAGAGACTGGAGACTTTGGTTGCTGGAAGTTTGCCACGAGGCGTTCGTTTTCCCTGTTACCGATGCGCATTTCCACTATCGGAAGTCGCGTTACAAATATCAAATTTAGATGGGGAAAATGAAAAGCGCCAGGCAAGCTTTTCCCGGACACATGAAACAATCGAGATTAGCTGCGATAGGCAGACGAAGGAGCCGGCGAAATACGTGAGATGAATTGATGTTGTTGAAATCGCCACAACCAGTACTATACTAAATAATAAATTTACTAAAATAATAATTTATAATGTATGTAATTGTCAGACCTCATTTTATGTATTATGGTTCATTATTAAATATGTTAGATAAGTCAACTAGAGATAGATTGCAAATATTACAAAATAGAGGTATGAGATGTATTTTAAATGCGGATAGGTATGCTTGTATTAAAAAAGATGATGATTGAATTAGATTGGTTGAATGTGAATGATACTTTGAGGATTTGTATGTTCGTATTTATATTTAAGTTAGATAATAATATGTTACCATCATATTTTAGTAAATTTATTGTGAGAAGAATGGATGTATGTATGTGAATATTATTTAAGGAATAAAAATAATTTAAATATAAAAAATGTTAAAATAAATAGAAATAGGAGAAGCATCTTGTACAGAGGTGTTTTGGAGTATAATAGACTGCAGGATGGAATTAGAAGTTTCAAAACTATTGAAAAATTACTGGAAGTCTTAAAAAAACATCTCTGTACAGGTGCGTAGTTAAGGATTATAATTAATTAGCTTAAGCTACTGTATTATATAAATAAATAAATAAGCCATAAGTTTAGAAAAAAACTTCATTTTATAATCGTCCAGATTTCATTGCACTAATCAAATTAATAATCGTACATATTGGACAAATGGATCATTACAATCAATGAAATGTTAAATATAACTCTAATTTGTAACAGTGGAAATAAATTGGAAAATATGACTGACTGAATGAATTAACTTTTATTTTCTGTGAATCACTTTATGTACGTAACATACAATGTACATTATATGGAATACATTATAAAATCAAACTACATTTATATGATTATATGTACATACAAGTCCATACATACGTATTGTATCCTCAGAGCAAAAATATGATATATGTACATATACAAAATATTAAATTGTTCTTGGCTGCAGTTTTAAACATTGAACTTGTCAGCATAAAATCAGGGCAACTTTATATTAAAATGACGATTGTACATATTTTACTGGTTAAATTTTTAGATTCTATTTCATTGTTATTGAATTTACACAAGTAAAATATTCAAATTGCATGAAAAAAGTCTGGACTGGCACTGGGTGTGCTCCGAGAATATTAGTAAAACGTTTGTACTTTTTGATGACAAAACAAATTGTAGCGTTAATTGGATGTGTCACTTGACTGCCCTGATAGAATAATTAAAGAGGAAACAAAGTTGCATTCGAAACTCATTTTCGCAAAATCGTGGACATGTCACCATTGTGCTCCGAGGACGCGATGTGTATGTATGTATGTACATAGCTTCTAAAATAAATTAAGGCACTGATTTATAATGATATTTCATTTGAAATTGTTATATGTAGACTAAGTTGAAAATTATTAGGATTCTACTTGTACGTAAGAAAGAACACTAATGAAAAAGACATTAATTCTACATTAGGGCGTGAAACCACCTAAATCCATCTTGATTTCATTTTTATTCTAAAAAACGTTAGTGAGTTGAAACGTGAGTTTCGCGTACAAAATAGTATACCTATATACATATATATAGGTATAAATCTAGAACAATACTTCAACTAGGTATATTCATTTTATCATTTCAAAATACTACATACGCTCGAGCGCAACATAATTTTAATCTAATCCGTTGATTAATTGCAAACAAGAGCGAGAGGTAACGACTAGATAACGCGTATTAATTACAAGTTGGTTCCACATTGCATGCTTTGAGACACAATACACACACAATATATATGTACATACATAGAAATTCCGAGTTTCTGGAGCTTTAAAGGTCGGAAAAGCCGAACTAGAGAGAGCACGCGCGACGAGCCGTTAATCCTTTTCAATTTGCCCGCGAGTTTGTATTCAAACGGCGTACGCACATTTTCATCGGCGAAAAAAAAACAACAACAACAACGAAAACACTTTTCCGACCCGTTTGCGAAACAAACGTGTCGAAACGAAGAACCGTACATAAATTAGCGTTGTTTTATCCGAACCGTTTCAACTCCCCAGGGGCGATTAGCAATATCGCTCCAGTTAATAAGAGGCTCTAGACCAGTGATGCATAACCCGCGGCCCGCGGGACGCACGCGGCCCGAAATGACACTGATTGCGGCCCAAAATGACAAGTACTTCATTGAATATAAAAAAAATTCTATGTTTGATATGTTAACAAATTATGCAGTGGCAAAGGAATATATCAATGGGTTAGTGCACAGATATTGTATCTCCAGTTTAAAAAAAATTGAGTTATCATACACAAAACGTCCATCTGCATCAAACCTTCATGTTTAAAAAGTATTGTATGTTCAAATAGTATATTTGAGAAGATGTTTCCTTATTCAAATATATAATATGTCCATTTCGTTCATAGTTTTCATGCAAAAGAGATGTATGTTACTTAAAATATTTTAAAACAAAACTGGACATACAATATCTGTGCACTAACCCATCGATATGTACATACATATATAATCTGAATCGTCACTAACAGAAAACCATACAGTGCTGTTTTATGCTGTACTATTTTTTCAAGGGTAGAAATTTGAGACCAAAATTAATTTTTTTACAAATGTCTCACACTCTCTACAATGCAGTTGCCGTCTATTTTTAGACAATTGTTTTCAAGACACGCATTTTAGTGTTAGCTCTCCCTAGAATGTCGTCAGTGCACAACGTTTGCGAAACAATATTAAAAATTCGCCGTGATTCCCATTTATTTATTATTTAACAGTTTAGAGCCTTTATTGATGAAATTGATGCTGAATATAACCTATTGTACTACTGCGAAGTTTGTTGGTTAAGCAGAGGCAAGGTTTTGAATAGATTTGTGTTACTTTTAAAATAAATCAAAATGTTCCTTGTAAACAAAGGAAAGTCTATTGATATATTGGAGGATCCTCAATAGCTGTGTGATAGCAATAGCATTTCTGACAAATATTACAATTGATTGCAAGGGAAAAATCATTACATCTCAGACTTCCAGGGAAAACTTAAATTGTTTTGCTTCATAGCTGAGAGAAAAAATCTCTCCGCACTGCAAAGAAATGTTATACTTAAATGGCATTGATTCCAGTCAAAAGTATATGCTTGCCACAACATCCAAATTCAAGAATCTTTGAAAGGAGATTTTGTGCGGCCCGTGAACAATTAGAAGATGAATAAATTGGACCTTCTATCAAATAGGTTGTGTACCACTGCTCTAGACGTACGTATATACATATGTATGTATGTACGTATAGGCTCGGTCAGGGGTTTGTAGACTCGGGCCGTGGGCCAAAGTGGGAACATTTCGGTTAGGGGTTTTGGAGGATGTCGGTAGCAGATGTGCACTTTATGTCTGCTTGCAAGACCCAATAAGGTCTGTAGGACACCGCCTACTGCAGCAGTACAGGGTTTTGTATAGTATGGTGGGGTGAGGGTAGGTGTTTCTTGCAATAAGACCGATTTATTCGCGGCCATTTTTTACGGTATGAAAAAGTTTTATTAGGTACGGTAGAGGAACGGTGCCGGATAGTTAATTACTAACTCGGAAAGCTCATAAGCTTTGTGGGAACTTTACTTTTTTGCAGCGTCTCTACGGCTCGTTAACGAAACCCTGAAAATTTGCCCCCGAGCACGCTCGTTATTAACGCCAGTTTTTACGGTAACTATTCGATGTATTATATATATTTTTTTAATTGTCGAACGTGTGCTACTGTTTTAATTAATTTTTTTATCTGTCATGAACTATTTTATTTAGGTGGTTGAAGTAATTTACTAGCATTTTATATTCAAAGCTCCTGTCGTAGTTGAAACTATTGGAAAAGTGGCAATGCATCAATCAAAATACTGCAGTGCAGTCCGTTGAAGACACGTGAATAAAAAGTAGATAAAACAAAGCTTCAAAAGATTACCCGGTGACGTTTTGTTTGCGAGACTTTTGTTTAAAATCGTAAATCTTTGGCGTAAGTATAATCAACAAAGTTAGCTTACAACATTGTAAATGTATAACAAATTTGTTAATTTCTCAGTCTTGATATTATATTTTGAAATAATAACACAATAAAACATACAATTCAATAAGGCAACTAATTAATCGGTCTGAATTTAATCAATGAACGGTTAGTAATTTTTCATGGAGATAGTCAGTTATTATATTTAGAAAACGGTCAGTAAAAAATATAATTTTGATAAGTAACCTTTTCACGAACGGTCAGTTACTGACCGTTTACTTTAAATACCGACCGTTTAGTATTAATTACTGATCATTTAATAATTATATTTATTGATAAAATATAATTATATATTTTTGGTGAGAAACTTTTTCGTAACTTACTGATCACGTAAGTAGGTACTGACCCATTGTAAAACTTACCGATCATTTATTAAAATTACTCGCCATTTGGGTAAAATAACTGACCGAAAATCGGAAAAGTTACCGACCTAATAAATACAGGCCATTCAATAATATATTGCAAAATGTACCTACTTAAAAAGCATATTTTGGGATTTCATTTTTATATATTTATTTATTGCAGTTATAAAAATTTTGTGAATAAATTTGCGCAATAATTCTGTACCGCATATTCTACATATGCTGTATTTGCAAAGTGCTTCCTCAAAGATAATTTACTTATCTTATCAAGTGAAATGTAATCTTATATGTCTTTCTTATATAATATTTACGAAGAATAATAGAAAATTTTACCTTGAAACATAAGTATAGCCTGCGATTTCAGACATAACCAAATCTAAACACCAAAAACAATTAAAAATATTATTTCAAACACAATAAAATGACCGGTAGGTAGAAGTGCACCACATATCGATGTTTGCTATACGATTTTCGAAAGGTCTTGTTGATGGGTCATATAATGTGGCACGCCAATTTGGGGGGATTTATGGTATATGACGAATCGTTCGCCTTAATAGTGTATTATAAAATTTGCATAACAATAACGTTTTCTCGCAGCAGTCTCGGTGTAATTTCCCGTCGCCATGTTTACTGAATTTATTTGGGCGTTAAGTGAGAACGTTAGTCGAGATTACGCTTGTCCCGCAATGCGGTAACCGAAGTGTGGTTTTAACCTGAAATCTCAAAGAAAATACTAAGCCGTCGAAGAGCAAATACACTTCATGAGATAGCGAGAGCTCTTGCACTCGAAATAGACGCTGAAAAAACCGTCTGAAAAACCAACGCGAAGGTCGTATGTCGTCACAAAATGACGAAAGTCCACCAGAACTGCTCGTAATGAAGTTGAGAGCTTCAGGAGACTAGCGTATGGCTGAAATTGGCGACAAAAATAAATATAAAAAAGGAAGAGGGCGACGTAAAACGAAACAGAAGTTAGTTAAATGAGAATACTTTCTAAACTTAAATCGTTTATCAAAGTTTGTGTACCTTTCGTGGAAAGTTATGGGCTTTTTTTTCGAGTCCGGAGATTAAGGTGTTTTTCGCCGAGTGCAAAATGACTGGAATATTTTAAGCATTTTTGACATATTTCTTTATTTAACATAGGTAATTCATAATCAATCGTTAATTAATCATACTTAAGCTTAAATTTACAATCCATATATATATATTTGTCTTACCAAGCCTATAATTTTGAATAACCATTATATTTATGATATGGTTGCTATGATGTTAAATCGTGGTACGAATCCGTTAAGAGTTATTGAATTTTAATTAATTTATATTCTGTTTTATATATAGGTTTGAGCCAATTTCTACGAGTATATCTATAGAGTTATGGAGATGTGGAAGGAATTCAATTTATGGTTTAAAGTAAAACATCACAGACGGAAAAGTTTAATGGTTTTCTTGCGGTATCTCAGTTAGTTCACAAGTTTAAGTGCTGTGATAGCAAACTTGCATTTGCATTCAAGTTTAGCTATTTTTTAGCGTCGCATCTTATAATTTATTCATTTATATTTTAACAATATTATATTAAATTAAGGAAATACTATTAACTTTAAAATGAATACTGGAAAATTTTAGTGTAGAAATAAAAAAAAAATGCCATAGAGATGACTAAAAAGAATAATATGCACGTATTTTTAAAATAAAAATATTATTTTAAAAAATTTAAACGAAAGGGTTGTTATTCGTACTAATTTTCTCCAATAGATGTCACTCAAAAATAATTTTTTTTTATACAAACAAATTTATTGAAGAAAAATTAGATGTTGCTCAATTTTTAAATAAAATAAATTAAAAATATTTACAATGTTATAAATATTAATTAAATAAATATTATAAATGATTACTGAAATTATTCTATTGAGGAATCGTATTTTTTTAATTTATGCCATCTATGGAAAAATTTTCCAACTATTTTTACAGTTTTCCGGATTTATTTAGAAATTTTGGCTATTATTATATTAACTTTTACGATCATAAAAATAGCGGTTCATAAAAAATGGCATATTTTAAATTTGCACACTTCAAGAAGAAATGAGCTAGAAAATATTATATAATATGTAGATATTATGTAATATGTAATATATCGTTGTGGAAGCTTTTCAACGTTATTTAACGCATACGGTCCTATGATAAATGGTATAAGCCATTTGATTTGTTATTTTTTCATATATTATGAACAAAATGAACAGTTCATAACACGCCTCGATGACTAATGTGCCGACGCGTGAAATAATCTCAAATAATGCGACGTGCGGTGAAAAATCGCAGAAGAAAAGGTTAAATCTGTAGGTACACACGTCACAACTCTAATTATAAATTTTTATACAAGAGCATAGGTTTACGTGGAATACTGTATAAAATTTCATTCATCTGATTGTGCAATGGCGCGCGATCGTACCACGATTTTGTTCGGATGCAATGGAGATTCTAGCATCTTCACAGGTAGTGCGTTTCCTTGACATCTATTGTTGTGTGGCCATCTGCAGTCAAAGAATAAGTCTGAGTGCATCCATGCACCTTTGTGATGCACCGGCGACATAACAATGTGATGTTTTTTAGTCTCCGAGGAGTTGAAACCCCACGGAATGCAATATGCCAGCTTTAAACCCCGCACAAATATACTCCAATCAAAATTTTAGATACCCTACAATTTTTATTATTTGTTTATTACGTTTTATATCATATTAAAAATACAAAAACTTCAAATATAATTTATGATTTTTCATCGCTAAAATAGTTTTTATTAAGATTTTTTAAATATTAATGGTGTTAAAATGAGTTTATCTTATCATATTACCGATTCTATCATATTATAACAGACGATGTAGGTGTTTTATAA
This sequence comes from Parapsyche elsis, assembly GCA_022651745.1. Taxonomy (NCBI): domain Eukaryota; kingdom Metazoa; phylum Arthropoda; class Insecta; order Trichoptera; family Hydropsychidae; genus Parapsyche; species Parapsyche elsis. The sequence continues at coordinate 9,057,897 of JAGVSN010000010.1, forward strand.
ATAAAATTTAATTAAAGTTTAAATTTTGTTAGAGTTAAGTTTTTCATTTTTGTCTATGAGATTAGTAAAACGAATGAGAAAAATGCATAAAATTTTCATTAGTGGTGCACGGGACAAATTAAAGTAGGATTTTCCATTGAATGTACATATGTTACTGAATGAGGAAAGTGTTCAATTTTCCATTTCCTATTTCGTACATTGCGGTTTAGCGCACATATTCATCTCGAAAATTATATTTCGTTGGTGGAATTTCCAACAGCGAGTGAGTGAACACACAAAATAGTGTGAAGAAAATCAAAAAAATTAATCATAATATTTCTTTGATATAACCGTTATATGTATATAACGTATATGTAATTACATACATACATATATTGTTCAAGATTTTTCAACTGATATTTGATTCGGTGCAAAGGTGAAAGGATTATGAGTTAACCCTTAACGGCCGGCGACACAAAGGTTGTCATAGCCGCGTTCTAGGACCATCTGCTCGCTTCAATAACGCATTGTTTTGCCCAGGTGAGCTTTGGCGTAACGAGCTTACACGGGGAAAGCTCTGGCTTTGTGCGTTGCTCAGATGAAATCTTCCGACATTGAATCTGCCTTGAAATGGACCACCATGATTATGTACTTCCGTTATGTGTCGTTCGACCACGTTACCTATAGATTGAACCCAAAAATTTGAAACACAATAGAGCAAAACAGTGTACACCCCAAGAAACAACAATAGCTTATTTATATTGATTGTAAGAAAAGCTAAATGACTTTTGCAAGTGTATTTCAAAAAAAACAAAGTATTGTGTATTTCTTAAACTTAGTTGATAAAAATGAAGAGAGTGGAAAGTGGAGTATCAGGAAAAGTCGTATTATAGAAATCATACGGTTATCGAAGAACATCAAACTGTTTGCAGAGCTACAAAGTGTGGGTGTTGGATCACTTTATTGTAAAAATGGAATGACACTTAACGATATGTTTGCACCGAATCTTGTAAGCTTTTAATGCGATTTATCGAAAGCGAGTGTTTGCATGAGATTTAATACTGGTCGTTAAATTGCGCTTTAATAAATACTCTAAGCAGGGTCGAAATAGGAATTTTTCCACGATGTTGAACACTAATATGTTTGAAAGCCTTATAATTAAGCATAATATTTCAATATTATTATAATAAGATTCTACGGCAATTAAGTTAATTCCTTTAAACAACAAACTAGTATGCAAAGTTCAAAAAATTCAATCCAATCAAGTACCTATTCTCAAATCTTCTAATTTTGATATTGTCAATTGTCAGCGAAATCGTCATTTTTATCCGTCGGCTTAAATTAAACATTACCGATAGGACTAGATTCGACCCTGAAAATTAATCCACACTGCTGAAAGTATCGTCAATGTAATAACAAACGTGTGTTAAAACTGAAATAGTTACACATTGATAATAGTTCTGAAAATTCCCACGCAATAAATTTATATGTCGGACGCGCTCCAAACAAACGTCAAGATTTTAGTACTTCGGAGAAATTTTGGACAAACTTTTTAATAGAAGGATGCTCAAGTTTTCAATGCATATGGGAGATGTTATACAATGTCACAGTAAATAAATAAATGAACTAGTTGAAATACAACGATACGTGAAATTCGCGCTTTCGTTTGCCCCACCCCACAAAATATAATTGCGACCATTCTTAGGTCACGACAATAAGAGCAATGTTGGAATAAAAATAGCATATAATCTACGAACACATTTGTTATGTAATTGCGATAGTAAGAAGATGCATCGAATGATAAGGTGGGTCGTGTGGGTGACAGCGCAAGTTAATATTCTCTAATTTTACAACTACACATGTAGTATATTAACAAGTAGTAGGTGTTTTTATGTACATGTGTATCTGTATGTGTCACGTACGTCACTGGTCCCTATGGGCCATCAACAGGTGTTGTTGTAATTGAGTTTTAGCGGTTGTTTGATGGTGTTGGGGACCCCTTATAAGGGCGGCAAGGCGGTTGCACCACCGGAGTGCTCTGTCGACCGCTGCCTCATCTGCACCATACCAAACAACGGTAACGACACACTAAAATACTCGAAATCTTAAGCTTTTCCAAAAAAATGTCGTCTCTGATATAATATGGCAAATTCTAAATACTTAATCTTTCGTTTATTTTAAATTTTTTTACAATAAACATTCATTATGGGAATGTATTTGTTTTGTTTTTTTTTTTATTTTTCTCTAATTCGATTCCAGTTTAGTTACGTTCAAACCATACTAGAATTTGTATTTTTATTGTAAATAATACAGTTTCTATACTTCGTATATGGTTAAAGTAAAAAAAAGTTTCAATACAAAATTATGTATATATGTATATGTATCTTGATACATGCATACATATATGTACTATTACACTAGTCAAAATTTCTATTGCACTAAGCTTGCATGAATATAATTCAATTTTTAATATTAAACACGCATAATTTAAGCTTAAAAAATTAAATTAATTTGAAATACGAGCTAAACGATTCATAAATTTATTAATTTAATTGTAAAATGCAATAAGGAAACTTAAATATTCGTGTTTTCTGTGCGTTAGGTTCATTCAATTGAAATTTTTTTTACAAGTTTAGTTACAAGTTTAATTTAAAATATGAATTATAAGTCAAATCAGAATAAATGATAGAATCAATTTGAATGTCTATTAAAGTTACTATATAAAATGTTAACAATTAAGGGTCGCATATAGTACGTTTTATATTAATCTGTCGATTGTTTCAGAAGATCATCAATCATTGCAAAGATGAAGGTGACGAGCGCTTTCAACGGATTCACCACAATCGTCATTTTAGGAATCATCATCATCCTATTCTTGGCCGAAAGCAATGCGGGTAATGTAAATTTTAATTCATTTAAAATTAAATGACTTTGAAAGATTTAATATTTTTATTAATCATTTGGATTATTAAGAGAACATTTTATGCACTTGACGGCTGTTTCACAATCTAACAATCCGTAAGCTCCACTTAAAAATTCAATAAATTGATTTTAATGATAAAGTATAGGACAGCGTTCCGCATAAGTGTTCGTCTTAAAATAAAATTTAATCCCTCTTTTGTGCATTCGATCGTTTGTGAATCGTTCGCCAATTTAATATAAGCTTTCGTCGAAACAAAAGCGTATCAATCGTTCGATACAATACGGTAGATTAATTCTATTGTGAATTTTAAACCAATATAATTGCTCGAAATATTAAAAGCGATCGAGTCGGCTTTGCTTAACGATCACTATTTTCAGAATTCTATTGTACAATAATTGGAATGTTATATAAACGTGCAAAAGTTCATTAATGATTTATCCATCACACGGTTGAGCATCGGCACGTTGTGGTATCAAAGAAAACCACATAGTTATCTATTTAATGAGTGGTAAATTTTCCGCCCGGATTATCCCTCAGATTAGTTACGATACTGTTACACCATTATTATCCTCGAAAAAGAGCACTCGAACACTTCATTTTGGAGTACACGTATGTTTATTCGATACAAATAACAAAAAATTCACAATATTAAAATCACTATAGAGAAAATCTTTCACTAAAAAAAAAGAACCAGTATCATCATACATACATATATTTGCTTTGTAACTAAATTTTTATATAACTACATATTATAAACTGTTTCATGAACGTTTAGATATTAGTATGACAAATAATCCAATTTTGATATTCAGACAAGGATTTCTTTCATTCAATAATAATAACAATTTCAGACAATTTTTTTAAATTCTCTTGGATTATAATTGAATCCACAGCTCTGGGTGAAAAATCCGTGAAAATATACACGATTTCAGGTTTTTAAGGTACAGGTGAATAAGTCTTAAGCATAAGTGGTGCATAAGTTTTGAAATTAAGCAATTATTGAAACTATACTACTATGTATGTATAAAGAAATTAAATAGTATGTATGTACATATGTAGGTGTTAAATTATTTGAATTTCCAAAATGCAGCTGGTTAGTTTCAGCTCGTAATATTATATTTACAGTGTGCGGTGTTAGTTCATTTTTATATTAAATAGCGAATGTATATTAAAATCGCAACAAACTTGATATTAACTTGGAGAACGATAAATTTCATTTCAAAACTTATTACGTGCACAAAAGTGAACACGAGAATAACTTGACACGTTGTTCATATCGCACAATGTTTAAAATATATCTGAAATTATTAGATTTTGTATAAAAAAAAAACAAGGAAAAACAAAATAAATGAAACTCCTTCGGGAAAATCCCTTGTCAATTGATAACTTTTGTGTCCTAAAGAGATTTCTATTCAAAAGGTGTGTCGTTTTGTTCGTATTCGCACTTTTGTACGTGATATGAATGTGCGGAAATATTATTCGACAAAGAAGAGCGAGCAAACTCTCGAAGGCCATTTTCAGGTGTGATTTTTGGAATATTGCATTTAGTCAGTGCATATGAATGCAATTAAAGTTAATCCTCTTGAGGGGGTTTGTATAGCGAATGCTATTAACAAGTTCATTCATTCCCATATTGTACGCTATAATTATTGTAAATCATTCAAAATAAAGTATAGAGAATTCAATAATTTACAATTAAATTAAATTGAAAGAATATGTTTTACAATAATTTGTTAGTATTTATCGTACTATACTTGTCGATAGAACTTCTCGAATATACGTTCGTATTTTCCGTTTATTTAAATCGAAATTTTGCAAATCGTTTCGCATGCCATTCAATAGCGATTTCTCATTGACAATTGGCGGTTTCGATTAGCGCATGTTTGTCCAACACTCGTAGATAATCGTGTATCGTAATGCTACCCATACATTCTACAACGTATTCGAGATATTTACATATTTGTCTATTTTCAAAAAAAGCGAAAGCCCACTTTCGTTCGAAATGCCACATCAAAGTCGTTCGTTTAAATACAAAAGAAAAAAAGGAATTTACCGATGCGACATTATCAGATATTTAAATTTAGAATATATTTTATCCCTTTGTCATTTTGGTTAGGTAAGTAAGATCCACGTCAATTCACACTTATTTTGTGCGTGTATAATTTTGATTTCAGACAGAAATTCTCAGTCGAAAAGCAGCGGTGAGTCGGGCGATCATCGCAAGAAAAAAAAATGTAATTGTATTATTAATTATTGTTAAATTTTAATGTGCATTTATCAACACCACAACATCTCGAATGTGATCATCTGCAAGCTAATGCATCTTAACCCTGCACTGTCGTCGTATTTTGTCAAAATATCTAAAAAGAATTCGGGTGTGGCCAACCCATGACTTTATCCATATATTTGAGGAATATAAAGAGTAACGAAAATGTTTTTGAACTTGAATCAAATTTTGCTCGAGCCGGAGAATATTGCCTCGAACGTAGCGAGCAACGAACGAACGTATCATAATATGAAATAAACAATTTTCAACGCATACTGAAACATGATAAGCCGTCACCTCTACTATACCGATTTTGATGAGTTTTATTTTTAAACTCACCATTGCTATAAGAATTCTAATTTTATAATATTATGAAGATTCAAAATATATATAAAGCAGAAAAAAATAAAAAAACAAAAAATCGTCCAAGAGTAAACTGCCACTTCCGGTAAACGGATTTTGACCAAAATTATAGAATCTTTTAAACTTTACGTGAAAACTATAGATAACAGGATTTTTGACTTTTTTACAAGAAAACAAAAAAAAACCAACTTCCGGTTGAGTGATTTCAATGATTCAATTTCAATATTTAGGCCGAAAAAAACAACTAAATCTCCTATAAATAATAGAGTAAACTGCCACTTCCGGTTGGCGGATATTGACCAAAATCATAATATCTCTTAAACCTTACGTGAAAATAATAGATATGAAATTTCAGCTTGATAGACTTGATAGTTTCGGAGAAAAAGTTAAAGTTAAAAAGTACACCGTCATACAGACATTTTCTAGAAATCATGAAAACGTGATCAGGGGATGATACCTGATACAAATCAGTCAAAATCTCGAGGTCGAATTTTCGCACGATCACAATGCGATGTTTTTTCCGATTCGAACAATTTTTACTTTATCCGATTAGGATAAAGTAAAAAACCATCCGTCCAAAGCATTGAATGCAAATCGCATGTTTTTCTTTAACATCGACTTTTTAAAAATACTTAATTTGAAACGTGTTATTTTTTTTTAATTTTTCAGCAAATTGTCTCCAATATGGTCATTCATGCTGGGGAGGTAATCATTTATTTTTTTAATATTTTATGTATTATTTTTTCACAAAAGTTTTATTGGATATTAAAATATACAGGTCATGGCAAGAGGCAAATGCCTACTGAAATACAACGTCAAGCTCCCATTTCGGAAGATTGGTCTTTGCCCAGATCAATGTATCCTAATTACAAGCGATCACCAATGTCAGAAATAGCTTTCATCCTCAATGTATCTATTTTATAACAATTTATTAGCAATGATTTGATTATATATTTGATATTGCGAAATTAAATTAAATATTGGTTTTTTAAGCGCCCGCCCCTCGAAGTCGCTAAAGAAATAGCAATGTTGCGACACGCTTCAATCTCACCAAATTCTGATGATGGAAATGAAAGACGTAACATTCTCAAGTAGATATTTTATAATTATATTTGAGCGATTTAAAATTCATAAAAAAAATACTAATTTAAATAAATTTTTTTTAAAAACAGTCCAGATAATAACGAAGAACAATTGGCTCCAAGGAATATGTTTTATTTGACAGACCAAGTAGCAGATCCTGAAAACAATTTATTGCAAATTTTGGTAAATTATATCTTTATATAAATGATATATAATTAAAATAAAAATTTTATATTAGTTAGTATATTTATGAAATTTTTTTGCAGAATGATAACGATGCGGTTAAAAAATAATTGATTTTTATTATTTCAAAGGATAAAACACAACAAAAAAATTGAAAATGTATTAGTTTTTTATTATTTATTTTGTTTGTAAATATCAAAACATGTTATCTTACAAGAAATACATATAATAAAAATTTTTACCTATGTAAAATAATACCCGAATATATATATAATTGGCTGGATATATTCGTGTAATATTTTACAATTTTATTACAAAGTTTTATTATATTTTACAAAGTTATTTATTTCCCAAAGTCAGATAAAATTAAGAATATATTGATTACCTGTGTATTGAAATAAACTAAAAAAAAGTATACATATACATACATAATTAAGGCAATCGTCGTATAGTAAAATTAAGTGTCAAAATTTTTGTGTATTCATAAAGTTATAATAAATATTCAATTGCAAGATTATCTTTTATTTAATACCTCTATATGTATAGGGATTCGATAAAACTTTAATTATTACATCATTATAATATACTAGTCACTGCCCGTTGACAGTGTTATCGATAATAGTGAAGTTATGTACATACATACATCTATGTATGGTAAGCGATTTGTGCTAACCTTGCCGTGAGTGTATGTGGGAGTGAGTGCATGTGAGAGTGAGTGTACATATGTATGTGTATGTGCCGTGAGAGTATGCGAGCGTTACATGGCTACCCAGCAAGGCAAACCCTCGAGCTACTATTTATAGTACTATACGGAATACGCTATAATAATACAGGATGGTGCATATATAGCGTTATAAATATACTTCGCAAATGGCGACCATTTGTGAGGTATTATTTTAAGAATTAATGTTAACGTTTTTCCAAAAAATGTGTTCAAATTTTGAGAAATAAAAAATAAAAAATATTAAAAGAATAAATGATTTAGACCTTTACGCTTTAATCGCTCATGGGCTATAATAGTGACAGAACTCCAAAAATTCACTTGTTTAGATAAATGGGTTTTATGTTTCCGTTATTATTGAAACACTATGAATTAATGGAATAAAGATTAGGCATTAACTAATGACTCACTGTTCAATATTGAATTAACAGATGTGAAAATGTTGTTGCTGAAAAGAGGACTAATTTGGTATGTTTTGACTCTTACTAACTCCAAGATCGTATTTTTTGAGTTGTCCCACTATTGTAGCCCATGAGCGTATATGTACGAGTCTGTATGTGCATATGTATGTATGTGCCACTTGTAGTAATAATATTATCATTGTAATACAGGGTCCTCAACCTATTTGGGAAATGGGCCGGTTCAGAATTTTGAAATGTATTGAGGGGCTGGATGAAAAAAAATCTTATTGGAATCTAATTCAAACCAATTTGCATATATTTTTTATGGTTCAGCGACATTAGCGCGCGAGACATTAGCGCGCGAGACATTAGCGCGCGAACATTAGCGCGCGAACATTAGTGCGCCGACGTTAGCGCGCAATTTATAATTTTTATATTTGATAAAAAATAATAGAAAACAATTATTCTAAAAACTAAAAACACATACACGAAATAAGAACCATAACAATCAATGTTTGTTGATTTTATAACAATTGACTTATGTACATATAATGGTTTAAGAAGAAAAAAAGCGGCACGAGTTGTTTCAATATGTCTTTGTCGGTTTCGCAAAAATTGATAACATTTAAATATTTTCTTTTAGTTTCAATAAGTCTTTGTCGGTTTCATAACAATTGGCTTTTAGTTAAAGTCGCAATGACCTTTACTTTGTACATAAGAGGACCGAAACTGTTTCATTTCGCCGCCGCTGCCGCTGGACACAAAGCTCAAATTTTATTGCTAAATATTATTTATTTATTAATACTCTTTCGGCAAAATCACCGTCGTCCTCAAACGGTTAACTCTACTTTCTATCGATAAACATTTTGGAAACCAAACATTTATGGGTTAAGCGATTAACTAATAAAAACAAAGTGGAGAAACGCTCATATACATTAAATAATATTTGGAAATTTCACATGGTGGAATGTTCTTATCTTATTAATATTTTTTTAAAATCGATAAAATTTTCATAGATAGGTTTGTAAAAGTACCAATTAATTTTAAATAAGATGTAATTTTGACAGAAAAGCTACATATCTTGGATAAGTAAATTTCTTTAAATGAGCAGTCAACAATACAAAATAATCTTGTTTTGCGCGCTACTGTCGGCGCGCTAATGTCCACGCGCTTATGTCGGGGTTGTACTGCGCGCTAATGTCAGCGCGCTTATGTCGGCGCACTAACGTCGGCGCGCTAAAGTCCCGCGCGCTAATGTCGGGGTGTCATTTTTTATATATTTAAGTATGTAAAAAAAATTAAATATTTTTTGATTTAATATACATATTTCATTTTGGAAAACGTCTGTTCGCATATGTACATATGCTACCAAAAATTGAAACAATTTTTTCAGCAAATGCTTTTATTTTTGGATAAAATCAGACTCCTCCAATATAGTATAAAATTTAATTAACGCTTCATTTTTAAATATTGACTTCGAACCATCATTCGCTTGAAGATCGATTAATTCTAATTGAAAATCTTCTTCAATATCGTTGATATCGATATCAAATGGATATTGGAAAAATTGAAACACTTTTAAATAAATCTTAAAATCAATAAATCGATCTTCAAACGCTATCTGTAATAATTTCATATTGTGAATACAGTTTTCGAATGGAAAATTCTGAATCGGTATATTTTTAGACAAATTATCACAGGGAAAATCAGTAAAATTATTTTGCACAAGATGATTTTTGAATAACTCCAGGTTTGTTTCAAATAAAAAAATGAGTCAATCGGAAACTGTATTCAAGCCATTCTGTACCCAACCTAACTACGCGAAAAATATTGACAAAAAATGCGTAAATCGAAATCTGTATTCAAGCCATGCCGTACCCAACCTAACTTCGCGAAAGGTTGACTTTTTCACAAATATCGACGAAAAAATGCGTCAATCGAAAACTGAATTCAAGCCATCCTGTACCCAACCTAACTACGCGAAAAATAGACTTTTTCGAAAAATATAGACAAAAAAAGCGTAAATCGAAATCTGAATTAAAGCCATCCTGTAACCAACCTAGCTTAGCAAAACGAACACTTTTTTAAAAAATATACACTAAAAAATGCGTTAATCGAAAACTGAATACAAGCCACCCTGTACCCAACCTAACTTCGCGAAAAGTCGACTTTTCAAAAATATAAACGAGAAAATGCGTCAATTTAAAACTGAATTCAAGCCATCCTGTACCCAACCTAACATCGCAAAAAGTACATTTTTTTCAAAAATATACACTAAAAAATGCGTTAATTGAAAACTGAATACAAGCCACCCTGTACCCAACCAAACTTCGAGGAAAGTAGATTTTTTTCTAAAATAAAGGCAAAAATTGCGTCAATTTAAAACTGAATTAAAGCCATCCTGTACCCAACCTAGCTTCGAAAAACGTACACTTTTTTAAAAAATATACACTAAAAATGCGTTAATCGAAAACTAAATACAAGCCACCCTGTACCAAACCTAACTTCGCGAAAAGTCGACTTTTTTCAAAAATATAAACGAGAAAATGCGTCAATTTAAAACTGAATTCAAGCCATCCTGTACCCAACCTAGCTTCGCAAAACGAACACTTTTTTCAAAAATATACACTAAAAAATGCGTTAATCGAAAACTGAATACAAGCCACCCTGTACCCAACCTAACTTCGCGAAAAGTCGACTTTTTTCAAAAATATAAACGAGAAATTGCGTCAATTTAAAACTGAATTCAAGCCATCCTGTACCCAACCTAGCTTCGCGAAAAGTCGACTTTTTTAAAAAATATAAATGAGAAAATGCGTCAATTTAAAACTGAATTCAAGCCATCCTGTACCTAACCTAGCTTCGCAAAACGAACACTTTTTTCAAAAATATACACTAAAAAATGCGTTAATCGAAAACTGAATACAAGCCACCCTGTACCCAACCTAACTTCGCGAAAAGTCGACTTTTTTAAAAAATATAAACGAGAAAATGCGTCAATCGAAAACTGAATTCAAACCATCCTGTACCCAACCTAACTACGCGAAAAATAGATTTTTTCGAAAAATATAGACAAAAAAAGCGTAAATCGAAATCTGAATTAAAGCCATCCTGTACCCAACCTAGCTTCGCAAAACGAACACTTTTTTTAAAAAATATACACTAAAAAATGCGTTAATCGAAATCTGAATACAAACCACCCTGTACCCAACTGAACTTCGAGGAAAGTAGATTTTTTTCTAAAATAAAGGCAAAAATTGCGTCAATTTAAAACTGAATTAAAGCCATCCTGTACCCAACCTAGCTTCGCAAACCGTACACTTTTTTAAAAAATATACACTAAAAAATGCGTTAATCGAAAACTGAATACAAGCCACCCTGTACCCAACCTAACTTCGCGAAAAGTCGACTATTTTCAAAAATATAAACGAGAAAATGCGTCAATTTAAAACTGAATTCAAGCCATCCTGTACCCAACCTAACTTCGAGAAAAGTAGATTTTTTTCAAAAATAAAGGCAAAAATTGCGTCAATCGGAAACTGAATTCAAGCCATCCTGTACCCAACCTAACTTCGCAAAAAGTACACTTTTTTAAAAAATATACACTAAAAATGCGTTAATCGAAAACTAAATACAAGCCACCCTGTACCAAACCTAACTTCGCGAAAAGTCGACTATTTTCAAAAATATAAACGAGAAAATGCGTCAATTTAAAACTGAATTCAAGCCATCCTGTACCCAACCTAACTTCGCAAAAAGTATACTTTTTTAAAAAATATACACTAAAAAATGCGTTAATCGAAATCTGAATACAAACCACCCTGTACCCAACTGAACTTCGAGGAAAGTAGATTTTTTTCAAAAATAAAGGCAAAAATTGCGTCAATCGGAAACTGAATTCAAGCCATCCTGTACCCAACCTAACTTCGCAAAAAGTACACTTTTTTCAAAAATATACACTAAAAATGCGTTAATCGAAAACTAAATACAAGCCACCCTGTACCAAACCTAACTTCGCGAAAAGTCGACTATTTTCAAAAATATAAACGAGAAAATGCGTCAATTTAAAACTGAATTAAAGCCATCCTGTACCCAACCTAGCTTCGCAAACCGTACACTTTTTTCAAAAATATACACTAAAAAATGCGTTAATCGAAAACTGAATACAAGCCACCCTGTACCCAACCTAACTTCGCGAAAAGTCGACTATTTTCAAAAATATAAACGAGAAAATGCGTCAATTTAAAACTGAATTCAAGCCATCCTGTACCCAACCTAACTTCGAGAAAAGTAGATTTTTTTCAAAAATAAAGGCAAAAATTGCGTCAATCGGAAACTGAATTCAAGCCATCCTGTACCCAACCTAACTTCGCAAAAGTACACTTTTTTTCAAAAAATATACACTAAAAAAATGCGTTAATCGAAAACTAAATACAAGCCACCCTGTACCCAACCTAACTTCGCGAAAAGTCGACTATTTTCAAAAAAATATAAACGAGAAAATGCGTCAATTTAAAACTGAATTCAAGCCATCCTGTACCCAACCTAACTTCGAGAAAAGTAGATTTTTTCAAAAAATAAAGGCAAAAATTGCGTCAATCGGAAACTGAATTCAAGCCATCCTGTACCCAACCTAACTTCGCAAAAAGTACACTTTTTTCAAAAATATACACTAAAAATGCGTTAATCGAAAACTAAATACAAGCCACCCTGTACCAAACCTAACTTCGCGAAAAGTCGACTATTTTCAAAAATATAAACGAGAAAATGCGTCAATTTAAAACTGAATTCAAGCCATCCTGTACCCAACCTAACTTCGAGAAAAAAGTAGATTTTTTTTCAAAAAAAAAATAAAGGCAAAAATTGCGTCAATCGGAAACTGAATTCAAGCCATCCTGTACCCAACCTAACTTCGCAAAAAGTACACTTTTTTCAAAAATATACACTAAAAATGCGTTAATCGAAAACTAAATACAAGCCACCCTGTACCAAACCTAACTTCGCGAAAAGTCGACTTTTTTCAAAAATATAAACGAGAAAATGCGTCAATTTAAAATCTCTCGCGGGCCGGATCTGGCCCGCGGTTGGTGACCGTTGTTGTAATACATAACAGTAATATTACTATAATCTCTATTTATTTGATCTTAGCTAAATATTAAATGACTGTTTAAATGAAAAATTAAATGTCATAATTTCTCAATCTGTGAAAATAATACCAAATTAAATGAAAAATTAATTTATAAATTTTTTTTTTAGCGAGTTTCTCAACCAAAAGAAACATAAATAAATATATTTTATATTTCTTTCATAGATGGCAGTAATGAGTAAAATAAATATAAATTTAAAATTTCTAATATTATTCATTACATTTCTGTTCAGTTAATCGTTAATGTTATTTGTACGCACGAAATTTAAAATAATTGTAAACCATTATTGGAATTATGTAAGCACATAAAATGCAGTTGCAATTGTATATACTTATGTGTTGGAATTTTTACAATTTACACTTCAAGCTTTCTTTGTTATATACAAAATATACCAGTTTGATTTACTATTATGAAGTAAATCAAACTGGTATATTATTTGATATAAACGTATATTATTTTATATATATATATATAAAATAATATACGTGTGTATTGTCAATTGAATCGGAGCAATATCAAGTCATGGAATATTTGAACAATTTGATTCAATTGAAGCAATAATCAAGGGGTGAAATCATGGCGGAAAATCGAAATGGTAACGCAGTTAACGGGATACTGATTCCTTTTAACCCTCGCGAAGGCAAAACCAACAATTTATCGATACATACATTTTCATAATTGAAATGTCTATGTGTTTGCCATTTTAATAGTTGAAATAAAATGAATCCTAAGAGCTAATACAACATGCAAAATCTGATCTGAATAAAATTCAATTACCAAATTCGTCGGAATGGATATTATATTGTAGGTATGTGGTGGGCAAAGGGTTGCATTTCGACTATTAGGAAAGTCACCGAGTGTTTTGATTTAATTACGACGGGCAAACGCGTACACGTTATGCAACGATGCAAATTTCATTGCACGTGACCCCGCGCTGCAGTTAAACAATGCAATTTCATCGATTCGTCGTTTATATAAAAATCTATTCAAAAATCACATTCCCATCGAAAGGTCGTCATTACAAAATTTTTAACATGTTTCATTTACCGTTAACTTTAACGAGTTAAACATCGACAATGGTTTAAAAATACAACTGCAAGGCTACAAAAAGCTTCGTCGACGTAAAATACCATTTGAAGAGCTTATGAAATAGATCAATTTGTAAAAATGTCTTTCATTGAAAAGTCAACGAGCTGCTCATTAGCTTTCTCCAGACTTAAATATTATATTTGTGTTGATAAATATTCAAAAATATAGCACAGTTAGTACCATTGATGATACATACATACATATGATGAAAATGAATATTATTCTTGGGTCTAAAAAAATATATGAAATGAATGATATACATAGGTATATAAATGAAAGATATAAAATATATTGCTGATTGAGTATATATTGACTAATGCTATTCTTATAACCATTTTTATTAATTGAAGCTTAAATTTATTTTGTACATACAAATCGTTTTATGTTATAGTTTTCAAATATAAACTATTTGTATGTATTTTAAAACTCTGTAAGCAAGTTGTATGAATTTTTATGGTTTCGAATAAAGTTGTACGTTGAACATTTTCACAATTTTTCATCATTGACACTTTTACAGCATTTTATATTTTGAGTTGAGCCGTAACAACTTTTCAAGAAGTCTTACTGTGTTTGAAATACATCGGGCACATTGCTTGTCGACGTCCTTTGAAATTTTACTTTTTCATACACATTTCGGTTCATTCGTAACTAGGATCGATAATTTACAATTTCATAGGTTTGAACGCAGCATCGATGCATCGGAAATTGCAACGGAGTATAATACGATTGCTATATAGCACAGTGCACATCGAAGTTGATGAAACGTGTTTTTTTTTGTTTATATATCGTCAAAGAAATTTGCGAACGTGCGAAATTATAAGCAAATCGTCACGTCGTAACCAATTTCCGGCCGATTCAATTCGGATTCATCGTCAGCTACACTTTTCACCGTGAAAAGCTTCTTTTTGTGTCATTCCGTTAACAGTTATGTGTAAATTGTACCCTGAGTAAACTTTCTCATCGCTCAAAATAAATTTTCGCCCTTTCTTTTGTCCTACCAAGAAATTTAAACGACAATATAATATATGTATGTATGTATATTGTAGATATAACGTTCGATGTTATTTTTGACTGATTCTTTTTTTTAATTTTTGGCTAGTTAAATGAAAAGAATAAAAGAGCGAAGGAATAAAAATAAAAATAACAATACGTATGTATGTATGTACCTACCCGTACCTCCATTTAGTAAGCAAACTCAAAAAATAAAAATTAAATAGAAAGTCAAAATATTATAATGAAAATCTAGCTTGCATACTTTTCCTTTGATAAAATTAACATTTTTTTATGTTCAATAAAAAAATCAATTTAGAGTTTATTAAAAAAATAATAATTAATCCAACGTAACATAATGAAAGTTCATAATGAATGCAGCGTGGTCGGATACGAAGAATACGAATTAGGATGTGGTGGATCGTTACTAAGCAAAAAGTGGGCAAGTGAAAGGTTGGCTGAAAGCGTAACAATAGATCACTATGAAATTGTTGTCTGAAAAACACGAACGTGGGTTTTCTTGGGGGTAGCTGAATGAACCCCCATACGCGTTTTCATTATGTGTAGCCGTTTTTAATCATTTTCGTTCGCGGCGAATCCTATGGCCATAATCGTGTGGACTGAACCATATCGAATGGACCGTTGATCAGGGATAGTCAACGAATTGTCACAAAATAAATATACAAAGTTTCAGTGTGATGGGATTAACGGTTTTTGAAATATAACGATTTCACACACATACACAAAACGTGATCAGGGGACGATACCTGATACATATCAGTCAAAGTCTCGAGGTCGAATTTTCGCACGATCACAATACTCTATCTATTATTCTACGTATAAGAATACAGTAAAAAAATCACATGATGACATTACGCCATTTTGTGTAGCGTCAACATAAAATTGACAAAATGGCGGATGCCCCGTATCGAGTGATCGCGTAATTCTGTACCGAACGACAGTATTAGCAATTAACGTTTATAATAAAGTGCTATTTAAGCGAAACTAAAGACTCGCAACAAGCTTTCGACAAGTACATACACACATAAATCAATCACTTGAGTACAATACAATGAGCGTAATTAGCCACTACGTTTGCAGCGTTTGACGGTTTCGTTGGTTGCGAAAAAGCAACGTTCGGCAAAAATGCCAACGAAAAGCTTTCACCTCGTAGCTTTCGCTCTGAAAAGGTTAGTAATATTTGCAATTCTTCGTGTAAAAGTTAACCGAATCCAATCGGAAATTTGTTTTCACTCAGTGCGGGGTTTTGTGTACCCCAAATTGGCTTTTAACGTGTGATAATGTTTTTATGAACAACATAATATACATATATACATACATTATATTAGCGTAAGCGTCTTCCCACCTGCCTGAGTCATTGCGATCACGCCTAGCATTGCCAGCACAAAAAACATTTTTTTTGCCGCGTGTTGGCAACAAGTCGCTATCTATCAAAGCATACATAATTTGCATAATTACTTGCCATCTCCGTTAGAGTGACTTATTTTAGGCAATACGGGGGAGAGGTATGTAGTGGAGGTAAAAGTCCTAGGACCAAGGCTATTTGTCAATGTCGACAATATGATTGTATGGCCATACACCCATTCAATCAACGATACACTGGAAAATTGTTTCACGTATTGTCAAACAGGCTAGAGGCTGTACCGTTATTGTACAAATCGGTGCGCATGGGTGGATGCTAGAATTCACCGTTACATGACCGGCAAACTGGCTAGCATATAAATATTTGTAGTTTTAATAAACTGTGTGTGTGTGTGTGTGATATATTTATATGTATAAATAAAATTTTCACGAAATACATCCAAATAAGAATGCCTTGTCTTTACGAGGAATTTGAGTCATTTGAATAATTTGAAAACTTGAGCTTAATTATTTGAATGCCTTTGCATTCAAATAATTAAGCTCAAGTATACTTTCTAGATTTTTCTCTAGCGAAATTGATTTGCTTTCTTACTTGATACACTTATCGGGTATTCGGTGCGCGGAAATTAGATAGGAAAATTTCACACTTCGGAAAATCGACGTTCGCAGAAATCAAGTGGGGCGTAGATTATTTTCAGAAGAGGAAAACCGTCGTCAATTATATAAAGAATATACTTTTGATCCTACTAATGAAAGAACGACCGTTTTAAAGGTTTACGACCCCATTTTGGCCCTTCACTTTAAAGTTGCAATAAAGGATAAAACATCACTAACCTCGCGCTCGTTAATATAGCGAATGGTCTGCCATTTCTGAAACGTTCAATTATGTCATTTAATGCATTTTCTATCAAAGGAAAAATAAAAAAAGCGACGTAACATAAACTGGTGTCGTTATATAATATCGTTATAAACGATTGGGTTTGTATCTTCGAAAAAGTATTGAAATAATTAATTGACGCAAATCTATCGCTTTCAGTGTCAGGGATTGATTTTCTTTTCGAATAAAAATCTTTTTCCAAGCCGATCGGCAAGATATATCTCTTCATTTTATTTGTGTCTTTTAGAAACCGTGTAATTGATAAAGTCTTGTCGAATTTTCGTAGTAGAATAAATGAATGATTTAAAACAAAATCCGAAATTTTAACACAATGTATGTACATTGTACATATACCATGTGCAATATTTATTAGAATAACTTGGAAAAGACTGATTTTTAGATGATATAATATATTCAAATTTATTTTAATATGGATAAAAATAATTTATATTATGTACAAATTGTGATAAAAAAATTGACGCACTGGGATTTGAAAATTGACTCTTTAAACACAAAAAGCTTTCAATATCAAATTCGATTCAGGTATATGTACTTTAAAAATTTCTTATAAAATAATATTTTTAAATTGTTAAACTCAACGTTTATTTAACGTAAAATAAAAAGATAAAGACCAAAACCTTAAAGTTTATTAAAAATCGCATCACACATATGAATACCTACAGATATTACATCATCATAATTATTTATTATTATGTTTATAGTGAAACAATTATTGTCTATATATAGATAATACACTTAACCGCTTTACATACCTATTACTCTAGGTGTGATGGAAACTTTTGTCAATAATTTTACACCATCCTATTAGATTGTTCAAACTTTAATATTAAATTTTGCTAGATTATTCAAGTCAAAGTTCCAAGGGAGATAAGTTAAGTTGTAAGTATTATGTGTTCATAATTTAAGACGAATTAGTATTATACTTTGGCACAATTGAATCAGTGAAGACATTTCCTTACACGCGTTGATATTTATGAATGCAAATAAAACAGAATGTAATAATTCAAATTTAAAAATAATATAACTAATATGCTAATATGCATATAATAATATGCTTTTAATAAGGTTGGTTCGGGAAAATCACATGTATACGAAATTTTGATTTCCAGGTCAAAGTGTTTGTAATATTCAAAGAAAATATCCAATCGAACGGTAAAAATGTAGCGAAACGGAATCAAGTCATCCGTTAATCGCGAGATTTTCCCCGTTTACCGTGGAAAATTCATTCCACGAGTCGGAAAATGACGAGACGACAAATCGAATTTTCACCTCAGCGAGACGAGTTCAGTTCATCGAATAATATGTTTTTTTTTTCCTGTAAATTATTTAGTAATATTTAGAGTTGACGATGCGAACAAAGCGACGTTCGCGCTCCGGCGAATACATTAAAACTTCTAATAAAATTTGTACACCTGGCAGCCACAATAAAAGTTAAAAGTAAAAAAATGCTGCAGGTTGAAGGGAGGAGACATTGTAAATTTTCTTGAAAAATACGCCTTTTTTTTTTTTTTTCCAACAAAAGACCTCAAATGACAGAGACTTGACTCAAAGTTACGACAGTATTAAAATGTAACTACGTTCGAAAATAAATACTTTCGAAATATCAAAATAATATCCCAGAAGTTGAATTCTTTTATTTATAATTTTTACGTTACTCAAGTGTAATGATAACAATTAATCGACAGATTCGGGTTATCGCTATTTCGATTACAAAAATCACACGAATCTACGTATACGACGTATATTATTTTTATCTAATAGAAAAACATACAAAATCTCTTCATGTATTAATAGACATGTTACATTATTTTCAATTGGATTCTTTTGTTTCGTAAATCAAATTTTACGATTAATTTTTCATTATATTTTTGATCATATGGCAAAATGTGTTCAATAGAATATAATATTTTACCATTTTAATAAGCTTAGACGCTTTCCTCATTTTCTTTTCATGTTAATCCATAAAAATGAATATTTAACAATATAAAAAGTTAAATCCAGAATAACATATCTATACAAAATTCTGTAACATTTTATATGTACATACAATGTTTAAAATTACGTGTAAAAGCACCTTTTTGGTATGAGAAAAATCAAAAAATATATTGCAATTTTGAGAAAGCCTCTATTACACTGTGGTGTACATACATATGTATGTTTGCATTAAAAGTATGATTTTCATAGAATAAAATAATTCAATGACAGTTTTTTTGATAATGAACGTACACTCAATATGCATTTACCAAAATTGATATTTTTTTCATATTATATTCTAAAGTGTACTTCTAATGGACGATAGATAGGTCATAATAAAAACGTATTAATAAGATAAGCTCCCTCGGAAAAAATATTAAAATTGGCCACTCTATTATAGAGAGCAAGATAAACTTAATATCAAACGCGAGCGCGCGTGTATTTCGTGCGATTTAAACGAACTTACATAAATGTGTATAACATTTCCTCAAATTAAACTCAAAACTAGAACGAACGAACATCAAAGATTTTCCATATGAGTGTAATTTTCCTTCGGCCTTTGAGCAAACGGAATTAATCAACGAAATATTGTATTTATATTATACGAGCGTATTAATTGAAACGTCTGCAAACAATCGCAAGAAAAGGGTTGGTCGGAGAACTGGAAAGTGAGTAAGAGGGATGGTTGGGAAGTTCAAAATGGCAATTTTAATATTAGCAACATCACGAATACGAGCCGAATAATTGACAGTGTGAGTAACAAGTGTCGTTAACGTTGGAAAAATACCACAGGCGAAGGGTTGAAACGCGAGAGAGGGTTTGAAACGAGAGAAAAGGGGTTGAAATACAGTTTCACCCTCGCTCGCGTGCAATTTCGAAATACAAGAACCGCGAAGGGTGTGTTTTTCTTTTGTTCGGACGAGTCGGATAGTAAAAGCATATCGTAGTACAAAATGAAAAAAAAATTACATGCAAAACACATTTATGGCGCCAAAAATAGTTTAACTGAAACATCTCACATTTTTTTTCCACGGCTAATATTTAAAAGAACTTTTCAGCACACGGGGGATACAAGAATTTACGCTTCCGTTATAATGATTCTTTCCGCAGAAAAGAAGTATACCTAACATGTGGACAAAATAAAGTGCCTCGTGGTATTTGTATATCATCATCATCATCATCATTCACTGCTGGATGAAGGCCTCTCCGATCCTCTTCCATTCCTGTCTGTCTCGAGCAATCTGCATCCACTTGTCTCGCACACATTCTTGTCAATTCATCAGCCCATCTTCCACTCGGTCTACCTTGCTTTCTTTCACATCCTCTCAGATATCATTCCAGTATTTCTCGCGTCCATCATCCATCCATTCTATGTGTCCATTTCAACTTTTTCACACGTTCCGCTATATCTGCCACTTTGGTCATACTTCTTACCCATGTATTCCGCTAACGATGTATTCTTGTTATACCAAGTATACATCTTTCCATGCTTATCTGTATGCACCGGATCTTACGTAGCATTCTTGAATTTAGCACCCACGTTACACATCCATACGCCATAAGTGGCAGTACGCATTATTTGTTAAGCATAATGGGATGTTAAAAACTATGTTCATTCTTCCAAAAGCACTCCATCCTAGTTTAATTCCTTCTTATTCACCAATTGTCCAATTCCACATACATACATACATATACGATTTATTATTTTTTAACACCGTAAAAGTTCAAAATAAATAAATTCTAGAACATCGAATCTCGGATACGATTATGTACATTTTCGAAATATTTTGAATGTTCCTCAACCTTTTCCCATACTTTATAAATTTCACAATACATACATACATCTTTCAGCGTATTTCTTTGAAGCATGAATTTTTGAATAGCAATTTATAACAATAGCCACTTTAAAAGTCGAAAGAAGACGTTCAAAAGCTTGATCGGCGTGACGTAGCACAATGAGATTTTCAGTATGTAAAAATACTCGTATTATTACATTAATTTAAATTTAAAACAGTGAAAATTCAGAGTAAATTACTGAATTTAAACATCTTCAATATAAACGTTGATTTATTTGGTTTTTTTATTTACAAAATTCCATTGATAGCGATTAGTATGCATCGCAACTACAATTTTCATATTTCTAATGAAACGCCCACGTTTGTTTACATTGCCAAAAAAGTTATGGAAATATATATTCAGTGACGTACCATTGACGAAACAGCGGCCCACAGTTTGAGAATCGCTGTTCGCGAACGTATAGAAAAGCGGTGCGAAACGATCCTTCGGGGCATTGCATCGGCGGCTCTCCGCGGGAAAACTTACTTACAAAAAGTTAGTTCACCATTCATTATTGCATCCGAATTATTAACAAGTACACGTCGAAAACACAAGCACTGCAAATTTATTAATTATTGATACACTTTTGCACGATATTTGAATCAATTAGCACTTACATTCGCCATCATCTGTCACTGGTGAGTATTTTGTACTTTGGTATGCAAACAAATTGACGATTTTTTTAAATGTATAATAAATGATGGCATTGTTTTCTTGGGTAAAGCGTATTTATTTTAGTTCAAGTCGTACAAATTTTTGTTGCAAGTTTGGTTTGAAAGTAAGGAAAACTCGGGGAAAAATTTTACCGTACTTAAGTGCACTTGTGAAATTCTTTAAAAAAGAGTTGCTTTCAAAAGCGTCAAAAGTTTGTATGCACCAGGAAAATCATTTTAACGTAAATTTTTGATTCAATGATTAAATAAAATGAATAAATTCATTTATTTTCAATTTAGCATATATTATGATTAGTTTTGGTAAAAAAATTTCATTTTAAGCATGAGCAATGAAAAGAAATACATTTTCCATTTTCCAAAAGCAATTGGTAAATTAAAAAATAATATAAGGCAAATGTTTTTTCATTGTACATTCTTTTTGTGGTGTTTGCTCGCATTCACAAGAGTATTCTTCCCTAACGAGTCCGTATCTCGGTAAAAATGTCAATTGTATTGAGATTTGCACTGTCTTGCAGAAAAGTCGCATGAATACGTGAAAACCGGATGCTGGTATTCTTTCGCGTGCGATAGGCATATTTTCACGCAACGTTAGTTTTCAAAGGTTTTCCCCAAAAAGAATATGGAGTGTAAAAAATTAATATTTATATGCGCGTGATATCGAACCTCTAGAATCTTATTCGCACACAAAAAGGATACACAATAAAATTTGACGATTCGTCAACATGCGAATGTGTACGTACATACATACATATGTACATATATTTCAAATGAAATAGTACAATAATGCAATGTGAATATATTTTAATCGAATCCAATTTGATTAACATTTGTAACATACACCAATTAATATTGCTTAAGTAACCATCAATATTTTGTTATACTAAGAATGTTTCCCGTTGGTGAGAATCTAACATCTGTTTCAATACTGTGATATGTGATATTCTTTTAACCCTAACGTTATACTGTGTGTTTACGAGAAAATCTAATATATACAAGAAACGATGACTGTTGCGTAAAGAATTTTCAATTGGATTTTTTTAGTTAAAGCATGCTTTTTTAGAGTGAACGCCGCCGCTGTCGAAGTTTAATTTAATTTGTGAAAGCGTTTACTATATACTTTTTAGCTTCAAAATACAATTCCAAATTATCGGCGAAATTTATAATTGATTCGAATATACCCACTTTGGTACTTTTTATGTGTAGAACAAATACTAGTATGGAAAAGTTTCAATATACCTATACATAGATGATGTTATATTTTTTCTGAGAAGTTATAAGGTATAAATAAACGAAAATTTTGTATTGAGTAAAAAAATAAATACGTATTATTTCATGTGAAAATACACATGCACCCAATTTTTTTAATGAGTCATATTACGACTATTTTATGTTATTTTTGTCAACAAAATGTATTATTCTGTACGATGAGAGTTATTGTTAAAAATATTTGATATTCGAGTTTAACAACCAACATCATTAGCCATTGATGTTTTGTGCGTAGGGCTCGTGTTCTAATAAGTATAAATATTTGATAAAACGAACGAAAGGATTAATTAAACGCGATATCACATTTATGATTTTAATTACAGACGAATCAAAAGAAGAAATAATCAACATGAATCAACCGACGAAGATTTTTCGCTCAGCAACGTTCTGCCTGGTCATATTCATCAGCGCGTCGTTTTACACAGTTGCCGATGCAAAACGTACGTATGAAAATAATTACAAATTAAAAATAAACACAAAAGCGATGCTCATTTACATTCCCCGAAGACGATCTTATCTGAAATCTAACCGTTAAAGTTTAATTTAGCGCCAAAGTTAAAAACCGGTGTCGTTTTCTACATATCAGAGCGTTTAAAAAGCACATAAATTATTCTCAGATAAAGTGCGCGTTTTAAATACATTTCAAGTGAGGAGAAAACTGTTTTGTTTTTAATCTTAAGCCACCGAGAAACTTCCTCATTGCAGATCTCTGCTAGGTCTATAAAACGCTATAGCATTTATGGTCCCTAAACGTGACATGATCGAGACGAACGTTATCGATGTTTTAATGCTCAAGACGAGTGAAACTAACTGACTTAAGTATTTGCAATAAATTTGCACTGTTTACGTCTAACTGCCGTGTACAGGGGCGGATTGGCCCAAAGGAAGAAAATGAAGATTGGGCCGCGGCCCAATTTTTTCAATTTCCATGAAACTAATCAGTAATATTTCAAAAAACTGCATCTACTTGTAGTTTTACAGCCAGATGAAAATGAAAGATGAAAATTTTCTAGTTTGTATTCGATGTATGTACATATGTAATATGTATTGCTTTTTTAAAATTTGGCGGTTTGTAGGCCCAATATAAGCCGAATACTAGAGATTTTAGAGTTTTTTAGAGAACACGCTAGTCATTGAAAATAATAAATATAGAGATTTTCTTTGAATACTTTTCATTCCGAAACCTTTTTATTTATTTCGTATAGATAGGAATAAATACAATTTCTTATCATAGCAACTTCTGCTATATGATTTACATTCATAAAAAAACAAACAAAAAACACAATCCAAAAGGTCAATCGTCTTTTATGTGATCGGTGCATTAAAAATTTCGCCAAAACAACAAGCAGATGAATCTGTTTGTTTTGTTTTGTTTGGAAACTTTTTAAAGGCTCTAATTATTTATTGTTGCTAATAATATAACCCATTCAATTCTTAATTCCAAGCAGAGATGTAGAAAAAAATCTAAAAGACGATGATTTATAAAAAATAACGTTTTATCATTATATGTATATAAAGATCAAAATTTAGTGATATTATAAAAAAATTTAATATGCAAAATATTCTTATCAACATGAAGAATATGTTTATCTGAGAAATAAATTTCATTTGAGCCGTTTGGGATAAAAATTTTTCGGTCAGCTTCGAGTTCGCCAATCCGCCCCTGGCAGTGTTAACATACATATCTGATAATATAATCATGGGATGAAGTAATTTTTCTGAAAACGTTTTATGTACGAAAATAAATTTGTTTAAAATTTTCCGAGGGTATATTTGCGTAATAATTATTATTTTTGGGCAATTCGAAAACTCAAAGTTTCAAAAAAGGTTAACAGCTGGATGGAGTCTGCATGATTTCGATAAACAATAATTTTCACAACATAAATAAAATTGAATATATTTAATTACATTTACATGCCATTATTGAAATATTGAGTCCTAATTAATTAATTCAAAAGACGATCTATTTTTAATATTCAAAAATAATATCAAAAAAAAAAAAATTTTATTCCATGCAATCCATGAATAAATTACAGTTGTTTGTAAAAACTTGAAACGTTGAATTTTGGTAAATATCTATTTGAATATAAAATACAATATATGCATATTAATTAACTTTATAATTTTGAACACAGAAAATTATAGAACTTTTGGCTTTAATTTATCCAGTTGAATATCCTTTATCAAAATTTCTTCACTTCTATAAAATTATATTACATTTTAAACTATGTACATTTTAGATAAATGATCAAATTTTAGGATGCTTTTGTCACCCGTCATATTATAAATACGTTTGTGTGACCAATTTGTGTTAAAAGCGTGAATATTCTGAAAACAAAGTTGAATAATTATTAAATTAACTATACGAAAATTGAATCACAATTTTTCAACATGTCAAATATTTGAACGCGGGATAAAAATAAAACCAAAAAAATCATCCTTGACAATATGGTAGGCTTTGACATGCTATAGTTAATATTTTTAGCTGAAAAAACGATGACTATAGTTATTTCTTTTGTATAGAATGCAAATCAATGAAATCGCACACGTCGCCCATTATAGGTATCTTCATAATCGACACTATTTTTCATGGTATAAATAAGCTATTGTATAGTATTTTTTATATAGGAATTCCTAGACTTTTAGAACGCATTGCGGTTCCTTTCAGTTTCACAGTTAAATGTTCGTAGAACTAAGCACTACTGGTATTGATAAATTTGATGTATCCAAAATACAACTTTTTCGGCACATTTCGAAAGTTTTTATAATAAAATATATTTTACCTTATTATACGTGAATAAATGAAGAGTTTTAAAATGATTCTTTACGATAGAAGTCAAAATGCTTTTAAAATCGATATTTTTTATAATGTTTATTATGATTGCCCGAATTAATTACTAGCAATCACCATCAGCTAGATTGCAGTATAAAATAAATTAGACCGGAAAAAGACAGTTCGAATGTCAAACACCACTCAAAATATCTTTACAATTTTATGACCAATGAACTTTAATATAAATAAATGCGTTATGCTGTGTAATAGATCAAGTACAAATACACAAGCATACATACTAACGGAAGTAGTTCAATTGAAAAGAAAGACTACTTAGGGTTTTTCCGCGCAGAAGGAAATACCACTTAAGGTAGACCATTTAACGCTTTCGTTGCGAAACTATTTTTGATGCATTGTTTTATTTAGAAAAGCACTCGCATCCGTTTCCCTTTGACGCAAACATCTGTGAATTGCTTTTCAGGTACGTATAGACACATTCGTTTACAAGTTGTTGTACTTACATGCATACATACCTGCTTACTTACACGCGAATAAATTACATATTAAGTTCGAGAAAGTTAGCGAAATTGAAAGTATCCAGTATCTTGTCATAAAAACTTTCAAAAAGGGAAATGTTCTCATATAATCCAACAAGACAAAGGATAATAATGCGGCCGAGTGTACAAGTTAGATAAAAGAAAAGTTATTCGTTGAAAAATTATTCGATAGAGCAATATCGTAAAGTGTTCATCTTATGATTTAAGGATATCAAATTTCGTAGAAAAAATACTTCATACTTTTTTCATATGTATTATATAAAAATACTTCATTCTTTTTTTATATATACGTATGTACATTCACCCTAAGCCCTTATATGTAGTTCAAACTACAATATGACAATGCTAAATTTTTTAGTTATGCTTACGTAATATTAAACTTTTGACGTGGAATATTTTAGTAAGACAACTAAATTTTGTTCAAAAATATTTATGACATATTAAGTCTTTATATTATATTTAAATTCACTCGTATAAGTAATTTTAAGCTTCCGTAATTTAAGCAGGAAACTCTTGACTTCATTATTACGACGCCTCATCCCATTTTTATTTCGTATTAAATTTATGTGTTAAACGTGTGGAAAACGGCGATAATCTAATTAGCATTTATAATAGGTAAAATGTTTCAATTTTATAGTCACGTGTAAAAGCTCACAGTGACTATGATATAAACAAAATGTATTCGAACTGTTTTTTCTAAATCGCAAAGCGTCGCACAAACAAAAATGCAAAAATGATATAATGGGATTACGTGAAATATCTCGTTATTCGCGTATTACGAGCGCGTTCCTTTTATGCACTACGATTTGCTCGTCACGTATTTTTTTTTTTTTTGTAAATACGGTTTACTTTCTCATTAAATTTAAAATGTATACACAAATTCTCGTTGTGAAAATAATGACATTTGTGTGCCGACGCTTAATACCTCCCCAGTACGATGACAAATACTTTTAAATTGACGAAAAAACTCTATAATAAATATAATATATTAATATGTACTGAAAGGTTGTAAAATAAAATTTACGTATAGCTAAAAATATTTTCTAGGTAATAATTTGGGTGTATTCATAATTTAAACGTTCTACCTACATATGTACCTAAGTTTAAATTCACAAATAACCGTAGGCTAAAATTTGGGATACGCATAATATTTAGAAACTACATACATGTATGAAGATCCTCAATATTTATATTTTTGATTCAATATGATAATATTCATTTTAGCATTATTATGTTAATTTAATTGTGGTTTCAAATATTTTAATGGACTGATCATTATATTATGTATGTACTTCTAGTCTAATAGGAACTATAGTTATCTATAAAATTAAGTCAATTAAATTCAAAATTCAATAGTGTAAAATGTACATACATATGTATGTACATATGTATATTACGAGGAGGTGTTGAAAATATAACAAATAATTTCCAGCATTGGGCAAATAAAATCAAATTGATGTACAAAATGCTCTTGCTACGCCTAAAATTAACACGATCAATAAAATCTTATGCCAATTTAGCGACACGAGTACCTAACTAGTATTAACACTGTATCATAAAATTTGATGTCGCTAAACGTGACTTTAAAATAGCTTAATTAGCAAGGTGATTCGACCGGATTATAATATTGAAATTAGTTTGATTTCTATTAGTTTCGCATGTAGATTGAGATCGTTTGTATTAATAAAATGTTGATCGTCGGTTTAGAAGAAGGTAGGATAATTTCTAACCACGTAAAATCCTGGATTATCCCGCGTCTAAATAACGAATGTGGCCTCGTCGTTTATTCGACGGTTAGCATTCATAACGTCTACCCCATTCCATATTAACAAAAAAATTACATCACAACAATTCAAAAAAACGCTTATGGAATATAATACCTACTTGTATTTTTATTTTTTATAAAGGTTGTTCGAAATTTTATCGAACTCATTGACTTTTTCTATATACCTATTTGTTTTGACGTGCCATCGAAGGTAAACGTTCCATAACTAACATCCTTTTTTCGGACGAAAATCGCTCAGCACGTTTGTTGGTAATTCCGTTTCGGCGTTATATTCGTCCATCATCAGACGATGAGGCCTTTTGCGAATAACACTCATCGAACGTGACGATGGAACTCTTTGAACTCACCGTCGGCACACACCGGTTAATCCTGGAAAAGCGTAGGTAAAAAATAAATAATTTTAGTATAGAAGCTGTACGAATCTACACATAAAACGATACCTGTGTCTTAACAATTAATATCTCCGAAGCAAATAATGCAATGGTGATAAAATGCAAGTCATTGAGAAGTTCATTTAATTAACTTTCTAATAATATTGTAGTTTTTTTTTCAAACGACAACAATTAATGCAAAAATTGGCGTTTGAAAAATTTTACAGAAAGAGCTTATTTTCATTCAAAATATTGTAAAATAGGTACGTATTTTTTGCATGAAAAATATGAACGAAATGGCAATAATGCAATAATTGTATGTCCAATAATATTTGGACATACAATACTTTTTAAACACGAAGGTTTGATGCAGATGGACGTTTTGTGTATGATAACTCAATTTTGGTAAAAATGGACATACAATATCTGTGCACTAACCCATCGATATGTAGTTTAAAAAAAATTAAATATGATTGTTTGAAGTTCCTTTACAAAATGTGTGTATTCCGTAATTTTAAGCGCTAATTTTTTCAATAGTTTTTCCATTTGCAAAAAAAATTATATCATTAGAGAAAGGATAAACTTTCAAATAATTTATATTTTTTCACTATTATTGTAGCATTATCTGTTTCGGAAATATAAATATTTGAAAATAGGTATCGTTTTTTTTGTATTCACCCTATAGATCAAGAGTAATATACCGCACATCTACCTATGTTGCTCTATATCAAAGTAATTGTCTGCAGAAATGAAAAATTGGAAATTTTTTTGACGCCCAGATAAATATCGAAGTAGAACATCTAAATTTTTTGATTTTCTGACTCGTTATATGGAAAATCAAGTTTTTTCGTGATTTTTACGCGTTCGTTTAGTTCACGCTTAGCTGACTGTATAAAATAATATGTACTTCAGAGTAGCTATAAATTCCTTATACATACTAGTTAGAAGTTAACTATATTCTCTCTCCCATTTTCAGCACCAAATTTTTTTTCCCATTATCTTTCGGACATCTTCTTACATTTTGACGGTTTGAATTCGTTAAGCTGTCTCTGAATGCCGCTCTCGAAGTCTTTAAATGTATTTATGTAGGTGGAGCTGAGAAATTTTCTCTTACGCAATTTCCAAAGCTAATTGTCACATGTTAAGTTATCAGTCTATTAAAATGTCAAATTTTTGCACCATTAAAACGATCAACGAAAATGTGTCTATAAATAGATACAATTATAATGGTATCAGTTAGCGAAATGTTTCCCAGACACATTGTAATAATCTTTCCATACTAATTTTGACACTAACAAAATCTTAACCTAACCTAACCTACCGAAAGCCTCACGCGACGAATTCAACACACCATAACAGTCGTGCATTATGTGTACCCAAAAATAATCTGAAATCCTTTAACGCCCCCATTTAAAACATCACAATTTGCATAGCCCATCTGGGCAACGCGCGCCTTTAATTTAATGTAATAGGATGATACAATTTATATTAAATATACCTACGCGCGTACACATCCCCGACGTTGATGTGTTAATAAACGAGTCGTATCGCCTACGCAGACGCGTCTGTAGCACTCGTAAATTTTTATTATATTACACAATTTCGGGTTTCGGTTGTGTGCCATAATAACGATGATAATTGTCAGACTTTAGTTTTGTAAAGGTCGCGAATGTAAACTTTAAAAACCGCACTCGTCGGCCAATATTAACTGAGCCGTAGGAACTGAGACCGCGGCCTCATCTGCTCCAACACGTGTGTAATATTTTGTGTAAATTCACACTTTGCTTAAATGGCGACGATGTAAACAATAACCATCTTGGGGCGGGAATATTGAGTGTGGGGGATGTGTGGTTCATAATATGTTTTTTATGAAGTTGTATAAAATATTGCGAAAAATTCGTATTTACAGCTTGCTTTGATGGTGGCGTTTAAATATGAAAGAGTTTCTGTGGATTTTCATCAACCGGAAGTGGTGCTATTATTCTCGGTTTCGTTTCATGATAAAATATATTTTCTTTCTAGAAACGATCAAATGTTGACAACTTCAAAATAATGCTTGTAATTAACAATCGGCTTGGTAAATTACTACAGTGTACGCCATTTTGGGTATATATTTCACCAATCGAATCTAAATGAATTTTCCATACATTTTGATCCTAGTTTTAACAAATACGCGATTGTCAGTACGTTTTCACGTTTGCGATAAAATCGCACGACAAAAATTCAATTTGAAAGGGTTTCTGTGACAAGCTTGCATTACAAATCTGTGTCAAAATACACCCAAAAAAAAAAAAAAAAAAAACAATACACAATATGTTCCTGTTTATATATGTACATATGTACATACATACATACATATGTACATATATCAGTGGTGCCCACTAATTTTGTTAAAGGATCTAATTCCCAAATG
The DNA here is from genome assembly GCA_022651745.1 of Parapsyche elsis. Classification (NCBI taxonomy): domain Eukaryota; kingdom Metazoa; phylum Arthropoda; class Insecta; order Trichoptera; family Hydropsychidae; genus Parapsyche; species Parapsyche elsis. The sequence goes on from JAGVSN010000010.1 coordinate 9,088,973, forward strand.
CAAGCCTAACTGTGATCTACTTTTGTAAAGAATATACAAGCTTAAAAATAGGCAATTGCCTTCTATTCGAAAACTTTTTAAAGTTGGAAAAAATGACCTCCCTCGATTTTTTCCTTTCAGAGGAATCATTGTTTCGAGGAAAAGACTTAGAAAATCATTCCAATTAGCCACGTCAGTGGATGTATCTACTTGTAAAGAAAAAAACTTAAAAAATTTAATGCATTTTTAAAAATTACTTCATCGCTAAACGACTTTTTACTTTTAGCAATAATGTGACACTTCCGCGATGTGCAATGGTTGCTGCTTTTGACTTTAATGTCTGTTTTGCAAAAATTGACTGCTGAGTTTAAATGCCCACTTTCAGTTCTCTACCTCTGAGTTTCCGCAGTTCACTGTTTCGTGGATAGTTAATCTCATAATTATTGTGCACTATTTTAGTATGTCTTTCCATATTTTCTTTATTTGTCAATGAAATTTAATATATGATTTCACCTTGACATAATGAGCGAGCTGTTACTTTTTCCAAAATTTATCTTTTTCTGTGAGTACTGTAAACAAACTATCCTTTTAACTGGCGATCGACATTAAATCATCACACGATCGACCTTATGAGCACCGCTGATATATGTTATATATTTATGTAATTAATTTTTACCATATTCAAAGTGTAAAGGTAGAATGTATTGAGAGTTCATTAGTGACATTTTTCCACTGACAAGAGTGTCATCGCATTGCGTTCACTAAATTCACATAATGGCAAAATGTGTAAGTCGTGTATAAATAAATTTGGTCTTCAATAGGATACGCATTTCCAAATTCGATTCCTACATCCAACCGATTTTCGAAAAGAAAAATTTCGAGTGCGGCATTAGCGCGTGTCGTATCCAATTTTAACGAGTGTTTCCCAAAAAGCAAAGGGCAAATAAAACGCTCCAACAAGTCAACAACACTTTTCGACAAGTGGCCACCGTTTGAATTACAGCCAAAGCGGTTGTAACCGAATTACACAGGTTGGCCTAATAGGGTCTGGTTTCAAAAAAAAATAAAAATAAATACACCACAACCGCAAACTCAAACCACCTCGCGTCACCCTATATAGATGAATATTTAAACACGAGATTATTTAAGAACGTTGATAAACAAACAGGAGACTTGTGTTTATTTAATTAAATTCGTAGCTCGTGCTAAATAATTATGCTAATTCTTCTACCCCGCGCCCCACCTCACTTATTCTTTGTGCGTGAATATTAAAATTTAATTTATATCTCGTCGTTTGAAATATCTTCGCCTATACACGATGCGTTATTGAATTTGCTGAGATATGCAGCTACAAGGGAAAGGGGGCGGTTTAAACGTAAACTATGTAGTTCACCTTTATAATAGTAGTTAGCGAGTTGTCGAAGAAAGTTTAACGCTTGAACACTTCGGTGTACCATGTACATAATCAGGTAAACCCAAATGAAAATCAAATATTTTCCATAACTAAATATACATGTATGTATAACCCACAGTTACAATTCATTTAAAATTTAGCTTAGTGAGTATCAGTGTTGCGAGCGGTTTATTTAAGAACGATGAAGTCAAATTTTTGGACGACAACAATACTATAATAGATGAAGTGAAAATGTACATACATACATATGTATGTACAAATACATTCAGACAGAAAATCAAAGGCTAAATAATTAATGAAAATTTTTTGTTTTCGTCCTAATACGAGAAATTTAAGATACTTGTGGGAAAGGCTGTGCCTTGAAACAATAGGATTACAGGTTAAAAATTTGTTAAATTTGGTGAATGCAAACTTATTTGATATTATTTAGTAAATATAATGAAATCATTAAAACGCTCATTCTTTCATCATTCAATATTTATCACGAGGATTTTAATTAGAGTTTGAAGATGCAGATACTTAAATTTTGTATTTTCATCGACAAAAAACATTTTCACATTCATACCGAGGGCAAAAATCTAAAAAGAGACACCGATAATAAAGCCTGCTGTAATTGAATGAATGCGAATCTTGTTCGTGGACACTTTTTTCTAACGAATAAGCTTTTGTAAATGCACGTTCGGCACAAACGCAAACGTCTGAAAAGAATCTCCGGTACCTACATACATATGTACATTGTATTCGTATAATTCAAATGGTATTCATGTTGTATAAGAAAATTTTGCACAATTACGTCGCTAGGAAGACTTCAAGTATACACTGTATTAAAGAATCGTGTTTTTGTAAAGGTGGATGTTCATCATTTGGTCATTCGTGCTTCGGAGGACACGGCAAACGTTCTGATGGTACTGTAGATCTTGGAACAAATCCAGGAATTCGTGGACTTCAGGCTGAACTAAATCAACGTTTGGGACAGGACGAGCTGGTACCACAAAGACCCATATATCCCCCGACTAATAACGAACTGTTCGGAAATGGAGACGATATCATACCCATTAGAAATGGAGGTTATTATTTCTGAATATTTATGTTATTTTGAAGCAACTAATTAATCAATCAGTATTTAAATCAATAAACGGTCAGTGCGTTTTCAAGAAAATTATCAGTAATGTATGTACATATTTAGAAAACGGTCAGTATATATTAACGAATCGGTCAGTAAACTTTAAATACCGACCGTTTAGTATTAATTACTGACCATTTGATATATTTACGGATCATCTGAGTACTGACCCTTTACAAAACTGACTGACCATTTATTAAAATTACTCACCGTTTGGTTAAAATAATAGACCAAAAATCGGAAAACCGACCCAATAAATACAGGCCTTATTAAATTACATCATGTGTTTTCACTTGGATTATGTTTGTTTAGGTTTTATGGACAATAATGATGAAGGCAACACGGATCAGCTAAAACTTCATCTTTCTCCGTATTTGAGACATTGGGTAACTTGATTGATTTAATTTTTGATTTAAAATTAAAAGAACGAAAACTAACTAATTTATTATGAAAATTATTTTTTTAGTTGATTGCATACAGAAAAGCGCAAGAAAATAGCAATGGATATCCTTTCAACAATATGATCTAAAGGCCTGAATGTGAATCAAATGAAGTATCACTTTACAATCACAATAGAATATGTTAAAAAATTTCGTTAAACAATTATTGCCGTAGAAATAACTGTGTAAAAACACTAATTTAAAATTTATTGTGTAAGTAGCAGTATTTCAATTTGGAAGAATATTTTCCCAGTAATTTTTTTTAGTCTCATTGATTATGCTGCTCGTAATTTCAATTCGGAAAGAGTAATGACAAAATACATGTATACATTATATTAATATATGTAGATTAAATGTTTAAAAACCATTGCAATAAAATTATTGGTAGAATTCTGGGCTGGAATTTGTTTACATGTAATCAAATAAGCTATTATGTAAACAAATTATATATTGTAAATTATTTTTTGGAAAAGAAATATACTTACACTTATTTTTGAATCTTCAATTTATTTATTTATATTTTGTGCAGAAGAAGTAATGAAAAGTATTATTTTAATATAATATATATTTTTAACATAAATTGTAAACAAATATAAGAATTCTACTTTTAATTTATTGTTAAATACTTGTTATAGGAAAATAATTTATCTATAATAGTATCTTTAAACTGTTATATTGAATTTAATTTGTTATATTGAAATTTAGAGAAAGTAACATTAATGTATCACTATCTTTTTTTTGGCACATACAAATTTTTGACATTTATGTACAATGTACATATGTATGTTTGTATATGTAATGCGGTGTTGATTCTGGTGTAAAGATCTTTATGTACCCATTCTTCAAATTCAGCGTGTAAAGAAGGAAAAAAAATTCAATACAATATTCATAAATAGTTATTTTAAACTTATTTCATAGTTTATTTATATAAATGTAAATAAAATATGATTTAAGATGTTTTAATTAACCAACCGAAGGTGTATCTATCAACTATAAATTATTATATTGTGATTACTATAAAGGTTACTTAAAATCAATATATTATTTTTTTCACTCGAGATGTTTCTAGATGATTTCATTCTGTAAAATATAAATTAGCATAAATACATAAAATATATTGTTCGAGCATTTTTATTGTAATATATATTTATTCATTATCAAATTCCTCAATAACACATTCCAATTATCGAATTTATTCCGAATTGTAAATTCTTTCGGTTAAAACAAAAAAAAATTAGATGAAAAAGACAAAATAAAATTTTAAACACTGTCACTCGTGGACATTGTAACAGAAATTCATAGTTAAACGATTATATTTTATTTGGAACTGGAAAAAGTTGGTAAAAAAACTCTTGGAAATGAACGACAGCTGTCAAATTATTGTAAAAAATTATTAAATTATTACAGCTGTCAAATTATTATATTATTACTGTCATTTTTGCAAGTGCACCAACAGTCAACATAATCGCGTACTAACATAAATGATAGCGAATTCAATGACGAGCATACGAATACGAAAGCACATAAACAATATACATACATAGGTCGTATTAACTGTGTGAACGCCAATACATATCTACATATACATATGTGTATAAAATAAAATAATATAGGTGTATGCAACAATATACTGTGCAACTGCTATCCTTTCTATCTCCACTTTGGTCGTTGCACGCCTGCGCTCATTCTGTCTAATTAAATGCTATATAAAAAAAAAACAAAGGCGGTTGTCGCGCACGACAGTCAAGCGCGAAATCATGATCGTGTTAACACGTTGACAATTTAGGGGTCACCCATAAATGACGTCATATGATTTCGGGTAATTTTTTACTAAATTACGTCACATATTTTTAATCTCTCCCATATAACTTTCAAAAGAAGTTTTTTTACAGTTAAGCAAACCAAAAATTGGAAATGAGGCAATATTTTATTTAAAAATATATTAATTTACATTTTGTTGGTTTTGTGACACCGCATTTTCTACAGCCCCCTCCCCCCGTACCCCCATCCTCACAAATCATCACATTATATCAGGTCCCGTCACCCCATTAGGACGGGACATCTTTATATATATATCATCATCATTTTCAGCCGTTCACCATTCACTACTGGATGAAGGCCTCTCCAACCCTCTTCCATTCCTGTCTGTCTCGAGCAATCTGCATCCACTTGACTCGCACACATTCTTGTTAATTCATCAGCCCATCGTCCACTAGGCCTTCCTTGCTTTCATTCACATCCTCTCGGACCTCATTCCAATATTTCTCGCGTCCATCTGCCACTCATTCTTCTCGTTATGTATCCACTTTAACTTTTTCACACGTTCCGCTATATCTGCTTCTTTGGTCATACTTCTTACTCATGCATTCCTTACGAACTCTTCTTGTTATACCGAACATACATCTGTAAGCAGCATAAACACATAAGATCCAGTTCACCGTGTGCACTGGAACATTCTTGAATTTAGCATCCAAGTTTCACATCTATACGTCATAACTGGCAGTACGCATTGGTCGTTTACCTTTTTTTTAAGCATAGCGGGACGTTAGCACCATCCTAGTTTCATTCTTCGTTTTATTTTTTTTTCTTTTTTACATCCACTATCCAGTCGTGTATTATATAAGCAAAATTATAGTAAATACGCTCGTTGAAGTCTCAAAATGCAATTTAACGATTATATAAATGGCACTGTTTGCGTCGTCGGACTGTGACGAGTCGATTGGCTTAAGGACGCCCCGTTTAATAGCGACGCCTGAGGCGAAATTTTCCGGCACTGGCGAGGCGCACACCCCAGCAATCCCCTCGGTCTAATGAGGCGCTCATTTGCCGTTTCGCTGATCGATCTAAACCGATTTTAAAAATTCAAACGTAACTTGGTTTATTTTTTATATACTTTGATGTCGAAATCTAATAGCCGACACGCGCGGATGTTTAATATAATATCGCGCACGCTCATATAATAATATTTTTATGAAGATTAGACAGCAGTACAGCGTACACTATTACAATAAAATAAATAACCAATGGAAAAAAAACGATAGTTCGAATTATCGAGTAGAAAGGTAAGGGTGGCGAGCAGGCGATGCGACTCGGCGTCTGGTGTCGTCGTCCATCTTGGCGGCTGGTGTCATGTTTACGTGTGGCTGCAACTTAGGTCTGTGAATTTCAACGTCTTGAATGCCCCGAAAGCCCCTCAGCCTCGGAAACCTCTCTATCGTGTTCGCGCTGCCTCGCTCTTCTTCCCGACACACCGCTCGCGGCCGCGACTCACCCCTGGCGGCAGCCCGGCGTCCGCGGGGACGCTTTGCCGCGCTTTTGTCGGTCGCGCCCGCCTCTAGCGTCACTTTGTTTTGGTGCGGTCGAGTGGCTTCTCTCGATCACGATATTGGGGGCGAAGCCCCACCGCCGGAGCCTTTGCCCCTCTTCTCCAATACGCCCCCCCAACGTGACCCCCGCTCGCATCTGTCGCTCCCGTCTCACGGTTACTTTCTAATATTGTTTATTTCGAACGCTTGACGTTTGTATTTCAAACCTAAATTAGCTGTCAAATAAATTCAAAATTATTTATTTCGTTCATTTGTTTTTACCTTTCCGTTCGCATGTGCGTCTAAACGTCACATTTTACGCGCATTTTAATATGCGGAATGTGAACGTGTCTCATTCTAAACCCAGCCGTACCCAGTGTCACCATAACTTCATTTGACAGTACAGTATCGCCCGTTGACGATCGACGGGTGTTTAACATTGACACAATTGGGTTAACAATAGCGGTAACTATGGGTTACAGGAACAAAACAATTAAAATTTTCAATGAAAACAAGTGTGTCAAGCGTTCCCGATGGACATATAAAACAAACTTAAGCGTGTCTAGTGTAGTAATTCAAGTTGACGATCAACTTAAATGATAAGCAAATAAAGTAAACACGCGTATGGATTGTGGAACGTTGTTCCTGCCGATTTCAATGAAATTCCTCACAGACTGACTCTGTTTATAGTACAGTGTGTGACATGTAAAGCTGACTGTTGTATTGTGTGTATTTCAGATTACATTTGCTGACTGGGACGAAATTAACGAAATAAATCATGTTTTACGCACATTTTGTGCTGGTTAAGAAAGGCCAGCTGGCCAAAATTTGGCTGGCGGCCCATTGGGAAAAAAAGTTGACAAAGGCGCACGTCTTCGAAACCAACATCGAAAAGTCCGTAGATGGTATCCTGCAGCCGAAAGTGAAAATGGCACTGCGGACGTCCGGTCATCTGCTTCTGGGTGTTGTCAGAATCTACTCTAGGAAGGCCAAATATTTGTTGGCCGATTGTAATGAAGCGTTCGTCAAAATTAAAGTATGTATATTTTTCGCATTTCAGTCTTATTCTCCGTGTGAGAAGTTCGTGAAATTCTGATTATTTATTTATTTTTTTGTATTTTAGATGGCGTTCCGCCCTGGAATGGTGGATTTGCCGGAAGAACATCGCGAAGCTGCTATGAATGCCATTACGTTGCCGGAGGTTTTTCACGATTTCGACACGGCAATGCCTGAATTGAAGTAACTTTCGTTGCATAAGTAAATAGTTTTTTTTTGGTTGTACGATTTTTTTTTTTAATACAAACGCTTTTACAGTGATGTTGATATCGAGGCTCAGTTTTCTTTGAACCAATCGAGAGCTGAAGAAATCACCATGAGAGAAGACTATGGCTCTTTAAATTTGGTTACTCACGATGATGGTTTTGGCGATATTGGGTTTGATACTGATGGTCCCGATATAATGAGAGACGCAATGGGACCTGAAGCTTCTTTAGAACAGGTTTTGTTTTAATCGAATCGGTGAAATAGCATCAATGATGTAATTAAAATAATCATTTCAATATTATCTTTTAGAGTAACTTATTGTTTGCCGATGGTCCCTCGTTGGATTTGGGAGGAAAAGAATCACTCACTGTATCTGGAGTTGGTGTAGGACCTTCGATGATATCTGCCGCTACTCCGTTACCCTCATCTCAGCACGCTCCAATGGACGCCGGCCCAGCTCCTTTAGACGATGGATTCGGAGGAACGATCGGCGATGATTTCGGGCGTAAGTGTCGACGCAAAGTACAAATATTCGAATACAATTTTCACACAGCTAGTGTTTATCGTTTGATTATTTTTTCATAGATGCCGGAGGTTTATTCGAGGGTGACCTTTTCGGAGACGTGTCCGGAGCTGGCGTAAGTTCAAGTGTGGTCGCACCCGGAGGTGGTGGCCTACGACGCGATTTGGAAGAAGCTGCGGCTGCGGGCGTAACTCCCAGAAGGGGTGGACCTTCTGCTCCTCACGATCGTCGAGCCGATTCTGATGATGATGATGATGGAATGGATCATTACGACGGCGGAATGTCACCATCGCATAGGTTATTACTTTTACCTCGTTTTCAGAATTTTATTTTGAATTGGGAAAATATTTATTGTTTGATTTAATATGTAGTTGGGATGGTTCACATGGCTCGCCACAACAGAGCCAAAGTCATAGTATGTCTGGTGAACAGATGGGATTAGGACCGGATGGTATTGCACCGTCTCCAGCACGACTGCCTCTTCCTGATCATCTTTTATTACCGCCACCGAGCGTACCACCACCTAGTGTCCACTCTCAAGTACGAGTTTCATCGATATTTTTTTATTTTGTACAATTATGGTGTGCAAATTATATTATACGTGGGTTATTTTAGGAATTGGATGAGCGTTCATATACCCCCTGTTTAATTGAGCGCGCGCCGAGTCGATTAGGTGATCACAGCAGAGACGGTGTGCCAGGTGATGGACCTGATGCTCACGAAGGCGATCACACCACTTTATTGCAAAATGAAGAAGAATCGTTTGCTCTAGCTCCAGTCGATGCATCCGTATTGAAGGGTAGGTATTTTGACTTTTATTTGTATATATTTTTATTATACGTCATTAACATTTATGTCTTTTTCCAGGTATAACTAAAGCCAAACGTAAACGTAAATTGATTGTCGACGAAGTCAAAAATATATCCGGCGAGGAGATGAAAAATCAACTATCGAACACATCAGATATTGTCACCACCCTTGATCTTGCACCCCCCACGCGAAGATTAATGCATTGGAAAGAAACCGGCGGTGTCGAAAAGTTGTTTGCTCTTCCGGCTAGACCAATCCCGTCACGAAGTTTATTTAAGGTTTCATAGTTATTAATTTTGAACATTGCTTTCTTGTTTTATTTTACAATTTTACAATTTAATTAATACTCCCAACAGAATTACCAACGTAATATGTCATACCGAGCGACAGATATCGAAGAAGCTGGGGGTGATGGCCCAGGTGGTGAACAAATGTTGGCTCAACAAACTAGCCCTACACCAGCTCCACAAGCCAGACGATCCGGACGAAAACGGAAACACGAAGACTTGGTGAGTGTTTGCCGTTCAACACTAATAATTACATTGTTTATAAATGTAAATCATAACTATGATAATTTTAGGCGAGTGCTGCTACTCCTCTTCACGAACCTGAAATGCTACAAGAATTGGAACCGCCTACTCCAATCCCACAGGAATATCAACCGTCAATAGGTATTATACTAATTATTTGTATTTATTTATACTATTGCTTGCTTTATTTACACTATTATTAATTTTATTTTTAGATTCCTCCGATATGATGGGACCTAGTACCCCTGGCTATCCACACACACCTGGTCACGATATGGATCCGCAAACACCAGGTATATTCAATTAACTTAATTAAGAACGGCAACGTCAAGACCGTACATAAGAATTGTTGTTTTATCAGTTAATATTATTTCAGGTGGAATTCTTAGCAGTTTGGGTCCTTTAACTCCGGGTGTATTAGGACCGTTGACACCGGGAACTCTCTTACAAGGTGGTATCACTCCGGGTAGTCTTCAACACGGTGGGCTTACGCCTGGTGGTCTCCAACATGGTGGCTTGACACCGAGTGGTTTGCACCACGGCGGTTTGACGCCGGCTGGGTTGCACCACGGAGGTTTGACACCAGTGGGCCTTCAACACGGAGGAATGACTCCTGCCGGGTTACATCACGGTGGTATGACTCCTGCTGGATTGCATCACGGAGGTATGACACCGGCCGGCTTACACCACGGTGGAATGACACCAGCTGGACTGCACCACGGCGGTATGACACCGGGTGGAATGACGCCGGGTGGTCTGCAGCACGGTGACATGATGCAACACGGTGGAATGACACCAGGTGGGATGACACCAGGTGGGCTTCAACACGGTGGTATGACTCCCGCTGGATTGCAGCATGGCTCCATGTTGCATATGACACCGTTACAGCACGGCTTGGTTGACGATATGCCTATGATGCCACATCTACCTGTTGATCAGGTATTTATTTTTATTATGAAATCATATACAAACGATTGAATGTTTTACTTATTGCTATTTATATCTATCAGGTTTCTTCGCTGCTCGGAGATGGAGAAGTTGGTGGAGTTGGTAGTATGGGAGTGTCGGGTGCACCGCCTACTCCTGCTCGAGGTGATCTTGAACATACCTTACCGATGGAACCTTTAGCGTTGCATGGATTAGCTGAACAAACTCACCACTATCAAGTATATTTCAAAACAATGACGGTTTAATCTTTCACTATTCATATTATATTTTGCGTTAATCTATTATTTGTTCTATAGTCCGGGATTGGTGGTGTTTGTATGGCGAATATGGGCTACGAAGAAGCTCACCAACCGCACAGTCCAAATGATGACTATGAATTTCCCCCTAGTGTTGGTCATGTACGTGTCACTCTACTTGGAAAGTTTAATCGTAAACAAATGTTAATTTATTATTTTGATGAAATGAATTTGTCTTATAGAATGGTGAGGAGCAATTACAAGACGAAACGGATGAGCAGTTTGAAGAAAGAGTTTTGAATAAGAGGGCGACTCAATTATTCACACAGATGCGATCCAAATTAATGGAAAGAGGGCAGTTGTATCTTAGCGAAATGACCCATAGAAATAAACGCAAACAGGTATGTAAAAATTGAATATCGGAATATGGTATTTATATATTAACTAGTGTAAGCCCGTTGAATATCAAAGTAGCGCTTTCTCATCACCCGAACTGAAAAATAATATTAAATTTAATAGTCGTCATAGTTGTTACATAGATGGCGCGTTATAATACAACAACCTAACAATTTATCAAAGTCGCGATCCTATTGTCATTTTTCATTTTATAATGTCAAATCGTAGCAGGCCTGTCATCGCCTCATTGGATGATACTGTTGGCATGATTCATTCCAATCTGGTGATACTGGGTTCAAATACCACTCGCGTGACGTTCTGGTTTTTTAATCATTTATCTAGGCGAGTGTTAGCAGACAGACGAATTCGGCTATTATATACATACATATATAATGTAATACATATCATAATGTGTTTTGTTTTAATCACATTTTAATTGTTTGTAGGTTGCACAGAAATTTTATAGTTTACTGGTTTTGAAGAAGGTTCAAGTATTGCAAATCTCACAAGAAGAGCCTTACGCCGACATTCTCATCACAAGGGGTTTATTATTCGATTCTGGCTCTTTATAAATTTATATATGTAAAAACGATAGATTTATTTTTTAATTTCATCATTGACATTTATTTCACAATTTAGTCATTCATATATTGTATAACTTTTTTTAGAAACAACTAAATTATTAGATATATAAAAATTTTGTAATGGAGTAATTTCTACAAATTTTTTTGACTTACATACATACATATATATATATGCAATTGGAAATGATTTTATTTTTTAATATAATTTATATACAGATTTCTTAGTTGTTTGTCGATTAGGTGAATTGTGGAGTTATGTTATTAAATTTATAGAGTTGATTTTAAATTTTGTAATTGAGTAAATTCAATAATTTATATTAAATGTACGATAGATTTAACATATCTTACGAAAAATAATATATATTATATATATAGTAATACAATACATGTAAGTAATTTGAGTCTCATTGACAGTTCATAGTTGATTGAATTTGGATATTTTTAAGTTGGAATGAAATCTCACCTGTCCATATCATCAGTACCTGAATTTTCAAATGCAGGTGAGATTTTTCCATTCTGATTGATTGTAATTTGAGTAATGAGAAAAATTCTATTGCATGTTTTCAGCTTTTTCTTAAGTTAATTTATTATTGTTTACTTGATTAATATGGCTGTGGAACATTTTAAAGTCAAAAATTTTTTTTTTCTTTTAGTTCTTACGTAATCATGTCATTTTTGATTCTCTTACATATGTATGTTATACTTGTTATAGTAGAATTTGCGTATTTATTATGCAGTTGCGGAAACACCAATCCTCAAACAACTTTCAAACTGTTTTTTTTTTTTTTTTTTTGTTTTTAACAGGGATAGAAAAACTAAACTGTCGAATTTTTAAAATAAAATTAGAATATAATTGACAAGTTGAAGTTTTTCTGTCCCTGTTATGTGGTTTCGAAACGTTATTACTTATTAACTATAATTTTTTTCTACGAATAGATATTTTATGTATTTTATACAGAATTTTGTTTCCAAAATCTATGCAATCAAATTTTTTTCAAAAAATTGCCTAAATTTAAAGAGAATATCAGGAATTCTCGTTATTTTATAGTTTGATGTTTTTTTGGAAAAGAAATTATATACACATAAAATATGTATGAATCGTGCAACTCCTTTTTTTTTTCGTATGTTTAGGTAAATGTACAAATCAAAATTTAATCCATTTATTGGAGATTATGATGGAAAGTATTTTACAGAAATTTAAACATTCAATGAAGTAGCGTAATTAGGAGTTTCTAACGTATTTTTATAGTATAGCTGTATAACTTATTTAATTTATAAAGATTACTGTATGTTAACTAGATGCATATGCAATTTCAGAATGATCTCTTTTTTTGTTATATAATAGCAACATTTTGACTGTGCCTTAAGTCGGTGGTGTCCTTAGATTTTACTCTTATCATTTATAATAATTATTTTCAATTTCATTATTTTATCATTAACAAGCTGAATAAAGTGTTAAAACACATGCTTATATTATTAAACTCTGGGTTAACATACAGTGATCACACTGTCTAGGATATTAAATAAATGAAGAAATTTCGTCAGTAGTTGTAAAATAAAATATTGATTTATGAGATTCGTTTTAATTTCTTCTAACGCTTCATTTCTTTTCCAGATTGTATTTATTGCAAAGACCAAAGTGTATTTATACACAAATTAGCTTATATATATATTTGGAAGTATTAGTAACTAAAATTGGGAATCTTTGTTGAATAAATGTTAGAATTTTTCAATAAAAATATTTATATACTCCGCATGAGTGAGACTTGCGAGTAAATCGAAAAGTTCCTAGACTGTCCACTCATTTTAACAAAAGACTATAGTGATTAAATAAATCACTTTGATGTTTTGTTTACGTGTAAAATGAGTGGTGAGTCTGAATACTTTCTTGTCGTCTTTCAATCGTATTGCGGAAATACGTATTTTGTACATTTAATTTTGAATGCATAATTTACTTTTTTTTTACTTTCTTCTAGCTTTCAAACCAGTCAAATTGTTTACGTTTAAAATATTTATTAGTCGACGATTGTTGAATGTGACATTCAAATAACTAATGTAACCTAAATCTTCTCTCTAAATATTACATGCAGATGTCAAATGTGAACGTTTTTAGCACATTTATGCATAGTTCGATTCATTTTCATCCTATATTCGTCTGAGAAATGTTCTTATTTTAAACAAAATTTTAGTACTTATGTATTTGGTAATTCTTAATTGTGTTTTTTCTTTACTTGTAAATTCATTAGATTGTAAAGATGATGATAAAATAATGATTACGCTCACTTGAATTGTGTGAGTAGTTTTGGCATAGCCAACTTCATTTTCAAATCATGTATTAGACGGAAATGTTAATTAAATTTACTGAAGTAAAATTGTATTATTCTGTTCTTGATACTTTTAAAAAATAATCTTAATGTATAAGTTTGATTTTTTTCCAATTAAATTTGTTATTTAAATAATTGCTATTTTTATCTCCCAAAATAATCCCTACTGCGTGAGCATGAGCATGAGGAAAGAAAACGAATAGTTTTGTAATGTATGTATATATATATTTTTTGTCATTTAATTACACATATGCATGAAGGAGTCGAAACATATTTTCCCTATTTCGTAAAATAATAAAATAAAAACCTACTGTCAAAAATTTTAATACTACAACTTCTACATACGATAGATTACTTGCCGACATCTGAAGAAATTCACATCACATCGGTACAATTATTATTACAATTAAGTAAATGTTACATTTAATGGTAATTTGTGAACTGTACAATTGTTATTATTCATTATAAAAATTCAGCAACAAGTGTTTATATAAATACGAACTTCATATAAATTCAACAAATTTAACAGCAAATCAATGGTTTTTGAACATTGGTATTCATTTTCAGTATAACAATATATTATAATAATGAAACTTCTTTCTTTGTATTTTACAATCATGCAATAATTCACACCGTGGCGATTACAATCTTCGACACGTCATATTTTACAAGATAATTAAACAATTATTTTTTGAAATCATCCAGGGTTGAGAGTGGATTGGTGATTAATATTAAATTTGGTTTAATTTCTTCCAAGGCGATTGCTAATTGTAAAAATTCTAACTTTTAGAGAGTAACCCTGCTGAATAATAATTGATTGTATTTGCTTTTTTTCCCCCCCCCCCGATAGAATAATTTCATCTGGAAATAAATTAAAGAACGTTAACATGATAACATGCAACTATACTTAACATTCAATGTGACACTTGTTGACATCAATTTTACAACAGATATGGGAAAATTACCTTAATTTTTCATACATGTTTAAAAGCAACGTAGATACATATTTATTATTACGAAACAAAAAGAATTTGATATGCAAAAGAAAGTGACACAACAATCACTCGTTTCAAGGGGTGCATAATTAATCTCGTGTATTATGACAATAAAATTTAATTATAAAATCAATTTATTTAATTTTATTGAAAAATTTGATAGTGCGATATATTTCATTGTATTTTATGACGTAGGTTTCATTATTTTATCTTAAATATAGTAGTTTATCATAAGGTTGTAATTCCAGTACAATTAAAGGGAAGGTGCATAATTTATAATTTAAAATTGATTGTGTGTCGATAAATCCGAAAGATATTCATGGAAAATATTATTTTAGATAATGAATAATATAATATTAACTCATACAATAGAATAGTTCTGACCTTTACTTATAAAAATATGCATGTGAATGAGGTAATTATCAGTTCCCATAGAAAATAATTTCCGCTTATGAATATTTCTTATATAAACTTGAATAAATTACTCTTACCAAAAATACATAAATATTAGAGATTTACGCATATAATAACAATGTTTAAAAATTCAATTGAGGCTTTCAATATTACAACGACAATTGTTATTATACATTGGATGATAAAAAGACGTCACATGGAATAAAATACAACATACAAGATATAAACGAAATACAAAAAAAAAAAATGAAAAACTGTCATAGAATTATCATTATAAACTAGGCAGCCAATTAAATTACATACATATAAAACTTCCATATTTCAAATACACCATATAGATAAGATTTCACAGTCTGTGGGGTTGGGAGAGACATCGGTGAGCCTACCGATTATTATTTCTAAATCTTGATACACAAGGAACACTGTTGAACAATAGACATTTCGGTCACACACACACACACACACACACACAAACAAACAAACAAACACAGTATTTTCAGTTGAATCCAGTATCCATTTCCATGGAACTCGACATTTTATCCGACTCTGATGTAAATTCAGTGGCCGACATGTTGGAATTGTTGGAGACGTCCATGTTCGAATAGCTGGCAAACGATGTACTCTTTTCATCGTGTGGAGAGTTCATCGGGCTGCTGTCGTTGTTGAAAACCGTTGATGGTGCACCATTGTCGGAGGTGCTGGGGGTTTCACTCTTGGAATCGTACTTTTTGTCGCAATCGTCGAGGTAGTTGATAATCTTCTCTGTTGCTTTCACATGTGCGACAATAGCTGCCTCGGCCTACGGATAAAAAGTTTATGCTCGTGTTATCGTTACCCAAGAGTTTAGTACAGACTTCGATTAATATATTGCTATACTTACGCTAGCCGTAAGATTAAGAAAACTGAAGTATCTCTTCAAAACTGTCAGCATGTCCTGGAACGTCGGATTGGGCAACATGTTGCGAACCTTAATTTCATTCTCCGACGACTCCATCACCACATGTCCAAGAAGCAACACAATATACGATCCTACCATAGTATGTTCCATGTGAGTACCGGCTTTCTGAAGCACTGAAATTAAACATTTTTGTTATTTTCAATATGTATTATTTAAATACAAATTCAATATAAAAATATTTAATACATTTCGCGACAGTTTCTTCGATGAATTCATCGTGGGATTTATTCTTTTTATCCTTTGGTTTGTCTTCTTTGACTTTTTCACCGTCCAAAATAGCATCCGTGTTTTTTTCTGCCAATCTAAAATACAAATTTTATTATCGAAATCCAACGAGTGTGCAGGTTTATATTATAAATAAATCGAGTGTTATAAACCTGGCCAGATCCTCTCTTTTGTGGAAATGATCTATCAAAGCTTGTATAGCTGGTTTATTGCAATAAAAAACTGATTCAAAATCGGCCGGCGCTTGTGCACTCACCAACAATTTTATATTTGCTGAATTATTCTGCATCAGATTTATTAAAAGCAATAGAACCTACAAAATTAAAAAAAAAAAAAAATAATTAAAAGCATGTTGAAATTCGATATACAATAAATTTATATTATAATAAATACTCACACAAACACTGAATTCAAAGTTATTGTGATCAGGTAAATAGTTCGGTGCTTGAAGCAATAGATGCAAACTGGCATCAATAATGCCTTTTTGTTCACCAACAACAGTACTACCCATAGCTAGAATTTAAATTTAAACAATATGATTAAACACAACGTACACATACATTTTAAATTGAAAAGTGCAAAAAATTAATTTACAACTGGGTCTGAAGGAATGCGTTAGATTGACAAGGACTTTGAGAGTCGGCAGAAGAGCATCTCGAATTGTGGCACCGGCACCTCCTGCACTATTACCGTTTCCGCATGTAGGATAAAGCGGTATCTCTCTATCGCACAATCTAAATAATCTCACGAGGATATCGACCGCCTGTCCATTCTTCCAATTGACCAAATACGTTTGGTTCTCTTCGTTTTGCTGAGACACCTATTTACGAACAATTACATTAGTTTTTTTTTTAAATACGTTTTAATTTAATAACAATCTATGCATGTATTGACAACTTACATTTTCTAGTACGCGCATACATCGGTCGACTTTGCGTAGCAAGTCCAACAAAGTGGGCGACCACTCGGCTACATAGTCACCGATCTTTGTACAACAGTCGCAGATGGTGCTTAAAATGTGATCCACACCACCCAAAGCCCGGAGTTCTTCTTTGAACCATTCGCCAGCTCGTTTCGACGTCAGACTCAACAAAGTCTCCATTGCCAAGTGGCCCACCTATCAACAAAAAAGATATTAAAATGTAAACAAAAAACACACTAATGAAATGCACTTGTACACGGAAAACGTACAGTGATATTGTCGAGATCTAAATGCTTAGCTTTTCCTTGACTTTTTATTTCAGCACACAGTTCGCGAACTCGCTCTTTATTTTTAGCTAATTGGGCAGATGTAAGTCCACAGTCGTCTAAGGCGTCCCTGAAACATTCAAAACGAAAAATTGTAGACCTTATATGTATATGCAAGTGAAAAAAATATAAAAGTTATCGTATATCATACTTGTGTGATACATCCGATTCTAATAAATTAAGCATCAATTCTAACGATTCTCTATCCAAATCCATATTAAGTCTATCTTGTGACAACACGAACATTACCGTGGCTGTACACAATCCCAAGCTCTGTAAAATAAAATAAAACAATGTTAAAACTCAATAATTGATAATAACGCATAGCAAAATGTGCAATTCAAATTACTTGATCATTGGTAGCATCGTGCAACGCTCTAAAGAACTTTGCAACTGTTCCATGAGCTCGTACGTGCATCCTAAAAGCTGGAGCTGTACACTTGGACGCCAACGTAATGGCAGAGAGACATCTCGTCGACATTGGATTGTTATCCTATAAAATTTAATAAAGGAATTACAATAACGGCACTGTAAAAACTGATAATTTATTAAATCAATTTGAAAGCACCAACTTGCAGAGCGTCCAGGATATACTCGACATCATCGTTGAACTCTTGAAATTCGCCAATTTCTTGAATTTGATGCGCCTTTTTAACATTTCTAACCACTGTGTAATACTGAAATGTTTGAAATATACAAGATAAAGTAAACCTATGAGAAACGTAATATTTGTTTAACTAATGAAACATTTATCTGACACATTCGAATTTGTCAATGTCAATGTGCCAATAGTTGTTTCGCTTATATATTAAATGAAAATACATACGTCTTTAGCATTCTTTGGACATTTAACACTAGTGTACGGTTCTATTTCATCTTCAAGCGAAGGATTTTTATCTTTTTGATATCTTGTTACTCTGGTGAGCATACGATTTTCTTCAAATTCCTGCAAAGCCACTTGCGCCCCAGCTTCAGGTTCTGGACGAGGAGTTTGGCCGCCCTTTCCCTGAAAAATTATTGCAAATTTTATATAATATTATGGTTTGTGAAGCACAATTACACAAAGCGTGTGAAAATGAACGCTTTGTCAATTAGAAAGTGGTATGTGTACTACCAATTGCTTAGATCGTTTTATTGTGCAATCACAGTTACTCAAAATATTAGACCAGTTTAGTAATTCAAGGCTATTTTTTTTATACAACACAATAGCAAAAGCTACCATGTGGTTGTTAGCTATGTAACATAACAATTAATAAAAAATGTAAAATTTATTAGTGATAACTAGCGTAATTAAGAACCATTAAAAACAATGTTTACATACATCATCAGCCCATTTGTGTTTGTAGAGATGTCGTTTCTTTCCCGCAGCTCCGGGTCCGTCGTTCACGAGAGAACGACTCTTGAAGATTGAACCCTTCTTTTTGGTTATCACCAATTTTACGCTGGGCTTTTCCTCACCGTCTGCCGATACTGGGCTGCCGTCGTTAACTAAACGTTTGGGAGATTTTAAAACGTGTTTGTCACTATTGTTCTTCAACTGTTTATCACTAGATTTGGGACTTTTCTCTTGGACCACATCACTACATTCATTTGGTTCAATAATAGGACCATCCTCAAACTCGAATGTACTTTTTTGAACGGTCTTTTTAATGTTTTTCACTACGGCTACTTCACTTACGTCTTCGACTGCCACCGCCGACGTTTCTTCAGCCACGACTTCGTCAATTTTAGGTACGGGTAGAGATTCAGTGACATTAACGGTGACGTCATCAGGTGGTGTTATGTCCATTGGTTGCACTTCGTTGGGAATTGGTTGCGAAGCGTCAGATTTCTTCTTGGTTTTTCTACTGTAGCTTTTTGCAGGGTTTTTATTAAATCTCGAAGATGTTATATCGTCGATAAAACTGTTTGCATTTTCGTTATAATTAATAGTGGCTCTGTGTCTCATCGCCCTGCCGGAAGAACCCTCTGATTGAACCTCTCTCTCGGCAGCAGAAGGAGATAAGATTTTAGGAGTGTGAATATCATTTATCGAATTTTCTAAGGTTTCTCCCGAATCCAAGGCTGCTAAAGTCATTTCTACATCATCAGTAGTTTGATTCGAAGATGAATGTGTCTCATTCGGTTGAGAATTATCGTTGGGAGAATCTCCATGAGGAGATTCGGGTGACGCCAATGTTCTATACAGTTCATAATTATCACTACCAGGAGGAGGCGACGCACCCTTTACTGTTTCATCGACTACTTCCTTATGCTGATTTCTTCGTGAAGACCGAGTGGCTCGTGCAGTCTGTAAGCTTTCTTTATCTATATCTTCTGTTACTACATCAGTCGATTTAGAATTGATCCTATCACCTTTGTTCTTGAATGTTTTTTCTTTATTGCCAGAATAACATTTAATAGTAATTTTAAGACTTTCTTGTTTAGTGGGTGGACTCGCGATCGCGTCTACTTCGCGTGAGACCGATTCCGTAGAATTATCCACACAAGGATCTGAAAACGAGTTCCTATCTGTATTTGGCGAAGTGATAATTTCTTCCGAGTCTGTACTCAGGAGACGAGAGGTTCCTTTCGATATTCTAAGAACAATCGGTGGTTTGCCATCTTTATTGGTCGGGCTCATAAGACCAGGCTTGATGTAAGTAGTAGTTGGCGAGGCTAGTGCTGGACTGGTTTTCGGAGTGCTAACTTTAACAGTACTGGCGACTATGGAAGCGTCAACGGTGGCAGCCGGCGGACTATTGCTACGCTCTTCGGAATAGTTGATCACTTTGTCCCGATTCCTAACCAGGTATCTTTTATTGGGACTCAAGTGAGTTTTCTCCTCGACTACAGGCTCATCTTTTTTAGAAGCCTTGGTAGCAAAGAATTTGCTTCTGTTGCTTTTGGGTGATCGCTCGACATGGATCTTGAGCTTGGGAATTTCCAATTTTTCAGCAGCATTATCACTAGTATCAACTTTAGGTGTCTTCTTTGAGTAGCTAATCGGCTTAGTTTGCTTTTCCTCCTTCTTACTAAACGAGGGGAATGCTTTTTCAGCATCCGGCGGCGCGACGCTGCTTGTCGGTAGCGCAGCATCTTCCGATGGTACAACATTGCGAGACTTGAAAAACTTCTTCGGCTTCGGAGGAACGACGTTTGGCTCGACAGTCGGAACCGTCAACGGCTTATTCTGATCCTGTTTCGGTTTCTTTTGAACCGGGATATTAGCTCCAAATGCTGAAACAAAGAATATTTGAACAATGAATTCTATTTACATGCAATAATTTAAACTATAAAAATGACCAGACAGTGAATAGAGGCTACATTTAAAAGGATATGGAATACAAAAATATTTCACACTGGAAGATCACCGTTAGGGGGGGGGCTGCTGAAAGCCAGACAGCAGCTTTGAGAAGTTTTTTTAGCTTTTTTGCAGAAACCACTTTATCCTCAGTGAGGATTTTTGACGCCCCTTTACGAAAGTTTTTAAATATAAGGATAATATTCCAAATAATTTTGTATATTCTACATGAACAAAAATACAAACAATGCAATAATTTTAGAGTATATCTACAGGGTACGTAAATTGTAACGACTGAAATAAAAAATAACTATTTTATATTTTCTGTGTAAAGAATGTCAATTAATTTTATCATCATCATTTTCAGCCATTCACCATCCACTGCTGGATGAAGGCCTCTCCAATCCACTTATATTCCTGTCTATCTTGAGCTGTCTGCATCCACTTGACCACACATCCTTCTTAACTTGGTCTTCCTTGCTTTTTATCACATCCTCTCAGATCCATTCATCTCCCTTTGTGTCCAGCCCACTTCAAGTTCAAATTTTTCACACATTCCGCTATATCTGCCACTTTGGTCATGCTTCTTACCCATGTATTCCTTTTATGGTCCCTTATTGTTATACCAAGCATACATCGATCCATACTTCTCGGTGTGCACTGGATCTTACGTAGCATTCTTGAATTCAGCATCAACATTTCACATCCATACATCATAACTGGTGGTAAGCATTGCGGGATGTTGGGTTTAAAAACTATGTTCATTCTTCCAAAAGCGCTCCATTCTACGGTCAATTAATTTATCATAATTTTATATTTAATGGAAAGAATTGCAAATTGTCGTTGACTTATTGAAGCTCTTCGAAAATTTTTAATAATTTTTAATTTACTAAAGCTTCATTTTGCCAAAGCAATTCCATCAGGTACGTTAAGAATATTTTCAGTAAAATGACTACATTTGGAATAATTTCCCCGAGATCACTTTCAACAAGATATTGTAGTACCTATTTCCATTTGGTACATATTTTCTTTGGTGTCGAATTTTATTAAAATGATCTTTGAATGACCCTAGCTCAAAATGAAGCTCTATTAAGTCAACATCATCAGAATAAGATATTACATGACATCATAACTTCGTCATCATTTGAATCCCGCAATGACTCAGTCGATAATTTGTTGATTACAATAAATCTCCTTTAGTTTGTATTTAAAGTCAGTACCTACAACATTATTTTAAATTTCACTCTTTAGCGACGATTCATATCTGTTGAAAAACTTTTTTTAACAATTTCAAAATACTTGTTGATATTTTAGTCAATATTTATATTGCAGCATCTTTGTTGTCTTGTTGATTTGTTGCAGACAACCGAGTAGGAACTGAATTTCAAAACCAACATTAGATGTGATATTTTGCAGCGGCACCACTTTCACTAAGTTCATTCAAAATTTTTCTAAAATTTTTTTAAAGTCGCACCTCCCACTCAACACCCTGGGCATTTGCCCGGACTTCCTACCCATTACATACTAAAATTTTCCACTCTCGGACGTACTCTTTCATCTCGCACATATATATATATATAAGCTGCCTTGAGGAGAAACACCTCCACACTCCTTCTCCCCAAGAGCCTCACATGAGGCCACCACTCATATCCGCAGACAAACTTGGTCGATAGACGTTCACTATTAGCACGTACTGCCAGTTATGACAGTGCACACAGGGAAACATGGAAATATGTATGCTCGGTATAACAAGAAGAGATTGTAAGAGAAATACATGGGCAAAATGGCAGATATATCAGA
Source organism: Parapsyche elsis (assembly GCA_022651745.1). Classification (NCBI taxonomy): domain Eukaryota; kingdom Metazoa; phylum Arthropoda; class Insecta; order Trichoptera; family Hydropsychidae; genus Parapsyche; species Parapsyche elsis. The sequence continues at coordinate 9,111,771 of JAGVSN010000010.1, forward strand.
ACGTGTGAAATACTAGAATGGTATCCGCGAGGATGTGAAAGAAAGCAAGGTAGACTGAGTGGACGATGGGCTGATGGATTGAAAAGAATGTGTGGAGTCAACTGGATGCAGATTGCTCAAGACAGACATGAATGAAAGAGGATCGGAGGGGCCTCCATCCAGCAGTGGACGGTGAACGGCTGAAAATGACGATGATGATATAAATAAAAAACATATAGAACAAAAAAAAAATGCATTAAAAAAGAGACCTGTTGGCAACCTTACGGCGCACACGAGCGGGCCAACGGTGGCAAAAAAAAAATTATAAACTCCCGACGGACAGACAGACAAACTCGCAAGCCTTTGCGTATACTAAAAACAGACACAGGGGCGACAGAACAAAAAATCAATAACGCACAAACGACCACGTAATAATTACGGCAATTACGAAAAAACCAAAAAAAAAAAAAACACCATCGTGGCCAAAATCAACGCGGAACCTACGACCGAAGAGAAGAAAAAAAAAAAAAACAAAAGAAAAATACAGAGGCGAAAAAGTCGCGGGCGAACTGTCAAAATAAACAAAATGGCGGCGACACATACACATACACACATACACGACCGTTCCTTTTGACTCACAGCTAGCAGCAAATTGGAAATATCCTCAGCTGAGGGGGAGGAGGGTTAGTAGGGGGCGTATCCGCGCCAAATCACACGTGCGGAAGGGGGGTGAGGGGATGTCGGTGTAGGAGTTTCACCTTTCATATGTTTGAACGAGTGTGCGTGCGTGTGCGTGTATACTAACAGTATGGAGCGGTGCGAATGCTGGTGAAGCTGGTGATGCCCCACTTCCCGACGGTGCCCGACGATCTGGCCGCCGAAGGACAGTTGGAGTTCTCCCTGAAGAGATGCTCCAGCGGCACGGCCACGCTGGCTCCGCGGCCGCGCCCCCACCGGCTCATCACGACCTCATGCCCCAAACACTGCCGGTGACCCGCTAGGCTTCAACTCTTGCCCTGTCGGAAGATCCACGATCTCGCGAAGGTTCACTCTGTGGTTTTTCGTCTCCGTTGGCTTCAGGTTTGAGGTGTGTGACTGAGGTGATCGTCGCCGCCCGCCGCGACACCGCGCGCAGATAACAACACTGATTTTTGGCCCTAGTGTGCGTATTGTCGACCATGTCCGCTTCGCTAAGGCTGATATTACACTTGGCCACTCCACGACGCCCGATTTTTTTTGAACCTCGACTACCAGATGCTAGGATTCGTCATGCGTAATGCTCATCATTTCAATGATACGAGGGCCTTCTTTACGACACTTAAGTCCGCAAGTCCGCTGGTTCTATTATATGGAATCCCAGAGAAGTCAAGTATAATTTACAGATTGGGATAGTTCAGCAGAAATTTCTCCGATACCTATTATACATGAGACAATACGGTTACTATCCCTCACTGTATCCTAGTGCTTTTGTTCTAGGTGCATTGGGATACAGCACTCTGTCATCTCGTAGGGATAAACTCCTGTAATTTATTGAGAGATGACATATGCAACCCACCGATCCTTGAAGAGATGAAGTTGTGGGCTCCTGCACGCTTCCGGGAGTCGCGTACGCGTCAATTGTTTCAGGTTGTCAGAGCGAGAACCGGTGTCCTCGCAGACTCGCCCATTGCTCGAGCCATTCAATGCCTCAATTCACTTGCGCAATATTTTTATATTTTTTGAGCTACGCAGCATCAGATCGCCACATTTCTCACGCACTTAAAATTTAAATTTTGTTTGTAATAATTAAATTTATTTATAAATGATTTGCTGATTTTATGTTAACTTTTAATTTGATTCTATTATTATTATTATTATTAATGTAATTAATGTAATTTTATTGTATTTAATTTTACTACCAATATATTAAATATGTTTTTTTCATGTCTCGCCATAGCGACGAATTGGGGCAACCCGTAATGTCACTGGTATAATTTGTAAATAAATATATATATTTAGATGGCACGTATTCTACTATGCGATTCACTGGTGTCTAAAAATTTCTTGGAAGTCAAAGGTTCGCAGTACAAATCGACACCAAATCCCTTTTCGACCCTTTTATTTTTTGCGTCGTCCTACTCGAATGCAATATTGTTTCGAAAATGCGTGCTATGTGATAGATGTGTTTTCGGACCCATTTTTTATGACCAAAATGGTTTCGAAAACGATGATAATTAGCTGAAAATCATCTTGCAGTTTTTTTACACTAAACTACATAGAGTAGTTTTCGAATAGCTTCGTATTTTTTTGTATGAAGATGAGCAGGTAACTTTTAAAGTGGTGCAATGTAATAAGATGCTGGCCAGTGTCAAAAAAATCTGGTGTTGGTGGAGTGGCCACATGTAATATCAGCCTAACGTTAAAGTGCCTGTAAGCGATCAACATTTGTCAGCAATATTGCTCTTCAACCATCCGGTAACATTTTCGGCATCATATGTGTCGCAGTAACGTGTGACTCAACGATTTCCGGCAAGTAGTTGCTGTTTTATTATTGCCCAGATTCGCCAAAGGTCAACACTCGTGTCTTGTCGTGTTAGCGACCGAGACACCCGCGTATGTGAGAGAGCAGGAAAGAAACATATGTATATTGTCGCGTATTTTCGTACACCCAACAATATCATCGGTAATATGTCAACAATACTCGCCAACACACTGTCATACCAGCAATAGTGGAACAATAGTATCGGGAAACACGTCACCAGATTACCATATTGCAGTAATATTACCCGCAATACATTTCCGTGAATATGTTGATCGTTTACAGGCACCTTTATGCTCCTCCCCAATTAATTGTTTATTTTATGAATTTGCTTTGTGTTGTGTGTATTTTTGGCGATGAACGCGCATGGTATTCCGTTTGTGGTTTTTTTTTCGCTTAAAATCGTTAAGATTTTATAACGGTTTAGTTTTGGGCTCGACCGTCGCGCCTTGGCTTATTCACGATTGCTAAACGCTACAGCCACCGACTCGCCGTGTCGTCGACGATAATAAATTATCTGGTTATTTTGGCGTGAATACGTCTTTAATCAGACCTATGTACAAATAATCTTCCACAAATTGTATATTATATAACGGACAGTGTGGAGGCCACCCTCTACATACTCATCATCATCATCATCATCATCATCATCATCATCATCATTTTTAGCCGTTTACCATCCACTGCTGGATGAAGGCCTCTCCAATCCTCTTCCATTTCTGTCTGTCTTGAGCAATCTGCATCCGCTTGACTCCACATATTCTTCTCAATTCATCAGCCCATCATCCATTCGGTCTTCCTTGCTCTCTTTCACATCCTCTCGGATACCATCTATCATTCATTCTTCCACTTCAACTTCTTCCCACGTTCCGCTATATCTGCCACTTTGGTCATACTCTCTTACCCATGTATGCCTCTTACGATACTTTCCACCACACAAATTTAATATGTTACAAAAAATCGGATAAGTAATTTGACCACATCGTCAAATTAAATTTGTTTTTGGTCAAAATAAAGAAAAAATCAATTCAATTAGATGAAAAAATACTTTATTCTTGTTATTAATTCTGTTTATGAATTATTTATTGGATATTTGACACAACAATATTTTTATTATTTTTGTTTAAAGTCAAATGAGGCGTTAAGAAAATAAAATTGTAAAATTACGTTCTTTTATAGTGTCAAATTAATATTAGTAATTTTACACTCAATTGTGATAAACAATAACTATAAATGTACCTATGTATATATTGAAACACTTACTCAACATTGTGCAATACAATGACCATTCACTGTGCAGCAAATTTTTAGCTAACCATGCATTATAAAAAAGTATGTATGTATGCTTTATTTTTTTACGCTTTAATGCTGTAATTTTACTTATGCTAAAAATATATTTATTACTTTAATTACTAAGTATTCCTATTCTAAATTTCTAGTGCAATGATTATTAAATTTATAGATAATCACGAATATCCCCGAAATTTGTTATAATTAAATATAAACGGATACATATTTAATAAATAAACCCCACTCGCTATTCCACCACGAAACTAACACATAAATTGCAAATCATCGATTAGCACACCAATCACACACATACACATTACACACCCAACGTACATATGTACATACATGATAAAACGGAGTAGGCACAATATTGTGTCGCACTACAGACAGTTACGACAACGTTTAATTTACTGTACAGGACTGTCGCGTTTGAATTCCATCAAATGCTTGAAATGCGTTTTGGCGAGCAAGTGCTTGCTGTGAACCTTTTGAAGAAGATCGGCATCATACATATTTTCCGGTTCTATCAACTTCAAATGAGACTTCATTTCCCTGAATGTCAGAAGGATACAGTTCCATGGGGACCAATCTTCGAGCACGTTCCACCGACACAGACGCAAGTCTATAATGTCGTCGTACTCGCTGATGGCAGACCGTGAATGCCAGATCTTATCGACGATAAAGTAAACATCTTTTTCTTGAATAACGAAAGCTATCGATGATAAGCATTTGTTCTTGCGCTCTTCCCTACGCACTGCTCTCAGCATAAACTTGTAAGGTGTCATATCCACCCAGCTCTGGTCTGCAAAGTTGCCCCAAGAACAAGCCGTGCAAACGTTCATATTCTTAGTTCTGGAGTGGAGGGGAAATTTGGTATACATTTTCACATTGTCGCATTGATTGCAATAGTATAAGCGTTCTCCTTCCATGTCTTTAGCCGTTTTTTCCTTGTGCTTCGTGGACATGCTTCCGCTGAACTCGGAACTTTTTATGAACTGAAACAGTGTCGTTTGAATTCTCTTCCGCAAAACGTCCAAAAATTTGGCGGGGACGTTCCTCACGGTCAAATCGCATTCTCTATCAATCAAGGAACTCAACTGATACGCCAGAGGAGATTTATAATTCGCCAGGGTGTATTTGAAATTTACCAATAATTTCATCCTTTCTTCTAGTCCCAAGTTTTCTTTGCAAAATTCCGTGTATATTTCTTTCAACTCTCTCGCTTTTTGTGCCTCCATCGTGTCCATCGTGATGATTTTCCCCTTAGAATTTTGCCAGACTACCGGTTTTGACATTTCTTCCAAAAGATTTTTCTCTTTCATTTTCCTGAAATCTTCTATCAACTCGACTCTGAATTTTTCTATGGATCGCAGCAGCTGGATTTCTTTATCCAACAGTAAACTGAATTCAGCAACTTTAGGGCCTTTAGTGTGTAATTTTGATATGCGAGCAATTTCAGTATTTCTCCACCTGTCAACCTAAAAATTTAAACAATACATAAAATATGCATCCAAAAACAAATTAAATTAAAAAAATATATTAACCATGGCATATAATTGATCAAAATCTTCTCTAGTTCTAGGGAATGTTTTAGCAATCATTTTTTTTTTCAGCCGTAGATCGCGTATACGTATCTCTTCCAAATCTTCATTCTTTAAAGTCTCTATTCGCTTTCTGAAATATAAGCATATGTATTGTATGTATATTATTAAATTAAAAATGATTGTGCAAGTACATTTTAATAGATTTTTGAACAATTGATAAACATTTAAATAAGGTATTAATTGAAAATGTATTACCTGCATTGTAGCAGCCAACCCTTAACTGCTTTTCTGCATCGGTAAGCTCGCCAGGATCGTTGAATACGAATGGCACATTCGATTCGTCGCTGTTGTGCCACAGTTTGAGAGACACTGGGCCACTGTGGTCGCCCTACTAACACCACGTCTGAAACGTTAGGCAAGTACACGCCTCTGCCATACATTTGAGTGCCACGGCTGGTGCCAGTATCCTAAATAAAATATTTAAAAAAATTAAAACAAAACACAACAATATTGTCACAACTATCATAGTAAACTTAATCCACCATGGCAGTGTCTTTGAGAGTCACGGTTTGAGTGTCCCTGTGATTTTTCCTCTCGGGGGGCACTTTGGCACGAAAGTCTTGAGTTTGTGTAAACGCATGATGGTATTCCAAACCTGAAACGAATAAAAATTTACGTTGAATGTATGGAATCTTTTAAGTTTTTCAATGAGAAAGTAAAAGTTACCAGTTATTTTATTGCGATATCCTCCCAAGTACGGTTTGACAATGCGTGTGTCGATGACTTCAACATTGACGTTGATGATCGTGTTGGGTCCTAGAGGAATGGCCACGGTTAAAATGTCCGAAATAGGCACGTCTTTGTACAGTGTGTCGAACTTCATTTTAGTTCCATCTTTTGTATACAATTCCACTTCTAGATTGCCAAAGTTGTCAATTTCCAAATCTGACAATTGAGTATCGTCGCTCAGGATGGATTTGCTTTTCACAAACAAAAGCACACTCTGATCCACTGCTAGGATCCCCGACAGTTTTTCTTTCATGATTTGTATCGTGCTGGAGCACGGGAATAATTTTGTAAAATAGTGATGCTGATTGACAACGTGGAATTTACACGTGACGTTCTGCGGAATGATTCTCTTCGGTGGCTCTTCGTGAACTATTACCGAGATCGACTCGTTGAACTTTTCTTTAACTATGTCCACGTCTATGAAGCTATCGTCTTTGGTGAAAATTTCCACCTCCACATACGGTTCTAACGTGGAAATGCGCAAATCGTCCGATAGGGTCGAATCGTCCCTGAGGATTGTTATGTTATCCGTTGTTGTTTTCAAGAGTTTGGACAACTTCCTCTTGACATCTCCCACAGTGGAGGCATACTTGAAGGACCTCTTGAAGTGGTCGTCGTTTTGGCTCGATACGTGAAACGTCACGTTGATCCTTTTCCCATCCAATGAACTGCTCTCGATGTTTTCGTCGTCGGTTCGGAGATTTTCCGGAATCGGTTCCGAGCGTTGGCGTATTATGTGCTTCCTTTCCATCGTGGAAACTGTATTCGAGTGATTGGGTTTTAATTTTGAACGCGTTTTGCTATGTCGATGTATCGATAAAATGACGGGAAAACGTGCGCGTAGGTCGACAAGCCCGGAAAATTGGCGAGCGTATCCATAGATATAACAAAGCTTGTTAACTTAGCAACGTAATAAATCTCACAGCTCTTCATTATTATTAAATTCGTATATTTCATATTGAATATGATTGAATTATACTGATTTGTTTAAGAAACATTTAAAGCTTTTGTAGCATAGTGTCTGTTGACAGGGTAGACATGTATGTACTAGGTACGTACGTTGAGAAACTTTCAAAGGGTTTTAATGTTAGCGAGCCGCAGTAGGTTTAAAGTCTACCATTGAGGGGTGAGATTGTGGGTCAACTCAGCCTGGACTTTCACGGTGAGCTTTTTAGCTCGGGAAAAACCTCATTATAAGTCGAGGTTTAGTTTGGGTGGTTCGTCAGCTGCGATAGTATAAACACAACGGTGCCGAGTCGGGGTCTCAAAGATTCATCCAGAGGTTTCTGTTTGCGTAGCATCTTTCGACAAGAAGCACGTTCAAATATTATACGGTGTAAGTTCTCGAAGTTCGGATTACAAAATTAGCTGGCGTGCCCCAGACAGCCGGTATTGACTTTAGGCGTTACGGAGTTTTGCTTCGCGTCTCAGCCGACCCATCCCAGAAGTTAGAATGCTCGATTGAATCTGCCTGTGACATTGTTGTTGTTGTACACCTTATCTTGTCGAACTTTGCCTCGATTTCGTATCTGCAATTTGCCGTTTGTATGTACTTATCGATGTGCATTATAAGTTGTTTGGTGTATTATAATGATGTCAACGTAGGTATGTACATATATACAATGTACATGGAGTGATGCGGCGTGTATCACCGGCCGGGGTTTTCCAATGAAAGGAAACGAGACTGGAGAGTTGGAAAACTAACGAGTTTCATGTAAAATAGCGAATTCTCCCAACGTACGATAGACCAACGTGAAAATAGTCGAAAGTTTAAGTTTTTTTTAATGACATAAAATATCACAAATGAATCTACATACATATGTACGTCGGCATATTTTCACACATGAAAATCGGAGAATTCGTTATTGTAAAATAATTGATTATACGTAAATAATAACGCAATAATGCAGTATAAACGAAATTTTTTATACAACACACGTTTTTTTAAGATTTTTATTATTTTACATGTATACATATGTGTATGTAATTTTCAGAATGTACGCATTGGAAGAAATTCAGGTGACTCTTTTCAACGACATAACAGTTTAAGTAATTCCATTTACAACCTTTTACAAAAGCTTTATGCAACCCCGGTAGATTATAATAGATCAACTTATAATATAGCTCGACATTTGAACAACACGAATCTTATCCATTCTTAATACCACTAATTCAATCCTATCCCACTAGAAACTATAGGTAGAAAAACGACAAATGAGCTTTGCTTTTTGTATAAAATCCTAAGTAATTTGGTTGATAGACCTTATTTCCTTTTTAAGATTTCCTTCAATTGTCCTTCCGGAACATTCTGCAATCCTAACCTATTCCATTCATAGCCCTCAACTTCAAATTGCTCTCAATTCATTAATTTATACATAGAACACGCCTTCAAAGAAATTCCTCCCAAATTATATTTACTACTGATGTTTTTTCTACTAATTTTTCTTCTCTTATACATACCTTTGTATATATATTTTATTTTATTATTATACTGTATGTTTCTATCTCATAAATAAACATACATAGTATTCAATTATATCAATAGGAAAAGCTATATCAAAATAGAAAAGCGACTTTTCAAAGTTCGAAAACAATCATTAGGCATATTTTTCAGTAACCTTTCGGACACTTCCAAACATTAACGAAGTGTTTTCAGGTAGGAATGCAGCAGCCGGCTAAATTGCACGTGCAATATATATTTCGAGCCAGACCCGTTTGAGCTGGTTGTACCGCTCGGTTGACATATTGAGTTTGCGCGGTCTTACACGAGAACGAGACGAGGCTAGAGCGACGCAAATGTGCGAGAGAGGGAAACTCTAACTGGGACAGGCTGTAACCAGGGGGCACATGGGGGCGCATGGGGGCGCAAGGGGGCGCAGGGGTAAGGGCGGATGGTTCAGAGGAGGGGGCGACAGGGCGCGTGCACAAGGTCAAGGTTGCAGCGATGCACTCCCCAGCCACTGGGTGGTCGCAAACAAGCACATCCATTTACATATTATACAATAAAATTTATTGATTATGTATAAGGTCCATACGTGGGAGTGATTGCAATAATCAGATTGAATGCAGTTATGATTTCAGTATGTACCTACATATACATAATAATTATTTATTTATGCAACAAACAGCTTATAGTATATGTACAATAAAATATAAATACAAAATAATATTAATATCACACAATACACTACAGCCAAAATAGTTACAAACGAACAATAGATCAAAATAAGAAAGGACCTTAGGAGTTAGGGCTGGAAAGGAACTTAAGCAAAGATAATTTAAAGGAGGGCAAAGTATAGAGAAAAGGATCAATATGTGCCGGGATTTCGTTAAATGACGAGCAGGATCTACATATAAATGAAGGAGTTTAGTGAATAATTTGTGGAACAAAGATTCAAATGAAACAATGGAGGATTTCTGACAGGTCTAGGGGGACAATGTAGACGGATCGTACTTAGTAGGTAAGGGCTATCTAATAAATTATTTAAAAGTTTAAATACAAAGCAGAGATCCGAGACCGTCCTCCTGGTTTGCAGGGAGACGTAATCACGGGAATTTGCAGAAGAAAGACAAAACCTGGAAATGGAGTACGTATGGAACCTCTTATTAATTTTTTTCCAATTTATTAATGGAATCTTGGTAAATCGGGTTCCATATATATGTAGTACTAGCAAATTCCAGGTGACTTCTCACAAATACATTTTATAGTAAAGACACTGTGTCAAAGGACTTAAAGGGTCTGGATACTCTCATTATGAATCCCAAATTCCTATAAGCCTTATTTACAGCCGCATCAATGTGGGAATTAAAAGACAATTTACTATCTAATAAAAATGTACAATTTAGGTCTATCTAAATCAACTCTCAAAATTATGTGAATTGTTCAAATATTAACGAATACGTTTGATTGGTAAAATTTTTGTCGCCTGTCCGTTGCATCGTATTTTGGTCTGATTCAATTGGGGGAAAATTTAAGTAGGGTAATTTTGAACTCGGATGATTTGTGAAAGTTTTTTTATGAAGTGTCCGTTTGCCCCGGAATAATCATACAATAATTAGATTTTTGACATCATTGTACATATCTACATATGTATGTATGTGTGATACTTAAAAATGTTTTTTTATGGGTTTCACCACTTGTCCGCTTACCGCTTCATGATATTTATGGGAAATAATAATAAAACAAATTGAGACAAAATAGAGTGGTTGAAGTTTGGAACCGTTTCCCAAATCAGCTAGTAACTTCTGAAAATACAAACCTCTTTAAAAATCATCTCGACAAGTTTTGAATATAAATGAATGTTTGTCATCTTTCATAATAACTAAATAATTAATAACTTCAATAATAATTATTTCAATAATATAACTTCAATAATAATAATTTCAAATAACTAAATAATTAAAAATTGTATGAATGTATGTATGTATAAATTATATTAAACCCCTAGGCTCCATCGGCTACGCCAATAATAATAATTTCAAATAACCGCCTGTCCGTGTATTTTAAATAAATAAATAAATAACTAAATAAAATAAAAACTAAATAAAATAAAATAGAGAGGAGAGATGAAAAACCGAATGAAAATGTACATATGAAGATTTCCCATTTGATTTATTAGCTCTTCCGTGTATGTATACGTCGATACATATCCAAGTTTTACAGTTAAATATAAATTTTGAGTGACATGTTAACTTAGAATAATATGCTATCACCACGAAATTTACATTAAAAAATGTTGTAAATTTTGATTAACAACCACCGACTAAAAAAAAAAGATCGACGATGTATTCAATACGTCGATCTTAAAACAATATGGATAATAATATTATTTTATTTGTAACAGATTCGTATATAAACTTTGTATTCGGCGTGTAGAGCTCAGAGGGACGATTACACAATGCTAGATTTTAATTGGATAATCCAATATAACACCGAAATAGATACAAGATATAAAATAATTAAATTTAAATTTTCACATCAATTTATCGCAAACGAGCGTACGGCACTTCGAACTGACATAGTCGTGATTGACAGTGCTTCACTATTTATGCAAATATTGAAACTACATATCCAGACACTTTTTTTTTAACATTTGAATTATTTTTCGATAAGACATTTTTATAGAAGATCAACATTGAAAAAATAACTCCTCCCATACCTCGTTTCAGATGTATAAAAATGCGTGCAGCGCTCGTTGCACTTCGGATTGTTGAGATACGAATATCGATTTTGAGGTTGGCCCTGGGGTATAGTTTGCTTGGGGATGTTGCGAAAGCACCTCATCGCACACCCCTGATAGAAACCTCCTAGACACCCTCTAACCACCCACTTCCTTACACCCTCCACCCACTGAGAGTAAAGCCACCCACACACCCACCTCTACCCACCCGTGGCCCCCTTTAGCGACACGTTGAACAGTGAGAGCAATACGCATTGATCCTTTCATAATTCGCCTTCATGGGCATTGCTCAGGTTGAAAACGTAAATCAAAAGTCAAATGTGTACTGGGTGAACCGAAAATTGCAATGTAACAATTGATAAATTAATTATGAGTACATGTGCACCGACACCTAGAATACCTAATGAGAAATTGTTTCTGTATCATATGTACATACATATGTATGTCTGTATTCGTACATAAATACATTTTAATTTTATCGGTACTATTATACCAGGGGTTCTCAACCTTTTTTGCTCCATTCCCCCTTTTACCATTGTTCAAAATATAATCCCCCCCCCCCCCATTATATGCATATAATGTTGAAAATATTTTATTTTATATTAGAACATGTACATACACATTTATTTGTATTATTTTTGTAGAGTTTTATAAATTACTAGCAATAGAAAATGTTGATATTCATAACTAATTACTAAAGTAATTAATTATGAATATCAATGAAAATGAGACATACGTATGTACATATGTATGTATGAAATGAGAAAATGAGACATACTTCAATGAAAAAACAGTTGAATCGAATTTCAGGGTAATGTAGTTTATTTTATTGAATGAAGATTGTCAATGAGAAACCTGTGATGGTTTTTTCTTTACCAATACTTGGATACGCGGAGGAGTGCTTGAAAGGGTACATCGCAGATCATTTTCTATCTCCAATCTATTTATTATAAAAGAATTACTTAATTTCTGGACTTAAAAAAAATAAAAAATATTCTTAATGAAAAATAAAATCTTAAGGCTATACATTTCTAGGACGCAATTTTACCCCCTTTGAACGAGGCAACGAGTGTGTACGTACTTTAGGGATTTGGCAGAGAAATATTCTAAAGGTAATTACACATTGAACGTACACATACCTTGTTTTTCAAACTGAAAGTCACTATATAAATTCTTCACTACGTAGGCAAGTGCTGGTGTATAAAATATTGAAGCAGTGATTCACCTGTAAATATTGTAAATGGTCGGAGTTTGAAATATCGCGCTTTGAAGGAAAAAGTAATTTACTATATTTCCTTTGCGTAGAATATTACACTGGAAATTTACAGCATCTACCAGCAATCGCTTCTCGTTGATGGAATTCATCCAAAACCTTTTGCTATTTTCTATATTCCTAGATCTGTGGTATAAAACGCTTTCGTTTCTCATGTTGTAATATTGTGCCATTTATTCATTGTCATGTTATTGGTGTTGATTTTGAAGTCGTCCACGACATTGGAATCAATCACAGTATTAAAATTGGATGGTGTTTTCGTGTTTTCGCAAGGCCATGCCATTAGCCGACATTTCCATTTGCGAGTGTACGTACAGAGACGACGACGTCACTGTGTGTCGCGACCGGAAGCGGAAAAGTGGAAATCCGGAAAATGGAAAACTCGCCATGACAACGCTCCCTCTCCCGCGCACGTATTCCATACACGGCCACTTTTTCATCCGAAAATCAACCGCACAACATTCTGTTGTTCAGTTATGTCAATTTTACATAGGTTTCATTTCGAGCCGAGCTTCCAAAACTGTTTATTTTTTTAATATTAAATTGTAAATTTGAAGAAAAAATCGGGTGCAAATGTACTATTGCTCGTTGTGGCTTTGACTACTACTAATACTATTACTATCGCATAGAGGATTAAAAGCATGGACGCTAAGGTAGCAGGGTAATATGCTTTACATAAAGCTAGTGGTATTTCATCGAGAAAGTAAACTGTTTTGAGTTTGTGAAATAAAAATAAGTGAAAACGCCCGTGGCGAGTGTGAAGCGGAAAGGTTCTGAGGCAAAGAGGCTGTAATTGCTAGACGGCTCGTTTGTAAGACCGGTTAAAAATTAAAAGGAAAATTCACTCAAACGCATAAAACAAGCTCAAAAGAAGTGCACGTGGAGGGGAGCTTTGTTTAAAGTTATTCCGTTCAGACACAAAATGCTTACCCAAGAGACAGCAAAAACTCTCACGAGTCCATCTACCCAATACAAATTCAATACAAAACTAAAGCGGTAAATAAATACCTCAAAAGACCCCCGATTCTAACGGTGTGACAAAAATCGCAGTGTGTAGCCGCTACTCACTATAGAAGTAAAACTTCTTTGCAATTTAAAGCAAGTGCAATGTACAAGAAGGAATAGAGATGTGAATGTGAAAGAATTGTGTACACAAATGTGGTTTTAAACGCTCACCCAATGACTCACTGTTCTCACTGCTACCTGACGTCTAGCCGAGGAGTGGGGGTATCCGCTGACCACTGTGTGTCACGGTGTCGTGCCACGCTTCGATGAAACGTTTTTACTAAACTGAGGGGCGGTGCGGGGCTCAGAGGCGAAGTTCGAATTTTCGGGGTGGATCTCTCTCTCGCACGAACGCGAAAGAGCAAGAGAGAGGGCAATAGCCTACCTCCAAACTGGAGGAGTGGGGATATGCGTGACCACTTATCGCTCGCTCCATTTGTATGGAACGTTGGATGAACCGTTTTACTCTACCGAGCGAAAAGAAGTTTTACTTCAAAAATTGATTGTTTTGAAAAATTGAAATCAAACGACATTAATGTTTGTGACCTTCATTGATATTATTGTTTGAGCATAAAAATGAAATATACCACTTGGAATAGGCAAAGGGGGCGGCCACAATAGTCACAGGGGCGGCCAACTAAAGTCAATAAACCGAGCGAGGGGTGGAATTTGGGGGTGGGGGTGTTGGGGTGTAGTTCGCCTTGCAGTCGTGCCTGGGTTTTGTGTTGGAGCCCTTCCAAAATGCAATTGGGGAAATCCTTTTCGCCGAGAAACGATCTTCACTGGCAGCTTTGCGGGAGCTCAAACATTTCACCCAGTAAATGAACCCTACTAACCAATGGAATTTCTTCTACGACCGCTAACGGCTCACTAGACGTCAAAAAAAAAGTAAACCGGGTTAAGATGATGGGATATCAACGTTTGGGCTCGATTCTCAAAGAAAAATATATGTACATACAGTACACCTTTACGAGTCAGATATTAATGGTGTTGATATCAGAATGCTTCGAGACTAATATGGAAGTGGTATGTGTAGTGCAATTAATAGGAAAACGCTAGGCTCAAGTATGTATAGGTACATATGTACATGCGGCTTTGATCGACAATTTAAGTTTGTACATACATATGTACTACTGATGACTGCTATAGTTTATTGTTATTGGGGGGAAAGTTATTCAACGGGTCTAAAAATACAAGGATCTAGGTCCAATAACAGGTTAACTAAGGAATAGTTGATAGGAGGTGTCAAATTTTGGTGGAACCGTCGCACAACGCATTAGTTACTAAAATAAATTGACAATTTCTAACAGGAGACGGCCGATCTGGATTTAGTAATGTCCACATCTTGCCCAATGATCATAGTTAATATCGAAAAAACTGCCGAGAAAATCATTTCAACATGAGAAGATCGAACCCCAGATGAGATGAGACTAACGCTCTAACCGCTGGCTTTAAATAAACGCTTTAACTAAACAAGTAAATATATGTATTAAAATATTAAAATGCGTTTAACTATGAATTTTCACGTCAGACAGGTGCATCGATGAACTTACCAGCTGACAGTGAAGTTGTATTTCAGTTTGTTCAACTTTGCATTGCATAAACAAAAAATCAGTTTTCCTTGTGAGGAATATCGATATTGAAATTATTATACTAAGTGAAATTCGCCGTGGTGTCTTCATAATTTTCAGCCGTTCACCATCCACTGCTGGAAATATATATATATATACATATATGTATATATAAAATATGTATATATATACATATATGTATATATATAGTACATATGTGTATATTTCCAGCTCATTGTCACACGTTCCGCTATATCTGCCACTTTGGTCCATGCTCTTTACCCATGTATTCCTCTTACGATCTCTCCTTCAGTTCAATTCAGTATACACGTCGTATGCCTTCTTTTTTAAGCAAAACCGGATGTTAGCTCCATCCTAGTTTCATTCTTCGTTTTATTTATTCTTCTTCTTTTTTACATCCAGTCGTGTCTTACATAGGCAAAATTATAGTAAATTCGAATTAATATCAAAGTTAACGCTCTTTGAAGTCTCAAAATGCAATTTAACGATTATATAAATGGCACTGTTTGCGTCGTCGGACTTTGACGAGTCGATTGGCTTAAGGGCGCCCCGTTTAATAGCTGCGCCTGAGGCGACATTCTCCGGCGCTTGGCGAGGCGCACGGCCCTGCAATTCCCGCGGTCTAATGAGGCGCTCATTTGCCGTTTCACTGGACGCATTATAAAACGTTCGAGTGCGAATTTCCCGCGCAAACAAAACACACAAAGACATCTCATCTGACTTCCATCCTGTTTTAATTTAAATGTGTTCGAGAGTGAGCATACGAGAACAGTAGCGCAATTTCCGGTCAGTTTGTTTAAATAGTTCGGATGCACTGCCAACATCTGTCTGTAGACATCTACATACATACATATGTATTGATGAATTATCGTATTACAGGATCCGCTCGATAGATTGGTACTTATCGATCGAAGCATGCTCTCTTAAATATATTTTTTTCATTACTACATACATAGATGCATACATGGTTAATTACACTGTGCAACAAAAAAAAAAACTACCGAAGCGGAGACTAGTCAATCTTTACTAAGTTTGACCCACTGAATCCGAATATGATAATGAAATTTGTTGCTTAGCTCTTGTTTATGAACAAAAATATTTTTGACGTTTAAAACTTTCTAGTCGATTGCGTATAAGTATTTTAAAGCATTCAAATATCACAATTAATAGTAAAGACATCTGAATATGGCTTCCAATACTCATTTTGAACACAATAACACTACATTTTTAGTTATAGTTCACAAAGTACAAAAAAATGGGAAAATTGTCCATTTTTTAAACGCTCATATCTCATAAACGAGAGCTAACCAACAAATTTCATTATCATATTCAGATTCAGTTGGTAAAATTTAGTAATAATTTTTGGGTATCCGCTCCGGTAGCCCAAAAACGTGATTTTTTGTTGCACAGTGCTATTGGCCCCAGTCTGCGCCATGCTGAATTTTTAACCAATATCATAAAAGGAAAGGTGAAGCGGAAGACAATGAAAATAATACATGAGATAGATAAAAAGAACACTGATTAGGTTAGGTTAGGTTAGTTAAAGACAACAGTGACTGAACTGTACGCATCGAATTATTCAAAAGTAATATATTTGGAAATCGAAGGTAAACCGATCATTAAACGCGCCAACTCGTCCCATTCTCGCGCCCTTAAAACGAATTCCGATCATAAAATAAAATTTACAATCGTAAAACTGGTTCATCCCTGCACTGGAAATGCAGCAGTAGTAATCCCCAGTTGCGTCTTGATACGACGCCGAACGTCATAAAACGAGAACACCGACGCCAATTTTCATCTAGTTTATGAATCGCACGTTAAGGACACAATAAAAATCGGTTCGATTAAATATCTTGATTCAGATCAATTCCATATTCGATATCGGAAGAAAATTTGATTAAGGTCGTCGTAAATTATATAAGAAATATGCTTACCTACTTCAGAAACATCCAAGAAATGAGAATTTGTTTAAATTCATGTCGAAGTCGTATAAAATTAAATTGTCAATATGTACAATTTCCATGTAAGTCAACACACTACGCATAAAACGGAATGGCTTTGCTGAAAACTTCCACGTTGAATAGGAAAAACAGATCGTTTCAATAAAAGTAGAGTGAGGAGAAAAGCTGCGAGCTTTTTGTTATTGACGTGTAAGATCCGGGTTGAGTTTTGATTGGACGAATCGAATTACCGACAGTATACTTTAACTGTCCGGTATAATATAATTTTTCCATGCTATTTTCGAGTCTTATCCCCCCAATAAAAGGTCGATTGCATATTGAATTCGCGCGACAATTGGGTTAAAGATTGAATCGAGATAAATTGTAAGCCAAAAAAAAATATATAGAACGGCTGATACATTTTTAACTTCTGCTGGCGATTTGATACAATCTGTATCTAGTTTGTATATGTATGTACATATGTATGTGTTTAAAAGTGCATTTGCATGCATTTGGCGCGCTCCTAATTCGCCTTACACACCTGTACAAAAGTGCACACACGTGAGTAAATAAGCCTTTGTTCATTTTTCCCGTTTTAATTTGTAAAAAGCGGCCACATACACACACACACACATGAGTATATGAGTATTCACGCCCACCAATAAAGCAATGCATGGTTGCATTGTTTTGCCATTCTGATGAATCTGTTTACCGCAAATATTTGGATACACGTCTCTATTTCTCGACAAACGCAAACGCAACAATTACTACGCGCGCGCGGCGTTGTGTTAATTTTCCTTTGTATTTTTTCAGCGCGTGCCTGTTTGGCCGGAAATGCATTTTCATGCGAATCGCGCCAAAGAGACGGTTCGTTTACAATATATACATACATATGTATATGTATATATATACATAATTGCACGTGTGTGTACACTTTTCGAAAAATAATAAACTTCGCCCTCACCTATGTATATATGTACATATGTATGTATGTACATAGCTTCGATACTGTGTATCATCCGATCGGTTCATTTGAGCGTGCATAAAAAAATTCGGTGTGACCAACACCCGACTTTGGAACTCTGAGAATACATACATATGTAATATACCAGCTGTAAGTACTCGTCGTTGCCTTTAGTGAGTTTAGATTGCAAGTACATACACATTATGGGAACACTAGCGATATTCAATCCGTTTCGACTGGAATTAATTAATCCATCGTTAGCTGAAGTCAACGAAACAAAACACTGTATGTATGGTCGTTATTCTAAATAAAAATGTTTTATCACAACTGTCTTTGCAAAATTTAGCACGTCGTATATAACCATTATGAATACATAGATTTACGATACCGTAAATATTATATTAAATTATAAATCAGGTACTTAAAATATATACATTGTAGGTACTATTTTAAATTAAATTTCTGGGCTGACATTAACTCATCCGTAAAGATTCACGAAATGTTCTTGTTTTTATAAAAAAAAATCATATTTTACGTTGAATTTATAAAAATTAAATACAACATACGAGTAAATTGAAGCAGAAACCAAATACGACACGAGTAAACTGCAACTTCCGGTTAAATGATTTTAATGAAATTTTTATTGTTATAATACGTTGATACACACATAAACTGTAGGACGATAATGACACGCTTTCAAATGAAACAAATTTTGTCAAAATTGTCGAAACGTAAAATACTAATTTTTCAGTTCATCTGTTATATAATATATTTTTTTAATATTTCACGTGAGGATGTATTTAATATAGCCAGACAGTTCGTTACAACTGTAAATATACCCCGCAGAGTATGGAAATAATTCGATTATAAACCATCGCGTAGGCATTCTGTAAAATTTTACAACGGATTTTTTTTGACTAGGGGATGTATTGAAAAAAAAAAAAAAAGAGCAATGTGGTTGTACTGACGTGAGCGTGGTTCTCTAATCTAATCCCCAATTGAACCACCACCCACCCCCCCCCCCCCCACCGGACTTTCCTGGTCAGTTAAACTAAATAACATTAATGAACAAAAAAAAGACGTACAGACAAACAATCTCTCATTGAAAACTTTCAAGCAATTCTCAACACACATATAGACAGAATTTTTCCTATAAATATTAATTGAAGCTTCCATCGACATTTGTATGAAAAATGTAATCGAAAACCTATTAAGTTACAGGTCAAAAGGTAAGTAAGTATCTACAGGTACATACATGCAAGTAGATGCAAAAAAATTCATACCAAAAGTACCTTTATGTATGTACATACAATAGGGCGGAGCGACATTGCAAAAATTAAAAATTGGCATTGTAATACCTACCAAAAGTTTCATTGTATCATCCGTATTCTCGTAAAAATACTGAAAAGAATCTGTGAATATCTCTTCAGGCCTCTACCTGAAGGCGAAAAATGAAAATTTGCCTATTAATTTCGAAATCTGAACATAAAATACAAATTTTTAGATAAAATGCTCATAAAATTGCCCTAACTTTATTGAATATTATAAGTACTTTTTTAAAAAATAAGTGTGAATTTGTGAGCGCGGTGGAGGGAGGCATACAAGTAAATATAAGTTTATATGAGTAAAGTAAGTATGAATAGTAAAAATAAATACTAATTTTCCAATTAAAATTGCTATTTATAGAGATTGGAAACAATCAATTGGAAATTTGCATACAAGTAAAAGTGTTATGATAAAAGTGCTGGTAGAGACCAAAAAAATTTTTTAAATTAAGCAGATTTTTTTGGACAGAAGAGGTATGATGTAGAGGCAAACTTTTTAGAACTACATATTTCAAAACGAATATCCAAAAAAAGTTCCATACATCGTCGCTCCACCCTAAATGTACAACGTCAGTTGATATGGACATATAGGTATAAATAGTACAGCCAGTTTTATGTGGAAAAATTATACCTGTACAATTATACATATTGACCATTTACAAATGTAAACTATTTAGCTCGTCATTAAAAATAGCAATCGCCCGAATGCAATATATTATAATAAAATATTCACGCGGGTATAATTGCACTTGGGGAAACGCTATTTTGGTATACATATACATACATACATACATACATATGTATGTGTTGGTGGTGCGGTCTGGATGCACTGCAACGATTTAATTTGCCGGTAATAACTTTGGAGTTAGTCATTCGTACGTCGAATTTTAATCAAATGAAAACAAAATGGGGATGAATTTGCTCACCTGGCTTAATGCCCCCGAGCCCGCCCACTCATCCACCACCCGTAGGCGGAGGGCGGCTGGAAAAACTGGGATAAAGAAACGGGAGTATGGGATGCAGTTGTGCATCCATGCGAATATGGCCTGAAAGCACACGTTGCCGAATTCGGCGATTTTTTGTCGTTTTTAGTTTGCTTTAGGAGTCGGTATTGTACAAATAGATATATTCAAACGCCATATTGCCCTTGCGAAGTCGAAAATTTATTTCGGCTATGCGATGATTCAATATAACTGAAGCAATGTGAGAATTAAGCTGAAGATACGAGCGAAAAAAATGAATTGAACTTTTAAACAATGATATTACGAATATTCGCAGAAAAAATTCAAAATAAAAATAAAAGAGCCACTTTTGGTTGACAGAAAGCTTCAAAAGAAATTAATTCAACAAGCTACATATATTTGTTGTGATAAGCAATTTGTACGTATACAGTCTTTTACTCGATTTTGACTCAAATAATCGATTTGTAGAATAGGTCAAACATCACCGATATAACAAGTAAAGATATACATACATATATGTAAGATTATATAACTAACTAAAATTTAATAATTGAAAATTGAACGTCGTGAAAGTTAAAGGGAAAAAAAAAGTGCACACTTGTTTAATTGTTTGTCAATTTTACTCAGAGTTCGTTTGCTTCGACCGTTTTGTCGTTAATTTGTTTCGTTCACATTTATTTATACGCCCGTACTTTTTTTTCAGTTTAGATGCAATCAGCAATTATCGGAGACCAGTTCTGCAGTTAGGATTGAATTAAAAAGAGACGAGTTTTATGAAAATTCGAAAGTTTCGCACGTAAACTTTGCAGACGAGTGAGCTGTGCGAGCGATAGAAACTCCGTAGATAGATATGTATGATCATACATACAATACAATTCGTTTAATTATTTCAAAATGCAACACTCGATTTGTGTACGAATAGCGGAATTAAATGATGTTGTACGATATCAACACACTAACATTTTAGAATATTTATATATGTACATATGTATGTATGTACATACATACACAGCGAGAGAAATGCGCAAATTAAATCGCAATCGGCACTCTATTGTTGTTTTAAATCAAAATTCATTGTACGCTATTGGAATACGCAAATATTTGGAACGAACGAATATTTTTTAACGTAAACAAATCAACGGAAAATTCATTATAACGGGAGTTTTTATTTTGCATATTGCACTAGTTCTATTTTTAAGACCGACATTGCACCGGGTCGCCACAATGCTCCATGCTAAAAGGTATCAATTATATTTATATTTTGAACGAAAACCACTAATTTTCATCACCATTTTTGATCGGTTAGGTCAGGCTAGGATAGGTTAGGTTAGGTTATAATTATGTACCTATATATTTTTTTGAACGAAAACTACAAATACCAAGAATTCTTTTCATCATGTGTGATCGATTAGATTTTTTTAGACTTCATTTAATTGCAATATAATTCGGTTAAAATTTTTTTACCTCTATATGACACTAGCCGAATTGCCTAGCGTTGCTCGGGTCATATTATGAATTATGAAAATAAAATTAATATCGAAATAAACATTTATTCTTCAGTTCAAACAAAAATTGATTAAAGTTTTTGTATGGGGACCCCATGACCTCGGGCTTCAACTTGTCGAAAAACCGTCTACGGTTCAAGTTAGAGTACCATGAGATAGTATCCCAAATTTGATGGTTCTGAATAATTAAAAACTGTAGATTTGTATAGCGGACAAATAAACGAATAAGCTAACAAACATTCAACTTTATATAGTAGATATGATTCTCATTTACATATTCCAACTTACATCCATTGATTACTACAAAATTTATTAAATTTTTCAAACCGTGTGGCCCACCCTCACCGGAATTCTATATTTAAATTTATTTTCATCGCAAATTGAGTGGCATTAACGATACATTTGTTACCGTTTCCAATTGAGGGGGATAGAAAGGGGTAGAGGGGATGAAAAGGGGGCACGTACATATTTGTGTACGTGTGTTTCGAATCGAATCGAGGATGCACCGTCGTTCGATTGCGTGTGCAATGATTGCATTCGTCGGTGGGCCGCAAGAGAAATGAGGTGGTAAATTGTGTAAACAAGAGCATTGCGAGACAATTCCAAGGAAACGGACTGCATTATATAAACATGAACTGGGGGGACCCAACGGGGTACGAGGGGACCCCCTTCGTCATCCACAGAGTGTACCTATGGGCCTCGATAAAATTATGCACTTTGACACACACGTGTCGATGCACTAACATAATTAACACACCTGTGTGTGTGTAAGGCATAAGCGGATGCATTAGGGCCACTTTAGACAATCGAGGAGATAGTTATGTAGCCTATATACATATGTACATAGTATATGTATAGCCCTATATATTTTTTTTTTTTTTTTTTTTTCGTTTTAAAATATACCGATGTGACTTCACAGGTATCCCTAAAACGCCACATCGGCCAGATACTTAATATAAATATAGAATTAAAAATGAGAATTATAATAAAAATATTAATAATGATAACAAAACCAAAAATAATTATAATAGTATAACAGTAATAATAACAAAATAATTGCATAAGAAAATAAAAAATTATATATCAAAAAAAATCAAAAATACTGACAAGTTGCTGTCAGAGATCATGAACAAGTCAACACTCCTAGCAATCCGATTTAAAAGTGTTATCGCACAGGCAAGAAAAGAGACCGCGCTCGAGACTCATGGGAATGCTCTGGAACCCATAAACGAAGCTCCTTGAGAATCTCCGGATTATCTACCCGACCCTTTAATAATCCAGAAAAATGTTTGATCAAGCAAACTTTTCTCCGAGTTTCCAATGATCTGTATACCAACATTCCTAATAAAAATGCACTGGGATACAGAAACGGGTAAAAACCATACTCCTTCATATACAGGTGCCGAAGAAATTTCTTCTGCACTCTCTCGATAAGTAAACAGTACTTCGCCTCAGAGTGGCACCAAATCTCGGAACCAGACTCCAATATACTACGGACTAAAGCGCCATACAGAACACGCAGCACAAACAGGTTGTTAAAATGACGCGCATTCCGCATGACAAATCCAAGCATCCTCGAAGACCTGTTACAAATGTCTGCGATGTGTCTGTCAAATCTCCATCCAGCCTCGAATGTAACTCCCAAATCCTTGGTGTATGACACTCTCATTAGATCACTTTCACCGATATTGTAAGAGTGAAGTAATGGAGTGTAGGATCTGGAATAGGAGACCACTTGACACTTACCGATGCTAAGAGGACATACATACATACATATGTACATTTGTGAGTCTGCTTAAAAAATAGCGGATTTTAACCAATGCGTATTACCAGTTACGATATACGCATATGAAACGTAGATTTTGAATTCAAGAATTCTACGCAAATCCAGTGCACACAGAGAAGCATGGGAAGATGTATGTATGCTTGTAATAACAAGATGGGTGAGAAGCACCAAATTGGCGAATGAATGTGTGAAAAAGCTGAACTTGCAGTGGGCATAGAGCGAGAAGAATGAATAGCAGATGAAGGCGAAAATTACTTGAATGGTACCCGAAAGGGTATGGAAGAAAACAAGGAAGACCAAATGGACGATTGGCTGACGGATTAAGAAGAATGTGTGCAGATTGCTCAACACAGACAGGAAAGGGAGAGATTATGATGATATGTATGTATGTTTGTATGTATGTAAGTCGACCAAATTTTAATGAAGCCTAGAAAGTAAAACACACATGAAATTTGAGACTACAGAATCAAATATGTATATTTGATTCTTTGAAAAACCCTTATAATGTTCGAAAATTAATATAATAATTTTTCAACTCGATTTTGTCAGTCATCATTAGTTTATCCTTATCGGATATTGTGATCGTGCAAAAATTAGACCTCGCGATTTTGACCAGTTTGTATCAGGTATCATCCTCTAATCACGTTTTCATGATTTCTGGAAAATGTCTGTACATATGTACATATGTATGTATGTACGTACATGTGTGTCTGTGTACCTTGTGTGTAGAATCGTTAATAACTCAAAAACCGTTTATCCTATTACACTGAAACTTCATATTTATATGTTTTTTTCCGACCATTACAATCCATAGGGCTTTCAAAGATTTTCGTCAACCGGAAGTAGTACATCCCTTGGAAAGTCACCTAATTTTTTATTGCTTGTGATCCATTACTACTTATTAATCAATCAACTCATCAATTTTTACTTAATTACTTACCTAATACTTACCTAATCGGATAAAGTATTGTGATCGTGCGAAAATTCGTCACTGATATTTTGACTGATTTGTATCGGGTATCATCCCCTGATCACATTTTCAGAATTTCTGGAAAATGTCTGTATGTCGGTGTGTCTGTGTACATTTTAACTTTTAATTTTTTTCCAAAACTATCAAGTCTAACAAGCTGAAATTTCATATTTGTTATTTTCACGTAAGGTGTAAGAGATATTATGATTTTGGTCAACATCAGCCAACCGGAAGTGGTAGTTTACTCTCGAACGATTTTTTGTTTTTTTTTAATTTTTTTCGGCCTTTTTAATATTTAGAATCTTCATATTATCGGAATACTATAATCATAATGCTAATTACAATCTGTGAAAAATAAATCATCAAAATCGCTCGACCGAAAGTGGGATTTTTTGGAAAAACCCTGTTATTTTTCATTGTTTGACTTTTTCAGTTTTTGGTTACTCTTCACATTCCTCAAATATATGGATAATGTCATGAGTTGGCCACACCCGAATTTTTTCAATGCATATGCTGCAGTTTAGAACGCACACGGTGTCGCATCGGAAGAACGCATTTACGGTGCACTTCCGGTGTCAGAAAATAGGGTAAGGAGGGGGGTTTGAAAGGAATGGAGCTTTGCGCAGACAAATTTTCATCGAAAACTATTGTCACGATCTTTCCGTATTTACGACCCGACCGTAAAGTTCATCGTTATCCGGAAAATACGTCCCTTACGGCGCAGTTTTATTCGCACGGTCCATTGAGCTTACACGCGAGCCGATTTTCATTACGCACTCGTAAAATTTGAAAAATTATACCCCGTCTACCGTTGCATAATTTGAAAATATCGCACGTGTTCAAAACAGCGTCTATACGTTAATATTTTCAATTGCGTACTCACTTATATACAATTGGTAGTATTTATACAAAATTAAAGTATGCTGGGGGAAAAAATTGAAGGTTCGCGCGGTGTGCGGAACGTGATGTATATTTTTAGCGGAGTCTCAAACGTTCGGCGTTTGTGATCGAATAAATCGTGACAATTAAACGGATACAGAGATTAAGTGCGAATTCGCAACGTTTCGAATTGTATTTGTACTCATCCCCGGGTCCTGGTAAACACTCCACAGGCACGCAGTGTTACGCTGCAGAAACATCAAAACGAGCATTACCATATTAAACAACAATAATGCGTCCTGGGGAAAAAAGTAAAATAACCGTGCTCCACGGACGATGCACATTGTGAAGTATAGCGACCGTCAAACATAATAGCCGGGGACCAATGAGCATCACATTTACGAGCCAGAGTCTTCTAATATAGAATAGACTAAGTCAATTCATTAAAATTAATAATTGTGATTTGTATAGGTAGGCTTCATAGAATATGCTGATGGAAAAACAAGTAATTGAATGTATGATTGTATGCTTTTATCTTCTCTAATCACATCTAGCAATGTGTATTTCAATACGTATAGCAAATCTATTTCTGTTCGGCTTTTTATGTGTAAATACGCCATAATAGTATTCGAAACGTAAGTAACGTACACTTTGGATTTGTAATAGAGCGAAATTGTATGATATTGTCATTTTAAACAATATGAAAATTTCGCAAAATAATTAAAACGAAGCTGTACACAGTGGATGACGAATGCCCGAAGCGAATAAATACAATTTCTTAAGAATGGATATTGCACGTTGTTTATAGTTCAGCTGGAGAGAAAAAAAGCGTTAGTCATGCCTTCAAACGATCCATCTTCACTGTTTTAAAAGCAAACACTGATGCAAAGGTAATGAGAAAATTTTAATTTTTCTCCAAGAAATGCAGTCGCTGTTTGTAATACCTTTTTTTTGCGTTTGAAATAAAACTTTCATTCGAAATTGATAACGAAATGTTTCATATAATCTTTTTATGTGTATTATTATACCTATTAGTATACAGTTTTAATTTTGTTTTATTAAAGTTATTGTTAGTGAGAGGAAATTATTAATAAATCAGATTAAATTGGCGTCAATTTGACGGCAACCACCACTAATACATACAACGAAAGTTGCAATTATTTTGTCGAAAATAATTAAAAATTTCACCGTTGAAATGCAAAACGAAGTGCGAAACGCAGAATGTATAAAACGGCTCAAAGGCATTTGTAGTTGTTTCCAGAGGTTCAACCGACAACATACTTTGCCCGTAAAATAAGAGAACTTACTTTTTTTTCTCCCTCCTCACGCCAAACTAATAATAAATACTCGGTTGCACGTTTTAAAAAAGAAATTAGCTGTCATTTACATATACGCTTCAAAACCGCGTTTAATTTTAAGTTTGAGAAAATTAATTGCTATAAAAAACTGTTAAGCAACCTTTCCCTCCCCTCTCATTTTCTCCTCATCTCTCCCCTTGATTTCAGGTGGTTCAAAAGATTGCTTCGGTCAGTAATAAGCTCGCTTAGTTAAATTACTTTCAATCGCAAGATTTATATACATAGGCGAGGATATTTTAAATATATGTACATATTTGCTTAAAGTAAAATGAATCGTAAAAAACGTACACATTTATTGAAAGGTTTACCAGAATGGAGTTAACCAATAACCGATGTCGCTTTCATTACGAATGATTAATAGATACGAAAACTACGATATTATATACATATGTATGTACATACATACTAGTCTGTTTGATCATCATATGACGGTGGATGTCTACCCTACCCCTTAACTACATACAGCAAAATATAGTAATAAATTTTAAATATATATAGGTATTACATATATAATAATAAATAAAATATAGTAATAAATTTTAAATATATATACATATTACATATATAATAATAAATAAAATATAGTAATAAATTTTGTAAAATAGCAGTACAGTCCATAGCCCATTTGAAAGTATGTAGGTGAAACAATTATAAAGTGTCCCGTTGATTGAATGTGTCGACTGGAACCAGCTTTGACAGATAATGGCTTGTTGGCAATACACCGCTAAATTTTTTATTACTTTATCCTAATCGGATAAAGTATTGTGATCGTGCGAAAATTCGACATTGAGATTTTGACTGATTTGTATCAGGTATCATCACCTGATCACGTTTTCATGATTTCTGGAAAATGTCTGTATGCTGGCTGTGTGTCTGTGTACTTTAACTCCGAAACTATCATGTCTATCAAGCTGAAATTTCATATCTATTATTTTCACGTAAGGTGTAAGATATGTATATTATGATTTTGGTCAACCGGAAGTGGTATGGGTATAGTATGGGTATGGTTCTATTTGGGTATGGTTTCCAGGTAGTTAAGACCCAAATGAAATGCAAAAAGCAACTTTCCGTTCGTCTTTTATTTAACGACCGTTCGTCATTTGTTTGACGACGTTCGGGATTCCAGTATTTTAAAAAAAAAAAATCACTTTCTTGGAAAAGTGGGAAAGTTAATCTCTTGCAGGTGCATATCCTGAAGATGCAAGTTTTCGGAAAAATCGTCACTCATCACATCAATCTCGCAACAGAAGTTGGCAAGAACACTACATATGTAGTTGTTACATTTATTAAAGTACATATCTTTATAGTAAATACTTTATTGATTTTTTATATACATACGAAGTTAGTAGGTATACGAATACGAAGTTAGGTTAGGTATAGAGTGTGTTATGTATTAGAGGTGGGATAACAGAGAAAAATGAAAACACAGTTACTTGAATGGTGATGAAGAATGCTTGTTTATTTCACATTTTAATTTGATAGGACGATCACAACAATTTATAAAAAAGATAAGAGTATTTAACTCGTGTGAGTAGAAATAGTAGAAGTCTGGAAAAGTGAGTGAAGAACTGAGGCTGAATGAGAAGTGCGCCTTTCTTCGATCTTAACATATATTTATAAACTCGCGACGGGAAGGAAGGTTCGCGGGAGAGGAAACTCGACAGCTGAGTGTGAACTTAATCTTGATTGGCTGGCGGTTTCGTCATCCGACCCATTGTCGAACCTGATTAGTTGATGCCAATTCGGACAGAGGGGAATGTAAAGAGGACGGGTGTCAATGATGAATTTGGGACTTCCCGGTTATTTTGGCAGTAACGCTTAAAAACTAAAGCATGACACAATCATTGTTACATTTATCGAATTTGATGCAACAAAATTCGTAGAGACGTAACAAGTGGTTTGAATTCAGTTTTCGATTAACACATTTTTTCGTCGATATTTGTGAAAAAAGTCTTCCTTTTGCGAAGTTAGGTTGGGTACAGGATGGCTTGAATCCAGTTTCCGATTGTCGCATTTTTTCTTCGATATTTGTGAAAAAAGTCTTCTTTTTGTGAAGTTAGTTTAGGTACAGGATGGCTTGAATTCAGTTTTCGATTGACGCATTTTTTCGTCGATATTTCTGAAAAAAGTCTACTTTTAGCGAATTTAGGTTAGGTATAGGGTGGCTTGTATTCAGTTTTCGATTGACACATTTTTTCGTCGATATTTGTGAAAAAGTCTACTTTTCGTGAAGTTAGGTTAGGTACAGGATGGCTTGAATTTAGTTTTCGATTGACATTTTTTTTCGTCGATATTTGTGAAAAAAGTCTTCTTTTTGTGAAGTTAGGATGGGTACAGGATGGCTTGAATCCAGTTTCCGATTGACGCATTTTTCGTCGATATTTGTGAAAAAAGAAAACTTTTCACGAATTCAGGTTAGGTATTGGCTTGAATTTAGTTTTCGATTGACACATTTTTTCGTCGATATTTGTGAAAAAAAGTCTACTTTTAGCGAAGTTAGGTTTGGTACAGGATGCCAGGATGGCTTTTGAAGTTAGGTCGGGTACAGGGTTTTCGATTGACGCATTTTTTTCGTCGATATTTATGAAAAAAGTCTTCTTTTGTGAAGTTAGGTTGGATACAGGATGGCTTGAATCCAGTTTCTGATTGACGCATTTTTTTCGTCGATATATGAAAAAAGTCTTCTTTTTAGCGAAGTTAGGTTTGGTACAGGATGCCTTGAATTCAATTTTCGATTGATGCATTTATTCGTCGATATGAAAAAAAAGTCTACTTTTCACGAATTCAGGTTAGGTATAAGGTGGCTTGAATTTAGTTTCGATTGACACAATTTTTCGTCGATATTTGTGAAAAAAAGTCTTCTTTTTGTGAAGTTAGGTTAGGTACAGGATGGCTTGAATCCAGTTTTCGATTGATGCATTTTTTCGTCGATATTTTGAAAAAAAAGACGAATTTAGGTTAGGTATAGGTGGCTTGTATTCAGTTTTCGATTGACGCATTTTTTCGTCGATGATATTTAAAAAAAAGTCTACTTTTAGCGAAGTTAGGTTTGGTATAGGGTGGCTTGTATTCAGTTTTCGATTGACGCATTTTTTCGTCGATATTTGTGAAAAAAAGTCTTCTTTTGTGAAGTTAGGATGGGTACAGGATGGCTTGAATCCAGTTTCCGATTGACGCATTTTTTTCGTCGATATTTGTGAAAAAAAAGTCTTCTTTTGTGAAGTTGGGTTTGGTACAGGATGGCTTGAATTCAGTTTTCGATTGATGCATTTTTTTCGTCGATATTTCTGAAAAAAAAGTCTACTTTTCGCGAATTTAGGTTAGGTATAGGGTGGCTTGAATTTAGTTTTCGATTGACACATTTTTTTCGTCGATATTTGTGAAAAAAAAGTCTTCTTTTGTGAAGTTAGGATGGGTACAGGATGGCTTGAATCCAGTTTCCGATTGACGCATTTTTTCGTCGATATTTGTGAAAAAAAGTTTCTTTTTGTGAAGTTAGGTTAGGTACAGGATGGCTTGAATCCAGTTTCCGATTGACGCATTTTTTCGTCGATATTTCTGAAAAAAGTCTACTTTTCGCGAATTTAGGTTAGGTATAGGGTGGCTTGAATTTAGTTTTCGATTGACACATTTTTTCGTCGATATTTGTGAAAAAAGTCTACTTTTCGCGAAGTTAGGTTGGGTACAGGATGGCTTGAATCCAGTTGCTGATTGACGCATTTTTTCGTCGATATTTATGAAAAAAGTCTACTTTTAGCGAAGTTAGGTTTGGTATAGGGTGGCTTGAATTCAGTTTTCGATTGACGCATTTTTTCGTCGATATTTATGAAAAAAGTCTTCTTTTTGTGAAGTTAGGTTGGATACAGGATGGCTTGAATCCAGTTTCTGATTGACGCATTTTTTCGTCGATATATGTGAAAAAAGTCTTCTTTTAGCGAAGTTAGGTTTGGTACAGGATGCCTTGAATTCAATTTTCGATTGATGCATTTATTCGTCGATATTTCTGAAAAAAGTCTACTTTTCACGAATTCAGGTTAGGTATAAGGTGGCTTGAATTTAGTTTTCGATTGACACAATTTTTCGTCGATATTTGTGAAAAAAGTCTTCTTTTTGTGAAGTTAGGTTAGGTACAGGATGGCTTGAATCCAGTTTTCGATTGATGCATTTTTTCGTCGATATTTCTGAAAAAAGTCTACTTTTCACGAATTTAGGTTAGGTATAGGGTGGCTTGTATTCAGTTTTCGATTGACGCATTTTTTCGTCGATGATATTTATGAAAAAAGTCTACTTTTAGCGAAGTTAGGTTTGGTATAGGGTGGCTTGTATTCAGTTTTCGATTGACGCATTTTTTCGTCGATATTTGTGAAAAAAGTCTTCTTTTTGTGAAGTTAGGATGGGTACAGGATGGCTTGAATCCAGTTTCCGATTGACGCATTTTTTCGTCGATATTTGTGAAAAAAGTCTTCTTTTTGTGAAGTTGGGTTTGGTACAGGATGGCTTGAATTCAGTTTTCGATTGATGCATTTTTTCGTCGATATTTCTGAAAAAAGTCTACTTTTAGCGAATTTAGGTTAGGTATAGGGTAACTTGAATTTAGTTTTCGATTGATGCATTTTTTCGTCGATATTTCTGAAAAAAGTCTACTTTTCACGAATTTAGGTTAGGTATAGGGTGGCTTGTATTCAGTTTTCGATTGACGCATTTTTTCGTCGATGATATTTATGAAAAAAGTCTACTTTTAGCGAAGTTAGGTTTGGTATAGGGTGGCTTGTATTCAGTTTTCGATTGACGCATTTTTTCGTCGATATTTGTGAAAAAAAAGTCTTCTTTTGTGAAGTTAGGATGGGTACAGGATGGCTTGAATCCAGTTTCCGATTGACGCATTTTTTCGTCGATATTTGTGAAAAAAGTCTTCTTTTTGTGAAGTTGGGTTTGGTACAGGATGGCTTGAATTCAGTTTTCGATTGATGCATTTTTTCGTCGATATTTCTGAAAAAAGTCTACTTTTCGCGAATTTAGGTTAGGTATAGGATGGCTTGAATTTAGTTTTCGATTGACACATTTTTTCGTCGATATTTGTGAAAAAAGTCTTCTTTTTGTGAAGTTAGGATGGGTACAGGATGGCTTGAATCCAGTTTCCGATTGACGCATTTTTTCGTCGATATTTGTGAAAAAAAGTTTCTTTTTGTGAAGTTAGGTTAGGTACAGGATGGCTTGAATTCAGTTTCCGATTGACGCATTTTTTCGTCGATATTTCTGAAAAAAGTCTTCTTTTTGTGAAGTTAGGATGGGTACAGGATGGCTTGAATCCAGTTTTCGATTGACGCATTTTTTCGTCGATATTTGTGAAAAAAGTCTTCTTTTTGTGAAGTTGGGTTTGGTACAGGATGGCTTGAATTCAGTTTTCGATTGATGCATTTTTTCGTCGATATTTCTGAAAAAAGTCTACTTTTAGCGAATTTAGGTTAGGTATAGGATGGCTTGAATTTAGTTTTCGATTGACACATTTTTTTTTTCGTCGATATTTGTGAAAAAAGTCTTCTTTTTGTGAAGTTAGGATGGGTACAGGATGGCTTGAATCCAGTTTCCGATTGACGCATTTTTCGTCGATATTTGTGAAAAAAGGTTACTTTTCACGAAGTTAGGTTAGGTACAGGATGGCTTGAATTCAGTTTTCGATTGACGCATTTTTTCGTCGATATTTCTGAAAAAAAGTCTTCTTTTGTGAAGTTAGGTTGGGTACAGGATGGCTTGAATACAGTTTCCGATTGACGCATTTTTTCGTCGATATTTGTGAAAAAAAGTCTTCTTTTGTGAAGTTGGGTTGGGTACAGGATGGCTTGAATTCAGTTTTCGATTGATGCATTTTTCGTCGATATTTCTGAAAAAAGTCTACTTTTCGCGAATTTAGGTTAGGTATAGGGTGGCTTGAATTTAGTTTTCGATTGACACATTTTTTCGTCGATATTTGTGAAAAAAGTCTACTTTTAGCGAAGTTAGGTTTGGTACAGGATGCCTTGAATTCAATTTTCGATTGACGCATTTTTTCGTCGATATTTCTGAAAAAAGTCTACTTTTTGTGAAGTTAGGTTGGGTACAGGGTGGCTTGAATCCAGTTTCCGATTGACGTATTTTTTCGTCGATATTTGTGAAATTTTTGTTATATCGTCTTTTTAACTGATATCTGTGAACATCTCGATGTTTTCAATATGTAGCTACGGGGGCGAGCTAAACTTGTTCTAGTATCATGTTAAATCGTTTGAAACAAAACTGGAGTTATTTAAAAATGACCTTGTGCAAAATAATTTTACTCATTTTCCCTGTGATAATTTGTCTAAAAATATACCTATTCAAAATTTTCCAATCGAATACAGTATGCACAATATTAAATTACTACAGATAGCGTTTGAAGATCGATTTATAGATTTTAAGAGTAATTTAAAAGTGTTTCAATTTTTCCAAAATCCATTTGATATCGATATCAACGATATTGAAGAAGATTTTCAATTAGAATTAATCGATCTTCAAGCGAATGATGGTTTGAAGTCAATATTTAAAAATGAAGCGTTAATTAAATTTTATGCTATATTGGAGGAGTCTGATTTTATCCAAAAATAAAAGTATTTGCTAAAAAATTGTATCAATTTTTGGTAGCACATATGTACATAATTACTTGTAAATTGTAATTATAATTTTTATTTTACTCCAAAACAAATTTAAACAAATCTCGATTGAATTGAATAAAAATTGAATCAATATATTAAATAAAATCATCCAATTTTGGAACTGTCTGTATATGCATACATACCTAATATTTAGGTAGGTTGACGCTTTCGGAGGAGTTGTTTGAAGTTAACCCTGAAATCAGAATGGATCGACGGTAAAAAGTGAACCGCGGCAGTATTTAACCAGCAGCCGAGTTAATTGTTTAATCAAGCCGCTCTTGTTTGTACTTAATCTTACATTTAATTACGTGAAAACGAACCGACTGCACCGTTGCATCTCTCTTCTATTGCACTATAGTGCAAAAAACACACACACACACACACACATACAAACCACCCCACCTCCAACAATAATATAGATACACACAAATATCATAGTTGACTTTTTCATAGTATCCACAGCTTACAACGTTGTGGGTTACGTTAAGAATTTTTGTCACATACTACCTTGATTGAGGTCACGGTTCGCATCCGAATTGCAAATCTTCAACTTGAAATTGCATGCTACGTAATAATGAAGTCCACGTGCCTAATTATGGTCTTGAGGATTATCGACGTGTGGATGAACATTTGTTTATGTAAAAACAAAAAGAGTAATGAAAAAGCAAAGCTTTTATCGGAGTGACGGAAGGCGGGCAGATATCGCGATGAGAGTTTCCGTGGAAAAACGCGAACGGAATACATCAACGGGATATGCAGAAAAACTTGGTGTCTCGCTGAAATGCGGAACTTTATTTTTGAAGAAACTCTAAAAAGGGGTGGCGGATGAGTGAGGGGTGTACTGTTGGGGTGGCTTGTGTATTTTTAAACGCATATAAACTTTTCTACTGGAGTCGATTAGTTCCAGATATGAGAGACGACGGAAGAGTCAGAAGAAAATGCTTAGTTCACGCGATGCAAACGGGGAAAACTCTGAGAAATTAATTCAATAAAATTGTATAAATATCTACGGGAGTTCAATTAGTAAAAGTAAACTGCACCATAATGCAGCTCACTTGTATAGAAAATTTCCATCAAAACTACATTTGAAAAGTAGTTCAATTCCATTCAAAAAATTACTCATGATTAGTACTGTTAATTAGTTATTCTAACGTGACGCATTTAATTTGTTGCAGTGGACAACGATTTTGATTTTGAAGTAAAACTTATTTTCGCTCGTCAGAGTAAAATCGGTTCATCCAACGTTCTATACAAACGGAGCGAGCGATAAGCTGAGACGCATATCCCCACTCCAGTTTTGAGGTAGGCTATTGCCCTCTTTCTTGCTCTTTCGCGTTCGTGCGAGAGAGAGATCCACCCCGAAAATTCGAACTTCCCCTCTGCGCCCCGCACCGCCCCTCAGTCTAGTAAAAACGTTTCATCGAAGCGTGGCACAACACAGTGGTCAGCGGATACCCTCACTCTTCGGCTAGACGTCAAGTAGCAGTGAGAACAGTGAGTCATTGGCTGAGCGTTTAAAACCATATTTGTGTAGACAATTCTTTCACATTCACATCTGTATTCCTTCTTGTACATTGCACTTGCTTTAAATATTGCAAAGAAGTTTTACTTCTATAGTGAGTAGCGGCTACACACTGCGATTTTTAAAATTTTAACAAAATATGTATAGGTAGTTGAATTTAATATTATTTTAGGTCGAGTTTAGGATTTAAGATGAATGCTGCATTTTAATCAATATAAAAATTGTTGTAAATCGTATTTACGGAATGTCTACGGTACAGATTGTGTCTTTGCACATTGAATTTTTAATATGGCTGCGTTAAGAGCGTAAGCGACATTCAATAAGCAGATTTCAGGATTCTTAGAACGCGGACGCATTCTGATCCTTGCTCAGGATCTGGTTTCGCAGTACCGTCTGGTCCAATGTGCATCCACTGCTTCTCTAGTGTATGCAATTTCGCGGGAGAGCGGGCCACGTTCACTGACAAAGGTGCACTGGAAATTTAAACGCGAGCTTTATATGAGGGGGGTGGAAAGAAGGCAAAGGAGGATGAGAGCGGAAATGCACTTTTATTTAGACACCATCTCCCCCCCCTCGTACCCCTCATTCGGAAGGGGTATCAAGTTGGAAGTTTCGCGTTATGTGACTCGCAAGAAAACTACGACACACGTCGGTGATTTAGCCGTGAATATATCAACAGAATTCGATGGAAGTTCTCGGTGCGATGTACTTGGCTCCTTTTGGCCGATGCTAAAGTGTTTTATTGAAATCGCACAACTCATTAAAACTAGCGTCGCGACACTTGTTAAAGGATGTGTCGTGCATTATTATTATCATCGGCGTACAACTTGTATCTTTGCAGTGAGCCTTTGCACAGTTGGGAAAGTTCGACGGAGATTTATTAGTCGTGTGTCGCGTATTGAAAAATGCCATATCATTAGTTGAAAGTTTGTCGCTTTAAATGAAGATTTTCTCGACTAGGACAGCGGTCGCCAACCGGTGGTCCGCTAGAGAATTTTGATGGTCCGCAGAGTAATTTGAATACGTTTTGCAATTTTCGTGTTTATTAAAATGTTTCAGTATATTCTGATTCTACTTTTTTTGTAATTTTCGTGTTAATTAAAAAATGTTTCAGTATATTCTGATTCTACTTTTTTTTTGTAATTTTCGCCTTATTACGTTTCTAGGAACCCCGCCTATGTATAAACTATTTCGCAACACGAACTGTAGACGTATTTATTATAACTTTTCTATCATTGTAACATTAATGATGTCCATTTTTTTCAAATAACTTGGAGTGCAAAAACAGATGTAATTACCATTTCATATTTAGAATGTTACTGTTTTGTAAAAAATCATGGTAGTGGTCCGCAGGATTCAACATTTTGAGTTTAGTGGTCCGTGAGGTCCGAAAGGTTGGCGACCGCTGGTCTAGGAGTGTTGTACATGTTATAAAAGTATACATATATATAATTGAATCCATGACAAAAGTGAGACGTGTTTCGTTCAAACTACATGGTTATACATCCGATTCTCTTTTTGCACGGTTTTGGAATAACACGGTCCAGGAAAACGGACCAATTATTTTTTTTGTTTTAATACGGTTACAAAAAATTAAAAAGAAAAACAGCAGTAAACGGGCACGTTTATTGTCAAGTAGCGACACTGAATGAACATATATTTTTTATATTAAATTAAATTTAAATCGAAAACCATGTCAATTTTTTTACTTCATTGTGTAGGTAACTTATGAAAATATTTTTATGTATAAATAAAAAAATAAATTCGATTAATTTTTTTTTTGTACATAGATGTACATATGTACATATCTTTTTATTTAGACGGTTTTTTCTTTGCACGGTAGTCCCTGGAACGTATCCCCGTGCAAAAAGAGAATCGGATGTATGTACATACATGGTTTGACAGTTAATATGAAACAAGAAATTAGAAATCCGCAGAAATTAGATGAAATTCATATTCTCCAGCCTAATATATCATCCTCCCGATTTTATTTAAGCCTTACACGGGAAATCTTTATGGTCGCTGAAATTTCGCGAAAAATAATGAAATGCGGTGTCGGTTTCAGGTTTCGCGTAACGACCTATCCGAAGGATAATTTCATAGCTGTGCGAGTTTTTACGAGGCCTCGTCTGAACGTGCTATAACGTGAACCACAGGGTTGCCACAAGGCTGCTAGAGCACAGCCCTGTGTCGTGTTATAATGTGAAATTTTCGTACTTAAATAAGTACGTATATACGTGCACTATGCGTTGAAATAGTGCTGCAATTGTAAAAGAATCAATAATTCGTTTAGTGTATAATTAAAATGCTGACGTACTCTCTCTCTCCCTATTCTAAATCACCGATGCATTAGTAAGTTGAACTGAACGTACATATTTAATTAACATTTGCCGGGCGCAATGTGACGCGTTCGAATAACTATTAATTCGCTCGTATTTTCATATTGCATAATTTGATTTTAATGCAATTTCGGCGGTGGGATATATATGTACCTATTCATACGTACGCTTTCATTTATTACAATTATTAAAAAAATTATTCAAATTTCTCTCACAATTCATTCATTTATACATAGAACACTAGCCGAATTGGCCGGCGTTGTTCGGGCAGGTGAAAGTTTAAAATAAGAAAATTTAAAAATCAAAACAAATATCGAAATACATATTTATTCTCCAGTACAAACAAAAATTAATTTAAATTTTTGTTTTGCTCCTTTACCCCGGGCTCCAACCCCCTCCAAAAACTGTCTACGGTCTAAGTTAGAGTACCACGAAATGGTATACCAAATTTGATGGTTCTAAATTGAAAACTGTAGATTTGCATAGCGGACGAAGAAACATTCAACTTTATAGTATAGACGTACATACATATGTACATACATACATAGATAATGACTATAACAAAATTCCAAGCTCTATCAAGACATTATATTTGAATCTTTCAAAATTTAAAATATCTGAATACAAACAACTTTCCAATCCCTAATTACATTCATACCTAAAATTTCTTCCCAAATTTTACTCTGTCTGATATGTCATATTTAATCATAGAAACTATGTATGTACATACATACATATATGTACATATATGTAGTGTGCATAAAAAAAAAATATAAAACTAGCTAGTTTTCCCGTCATATGACAGTGTATTCTAACCTCACCCATGCGCGCTGGTTTGTACAATAGCAGTATAGCCCGTAGTCCGTTTGACAATGCGTGAAACAATTGTATTGGGTAACGTTAATTGAATGGGTGTATGGCCATAAAATCGCGTGTCTGATAGTGGATTGCTGCCAACACACCCTTAAAAATATTTTATTTGTTATGTTGGCAATGCGAGCGTAACTCAACGACAGGCAGGCAGAAAGACGCTTACGCTAATATTGTATATATGTATGTACATATGTAGTACTAGCGAGTACCCGTTGACAGTATCACAGTGGTGACCATGTTATTTGAGGTACACAGTTGTAAATTTACACGCCCGTTTCACGTGTTTCACATTTAGTTGTCTCAAGTCTCCTCATAGAAATGCGAGCGTGACGGACACAGATTCCTGGACTTTTATTTATAATAATAATAATTGAGAAGCTCAAGTCGAATGGCCGATCAGGGCTCGCCAAAAGTGAACATGGTCATATAACCTTTGCGACATGGTCAGTCGTTTATTTGCCGTTGCGAATTTAATATTTGATATGATGGAGATTTCACCGTGTTTGTCGTCGCGAAGTTGATATTGAAATGCGTTCGCAATAAACCGGCTAGTTTACAAATATTATACACGTACATACGTATACCGATTATTGAAAAGTTTGAAACGTCCGGACGGACGGACGAACTCCACACGGCGAACTTCGAACGTATTAAAATCCAGATGCATCCTCAACCGACAGAATGCAAACGTGCTAGCCGCGGAAATTTTTTCCAATAACTTTTTAGTTACTCCATAAAGAGCGTATATTATTATTCGGATTTAGGGAGCGGATGCGAGCTTAAGTTTTCATATTTTTCCATCAAGAATCGCTCAAGTGCGTCGTATCAGCGCTTTTACGCTCTAATATCAAAAAGTGCATTCATATTAATAGAATTAGGTCGAATTGGGAACGGGGCACGTATGTATGTACATATGTTGCGCAATTGTAACTTGCTGCGCATGAATTCGTGAGATATTAACGTAATGTACATAGGTATGTATATGTGAATAAAAGATTTATAAATGCATCGACCGTGCACACGCATTGGATGTGCCGAGAGTTAGAGGTATAATGTAAATCAATGTCTGAAAGGGTGAAAATTTTAAGGGTTGCATCAATTTAACTTTTAACATGTGCAAATCCCCAATTACAACTAATGCAGTACATTAAGGGCTCACAAACACTTACCACACGTCACGCCACACACATCTGACGAAATCCTAAACGCATGAATTTCTATGGTTTTGTATGGCGTAGATACACACTTGCAACACCCCACATCACATACACTTGGTACCACA
Organism: Parapsyche elsis; assembly: GCA_022651745.1. Classification (NCBI taxonomy): domain Eukaryota; kingdom Metazoa; phylum Arthropoda; class Insecta; order Trichoptera; family Hydropsychidae; genus Parapsyche; species Parapsyche elsis. The sequence continues at coordinate 9,151,311 of JAGVSN010000010.1, forward strand.
GTGTGTGTGAACCTTAATTGATTAACATACATATGTACATTATACAGGAATCTTACGTTATTATTATATCATACATATAATAGCCCTATTCCGTCTGTCTGTCTGTCTGTCTGCTGATAACGCTCGCCTCGGTAAATGATTAATAGACACGAACCGACGCGCGCGCGAGTGGGATTTGAACCCGAAATCACCAGGTCGGAAGAGGGTGCCCTTACGCATTCATCCAAAATAGGTAATGATGAGCCTGCTAAATTTGACAATATTAATCCTCAGTAGGTTTTCGACTTTTGCTAAATTGTTACGTTGTTGTATTAAAACGCGCCATCAATGCAAAAACTATAAAAACTATTAAATTTAATATTACTTTTTATTATTATTATAAGAAATAAATACTAAGCTCAGTACTTTATTCATTTGTCAAGTTTGAAGTATGCATTACTATATATGTATAGTAGCGCAAGGGTCTGGCTGGATAGCCGCCGATCGCTCGCATACATACTGCACGTACACATATACTCACCCACACAAACACAGTATGGGTGATTAGAAACTGCTCCGTTGATATTCAACGGGTTTACACTAGTATAACTGTAAAGGGGTGATAAAATCGTTTATCTTTTGATCGAAAAATACTTCAAATTTTGTTTACAGTAGATTCCTCTCCCCTCCACCTTTACATGTAGTTTTTTTTTCAGAATGATTTTCACTCTACCTTAATGTGACTTTACTGTACTTTAAGGCTGCACTTCTTTCATAATTTTGAAAGGAATTTTCTTTACACAAAGTTAATCACAGAAATTAATAAGGTAACTTATGTATGTTGTCACTGTACTTTAGTTATCAATCTTTGAAGTTTGCCACCATATGGCAATATATACCTTCGCATTAAATATTACTCGAACGTGTGTCGATTAAATATTTAAATTCTCACTACTCGAATCGAGCATCCGATACACGCCCTTCGATAAAATATGCCTTTTGATTTAGACACGTGCAAGAGAATGACATGGGGAATACTGTCAAGGGTTGACGACACCTGAACGTGTGACAGGCCGAACCACACGGGCTAAGGGGAAAAAAGGGGAGTCCGTTCAAATAGTCTAAAATGAAATTTACAAACCCGAGTGGCGGAAGGAACCATCCCATGAAAGTATTATGAATCCTGAAATATGCACCGCAAGGATGCACTGCGTGTGCAATATCCACTATATTAAAAGCAAACGCGGCTCCCGCATTCAGCAAACACGTACATATCAGGTGTACACCGTATCCAGACACACAATTATATAGCGGTGTATATGCGTAGGCATCTACGGAAAAGCTTGTCCAACGCTGCAAAATAAACAAATTTTTGTTGCAAAGAATATTATTTGTATGATTAAGGTTTCAGTCTGTGTCTATATAGGGTATTTGTATCAAAAAAGTACTCAACTAACCGAATACCGTTGAATTAAATAAGTTTTGCTAGGCTTTGAACTGTGAACCTCGAGTTCTGTAACTCGGTATTAGAAGAGGTGGGTGTAACTTGAGTCATTTATTGGAAGATACGAGCAAATTCAATACATTGCTCTTTGATCCTGACTATATAGCTTTACAAAGCTCCTGTTTTCCTATAAGCTCCTAATAATCGCAGTCTCGCGGCGTTTTCTTATGCCTCCCGGCTTTTCTAAACTTACGATCCGTCACGTTGTTTTTCTTTTTACTTTATCCTAATTAGATAAAGTATTGTGATCGTGCAATAATTCGACTTCGAGATGTTGACTGATTTGTATCAGGTATCATCCCCTGATCACGTTTTCACGATTTCTGGAAAATGTCTGTATGCCTGTGTGTCTGTGTACTTTTTAACTTTAACTTTTTCTCCGAAACTATCAAGTCTATCAAAGCTGAAATTTCATATCTATTATTTTCACGTAAGGTGTTAAGGTGTTAATTAAGAATTTGGTCAACATCCGCCAACCGAAAGTAGTACTTTTACTCTTGGTTTTCGATGTTTTTAACTTTTTCTCCGAAACTATTAAGTCTATCAAGCTAAAATTTCATATCTATAGTTTTCACGTAAGGCGAGAGAGATACATACTATGATTTTGATCAAAATCCGCCCATCGGAAGTGGTAGTTTACTCTTTCGTGATTTTTTTCGGCCTTTTAGATATTTTGAATCTTCATAATATTATAAAATTAGAATTCTTATAGCAATGGTGAATTAAAAAAAACAACTCATCAAAATCGGTATAGTAGAAGTGACGGTTTATCGTGTTTCAGTATGCGTTGAAAATTGTTTGCATTCGTTCGTCGCTATGTTCGAGGTAATATTCTCTGGCTCAAGAGCAACATTTGATTTTTGACATGAAGTTTCAAATTTTTTTTCTTTACCCTTTGTATTCCTCAAAGATATGGATAAAGTCATGGGTTGGCTACACCCGATTTTTTTTAAAACGCTTCCATTTCACAAACAAGATGACTTTACGTCAGCGAAAGCCGTGAATATTTACTAGGAGACCATAGCGCGTCAACGGTGACTATTTCATTTTACGGATTAAGAACGCTTGTCGGCAAATATTTAAACCCCGATTCTCAACATTTACATCAAATTAAATATACAGACAGTATCAATTGCGAAAAAACATACACATGAAAAAAAAAGTACTTTTACAAGTTGATATTATAGTGTGATGACATTTTCTTATCTTTAAAAGCACTATAAGATAAAGCGAAGCGAACAAAGCGTCGTAATTTAAGAACAAGTCGGTGTTAAAAACTAGAACAAGGGCAAGCACTCCATACATCCATCCATCGATCGATCGAGCATGCAAGTCCTATAAAGTCTAAAATTTAGATAAGAATTGCTTACCTTCTCAGTGTTTTGTCAAAGAGGGTGAGTCGCGCTTCAATCTGGATACTCGAGCGGCGCTGTTCTAAAATGAAAAGAAAAAAGACGACGTAAACAATGCTGATTAAATTTAAAATTTTCTTTACAAACTAAATGCTTTGTTATTTGGAATTGCAAAGAAAAGCTGACATATATGAATGCATAGGTTCATAAGATAGGTTATTCAATGTGGGTGTTCGCTTTAAAGACGTCAATCAATGTGTCTTCATATTATGTCGATGTAGCTTATTGTTAGCAGACAGTAAGCAAGGTATAGTGTCGATGGGTAATAATATAGGACGGTAAAGTCCGTCACCACGTGAGAACGTAAGGTTTTTTTAATAAACGAAACTGCCAGGGGTTTTTAATGAATTCGAACGTTAAGAGCGGAGCTTTACCATAAAACTATTGAGGCGAAGCGCGCGTGTAAAACGCACCCGCAGATAATAATGGCCGGAAAAATGGCGATTCTCGGCCGAAGGAGTGAAATTTTTAATTAAAAGCCTCGCGAAAGTGGGCGAATGCAAAAATAACGGCCGCGTTTAACAGGTTTGCCGTTAAAAACGGTTTACTACCGCTGGTCGCAGCCGCCGTTAAAAGCGTACACGGCGTGCCATCTCCGAGCCGCAAATCAATGCACTTCCGGTCAAAAAAATGACGTAACGCTGCACAGAGTTTTTAATAACTGATCCATTTTATCCATTTAGAACGAAATATTCTGTTTTTTGGCGTAAAAACCTAAGCAATAGACCTTATTTTCAACGTTATTTAATGTCAACCCTGAAAGTTGAGTAAAATTCATTTTTTGTCATTTATTTGATTTAAGACAATGCAAACAAGTAAAACATATTTTTCAGTTACTAATTAAGAAAAAAAAACAAAGGAAATATCATACAAGCATCCCACAAAAAAAACTTAAAAATAATCTAAATACTAGGGGTAATAATATTTTTTTGTGTATAAAAATACACAAAAGAATTTTTTTGTATGGAAAATTGTCTTTAACCAAATAAATGACAAGAAATGTATTTTTTCTGCGTTTTAATACCGCACATGAACCTTCCACTTTTAGCTAAAATCATATTTTTTCTAAATTTTTGACCCCTGGGCAGTATAAAGAATTAAAATATCGAAAAAATGATTATACCGTTTGTTTTGTATAGCCATGGAGCAACTATCAAAAGCCCAAGCATTTTGATATTTCGCTCCACCCTAATTAATACATGTATGTAATATGTACATATACATATGTGGACTATCATAATCTTCGAAAAACTATTGAAATATTTTCATTATAATATGATGTAAATAGACCATGGAATCTGGAATGTATACATAATCTATGCAACGGATTATTTATTTATTTATTTAAAATACATAGGCAGGCGGCATAGCCGATGGAGCCTTTTTAATTATGGATGGTCTTTTTAATTATTTATATTTTAAATATATTTGAAGGATTACAAAAATCCATTTATATTCAAAAATTTGTCGAGATGATTTTTTAAAGAGATTTGTGTTTTCAGAAGTTACTGGCTGATTTGGGAGGCGTTTCCAAGCTTCAACCACTCTATTTGAAAAGAGTGAGTCTTTTAGTTGCATAGTTTATGTATACATTTCCAGAAGATAATATTATGTGTGTAAATATACATATGTATTTTGAACATACATATGTATGTATGTTCAAAATTTTAAAAATATTCTATGGAAATTCTGCGGAATTTATTGCATCGAAATGAAGCGGTTATGAAACGGTGCCGCAAATAAAATCATTTGTTTATGAAATCGGCTTTCTTTTCCGCTCGGTTATTATAGTAGTTGTGTTGGGCCACTTTACCGAATGAGAAGTTTACATAAAATAAAAGCTAGCCCGTGTAAAGAAACGGGATATATTTATGCGCGAAGAAAAGCGGAATTTTCCACAGGAGTTCGGACTACAAGAAGGAAAACACACTATTTAATATTCGAAGATATTGTGCTTTGACTTTGAGCGCATTAATTGCAGGTGCATAATTCGGTATGGAGGATTCGCACACAGAGCGTGTTAGTGGGAAAAAATATGCACACCCATACTTCATAACATACATACATATAACGTTAGACGTTAATTGGGTGCAGAACACAACTTGCTCGAAGCAATGTGTTAAATGTAATTATTGAGTTAGCAAAAGCGAGCCCACATATCCGGCATTCGTAAGTCAGTCATGATTGTAGATAATTGCTCCATAATCCAAGTGCATTCACATTACATTAAGTTAATCCACAAATTAATCTTGTTACGGTGTTAATTTTTGTTTTGAAAGCTCGCAAACACGTACACATCTACATACATATGTAGATAATAGACATAGATATCACGTGATCAAGAGTCCGCTTGTGTTGTATTAATTGTGTTTGTACAATCAATTCATATTTTAATTGATGTCGTATTAGTGCCGGTGTGCGTGTGCGAATATGTAGAGCTATTTGCTATAATTAGTGAGTACACGTCGCAATTATTGGTATGATTGACTACACACTCGGGTAAGTTAAAACACGTATGCAATTAGGAGACTTATAATGAATTTAAGGGTTGCACGTTCCAGAAGAAAATAAATACAATAGTAATTTAACATTTTCGTCAATAAATTCTACTGTCGAGACTATAAATATAATATTTTCAGATCAATAAGCTTTTATCGTTTCCGGAAAATCACTCGCTAGCACCGATACAAAGAGCAACCTACCACTTACAGTTGACGGAAATTTCAACACAATATCAATTCCTAAGAGCTTTCATATTATAATAACTATATATATGAACTTGGTAAACTTGTCTTAGGAAAAGGTTTTTGCGTTGAGCTAAATTTAGCTTTTGATAATCCAATATTAGCAACAGCGATATACATACATAGCTTAACCGTAAACTATTGGATTTGCAAACGCAATTTTGTGGTTTGATTACCAATACGGTCTAAAGATTTCTTCAATTTGTGGATGAATGATGAAATTCGTACAATACTCGAACAAATTAATTTAACAGTGTCCCATTATTAAGTTTGTTTTGTGGATAAAAATTAGCCTTTGAATGATTACGACATGGTCGCGGTGTGTGTGTGTGTTTACCTTTGTCCAGTTCGTTATGTCGTTAACCAGTGTCGTTACACAGGGCCGTTAAGGTGGCTCTTTCGTTAAATTTATACTCGCGTCCAGTGTGTCGTTTGATTGTGCAACTCGCATACAAACGTGACCGAAATACATACAATTTATTACAATTTTTTTTCAAATGAACAATACGAACGAGCTAATAAGTAATTACATACATTGACCGTTTGAATGCACTTCTTTTCATACACGGCGATCGAAACGCGACGTTGCAAACGCCCAAAGCACAGCGACTAGTTAGCCGATTTCGTATTGAAATATTGTTACCGTTGATTCCGGCTTTAATTAACGCAAAACAATAACCAGAGTTGACGGTGTGTCGATGCAACAAGAATGCTAGGTGGAAATGGGGTTTTATAGGGGGTTGTAGGGTGGACGATGGGGTGTGAATTGCACGCCCGTTCAATCAATTCGCGCGAATTTTCGTACCGCTAATGTCCATTATGCGCAATCCATTGTAATCCCGCTGATTAGTCCAAGTGAAAATTGATTTTGACCCAAGCCCGGGCGAAATGTCGTATTTCGATTTCGCCGGTCTGTGTATTAAAATATATTTCGTCGCACTCGCATGAATAACAATGAGCCCCGTCCATATTCCGTTGTGTACATAATGTAAATATCCATCAAAACGAAACGATAATTATTGCAGTATTATAATTTCAATACGAAGCTTATGCATGTATGTAGGTAAAGTAAAAATCACCGAACTATAATTTGCGTGCACTGAACTATTTTAAAAATGAATACTACATACATACATAGAAGCAAAATCAGTACAAAATGAGTTTTTTCGTCAGATTCGAGAAATTCATATCCATACCCATTATAATATGTATATTTAAAATTTCAACAATTAAAATATAAATAAATGCTTTTGGTATTACAAATATAGGTTAGGTTAGGTTAAGATATTAAGTCCTTTATTCAACCAACCTCCGCTATCACTCATTATCTATATGTATGTACATAATATGAACCGATTGAATAACAATGAGCCCCGTCCATATTCCGTCGTGTACATATGCAGGTACATAATGTAAATATCCATCAAAACGAAACGATAATTATTGCGGTATTATAATTTCAATACGAAGCTTATGCATGTAGGTAATGCGGCGTCGAGCTTTGGGGAATAAAGTTCGTTATGCGAAAGCTCCAGGCTGGGATAGGTCAAATGGCGGCGAACGAACGCATTTTGATTAGATTTTAAACAACGTGCCGTACTCGAGATATATCTAGTTTGCCATCCACTGTTGGATGAAGGCCTCTCCAATCTTCATCTATTCCTGTCTTCCTGAGAAAGTTGCACGCATCAGCCTATCATTCGTTTGGTCTTCCTTATTTTCTTCCACGTCCTCTTGGATACCATTTAAGTATTTTTCGCTTTGGCCAATTAGACCAATGCAACTGGCAATACGCACTGGTCTATGTATGTTCATTATATATCGATGGGTTAGTGCAATGGGTTAGATGGGTTATGTATAAATAAAAAATAAATTCTATTTATTTTTCAGTTCGAGAATTATTTTTTTGTCGATGTACTTATCTTTTTTTTTTACGCGTTTTTTTTTTCAAGGTAGTTCCTGGAACGTATCCTCAGTCAAAAAAGAGAATCGGGTGTAGTTATAGTTGTCTACTATCTCTACAATGTGATTATATTAAATTTGTATAAATTTTATCAATTATTTTATACAGTAACTACATTGAAAAATAAATCACGAATTAGAAATATACCCATAATTTAATTAGATATGGTCAGGGATACCAAATCATGAACATGTATTCCAGTGATGATACCTAATATAGATACTCTCACGATTTTATATATCTATGGATAAATTAAATTGTCCATTAGTCCGCGTAAAAAACAACAAAAAGTAGTCCGCAAAAAACAACTTGAATACAAATTCGTATTCGTATTCGTTGTACAGTATTAAGCAGTTCACCCTATTTTCTCTGTAGGTCGCATGAAAAGCTAATGGGACATCTTTGGCCCTTATCCAATACTGTATGAATTCAGTAGGAGGGATCGTTTTTGCTTCTGTAACTTTCTGATTTTTTCCCTTGCATAAAGTTTGAGAATAATCGTATGTTTTCGTCTGAGGGGCGATTTCTTGGTCGCGTGATAGCAGGCTTGGTGCATTGTGCATTTTTTTTGCACACACGTATACCATGTCCTTGTCGGAAACGTAAACACCACTAAGGTCGACATCCTGTCACGGCCTCAATAGAATTTTACTCAATTTTAAACGTGCGCGGAACAATTCGTAATAAAAGACCAGCCTCAAAGTCCACCGTGCAATTACCGCAACTTGGGTTTTCACCGTGAAATATTTCAATAGTGTTTCAGGTCGACGGGCGCTGAAGGATTAAGCTTTGTCCCGTCAACGTCACGCGCGATAATGGGATTTGAAATTTGTCCGCAATTATCACGTGGAGAGATTTGGCCGAACTATGTACATATGTATGTATGTATGTACGTTGTTGTGCAGATTCGCGTAATCACTGGATGATCGAAAACGCAAATTAGTCAGGTTGAATATTATATGTAGTCTGTGACGCACGCAGCTTCCAAAATGTGTGCGACCTTTCTTTCGATCCGAAGATAAAACATCGTTGGTCCATTTTACTTTTCAACGAGGTGCTACGTGGTAAGTTCGAGCTCTATCCATTCGATAGATATTAACCCTTTCTGGACGAGAAGTTTTTCTGGGTCAGCGACTCGCTCAATCCGGTAAGTACATATACTGCTCAGTACGTTCACGTGATCGGATTTCGCATTGAATCAGTTATTTACATTATTTACTAGTTTGAATGTACGTAGAGTGGATTTCAACGCCTATTCAAATGCCATCGTTTGATTTCAATGCAATACCTCGAAGAGATTGTATACGTTTCAATTTAATGCAAATAAAAGACAGATGTTTGTAATCTACATATGTATGTACATACATACATACATACACACATTATACTCGAGTTCGTAATAATATCTATATTTACAGGAAGGTTCACGGATATATTTTATCAAACGGTCAATTTCCAAAGCTATTTTCATCGAAGATGCAAATCAAAAAAATTAGATGGTTTTCCAAGGGAAGTACCACTTCCGGTTGATGAAAAATTTTTAAAGCCTAATGGATTGTAATGGCCGATAAAAAACATATAAATATGAAGTTTCAGTTTAATAGGATAAACGGTTTTTGAGTTATTAGCGATTTTACACACAAGTACACAGACACACAGACATTTTCCAGAAATCATGAAAACGTGATCAGGGGATTATACCTGATATAAATCAGTCAAAATCTCAAGGTCGAAATTTCGCACGATCACAATAATTTATCCGTTTAGGATAAAGTAAAAATCACTGAGCTATAATTTGCGTGAACTAAACTATTTTAAAAATGAATACTAAATAGAAGCAAAATCAGTACAAAATGAGTTTTTTTTTTTTATTCAGATTCAAGAAATTCATATCCATATCCATTATAATATGTATATTTGAAATTTCAACAATTAAAATATAAATAAATGCTTTTGGTATGCAAATATATGTAGCTTAGGTTAGGTTAAGATATTAAGTCCTTTATTCAACCAACCTCCGCTATCACTCCTTATATGTATGTATGTACATATGAACCAATTAAATCATGTTATAATATACTTTATATTAAATTGTCCTTGATATTCGGATGAATTGTACTTCAGCGAAATTGCAACATACAAACAAAAAGCGCACTGATCAAATTTAGTGTGGCGTCCAGGACGATCCTTATATGTGCATACAGTGGTAGTGCAACATTATTAGAATTATGTCATCATTACGGCGATGGGGGCTTTTATGAAAATGAGTATGTTAAATTAGAGTTGTTTGTTTGCAAGCAGGCAATGGAAAATGGGAAACTCGGGGCGGTCTCCGATAACCAATTTACTAGGCTGCTTATCCGTCACATTGGCCGCTCTATATTAGGATTTTCCATTTCCAATCAAGTTCGCACATTATGGAATCATGGCAAGGGATCCGCGGCATAATTGTTTTGCGACACCCACCACTTTTATACGTGACAACCTATAATGGGGGATGGTGGTAAGCAGCCACCATGAGGCCTGACGGTCCCAACAGTAATAACCATGTTAATTTCAACACTAAAATATATTTCAATACCTATTGAACACCACGAGGGACTGCTGCATTATAGCGAGCCAGCGTTTCGCATATTGTTGTCTGTGAAACAAAGTTATGCTATCGAAACTTGAGTACGTTGAAGTGTTTAAACCAACTAATAGGCAAAGTATAACTACATATGAATGTACATACATATGTATGTACATCCATTTACAGATAAATCAAAAATTAATTTAATTTAAACTTTTGCAATCTCAAAATTGGCATGTTTCTTTTATATGATACATTTTTAACGATCTATGTATTTACCTATGTACATACTACACGAGTGGACACTTTTTACGTTGATACAAAATTTGATTTTTAAATTACACACATACATATGTATGTATGTATAAAATTCATATTGCGTAAAATTAAGATTATTTAATGATTTCATATATGTATATATGTATATATATTTAAATGTATCTTAATCGGATAAAATATTGTGATCATGCGAAAATTCGAACTTGAGATTTTGACTGATTTGTATCAGGTCACGTTGTTTGATCCCCCGATCACGTTTTCGTGATTTCTGGAAAATGTCTGTATGTCTGTGTGTCTGTAAGTCTGAAAGTCTGTGTACCTGTGTGTAAAATCGCTAATACTTCAAAAACCGTTTATTCTATTAAACTGAAAGTTCAATTAAGTTGTAGACGACAGGTTGGTGTAAAATAAAAATGATTTATTCAAGTATTCCATACAAGAGTTGATTACGAACTAAAGCTTAAACAGTGTTGGTATTTACATACATATATGCTCTGTTTATATGAGTGTCACGTGGTAACTGACACGTGTGTGATTCATATTTATTTGATACTCGCACTGTTCTTATTTTGGTAAATGGTGAGCAATACAAGAGGGTTAATTGTGGTGTCTTAATATAATGGTTATCTGTTTTGTAATCGTTAAGCGTGTGGACAGTGGACACGTTGCAATCAATGAATATGCGTAATACGCTTATCGACGGATATGCAATATGTTTCATCAATGGATGTGTCATATTCCAATCAATGGATGTGTAATACATTTATGTTTGGTGTGCTTGTCTTATATTACAACAGTTAGTTCTCTTATAACTAGAAACACGTGGCGATGACGTGATGGGTCTGGTTAGCCCATAACGTGCGCACTCAACACGATTGATTGATGATTGCATGATATGTACATATGTTGGTTGGTGTGGTGGTGTGCATGCGTTTTATTTACTTACGTACTAAAAAAAATAATTTCTCTACTCTTTGTATTCCTCAAATATATGGATAAAGTCATGGGTTGGCCACACCCAAATTTTATTTTCTTGCATTTATTTTCAGAATAGTTCGGCTTTAGTTGTTGTTTTGATTCACGCAAATTATAGTTTACTGACTTTTTTGGTATCGTTTCATATGTGATGAAGATAGCGTTAAAAATTCACCATGTTAAAATATCTGTGTGTCTGTACCTGTTTAGGTCGTTGAAGTCACGCTAGCATTGGCAACATCACAAACAAAAATTTCAGTCATACACCCATTCAATCAAGGATACACTATACAACTGTTTCACGTACTGTCAAACAGGCTTATGGGCTGTAGTGTTTTGTACAAATCAGCGTACACGGTTCGGGGTTGGGGGGGGTGGGGGTGGGGCTAAAATCCAACCGTCATATGACGGTCTAACCGGCTAGTATTGTATACACAACGAGCTTGGGAGTAGATTACAAAAGTCACCCTTTTAAAAAATTGACTATTTAATGGAAATAAACTGATATTGAATATGTCAGTTTGAAGTCGTTAGAAATATTCCTTCGAAATATCAAAAGCAGCAATAAAGTGTTCACTTTAAAAATTTTACATTATGTACGTATTTGGAGATGTGAGCGAATCATGAAAGCGAAGTAATTCAATTTTGGATATGAATGCGGCGTATTACGTCAATATATGACGTGGCTCTTTAGGTTCATTACTCTTTTTTCTCTTTAGTTTTCAGGTCTTGGGAGACGTAATTGAAAATTTTCTGGGTCTCACAGACAACAATGTGGAACTGAAAAGTTTACCGTTCACAGTGGCGCGCGCACATTAGGTTTCGAGAGTGGTGCTTGTAAATTGCAAAGTTTCGCGAGGCCTCACCCACTTGGCCGCAAACCTATTAACTCCTTGACAAGTATTGGCGACCAACGACGGACATTATGCAATCGTGCGACCATTAATTAAGCGTGCCATCATTGTTTTGGCTCAGTCTGGTCAAAATCCATCCGTGTGTATCCGAAAACCACTCGGACCTGACTCGACTCTCTCCCATTACTCCAAGCAGGCACGTCCTGTTAATTACACAAACGTTACAGGCAAGTGCTACGATACAGCGATAACGAACCTTCTGTACCTATTGATAGTTGATTGATAATAAACTGTCCTTTATAATGTAAATAGTTTGAAATGTCTTTGGTCTTATCTATTAGGTTCACTTGAGGTATAATTTTGTTTATACTTCTGTGAAAAGTATTCTTAGTATTGAACGGTGAAAATTTTAATACATATGTAGGTAGAATCTATCGGTAGATTTGAACTGTTGATTCTTGAATCCTTTTCCATACCGATGCACAACAGGTGTGTCTCGTAGAAATTTAAACTTTAAATTCTAACACTCATAGGGCATGTTTTAAACTGTAAACTTACCGTTTAGTTTGAAAGGCTACTTTCAAAATATATTAATTTAAATTGCTTATGGCTAATGTACAGAATCATAAAGAAAATTGCGAGAAAGAATAATCTAAATTACAACAGTTTCACATATTGAGGTTGTTGAGAAATATACATATATGTATGTATATACATATATGGGTATTACACGGGTGCACGCACGACTTCGCCTCGAGACAATTCAATAAATATTTCACGAAGTGCAATTTTGTAAAATCAATACTCGTCGATACGTCGCATCAGCCAATAGAAAAATAAAATGGATATATTATGTAATGAAAGTCAAACCTTATAAACTGTTATAATATTATAATAATACAATCCCATCTGCGAGTTTGCAGTGCACGAGTTCAAATTACAGTTTAATAGTTTTGAATCGATTGAATCGAATCTTGAGCGTTTAATCACTGATTGAAATTTACATCGACCAACTGCACGGTTAAGCAATCGAAACTTTGGTAGAAAATTTTGAAATTAATTTCAAATCACTTAATATTTGCAAATAGGTAATCAGGTAATATTTGTCAAAAAACCATCGAGGTATTGTAATGATCAATTTTGATAAGTACGAGTTTGATACATATACATATGTATATGTATCAAACCAAATTTGAGTGAGACCAAATTTCGCCTCGAATACAAAGTACCTTGCACCGGTGTTAAATATTGGACAGAACGATTGAAATATATCCTAACATAAATTGACTCAATTAAAACGATCCATTTACCCTTACAATTACTGACCAAAAAAAAAACAGAAAAATCACCGGTCGTAATTTACATGCTAAGGGATAAATTTTGGTAACTTTGGCCGGCTTCCAAGGATTTAGCAAGAGTTGAATATTTGTGAAGGTTAAAGTATTAATTTGAGTTTTTCTTACGTTGACTGGTTGGTTGTCTACGAGTCTATGTATATAATGAAGGTGATGGAAATTCAAGGAATTTCCGGTCAACTAAATTACAAATAATTCAGTAGCGTCCGGACTTTCAATCCCTCGACGATTCGACTATGCAGTTACAGACGATTTCAACTTGTTCACACAGTTAACTGTGATTGAATTTTCATTACGTTTAACTAGCTTAGTAGTCTGTTTAATAGAAAAGAGAATCTGGTTTGTATTTTAATAATATTGAGATTCTACTTTTGACAATAATCTATGTAGGTATAACGAATAATAGTCACATAAAAAAATAAATTTTAAAAGGCAAGCTTTTTTTAGAAGAATTAATACAACCTAATAATAGAGTGCTTTTAACAAAACTGGCAATTTGGTTACGCTGTGTTGCTTCAGGAAAAAGTATTTAAATTCGTGCGGTATCGTTTTACAAAGGGCAAAAGTTAAAGATTGAATAAAACATGAACGAAGATAGTACAGTGTTCAAAAAGAAGCGCACAATAAGATAACGAATTACTAGAATTATACATTCAAAATAATACGCATATGTTTACCACTGTAGATATACATAGTATGTACATATATGTAACGAATGTTTGTGTGGCGAGTATTAATACATATGTGTATTTAATAGTTTTTATAGTTGTTGCATAGATGGCGCGTTATAATACGACACGTAACAAGTTGCGAGCCTAATTAACAATTAATATTGTTAAATCGTAGCAGGTCCGTCTTCGCCTCCATTTGAATGATAGTGTTAGCACGATTCATTCCAACCTGGTGATCACGGGTTCAAATCCCACTCGCGCGCGGACGGTTCGTGTCTTTTAATCATTTACCGAGACGAACGTTATCAGCAGGCAGACAGACAGATTTCAGCCATTACATATACATACATATATACATATAATATAACGGCTATTATATTATATATTAGTATTCAGTATAAGTAGATTAAGGAAATTGACCCAAAAAAAAAAAAATAATGGTGCAGAAATCAATTTTTTTTAAGTGATTGTTTATAACTAGCTGATTTTTCCGTCATTTGACAGTGAATTCCTAATCCCACCCCCCAACCTCCACCCTTGCACGTTGGTGTGTACAATGACAGTACAGCCCTGTTTGACAGTACGTGAGACAATTGTATAGTGCAGGGGTCGGCAACCTTTTTCTGCGTTGGGTATACATTTTTGGTGGGTCATTTAACAATGTTAGCTTCTTAGTTTTAACAAAAAAATTTATTCATATTGAGAAATATGCGTATAATGCACCGCAGGCAAAAATTTTCTTCATATAAACGTGTTTTCCGTGTATATTTTACAGAAAATTCCAAAAACCATTAGACAGTTTTTGACTGCATATCATACATTGCCAAACCGCAATGATTTAATTATCATCAGCCGTTCAGCCGTTCACCATCCACTGCTGGACGAAGGCCTCTCCAATCCTCTTTCATTCCAGTCTGTCTTGAGCAATCTGCATCCACTTGACTCCACACACCCTTTCCACTATACATATTTGTACATATGTATGTTTGTATATTTAAAAAAAAACAAAATCTTGTGCACTATTTTTATATTATACTTTATTTGCGGAACTCAAGTGGGTCACTTGAAATTATCAAATGGGTCACTTGGTGACCCGCGGGTCATAGGTTGCCGACGCCTGGACTATAGTGTATCATTGATTGAATGAGTGTATGGCTATAAAATCGCACTGTTCGAACCAACTTTGACAGATTGAGGCTATCGAATCAATTTCAGGAAATATTTATACGAGTCGGGCTATTCTTCGACTGAATACACATAATGTACTGCACTTATGCAACGGTGACAGCTGTTCAGTTTCAACACGAAAACTGCTACTTACATATTTATCAAAGTACGATTCGTGTATAGCTAGCGCACGCACACACGGACAGTCGAACTTGGTCCACTTTTACAGCGAACACTCGTGAATAAAACAATAATTTCGTCGAATACATCTACTTGCGAGGACATAAGCCACATGTAAACCTATAGACATTATAGGCCACGAAGAAGAGCTGAAGGGGACCCTGGTGGCTCTACAAGGGCGTCGTCTGGGGAGGGTTGTTGCTGGGGGTGTCTACAAACCACCTTTCAACCCCATACACCCACAAAATGCACGAATGACACAAGACGACCGCGATAAACGGCTGAAAAATAGCCTGAAACACAGCCCTATATTGTACGAGTCGAACTCGGTAATAATTTAGTTAGAGCCTTATCTATAATTCTGCCGTAATTGGTTTCCAGCCATGCTTCAAACAAATATATAATGGTGTAGCTGCCATTGTATTTTTGCGTGTACGATAGTTTGAAAAGTTTGGATTCGATTGTTCTATATTCATTATCGTATTTTTAGCACAAATCGATTTTATGAGTATGTATTGTGTAAAGCGGCTGTATTGCATAACGGCTAGTATGCGGTAGTTAGAAGCAGTCATCGAAGGCAGTCATTGAAAACCTTAAAATATATATATTATTATACACAGTGGTTCATAACACTGTGCAACAAAAAATGAGTTAGGTACCCGAGCGGAGACCCAAAAATTATTACTAATGCTGACCCACTGAATCCGAATATGATAATGAAATTTGTTGATTAGCTCTCGTTTATGAGATATGAGCGTTTAAAAAAGTTGAAAATTTTCACATTTTTTTTAATTTTGCGATTTGTAACTCAAAAATTTAGTGCTTTTGTGTTCAAAATGAGTATTGGAAACAATAGTCAGATATTTTTGATATTGAATGCTTTTGATGTTTGATGTTTGAATGCTTTAAAATACACAATCGTCTAGAAAGTTTTAAACGTCAAAAATATTTTTGCTCATAAACAAGAGCTAAGCAACAAATTTCATTATCATATTCGGATTCAGTGGGTCAAATTTATTAAAGATTGACTAGTCTTTGCTGCGGTAGTTTTTTTTGTTGCACAGTGTAATTAGTTTCAAAACACATCTACAATGAGATGTATGTACATATGTATGTATGTACATAGATCGTCATGTTCATATATAACAGGTAAAAAGTAAAGTCAATTATGTACATGCATCACGGGAGCTTTATCAATAGACGAAAGCTCTCTGCGCATAGTGGCATTGAGCTCTACACATATGTATATGTAATATACATAGTGTTGCAAATGATAAATTGTAATGTAAAATGTGTACGAGGCATGTCAAACGGTGTAAAAATCGATATTTGGCACTAGAAGCGAGCTGAGTACCCGTTAATGGCACCTGACATTTTATATTGCACATGACATTATTACACGCTTTTTATTATCCAGAATCGCCATACGATGCACAGTCACACAAAATGCACACGCATACATACACATGTGACTAAGTATCTCGTTACTATATAATATAGTCGCGCGGAAAACAAATTTTCACCGCGAGAAATTCCCGTTTTTATGTTCGTTAGTGTAACGAGGTGTATGTGTATTTGGATTACACACATAAAAAAGTCGTTTGTTGGAAATGGTGGTGGTGTTTGAAGGATGCTGATTTTTCAATCTGAAACTAACGAATACGTAGACTTGTAGAGGCTGTTGGCGAATAAATGGCCTCTACTACGGTGTAAGGTTGTAAGGGTAGCCATATAAAGTGGGATGCACTTTGAGCGCTAACGGTTAACTTTTAACGATCAGATATTCGCTGTTACATTTGTATTTTTTTTGTATGGAAAAAGTTTTATATTATCTGTCATCGACGGTGTACTTTTTTGCATTGTTATTGATCCACTTACTGTATGATGTAAATTTAAAACAATGTCGTTGTAGATAACGATAACTTAACTTTAGTACTGTATAATATTAAATTAGAACATTGATGATAGCAATATGAATTGACAAGAAAGAGTCTATTAAGTCCATTTGAAAAAGTTGCTTTAATGAAACAGACACATTCGAGAGAGTATTTTTAAACTAAAGGGTTTATAAAGTAAGTAAATCCACTTTAAGTGTAATAAAATTTGTAATAATGTCTGTTCAATGACAATGAAAATTAATTTGCATGGTTTCAATATCATAGAAAAATCGTAGATCCCCTTGAGTTATGATCGTTCAAGCACCTACCATCGAACCATTTGAGAAACGTAAATCTCGTTATAGTGATATTAAATCCCTGTAATATTAAAAAAATACATCCGATCAAATTGATATTGAAAAGAAGGAACGAAAGAAAAGAAAAGAAAAATATTAAATATAAAAAGACTTCTATGGAGAGTAAGATTATATTTATACATACATTTACATATGTACCTACATATATCTTGAGAACGTTACGGCAACTGTAATTTTTAACCAGAATTTAGCACACAACATACAAGCCACAGGATTAAACATCAACAACAAACAGCGATTTTCAAAAATGTTTTTTTTCTATTATTATTAACCAACAGGTATAAGAACGTTGTTATACAGGTTAACCAACAGGTATAAGAACACAAGGATAGGCGCAATAACATATTAACATAGAAATACCGGATAGGAGGTGACGATTTTTTGTGAAATAACTGAGTTAGATAAATTGGCAAATTCTAACGCGAGACGGCCGATCTGAATTTTGATCTGGAACATCCAGAACTAACCAACGACGATAATTCAGGTCGAAAAGACTATCGAGAAATCATCATCATTTTCAGCCGTTCACCATCCACTGCTGGATGAAGGCCTCTCCAATCCTCTTCCATTCCTGTCTGTCTTGAACAATCTGCATCCACTTGAATCGCACACATTCTTCTCAATTCATCAGCCCATCGTCCACTCAGTCTACCTTGCTTTCCGCGCGTCCACGCTTTTCGCGCGTCTTTAGGCCAGTTCAGTAGTAAGTGCCAAAGCTTCTCAATACAAAGCACTAGTGAATGGGACATTTCAATGTCGTTTGCAAATGGCTGATTTCAATGAAATTAATTAAACAGGCATTTTCACAGTCTTGTGACACGATTATTTTTATAAAAACACGATTAAATTGTAATTTTTTTTTTTTTATGTTTTATTTTGACATAAGAATCTGCTTAAGCACAGAATAGAACAATAAAAAGCTAATTACAAAAAAATCGGTCTCCGAAGCTATTTAATTAAATTATTTAATATTTTGTCTTTAGAAAATAGCACTGACTGATTCTGGGAACAATTCGACAATTTCGGCAGCCGTGCGCGAAGAGTCACCAAGAAGCACGTTCTGATCGTAAATCACATCTGCGAAGTTGTAAAAACTACTCGCCAAGACAATACAGTTGACTGTAGTTTTCTTTATTCGCCTTTGCGACAACGGTCAACTAAATTTCGACGCCGGCGAGGCCAAAAGGGCGGCGACGATGGTGGGGGAAGGTTGCTCGCTCAAATCCCGCGTCCGGATCGGTCGCGGTTCGACCACCCATGCTACACTCTCCTAACTTACTAGCCCGGTCTAAATAAGCCGTAACATTCTCGAATTTAGCATTCACGTTTCACACCCATAGATAGTTGATAGTTATTTATACCTAGGACAATTGGTGAATATGACTGGATGTAAAGAAGAAGAAATAAAACGAAGAATGATGTTGGATATTGAATGATGTTGGAGCACGGCATGATGTTGGATTTAAAAAAAAACAATGTTCATTCTTCCAAAAGCGCTCCATCCTAGTTTCATTTGCCACTTTTTCACACGTTCTATGGGGGGGATCGAACTTTCGCCCTGTGTCATCTCCTGGCTATAATCTGAATGCACCCTTAAATTGGTGACTTTCATCTTTGAGGATGTTGAAAATGACACTGTGTACAGGTCGCAATCATATAAACGCATTTAGACGTGTCTATGTGTGAGAGCCTGGTGGGGGGTGGGTGGGAGATCGAGGGGGTGCAGTCAGGGGGTGGCTGTCGTCTATAGGCCTTAGTGGGTGCATGTGCAGTAGATGAGGGTGAGGTTGAGGGTGAAATGGTGTGAGTGCAGTCGGGGTAGTGCTTAATAAGTGGGTGGCGTCAGTGGCTGGCGCACAGTTCGCCGTTGCACCCCGTCCGAGTGGGAGCTGCACCGTTGCACCGTTGCACCGGATGCACCGAGATAGCGAGCCACATGCGAGCCCCTATACCGTCTCGTCTCGTCAGGTAAAGACATTTTTCCTTTCGGTGTACAATTGTACATTAATGCCGATCGATCATCTCGCGGTCAGTTCCAAGCTTGAGAGTTTTCCGACGTGTTTTTAAGCCATTTGAATCTTATCGAATTAAAAGTTGACGTGGACGTTTAAAAAGCTCAAGCGTGGAACTATTACAGTTTTGTGTATATGTATGTATTTTAGAATACTTTTTTTTTGTTTAATTTTATGACTATTTATAACTTTGTAAAAGTGAGATTTTTTTTGTTGCCTTTGGTTTTGTCGTTGTGAAGTGCACTTTACTCTTGCATCATATTTGACTTCAATTTCACAACTTCCATATTCAATTATTTAAATTGTCTTTTATTTACAAACACTTTTACATTACTACAATTCAAACAGATATTCTGAGCATATTCGGCTGAAAATACACTTATCAATATGTTTATTTATTTAACTTAAAACGCTCATTGTAAAGCAACAATATTTCATCTGTACTATGTACATACATACATACATTTACGTATGGATAAAATAAAAATATAGTATAAAAAAAAAATATCAGTATTAAAAAGCAAAATAAAAATTGCCATCCTGATATTTTCTTTACATTGTAATTTAAATTATTAATGCTGCATTCCAGTTAAAAGTAAGCAAATGGCAAAAATGAAATTTAATATTTAAATGGCTTTTTAATTTGAAATACATCGATGTCTTTATACATCTTTTTTTTTAACGCGGTTTTTTCATTGCACGGTAGTCCCTGAAACGTATCCCCCGTGCAAAAAGAGAATCGAATACTTAATAATCGAGTTAAAAAATCTTTATAATATTATTCGTAGCTCTGAAAACGATACAGTAAATTTTTGACAAGTTTGAACAATTTATGTACATGCGTCAGTAAAATTTTAAGTTTTCCGATTGTATGTTTTTATTTATTTTCTCATTTGCAATTCAAATTCACGATAAAACCCCGTCGTTTGAATTTGATCAGTTGTGCAGCGAGCGTGAAAATTCGTTCGATTTTGTGTCACAAATTTTTTCAAGAAGGTCAGGGTCGGGAAAATTTCGACGCCAGATTGCTCATTGTGACATTGTAGGCTATTTAGTACATAGGTATACTTAACAGAAAAGACAAAAAAAAATTTGTTTAATACCAACATACACTGAGAACAATTGGAAAATGTACACACATTTTGATGAAAAGTAAAAGTTATATACATCGCATGCATTGATGCGGATCAATTGAAACTTTTCCGCAAAGTTTTCTCTTGTTCTGTATACTTTTCACGATTTATAAATTTCATTGATATTGATTTTCTGCAATTTGTCTTACTTTAAAATCCAAGATCTCAAATGAATGCAAAATGAACGGTAAGAAAACAAAAAGAGGTAGAATTTCATTTCCTTTTCCGAAGGCATAAAATTGCTAATGCGGCAATACTACGCTCCTAATTCAATTTGCACAATGTAATGGAAATGCTATGGTAAAAATGCGATTCAAAGTAAAATCGGAAAAAAGTAAGCAGAAAATTAGATATAAAAAAATCAAATATCAATTATCCTTTTCCCTGCCTTCCATAATAGTACACTATAATCAAATAAACGACTTTCAATTTTCTAGTGATTGAATTTCGATCAAACTGTAATTGATTATAATCGTTAGAAAAAAAAAAAAACGAAGTACACCTGAAATATTTTTACTATTAAATAAGTGGGCTTAAATTGATTACAAAAAATTGACAGACACACCTCTATTGAACGTGCAGAAGCTTCTGATAACATTTTGATTGATTAAACTCTGTTAACACCTGGATGATATACGTTACTACTATTTCGACTGAAAATTCCTAAGTAACCAATTTGTAAAACGTGTATATACATACATAGACAATGTAGGTTTTTAAACGAACATGTTTAAACCTTTCCGAGGAAATGGGCTCATTTATAAAGTGATTTGTCGACAATTGTGATAGACGCGTTAGACTGTTGGAGAAAAGCACTCTAAGGAAAAATTTATTTCCCATAAAAATGTGAAAAAAAAATGACGGTTTAGTACAGTTCGGGGCCAAAATTGTCAAGTCCCTTTAGTATCGTCGAGTTTCTTATCTTTATGAAGATGAGATACTTCCTTGAGCTGAATATGCACTAAACTGATTAGAAAAATTGCTAAAAATTGTATTGAATGTTTGTTACACCTAATTATGCTATTTCAACATAGATTAGATCAAATAAACAAGTTTATGGAAATATTTTAAATGCGTAAAACGCTTAAATCACACGAGTAAATGAAATATAGTAAATACGTATGTATCTACCAACAAGGACGAGAAAAGCTACAGACCTGTCATTTTTTCTCTATCAGGTAATCATAAAGATTTCACAAATTGTAAAATTTTCCGACAACAATAGGAAAATTGTCTACCTTAAACTTATTTGTATACAAAAAACACTAATCAACTGGATAATGACAAGGAAACGTTTTCATGTAATGTAATGCTCAGAAGAGCACAACTTTGTAACATTTATCATAAGTAGTATATCAAATTAAGTCAGTATAGTATCGTCAAATAGTTTCGCAATAATTTTTAAAGTTAAGCTACAACTGTAAATAACGAAGTAAAGGGATTGAGACGGTATCGTAAATAAATGCTGATCCAACAGCGACAAATGGATACCGAGAAGAACTTGCGATATCGCGAAATCAAGAGGTTTACTGTGTATACTTTCAACTTCAAGACCCAAAGTTTCCGGTAAAAATAAATTCAGAATTGGAATACAAATACTGCATATATCTATACTGAACACTCTGTACAAATACTGCATATATCGAATCAACTGTACAACTCTAAAATATATTTTTTTACAAATTTTTAATAGGCTTATAAAATAGTATACCGAAAATAAATTTCATATCGAATGCTCCCACGTAGCGTAGGCAGAATTTGTTACGTAACGAACGAAAGCATAAAAGGAGAAAACCGAGCACATTGGTGAAATAATTTACGTATGAATACGACTGAATTAGTCGGAATTTTTCAAATTGAAGAAATGCTGAAGTATTTAACGCAGCTGAAAAGATGACCTTAATTATCGAATCCATTCTCGCTAAAGTGGTTCACCCTTGAATAAAATAATAATTTACATATTTTATCCATTTAGTGTGAATATCTTCGACTCGGTCAAGCACTTCCATTTTAATGTAATCGGTTTAAATATTTAAAATTGAATTTCATTATCATATAATAGTTATGTAACGTCACATTTTACGATTCCTGAAAATTTAAATCCTATTATACATAGAGTATTTTTCATACTAAACTTACACCTCGACGGTTCGGATTAAATATTTACATATTTCCGAAAGTGTCAGAATTAATATATGTAATTCGGAACTTTTTAATTCTGGCTCAACTAAATTTACATAAATTTACTCCATTTAGACTTTATTTGGATCTTTAAACGTAATAAATGCAAGTCATACTATTTACAAAAAAAAATTGTAGATGGCGAAATTTTCGATCAAGTTGTACAAGTCGATGTACAAACGTTGTAATTCGAGCGCTATTTTGAGCACGGCAAACTTTGTGGAAACTCAAAGTTTAATTCGTTTCGGCTAGTTTCAAAGTAGTTTCTCGTATATTACATAAAAAATTTAAATTGCTCAAAAGAATTTGATGTAACCGACAAACAACTTTCTTGATATATTTTCCTTAAATTAAATTTCAAGTACATCAAATAATCAGTTTACATAAAATACATAAAATAAGCAGTTTACAAAAAGTAATAGATACATCCCTTTAATTCTTCGAAATATTTATTTAGTGATAAAATTCAATTTGGCACAAAACGATGCAAAGTTGATTGATTCACAATACTTCATCTGATCGTAAAATTTGACCGGAAATAGCGTTCTGCAGACGCATGAAAAATTGACCGTTCATATTCAGTTTTAATTAACCTCGATTCTATTTAAAGTTAAAATTAGACAACGTAGACAAATATCTTTTGTATTTCCGATTTTGAATTTATTATGTTTTAAGTTTTGAAATACACATAGGAGTAAATGCACGTGCATATAAAAAGATATTTAATTAACGATTGCATTTTTAGAAACTTGAAAAATGGGTTAACGTAGATTTTGCAAAAAAGAGTGAGCGGAAAAACCCAGCGCGCGAACGAGAACGATCTCCGTCGCCAATTGGAAACCAACAGATTAAAAATGGTAAAAGGGGTATTTAAAATATAGAAATTTCATTTAATCAAGGATAGGTGAGCTCGCAAAATGGTGCATTTTCTCCAACCCCGGTCGAATGCTCAATAATACACAAAAAGAAAATAAAACGTACGCGAAGCTCTTAAAGAGCACCATTCACTCGCACTCTTTATTGTTATAATTAAAAACGAACGATCTTTCGCGGTTGAAATTTTATAACAATACACACACACACACACACACACTTATTATTTATAAGTGTACATTATTTTCTCAATTTTTATTAAAATATTTACGATTTACTCATACATATTGAAGTTGCATTCTCATTAACGATTCGCTGACGTTCAATACTAAATTTAAATATTTAATATACTGCCAAGCGAGAATATTTCCAAGAACGTTCACAACTTATTCTATGTACACACATTGCAGTGTTTTTATGTTATTAAAAATTAAACATTAACCCGACGATACATTTACAACTATATTTTAATTAATAATAGCACGCGCGATACTAAACACATCAATACTACACACTTTTGACTATTTTTTTAATTAATCGAAAAATATAAACACGGCAAACTTCAATGTAATAACCGATGAAGTTGGACGTGGCCGATTTAGTACGCTTCGATGGAGTCCAGCATCTAGGATTTTACAACTTTTCAGCCGTTCACCATCCACTGCTGGATGAAGGCCTCTCTAATCCTTTTCCATTCCTGTCTGTCTTGAACAATGTGTGAACGTGTGTCCAATTGAACTTTTTCACACGTTCCACTATATCTGCCACTATGAACATGCTTCTTACCCATGTATTCCACTTACGATCTCTGATTTTACAACTTATCGGCACTTATTTTCAATTTCTATAGGTATAATTTACTCGACGTAATCCCCTTATCGCGACAGGAAATGCAGCCGACAAAGCGCGAGATTTTCAGGAGATACATCTCTTCTCAATTCATCAGACCATCGACCACCTTGCTTTCTTTCACATCCTCTCGGATACCATTCCAGCATTTCTCGCGTCCATCTGCCATCCATTCTTCTCGCTACGTGTCCAATACAACTTTTTCACACGTTCCGCTATATCTGCCACTATGATCATGCTTCTTACCCATGTATTCATCTTATGATCTCTGATTTTACAACTTATAGGCACTTTTCTATAGGTACTATTTACTCGACGTAATCCCCTTATCGCGACAAGAAATGCAGCCGACGAAGTGCCAGATTTTCAGGAGATACATCTCTTCTCAATTCATCAGACCATCGACCACCTTGCTTTCTTTCACATCCTCTCGGATACCATTCCAGCATTTCTCGCGTCCATCTGCCATCCATTCTTCTCGCTACGTGTCCAATACAACTTTTTCACACGTTCCGCTATATCTGCCACTATGATCATGCTTCTTACCCATGTATTCATCTTGTGATCTCTGATTTTACAACTTATAGGCACTTTTCTATAGGTACTATTTACTCGACGTAATCCCCTTATCGCGACAAGAAATGCAGCCGACGAAGTGCCAGATTTTCAGGAGATACATCTCTTCTCAATTCATCAGACCATCGACCACCTTGCTTTCTTTCACATTCTCTCGGATACCATTCCAGCATTTCTCGCGTCCATCTGCCATCCGTTCTTGTCACTATGTGTCCAATTGAACTTTTTCACATGTTCCGCTATATCTGCCACCTTGGTCATGCTTCTTACCCATGTATTCCTCTTACGATCTCTGATTTTACAACTTATTTTACACTTATTTTCAATTTCTATAGGTACTATTTATTCGACGTGATCCCCTTATCGCGACAGGAAATGCAGCCGACGAAGCGCGAGATTTTCAGGGGATACATCTTTGAAAGTGGCAATTTTGCACTGGTGCACGTGAACATCTCCCCCCGTAACGAAATAAAACCATTCGACAAACGTATTACACAGCCATACTTATTTTACAATTTTTCTTTTCAGATCGCGGCAACACACGGCGACTCGCGTTAAAATAAATCACTTTAGTATAAATATAGTATAAATAAATGTAGAACATTTGATCCCCGAACAAAAGTACAAATAGTAATTGTTTCGTTTGAGTAGTGTGTGTGTGTTTTCCGCGGCGAGGGGTGGTTGCGCCGAAAGCTCACCCCCTCTCGAACGATTCTGTCGTGGGGTAACTTTGATACCCCCTAGGTGCGTATGTTACCCTGGTGGCGCGTTACAATGTCTCGAGCCGTGTAACCCGTTCGTTAAGTTACCAATTGGCGGCTCAGAATACCATAACCGAAAAGTAAAAGACACATCGTGTCGTATCGTATGCACTCTTGTACAGTGATGCACTCGCACGTGCCCCTCTCTGTTTAAGGAGCTTTCGCGCCGACGCGAATTTGGGGGGGGTGGGCTTTGGACGGTTGGGGGGGGGGGATTGAGTTGGGGCAGGAAGAGGAAGTGACGTCACGCCGATCTTCGGAGACGCCTTTTTGCCGAGCTGCGCCTCTGGTGCCGCACTTTCGCCATGAGTCGCCCAATGAAAGGTAAAATGTTTCGCTATTTTATATAAAAAATACTCTCACGATTGCTTTGAATATTATGCTTAGTGTGCCGGATGATTCGCGCTGGTTTGTAGATAAAACGTATAGTTCCGGAAAATTAACGCTCGACACGTCAATTTGTGCGCTATTGAATTTTCCTACTCCGAATGAGCTCCCCTGTCGCGTTTTACAATACAGGGTAATTCCGTGGAGAACGAACTATTCGTTTGCCTGCGAATTATAATATAGTATAGAAGCTGTGAGCAGGGTTGGCAGATTTTCAAAATCACAGATCGGGACAGTCACCATTTGGAACAATCAAAAAAAAAAGTTAACGAATCAAGGAATAGATTAAATCATCATCATCGTTTTTACTCTTGTCTGTCTTGGGCAATCTGCATCCACTTGCTTCCAAACATTCTTCTCAATTCATCAGCCCATCGGTCTACTTTGCTTCCTTTCACATTCTCTCGGATGCCATTCCATTATTTCTCGCGTTCATCTGCCATCCATTCTTCTCGCTAATGTGTCCAACCCATTGCCACTTTAACTTTTTCACACGCTCCGCTATATCTGCCACTTTGGTCGTGCTTCTTACCCACGTATTCCTCTTACGATCTCTTCCTGTTATGCCGAACATACATTTCTTGCTTCTTTGTGTCCACTGGATCTTACGTAACATTTTTGAATTCGGCATTCACGTTTCACATCATCGTATAGAAGGTCAAAGTTAAACGAGCCTCTTTTAACTACATGCATTTTTCGATTTGTCTGTTGAACTCGGGACAGTCCCGCTCAAATTGGGACGTTTGGCAACCCTGGCTATGAATCATCCTGAATCCGTGCAAAATCATTAACGTTCGACTTTCCCTCTTCTTTAATGGGAGGCCTTATGAGTACAGGTCAAAAAAGGTAACTTTTCAGGAGAGTCAAAAAACTAAAGAAAATTAGTAGTGCATAATATATAGTTTGATCATATTTTGAACTCTTCATTTCGACAAGTTCCAGGTGGAATTTATATGTGTGCTTTGGTGTGAACATGGACATCAACTTGAAAACTCCAAATATGCACTTACCTGTTTTGACCAAAATTTGACCATTGTTAAGGCCGCCTATCAAATATATTGAATGAATACGTAACGTCACAAACATTCAATACTAAATTTCAATGACTTTATACCTGACAGTATTTCCGACTGAAATGAGAGATATTATGTAAGAGGAGCTATGTATGTACATATGTACATGCATACATACATATGTATCTATTAATTCTTTGATCTGAAATTCTGTAGGGCGATTGATTCATAAATAATAGGATGTAAACGTTATTAAGTAAGACATTGGCGTACATATATCTATCATTGAAAACAGGACGCAAAGAATTTAATAATATAATTGAAACGTTTAAAAAATGCAAATTTGCATTGGGAAACTCTGGTATTGGAGGGAAATACGGTTCTGAAAGTTTAGTACGACAACGTCTGAATTTATCTGAAGTATTGCCAATTCGACCCTAAATTGTAGCGATTCGTGATAAGTTAGTTCGCTTGCCAAGAAAAACGTCTTTACACAATAAATATTTATTTACAGCAATTTCCTGAGATACTATCGATTGTAACACTCTTTGAATAAACTGTGAACCAAGTTCAATTCAAAATTAAATATCAAATACAAAATCATCACAGGACAAAGTAGACACAAAAAAATTTCAATAGCTTTTACTTTTAATATCAAATGTCCATATTGCATGCAAATTTAAAAAACATCGCGTTATCAGATGTCAATTTTATTACATGGCCAATTTTCCCATCAACTTCCGGTTACGGTTCTCTTTTATCGCGATCTGACAGATAATTTCAATTGACCGTTAATTTTTAGCACTCTGTTTATCACGGAATAAGTCAATACTAGATTCTTTTTTTAAATCAAGGGTCACTTATTAGAAAATGTCACGGCTTCCGCTCAATTAAATTGCGGGCGAAATTCGCCCCATTCAACATGTACGCAGATATGCATTTTATTTGAAATTAACGAGCACTTTACGACTACGTACGATGGAAAATTGACCTTTGAAACTCAAGTGACATTTTATAAACGCTTGTTAGCGTAAAAGCTTGTATGTATGTACAAGTTTACTGGGAAATTTAAACGAAAGATTGTTTATTATTAGTGTGTGCGCAATTGATGTTAATATTTAAAAAGGAGTTAATTTTATCAGATTTGACAAAGCTTTATTATGAGATATATACATATATATGTATATGTTTAAATGATAGCAATTTCCTAGATTGATATAGCGTGAGAAAGGGCACATAAATAAAAGCCGCATTAAAAGTGTTTTGTAAAATACGACTTCAAATTTTACCCTTTACAGCTGGTAAGGCTCTAAAACGTTAAAACGTTAAAGGACATTTAAAACGTAAATTCTATACATTCACGATAAAAGTTAAAATGAAATCCTCTAAGACTTTCAATTTTATAGCTTCTAACACATTTGTACGTGTACCTCTACGACGCATATTGCATAACTCTAATCAGAAGATTATCCAAGATACATTAAAACGATAGAACTTTCAGTGTTTCGCAATTCAAATTCAAATATATGTATGAAATTCGTTGACATCGAAAAGGAAACTTTGCGTTTTCCGCGTAGTGGAGACGAATTTTCACTTTTTAGAACTTTGAGTACACGTAAAACAAAAAAAAAAAAAAACGGCTTGCACGTGAAAACTTTCACGTTTTCAGCGTGAAAGCTAAAAGCTAACGCGTTCGAAAATGCAGTGTGGCGCATCAGGTAATCCACAGTAACAACGTATGGAGAACAAACCGCTCGTTTTTGGGTACTTAACGACCCTCCATTAAAATTTTGTACTACTATTTATCAGCGGATAAACGTAAGAACGTACGAAAAGTTCATTCTGTTCATGCAAATGCTGAAATCAAAGTTTCACGACCGAAAAAAAAAATAAACTATAATATGTAGGTAAGCTGGACTTTCATTTAATTTGTAGATTTAAAGTATGAATCAAAATTTCGTTTTTTTATTATAAAATATGCGCATTGCACAATGCACATATCCATACATACATATGTACACATGTACATTCATCGTTAGGCTTGTGTTTCATTTTCACTTTATTTTTAATATGCAACCACAGTTAGGATTTGCGATCAAAGGGCTTGTGCACTTTTAGCGAACATCTGAAAGCGGGAAATCAAAAAAGGAATGTCTACTGAATCTTTCCGGCTACGACGAAAGTGAATATCGGCTTTTCAGTTGTCCTTTCGACGGAGATTGTCGTAGGTAGGAGAACGGATGCGATCAAACCAACTACGGCTACGTAAACTTTTCACGATTTCTCTCTCTCTCTCAAATATATTTTATTGCGAGCTGTAAGTATTTGGCGTCGGATTTACTCTGATAGGAATTTACCAAGGTAAAGTTGGCGGATTGAATTTTAAATTAATAACGGCAAATTTTTGTGTAAGTATACAAATCATTGCTTTGACACACATGTGCAAGTGTACATATGTACATACAAACATACACGCTTGATTAGAAACTGCAGAATCCAGGCCCGCCTCGCATTTGAATCGCGTCTGTCCACAAAGTCAACATGACCACAATGAGCGAATGATAATTGCGACTCGTGTCATTATCGAAATTTGGTTTGTTCGACGAATCATTTAATTAGCGACCCCGGGGTCGTTAGGGTCGCGATTTACACGGTGCGAGTTTATATTTGTGTTTGCCCGAGGTTACGCGCGCGTACCCAAAGTACACGAAATGTGCTGTCGATTTTTTTGGCATAAATCAATGTACACGTTTATGTTTCAAATGTGCATTGATTGAATAAAATAATTAGTGCTGAAATTAATGCTGAAATTTTGTCTGTCGAAAATTTCCACGTGTTCTATGCTCGTATGTCTAATTTTAAATTGTATTGATTATCCGATTGCACGAGAGTATTTTAAAATGGTTTTAATTGTCATTTTGTAAATAAATCATGAGCACTAAAAGAAGCGCTGAAGTATATTGAAAGGTGTGAATAATTTAAAGTTACAGTATACATAATATATCGATGTGTTAGTGCACAGATATTGTATGTCCAGTTTTGTGTTAAAATATTGTAAGTGACATACATCTTTTTTGCATGAAAAATATGGACGAAATGGACATTATATATTTTAATAAGGCAATAATTGTATGTCCAACAATATTTGGACATATGTATGTACAATACTTTTTAAGCATGAAGGTTTAAACATGAAGAAACAGATGGACGTTTTGTGTATGATAACTCAATTTTGGTAAAAATGGACATCCAATATCTGTGCACTAACCCATCGATATGCACTACATATACATATGTAAAAATAATACATACATACTTGTTTTACTTACTTGTTAGGAAAGGAAATGATTATTATTTTTCGACAACAAGCTTTAAATTTTCATTAATATGCATTAGTTATATTCTAAATATGTAGATATGCATTTTTCGTACACAATCAATTTTTTCCATTTAATTTACTCATGAGTAAATTTGAAAAACTTTTCCGAGTGACCGATTTTGTTTTCCAGTACAATCTACAAAGGTACACAAAATGATCCAAAAAATACTGTGATATTAATTTGATTTTATAATATGGAAAACATGCTAAAATTCCAAAATAAAAGCAACAATTAAAAAATAATTATAATTATTATTTCTTGGACTTGGATCCCTTTTGTTCGACTCAATTATTGCAGTGTCTACTCCCACGAAAGCCACTTTCGCGTTGTAAGTTTTCAAATTGGATACGAGAACACACTCTGGTTTTTGTCTTTCATACCTATTGTAATACAGGAGATTGTAATTAAATTTTAAAGAATAAAGCAAAAATAATACGGAAAACTCTCGACTTCATTCATTTAATATTTTAAACATAATAGATTATAGTAATAATGGAAATATGCAAACGTGCAAAATATGATCATCAAAAAGAAAACACATACTGTCAATACTGTCAAATTGTTTTAAAGAAAAAAGCACATGACCCTTATCTAAAATAATAACATTAATAACATATACCTATATATATTTTTTTTTATTTAGTAGTAAATCAAAAAAGTGGCAAACGAGCCTGTTATTGATATATTGATTACCGAAAAATTATAAATATAGAATTTATGTTTAATGTTTTCGAAGCCTCGCAATAGCGAGTTCACAAAACAATTTTAAAATCTTGCTCCATAATAAATATCGACATATGTCAAAAAAGTTTCCATATATTCATTGGACCGAAATTTCTTATCTTTGAAGCATAATTTAAAATTCAAATCAAAATCAAATTTACATAGGCAAATTAGTACATTGAGGCCGATTATTTTTGCAACATAAAAATTCTCTTACACTGAAAATCATTTTAGACAGAATTTAAATAACTCATACGCGATAAAAAAATTTAGACCCTTCCGAAAAGACAATTTGCATTCGAATCAAAACACGCTCGAGGTGCACTTGTATGCAATTCCTCGCGCATCCAAAAGTAAGTAAGTTTAAAACGGATCGATTCAGTTTAATCGCGGTTCGTGAGTCCTTCGCGTCGAATTTCGCGTAAAATACGCGATTCACATGACTTCGCCACTACGGAAAAGTTCAGGGGAAAACTACGAAATTCGTTACATAAGATGTTTTCACAGTGAAGTTTACGTAACGCTCACACGTCTGCTAGACTTACAGATTTCCAATTCAAACCCACCGACAATGGGAATGTCGCCTACTGGAGTATCATATCGCCGTAAGCCAGTGAGTTGTGCAAACTAGAGTCCTCGTTCGCATAATAGAATGTCTGTATGCTGAATGTACCTATGAATATTATTATACTGTGCGATTTACATGCACCCTTACATTAGCGACTCTTTCATGCGGTTTTTCAGCGCGAATGCTATTATAAAATATTCACACAAGGCGAGGAGGTGGTGTTCCGTTAAGAAGAAATCAGGTGTAATGTTTCTCATCGCATGTACAATTGTACATAGATATGCATGCACGTACGTGTCGCTCGATATGGACACATGCATTATTCCAAACGTAGATGAATTTATTTGTATTAACTAGTACGACTAGTGTATTCCCCGTTGATAATCAACGTGTGGTTTGTGAAAAACAGGTGGATCACAGATTTCCACATCACCCAAGAGGTATTGTGTGTGACGCATAACCTTTTTTTATCAGCATTTCTTGTATAGGAATAACGTTATTATACTACCTAATACAGAACTAAAATCTGTTTGCTGGTTTGACCGACATCTGCTAGACCGATCCGATACAAAATTCACCATGTACTATGTACATATACAAATATACACCCTCCTTTAGTTTAGCTTTGCTTAAATATTTTTATTGAAAATTAATTACGGTTTATATAAAATACTTAGTTTTATATACATAGTTTTATAGGTTATATACATATTATATTGTATTTTATTTATGTGTAAGAGCCCTAATAGGCGTTTAATAAATACATGATTAGGATATGTAGAGCGATTATTATGAATATTAAATTCTTCATCTACATACGTATGTACAACTAGTATGTACATTTGATACAATACGTTCCTGTTTGATCGGGACGATTCTAGCTTCTACATACATATGTAGCTTCATTCTAGTTTCAATTTGGTCTAGTTTCTACTCGGAAATTGAGCTCTACATACATATGTACGTACGGATCAATGTAAAATTGATATGAAATTGAACTGTCAATGATAACAATTAATAATATGTAGATTTTGACGATGTACAATATTCTACAAATTTACGTATGGGAAATTTTTAATTCTTGCCGCTTAGTTTTTATAAATGAAACCGACAAAAAATCACAATGCAAAATGGTCCAATTTAGTACAGCGACTGTACGCTGCACTCAGCGAAATCCCTGGACAACACTTACGTTGTGGACGAGACTTGATAGTGTGTTGCATAAAGTGCAGCCGAAACAAATTAGAAATTTCGCACATAAAAATGCACGAGTGCCGTATTCGCTTACGTGTGTGTTAACCCGTTGTTTTGTCAGAATTTAAAATGTATTTTAAAATTTTCAGGTGCAGCCTACCCCCTATTCCATATGTTTGCTGCGAAGATGGCGCGGCGAGTTTGCGACAAGAAGATTTACAGCAGCGTTCGAGCGAAGCATTGCGAAAAATACCATAGAAACCATGCGCGACAAGAGCTTGCGAGCGAGCGTGCTAGCCGAAAAGACGATAAGTGAAAATATAAAAAAAAATATGTTAAACCTGATATGTTACTTTGTTTTCCTATACGTTTATTATCGGCTGTTTTCTAGTACCGTGTTTAACTTATTCAAAAACAAACGGAAATCCTGCAAAAAGAAGAGAGATCGCAAAACATTTTCTAAAGTTGCAATTCAATGAATAAATTCGATTGTTCGTTTCGTCATAAATACGAGCAATCCCCAATTTACGAGATTTTTTTCCACATTTGAACTCGTTAATAGGATTCTTCCTATTCTATTTGGTTGGGGATTGAATGGATTTTCGTTTTTCGAACGTTCGTAGTAAAAATGCATATTGAATTATTTAAAAAATCATGGATCACTTTTTAAAACATAAGATTTAATCTACATATTTAAATTCAATATTAAAAATTATACGTAATTTTATCATATGTACATTAGAATTTTATCGATAACAGTCTTCAGTACACAGTTTGAAATCTGTACTTGTCCATTCGATGGAATTAATATACATATATTTAATTTAAAATATTTAATAATTTTCTCTATCTGTAATACATATAATTTATTTAGTTTATAAATTATAAATATTATTATTTATATTAAATTTTTAAAATTTACAATAGATGGCAATGCGATTAATTTTTACTATTTGTTCAAATTTTGTTTTATTATTTGTGTTGTTTTATGTATTATTTCTCTTACTTATAGATATAATGTTTACTACTACATAGTTATTACATAGATATAAGATTTATGATAAATGGAATACATATTTAATATAGGCAATCAAATTGATTTTAATAATTAAAATTATTCATTAAAATTTAGTATTAAATTAATAATGACCACTGAAATGAGTCCAGAAACAAGACATGATCGATTTCTCATCAAAATTCACATCAGTTTATGTAAATTTATCGGCTTTAAATATAAACTGATTACTATATATCGTTTAAAATATGACTTATTGTCATATTTTAAACGATAGATATATTTTAAAAAAGGTAGTAGTAGCGTTTTATCTAGAAAACTATGAACGTTTATCAAAATAGAAAAATATGAACGTTTATCAAAATAGAAAAATAGACAATAGAATAGGTTTAAAATAGAATAGCTTTTAAAATGAAATTATTCGACAGTAGATGTTTTCATATCTGTAACACTAAATATTTCCAATCAACTAATAACAATATAATTAATAATAATTAACCTAGTTAAACGCAGTATATATAAATGCTTTTATATGATAATTTAATACAGAGCACAGTTCGCAGATGACCAAAAGTACAAAAAAAGTAGGTTTTACCAATTTTCAAACTGATACAATAAACAAATTGGGATGGGTATTCGACAATAGAGACAAAGTTCCAATTTTGTATACCAGTAAATTGAATTAAAATAATCATTAAATTTTATTCAAATGAAATATGTAGGTTAAAATTATATATAGATAATATGTAAATCTTCATGAAACTTTGCCCAATCCGTGGAAAATTATTTTCATATGTATATATATAATCCATCCATTATAACAACAACCCCAACCCCCCCCCTCTTTCATTGAATTTTCAATATTTAAACTATCATCGTGAATAAATTAATATATTTTTGTTTAAATTGTCAATGCAGACAAAGTTTATTTACGATAATGAGCGCACGCTTTGATAGAATAATATAACCGCTTTTGATAAATTTTCTTAGCAATAAAAATATGGTTTCTTACTACATATAATAAATATTATTAGAAATATCCATATATGTACATATACTAATGGATTAGATTATACTATAAAGAAATGTACATATATTATTGGAAAAAATCTAAAGCTTTGAAACGCTTATATACGTATAACTAGTCACTGCCCGTTGATAGTGTCATCGGGTGGCTATCATTTCTGTATAATATGTACCTATGTCCTATAGTGTATATTTACATAAATCTAAGTATATGTACATATGTGCCCGTGAGCACTTTGCGGCACTATTTATAGTAATAAGCATACTCGCTTTTTATTAGGATATTTAATATTTTTATTGAAAGTAGATATATAGGTATGCAATATTGAACATTTGGAATTCAACCCTGATAGCTAGGTCGGATCAGTGCCAAGAATGTAAGCTTCGAAAAATAAGGTAATTTCATTAACATAATTATTCAGAATATAGAAATATTGACTACTTAGTCATTTGTACGTAAATTTCAAAAGAAATGTGTCGATCGTTCTAAGATTCAATTTGCTTAAAATATTCAAATCCATCATTCAACGTAGGTAAAATATTAACTTTCAAAATTCAATAGTTTCAATAAGTAGTTTTCAAGTTAATATGAAAAATGGATCCTCTCATCCGAATTATTAAAATAGTAATTAATATAAACAATAATTTTCAGCTTGTAGCTGTAGAACGAATCCTTCGTTAAAATAGTACGACGCATTGGTCGAAATTCACGCTTCGTCTGTTCAATCGTTCGATTGGAATTAATTTTCCTAAACGGGACACAACTTGGACGAGCGATAATATAATCAACCAGGAATGTTACCTGTTTCGAATGCATTCAATAATGGATCATCCAATGACGCATTTCATCGACACGGACGAGAGAAAACCATTCGGAAAACTGTCGCATACAATAATCCGATAATACAAACAAAAAAGTAAAAAATCGGGTGTGGCCAACCGATGATTTCTACGAGAAAAAAGTTCCATTTCCGGTTGACTTATTTTCATTATTTATAATTTCGCAACTTGGTATTGATATGAGGATTGTAATATAACAATATTATGAGGATACAAAATATTTAAAAGGCCAAAAAAAAAATTGCGTTCACGAGTAAACACCCACTTCCGTTTGGTGGATTTTGACAAAAATTATATTATATATATATTGCACACCTACGTAGCTAATCAGTATCAACTAAAAAAAAAAAAAAAAACACTTTTTTCAAGAACGACGAAAAACTTGTTGTCATGTCGCTATAAGTGATAGGAATTTACTGTTGTTTTTTTTATGAAAACAAGCATATTAAAGAAAGTTCAGATTAAAACATTTCATTTTGTTTTGTTGGTTCATGCAGCTTCGTTTGTAGAATCCGAATAAATTATTAACTAAAAAAATCTTAATTTTTGAGTTGATACTGTTTTGATCTACATAGGTGTGCGATATATGTACATATCTTAAATTTTACATGAAAACTATAGATATTAAATTTCAGCTTGATAGATCTAATAGTTTCTGAGAATAAGTTGAAAAACACCGAAAACCAAGAGTAAAAGTACTACTTCCGGTAGGAAAAAAAATTTTAAAAATTATACTTTTTTAAGGGTTATTGCACATACTATGTATAATATGTACATATGTATGTTCATATGCTTAAACGGTCTGACAGTTTTTGTGGAGGAAAAACTTCTCAATGGTGACTTACAAAGAGAAGTACCACTTCTGATAGATGAATAATTTTGAAAACTTTATGAATTACCAAGATCGGTACCAAACTTATAAATATTTAGTTTCGGTATGATAGAATTAATGGTTTTTGAGATATAGCGATTTCACACACATCCGCGTCATACACAGACACACGCACGATTTTTCCAAAAATTGTGAAAACGTCATCATGGGACGATACCTGATGCACATCAGTCAAAATCACAAAGTCAAATTTTCGCACGATCACAATATGTACACTATCCGATATGGATAAATTATAAACGCATTATCCGCCGGTTTGACTGTGTGAAAATTCACAGTCGACAACTGTTTGCAGAAACAACACAAAACCAAAAACAAAACAGAAAAAAAAAAAACCAATGCATACCGATGATAAAATTTCACATTGAATAAATTATCCAGCGGATAGAACGCAATTTGAGCGTGCATTGTGCAATATTGATCACGCGCGTACTTAATTGCTTCGGGGGATTCGCATATCGATATGTTCGCCAAAACGAATTCGTTTCGTTACTCTTATTCTGTAAATAACGGTTCCGATTGTCACGAAAAAAGCTACATAAATCCCCGTCGTGCGTTTTATTGAAATCGCAAATTATATTTTCCGACACTCTGTGAACACCTCTCAGCTCAGCTCTCGTATAACTATCGGATTTCATTGATCGAACTTTGACGTTCACATTAACGAACGACCGTAGAAAATACTACATTTTTTTCACACACACTGCATCTCAAGTTAATTAAAAATAATGCTAAGGGATCGTGCAAATAAATTTCAACTATTAATGATCGTGTCGAAAATGTTCTTCAGTGCGTGAATAGTTAACTGCCTGCCTCTTTTATTAAACATATTTATTGTATTAGTACAATATTCATCATACTTTGATTTCATTATATAAAATTAATAATGCTCTTTCACAAAAGCAATCAAATTTAGTTAGTTTATGTCGATATGAGATTAGAAATAACGTATTTACGACGATCCACTTCATGGACGTTCAGCTACAGCGGCAAACGTACCCGTTACAGTTAGTTACATTAATCTCATTCGAACTAAATTAATGGTCTACTTAGACAAGTTTAATAATTTCAAAAGTTATTAGGGGTAATAACGCCATTATTACAATAAGCGATAATATATTTAAGAATTTGATACGAACGATAGGCAATTTCAATAGAATTGCGCCTACAATAGAATCGTATAATATACGCGCGTTCGTATTTGACATGAGCTAGTTTTTAATTATTAATACAATTGACATAGAAAAGCACTCATCATTTTATCTGAATCTCGAGATTAGTGCTTATTATTACAGTACATGTTTGCAACTGTTTTTTGCTTAGCAAGTTTTTGTATCATTAACTTGGTTTAAATTTCCTACAATATCTTCTTCTACGACGCGTTTTTGATTCGCTTACTGCTAAGTGAAAAATTAATGCAATACGTTGATGTTCGGTTAATTTTATTGCAATCGAGAGAGCCATATTGTGAATAGTGCAGCAGTTGATCGCTCCCAGTCGCCAAACTAAGCAAAGAAAAATGTCCGTGCAAATTGTTCTGCGCAGTTGTTACCCGGCGATGTAAGCTGCTGTTTAAATTTGCACTTCATGTTGTTTGCGATTGTTTCATCCCTGCACTCTCAAAAGGAAAATTGTTTCTGAAAGCGCATCTTCCATCCTTTACGGCCGTATCGTTCGTTCGTCTCGGCGAATTTTGCCACTATTTGTTTTCGCATTTGCAATTTATCGTCCCCCCCTTAATAGAATAGACGTGAACGCAAACTAGGAAAAAAAAAATAAAAGCAACAAAAGAGTACTGCGTAGGTCTCAACACTCCATTGTCTTCTTATATAAAAAAGGAAACGCCTCAATTTACATATATAAAGCACTTCTATAAAACGTTGACACACAATGCAATGATGAAAACCTTAACATTATTCTCATTATTTCTATTGAATAATATCAAACGTGCCATCTCCGGTTTATTTATCTGCTCAGTTTGTGTTTATTCGAGCTTCGAACGTACCGAAACTGATACATTTGCTACGTAGCGGGCGTCTGGGGATTTTCCGGATCTTGCGTGTTTGTTTGTTTTTCCTCGTGCATGCATCGCCAACGCGGAAAATTGATCTGAATGCATCATCAAACTGCATCAACTTAACAACCCTCATTAGTATTATTGTTCTCTAATTTTATTGCAGACTGTACGACTGCTTTGTAATTTATACACAGCTATGTATGTATGTATGTTTGTATAGCGTTAATATAACCAGTTTTCTGATGCAACATACATACATACACTGCTTTAATCCTTTTACACGAAGTAAAAATAGATTACAAATTCAACCATGTGGCTTTAATTGATCTGCATCACATGTCGTCCCCTGAATACGCTTTGATTTCTGTTCGTTTTCGTATAAACTTTTTTTACGCGTTCAGCTGAATAATATTATTAGATCTTCAAGTCGAATATATTCATACTTGCATCAAACTGGAAAATCGCTTCAAATCGAACGGAACGGTATATTATAAATTTTATTAGAAACTGTATATGTTTTGTATTTTATCTATACTTAAATATTGTTGTTTCGCTATTTTAACCGTAAACTTTTGAGCCCAGCGTAAAAATTGCGGTAACGAGCTGGTGAAACATAAGCCTTATTAGCAACATAATTAAGACACGTAAAAATAATACCGGGCATTATTTACGCTACAAAATTAAAAGATTCTCATCCGATATATAATTTTTTTTTAATTCTTAATAAATAGTTTGTATTACTTTAAATAGAAATGTAAAACGCGAAAAAAAAAAGCACTGCAAAAGAAGCGCAGCATACGTTTGTATGATAATGCGCGCATTCAATGGTTACGTTTGAACGGAATAAAATCAGATAAGCGAGCTATTATTTAAATATTTTATTTGTTGAACTTGTATAGGAATGTATAAAATTTATAAGTGTCGGTTATTGAAAACGTTGGCGTTGTCTAAAAGTGTAATTAATCGAGTTTTGAACGCCGAAGCGTAATAGTCCGCTTGACCACGCCGAATCCGCGTGTGCACAGGGTGGAAAGAAAAAGCGGTGGATGCAAGGGATGCAATTTCGTCACACAATAATAACCACACAGTGGAAAAACCCTTTGTGGTTACATCGGCTGTGTCTGATCGAAAAAGGGAACGAGGTGGTGCCTCTTTATCGGCTAAAAAAAAAAAAGTGCACTCACAGCTTTCTAAATTTTTCCACTGCAACGTGATTTGCATAGTGGAATTCGGGTCATGGCTGCCAATACGAATTCGACTATTTGAGTTTTTTTCCTATCGAACTACAACGCTTAAATTCCACCATTTTTATTTAAAAGTCTACTTTTGATTACCGTTGATTTTTTGCTAATTTTTGCGGAGAAGGGTAAAGGCTATGTTTATTGAGCGCGTGAGTGGAATAGAAAGTTCGATTGAAATTCACATTTAATTATATACACTAACATAAACTAATATTCTCGTTAATAAATAATGTAATTAAATTCTTATCATAAAATCATATTTTCCTTAAATGTTTTCTAATAGTATCTTTCTTTCATTTATGTAAATATTTACAGTGTTATTTCTCATAAAACCCTAAACCCCTACTAGTGGACGCTGATGTACAATAACAGTACAGCCCATAACTCGTTTGACTTACGTTAGCAATTGTATAGTATACTGTTAATTGAATAGGTGTATAAGCAAAAGATCACATTGTCGATTGGAAACTAGTATAATAGTATTAACTGCATGTACCCGTAAGTCATTTAATTTTAAGTGTAACGAGTTCTTTACAGTATCGTTAGAGAGAAAATTGTTTTGGCGTAATTGGTATATTTAAAGAATCGCAATGTTGCACACGATTTGAGTTTGCATAAATCTGAGCTTAAACGCTCAATTTAATATGCAAATCGAAATTTCGTTCACTGACCACAGAAAAAAAACGAAAAAAAAAAAAATCAAATTAATAAAAATGACACGTAATAACGCTCACATAAAGAATAATTAAGCGTATGCAATTAACAGTGTTGCATTTTGTTGTTGTCCGAAATTGTGCATTGCGGTCGCCTGACGGATCGTGCGAAGTAAATGCATTTCCGCTAATTGGAAGGGGTATCCGTATAATATGAAATATTTGGTCGGATGCGTTTTTGCATTTTATTTGTTGTTGCTAAAAATTAATTTTTAATCCGGCCGCGTTTTATCAATAATTGACGTTATTGTTTTGCGGTCGTATCGGTTGCACACACACATAACATTTTCACCACTTTTATATATGCACATGTACATACATATGTATGTAGTCCATTCGCCGTCTAATTTGACGGCTGAATTAAAACGAAACGTCCAATTTGCGAGTGCGGTCACATCGACATTAGTATAATGCGAAACATTCATAATATATCAGGGCTCTCGCACACCGGTACGAAATCGTGTATGAAAACCTAGCGAATTTCGCAAGTCTACCGGCCTGTGCAAGCTTCGGTTTCTGTCACTCTGACATAAGCTATCAAACTACCATCTGTCACCTCGCATTCGGAACGTTTGTATTTCACTCACGATTCTCAAGTCAGAGTTATTTATTTACAACTTTTCCACAAACGTCATCGAAATCGGCAACATCGGCGGAAATCCTTCTCGGTGTAGACGCGTATTCAGTTATTATATTCGTGCATTAATGCCACACACGCGCATCTAACTTTATTTATTGCGAATTTGTTTCAATTCTATTAATAATCAATTGTTTTTGCACTGCTTTACGTAATATATCTATTATAAAAGCTAACAAATATATAATGGACGTATATAATCGTCCACGCCACCCCCTACGCCCGTTTCAAGGCAAACTAAAGTTTTCACCACGTGGTTATGCCCGAATATTTAGCGGTTAAAACCAGTTTTGCTGTCGCGCGCTCTGTTTGGATTACTAACTGAATAAATCGCGCCTATGCGATACAACCCCCCACCATACCACCCTTGAGGTTTTCTTATCTATTTTCCTATAAATGAAAATCAAGGTAGATGCAATCGCAAAATCGCCTAACGTTATGTTATTGGTGTCTCGTCTCGGTACACGTGTTACGACACGTCATAACATAACAATAGATCGCGGACTACAGTTGAGCTTATCTGACAGTCGTCGAGGGCTGCGAACCTTGACAATTTACAACTTTGATTCGCATTTAACACCAACCGCAAACTTTGCCGTCTCCGGTCATAGTAAACTATTCCAGAACTGTATTATACGGCTGGTGGAGAACGCTTCGGTTACAATATGGCTACTTGTTCTTGTCACCGCATCGCCATGTACCGCTGAATATTGTTGAGAAGCACTTTGAGGTCGGTTGTACTTTTTTTCATGATCATATAGTAGTGCTGTCGTGGCACGTTCCAGTGCCAAATTGGGCGAACTATTCATCAATGTGTGGACAAGGACCAAAGGTCATGGCGATCTGGCCGCAAATTGGCAAATGGACAAACTGGCCAGACGAGTCGAGAAATAAATACGCCGAAAAAAGCTCAAACTGTAAATTTAAAATAAAATAGAAATCATTCACTAATAACCTACCTACATATATTTACAATTTAAAAAGTTCGTGTCAAGTAATATTGTGCAGTATGGCTAAAACGTATAAATTCATCTATTCCATTAAGAAAATGACGGATCATAATTTCGCAACTATCGATGAATTAAACGCACTAATTCTAATCATCACTGTCAACATACATAGATCTAACATATTAAATTAATCATTATCAACGGTGAATTAATGCGATTTACAGTTAGATAATGACAAACATTTTATTTATAAAGCAATTAAAATTAATTCAGCTTGTAATTACCGTTTACAATACACACACATTATTTTCTATACACATATAAGTACACAGTTCTCGTTGAAAACAATCACTGTAAATCAAATTTAATGCTTTAATAAAGTAAATAGTAAGATTACAGCTTACCAATACAGTTAGCTGCGCACGTTCTAATTTAACATTTAATTTAAAGTATTTTTGGCTAGTTTTTATCATATTTTAGATCGTCGTATGAATTAATGTACGCTGAATATATATCATAAATTTTATCGTGTAAGTTTAACGGTTAATCTCAAGTGTAAGACAATGTTAAATGGGAAACGGTTACGATTGAGTCATAACGAGGGATCTCTGTCACCGCTAGGTAGTCAAAAGTCAAACAACGATTGGCGCAATTTAAAAATGCAATACACAATCGATGGACATTTCGCAAAAGGTGTTAAAAATAAATAAAAAAATCCAGTGAAATAATTCTCCCGTTGGGTGTTGTGTTGGGCGATTATTGAAAGTATGGTAATTAGAGAACGGTACAGCTCACGTCTCGGTTGATGATTTGGCTGTTCGAATCGGACAGTTTTCCACTGGTTTTAACTGACTTGGCCGATCGGGTATCGAAATTTGTAGGTCTTATGTTCTGCAATTCGGTCGTCGACGGCTTTGCGAAACCGTTGTAAACCAACGGAAATCTAGAAACACCTGTTATGTCCGCAAAAGTTCATCCTCCTTAGTACGAACTTGCCGTCGACTCGTATTGCAGCTTTTTCGGATTCGAATTTGATTTAGGTAGTCTTTCAAAAATGTGGATTATTGCCAGAGAAAAGAAAACCCCACTTGTAGACAATGCTCTCGGCCAGATTTTTTTACTTTTTAAATACATATCCATCGCCTGACATTTAAATTACTCAATTGTATTACAAAAATTAAACGAATTTAACTTGTCCTTGATTTATGCTTATATTACTTTTGGGTCTCTTTAAAGTAATTTCCGTATTTAAAAATACTTGTGATTCAATAATTTTAAGTGCATGTATATACCTACATATATGTATATATGTATGTACATAGCTTTCTATATGCGTTTCTGCTAATTGAAAATATCCCATCGCATAAGTTTGTTGAAAGGTGTGGGAATATACCTATACAATTTTACATATGTAGGTACATTAGGGTGGAGCGACATTGCAAATATTAAAAATACCAAAAGTTTCGTTGTATATCTGTATTCTCGTAAAAATACTGAAAAAATCTGTGAATCATCAGGCCTCTACCTGAAGGCGAAAAATGAAAATTTGCCTATAAATTTCGAAATCTGAACGCAGAGTACAAAATTTTAGAAAACATGCTCATAAAATTACC
Source organism: Parapsyche elsis (assembly GCA_022651745.1). NCBI lineage: Eukaryota > Metazoa > Arthropoda > Insecta > Trichoptera > Hydropsychidae > Parapsyche > Parapsyche elsis. Next base: position 9,195,814 of record JAGVSN010000010.1, read on the forward strand.
CTAACTTTATTGAATATTATAAGTACTTTTTGTAAAAATCTAATTTATTTACGTATTCCTTGAATTATTCAAATAAGTGTGAATTTGTGAGCGCGGTGGAGGCAAGCATACGCGTAAATACAAGTATATACGAGTAAAGTAAGTATGTATAGTAAAAATAAATACTAATTTGCCAATTAAAATTGCTATTTATAGAGTTTGCAAACAATCAATTGGAAATTTTCATACAAGTAAAAGTACTGGTAGAGACCAGAAAAACATTTTTAATTAAGCAGATTTTTTTGGACAGAAGAGGTAAGACGTAGAGGCAACTTTGTATAACTATTTCAAAACGAATATCCCAAAAAAAAAGTTCCATACATCGACGCTCCACCCTAATGTACACATACATACATATGTAGAATACATACATATGTATATAGAATAGACACACAGTTCAATTGTATATGTATAGAATTATAGATAGATAGAGTCAGCTGTTCACCCTTTTGCACATCTGGTGCTTTAGTGATTTTTCGTTACAATGAAATCAATTTTCTATCTATGTAAGTTCAAAATGAAAATTTTTCGAATGGACAACTCCTCGGCTTCTGATGCTCTTGGAGCACTCACAAAAGCCATTCTCGTTCGTTCGGTCCGTGTAACGAACGAGTAACAAAAGAGACGGCTCCATTCGCCCGGAAGGGGTCGGTGCAATTCCCCGTCGGATGAGGCAGCCCTGCATTTAACCCTTTACGCTCTGATTAATTCGTTAACCCTTTGCGAGAGCTTATGTATGTACATACGTCTGCGGCGAGACGGCTCGGCCCGGTGCGTTCGATAACCAACACCATAAATACGTTCAGTTACATTGACCGCATCGTAACGCGCAAACGTTGATAATAATGAATACAATACATATGTATATATTTTCGGTCAACTTCTACAATACAACAACGGAGCAATGCGAAATGTGCACAATATCTATGAACGTTTTCGCAATCGATGCACGCAATCCGCGCACGGCTTATCTGGTATTATGCTAAGCGTTGTAATAGCGGTAGCCGTAGCGTGACGGCATGAAAAAGCTCATGTAACTGCAAATTTAACCGCTGCTGTAGCTTCAACCTGAAAATACGTGTTTTGCCAACGTGTGAGAAGCGAATAAATCACGGAAAGTTCATCTATAAATCTGCTGGGAGCACTGTGCGACTATTAAGCCATCGTATCGAATTTATTCATTAATAACAGCAAAGTGACAAAACCTGAAAACCTACGGCAGTAATGTGACAATTTCTATTGACAAAAAATTACACAGGTTAATTCATGACTCACACTGTAATATTAACATGCTGTAAAGTGTAAAGCAACATACGAGAGATCATTACGAGAAAAGAACACCAAACAGTAAAAAAATGTCACACTGTGAAGAGGCAACGCTTCAAATCAAGTACATATGCCACTTTGAGAAGAAGAATAAATTTTCATTAAAAAAAAAAAAGGAAAATTTTCAGGACATTCATTATTATTTATATTCTGAATTGATCTATTATGCATCCAAGGTTGCCAGGCGTCCGGAATTTGGCGGGAATGTCCCGATTTAGAGACGGTAATCCCGACTCCCGATACACAGTTGTAATTCCCAATTTGCACAGAAAATTTTAAAATCGAACTAAAGAAAAACATTATTATTTTAATTCCACTTTTTAAATGCTTAGTGGGCAGCTGGGCAGAGATTCAGAGAACAAAAATGCACAAAGTGCAATAGATGACGCGAGACGATCTGATTTTACGAAGCCGGGAATTCCCACACTCCCGAACCTGCCCGCGTACGCCACGCCCGCAATATTTCAATAGCCTCATGCTTGTTCGGCTTGTTTTTTTTTTCAAATGTTTTCAATTTATTTACACATTATTAATTCTAGAACAAATATTTTAAATGTCTGATTGTAACACTGAAAACTCTCAAACAGAAATGAACAGGTAAAAGACAATGAAGAAAATAATTTTTTTTTATTTGTCCTTTTTTTTAAATATAAAATCCCGATATGCTGTTTGTACGCTGGCAACTCTGTATGCATCGCGAGCTGTGAATCGCTGTACATACATATATGAATTCTAAGATCGCACACCGTGACAATAACCATTTTCTTGAATTAATGTTGAATTAGTCCAAAATTACAATACAATAGTACTGCACCTTATGTTTGTTATCATAATTTCACACTGTCACTTCAAACTTTTTTACGTGCGTCCAAAGTTCGTAACCTTTGGCCGTCTTCAAATTTCGCCAGGTCGTTTTAGCACCTTTTTGGCGCATGTTCAATTGAATTTTCTTTTGGCGACCTCCGTTTCAATGCCGATTTAAAGGTTCAAAATCAGATAGAGCAAATGAGTGGACCATCGAGAGGAGAGGACACATTCGGTTAACGTTAGCGCTTCTTATCCAGGGGCGTCACGGGCGAGTTGGCTCTTAGGCCATTGGCACTGTCTCGTCTAGGCGGATATACAGGGCCGTCCGTCGAGCAGTGCTAGTGAAAGTGTCTGCATTTGCGAGGCCGACTAACGGACGCGCACGTCTCTGTGTTTACTTACCGTTGGCCTTGCACGCGCCCCACTTAATACCGACGCCATGGTGCACCGTCTGTCGCATCCACGTCCACAAATCAGGCTCATCTTCGTCGAAAGAGAAACATGTAGTTGTCGTACTCCTCTAACTTACGAGCTTAGGCTGTGTCTATGTCGAAGCGTTAACAGGTGTATTTTTGCTGCGGTGTTCACACATGAGCGGCGAGGCTCGCCTCCAAATACGCGCGCATTCGATCTCGCGCCTCTCCAACCTATGTATGTACATAGACAGATAACGAATTCGAAAATAAACTCAAACGCAACCATAAGGTATATATATATATTCAATTTTTCAATAAGTATATCGATGGGTTAGTGCAGCGGTCGCCAACCTTTCGCACCTCACGGACCACTAAACTCAAAATCTCGAATTCCGCGGACCACTATCATGATTTTTTCCATAAAAATAACATTCTAAATATGAAATGGTAATTACACTTGTATTTGCACTCCAAGTTATTTGCAAAAAAAATGGATATCACCTTATAATGATAGAAAAATTATAATAAATAAACGATATGTCCATTATTAATTGTGAAAACTGCCAGTTATGACGTATATATGTGAAACTTGGATGCTAAATTCAAGAATGCTACGTAAGATCCAGTGCATACAGAGAAGCATTGAAAGATGTATGCTTGGTATAACAAGAAGAGATCGTAAAAGGAGTATGTGGGTAATAAATTTGACCAAAGTGGCAGATATAGCAGAACATGTGAAAAAGTTGAAGTGGAAAGCGAGAAAAATGGATGGCAGATGGACTCGAGAAATACTGGAATGGTATCCGAGAGGATGTGAAAGAAAGCAAGGTAGACTGAATGGATGATGGGCTGATAAATTGAGAATTATGTGTGGAGTCAACTGAATGCAGATTGCTCAAGACAGACAGGTATGGAAGAGGATTGGAGAAGCCTTTATCCAGCAGTGAATGGTGAACGGCTGAATATGATGATGATTATTAAAAATGCGGACCACCGATTGGCGACCGCTGAGTTAGTGCACAGATATTGTCCAGTTTAAAAAAAAATTTAATTATCACACACAAAACGTCCCTCTGCATCAAAACCTTCATGTTTAAAAAGTATTGTATGTCCAAATATTATTGGACATACAATTATTGCTTTATTCAAATATATAATATGTCCATTTCGTCCATATTTTTTATGCAAAAAAGATGTATGTCACTTACAATACTTTAACACAAAACTGGATATCTATACAATATCTGTGCGCTAACCCGTCGATATATAATAGCGTAAAATCTGCCTGTCTGGGACGTTACGGTCGCGCTAGCATTGCAAACAAAAATAAAATTTCTTTAGCGGCTTAACAAGTCGAGTCGACAATGTGATTTTATGGCCATCCACCCATTCAATCAACGGTACACTATACAATTATTGTTTCACGCACTGTCAAACAGGCTGTACTGCTAATGTACAAACCATCGCAATCGGGTGAGGGGTGGGGTTAGAATGCATGTTCATAGAATGAATGCATGGTCATTTTTCAAATTTCATTCAACAAGAACAACGAGATGAAACATTACAAGCAGTTAGTTTTGTACAAAAGCGTATTAAGTATAATACATATATTGAAAATCAATATACCTACACAATAGCTTTAAGCTGTGTAGTTTTCATTAAAATGAATAGATTAAATCGCTTTCATAGGATTTGAACTTTGAGCTAAAAGTCAATTTCATTAAAACGTACGACTTCACAGGCTTATGTAAACATAAGACGTTGCGTTGTACTATAACGCTTATAACGAAAATTTCCAGACTAATTCAATATTGTAATTAAATACCTGCATAATATTGGAATCTGATGTATTTTTTTTTTGCACACTTGATGAATGGGAGCGCCTTAAAAATTTGCATTGCACAAGAACCAATGCATAAACGTTGTGATTAGCCTCTCTCTACTTAGCAATTCCAAAGCTGAAATCATTTGAAAGTTAGGCGATAACAAATTTATTCGTATTACGAAACGACATAACGGATGACAGTAGAATCGTGTGCGAAAAAAAACCTAAACCTACAATACTCAACCAACCTACATAGAAATTTCACTTTCCCCACGTGTTGAGCGCGAATCAAATACGCCCACTCGTATATTATCTAAATTTTCATTCGCTTTTGCTTTTTTTTCTAGTAATTTTAGCAGGGCATAGTCTGCTTGTAAGTCTAGTCTAGCCTAAACATGTCTACCACATGTGTATATACATAAGCTTTGCCAATTAAAAACACTTGCGTTTTGCACTGATGTTAATGCGCAGTCAAGGTTATAACCATTTATTTAGCTAGTCTGAAAAAATATATAAACTAGAAAATTTTTATATGTAAATAAATATCGCTACGCCTTTCGTAACCAAGTAATTAATCGAGCTTCTAAAATATTTAATAGGCATAGTTGAATGCAGATTCTCAAACTAATTTAATCGTAGGTCCATATATTAAGAGGAATCTAGGCCGTAGCTGCACCATATAATAAATTAGAAAAATACACTCGGAAACAAGTATGTTTTTGGTGATTCATTGTGCGAAGTGTTTTAATTAATTTCATCTGATTTAATATTTTTTATGGACGCATGCAATTCAACTGTCGGTAAAATCGCGCAAAATTAACATTATTTTAATTGAAGTCTATATTTATATTATGTTACTTACCGGTGGCTCGCGAGAGATTTTCACGTCAAGATCAATTATTCATGTTACATCTTCGTTGTGGATTGCTCGAAACATTGTTTTGTGGCGCTACTAACGCCCTCGCAATCAATGGCTGGTGGGAATTTCAGATTTGGAATACATACATAAGCATTAGCTTAGTTTTAATATTTTCATAAGTTATTTTAAACAATGCACTGCACAAAGGCATTTCTTTTCTCGTTGATGTACATAAAATGTGTGGCTCATCAAAAAGCTTGACAGTGATAGAAATAAAGTAGAATAGCTTTAACAAGGACTCACTTATAGTCAATATATAACTGGATTACGAAGTATATCAATATAACTATATATCAGTAACCAAACTGTAAATTGTATATATATATTATCTGGTAACAGCGTGCATTTCTAACAGTTAGTAGATTATTGAGTTTATATTAGATATCGAGTACCGATTGAAATAAATCGTACTTAATCTTAATCGAAGCTAAATTGTGATGTTTTCTCTAAATTGAAAAAAAAAAATAGACCATAGGTATTAGTCGTAGTGTTAGATTTAAACCCGTTAGATGTCGTCGTCGCACCTAAAATCAGATTTTTATTTACAAATGATCCGCAGTGGCTATTGTTGCGCAACTACCAGTTTTTCAGGTTGTCGCGAATTCCTCCACACTTGATTTCTCTTATCGCGACCGGCGTTGTGCAAACTCTGCGGCGAAAAAAAAAATGGCAGACGACCGAATAAAAGGTCAAACGGTTTCGCTAATTTTCTAGCAATAATTCGAAATGAAAAATGGCGGGCGTCGAACCACGTCGAGAGCAATCGCTCCGGTCGCTTGTAAATAAATTACGTCTGTCCTTAGCGAGGGGATTAATTATTCTTTAGTTCGCGTCTCTGTATATATTATACACACATATGTATGTGTTTCAATACATTTTACAATTTCCGTTTCAGTAGTGATGAACCGATGGTTTTCTTATTTGAATGTAAACTAAGCTGTAATAGCTGTCAAAAGTGCAAGGTGTGTTAGGTAATTAGATATATTTCTTTCTACTGTGGTGCTTTTCGATTAATTTACACTTTCTTGCTATGAATTAAAACATACATACATACACAATACTCGTATGTAAATGTATTATATTAGTTTGCCAAAGTCATATATATTAGGTATATTCGTTTTATTATATATTTTATATTAGTTTACATTACGTGACATTAGTTACATTAAATTACATTAGATTAGTATACGTTACAATTATACATATATATTATATTAGTTTACTAAAGTCATACATATGTATGTATATATGGGCTCTGGAGTTTGTTATAAATTTTCCGGCTAAGAAATTTTTAGAAGCTCTGACTTCGTCTAAAAAATAGCGGAATTCAACTCCAGCTGTGGTCACACATAGTGAGGATTTGATTGACTTAGTAATATATTAAATATAATAATATTTACCTATATCCGGTATACAGGTATATAAAATAGTTTAATAATCTAATTAATATAATGCTTCATAAATGAAAAAAAATTATATTACCTATGTACATATGTATGTACATATACATATACATATGTATACAAAAATTGATTCCAAATTCAAGCGTTTTTGTTCAAAAACGTTCCTTTTTAGTTTATCGTATTTATATGTACGGAAAAGTACATATGTAAATACATATATTGGTTTACTAAAGTCATATATACATATGTATATTAGATACATATATTAGTTTGCATTACATTACATTAGTTACACAAGTTACATTAGATTACATTACATTACATTATTTACGTTACATTACATATGATTAGCTTACATTAAAATTATATGTATGTATATTATATTAGTTTATTATATTCATACATATACATACATAGGTATGTACATAGATAGGCTCTAGAGTTTGTTATAAATTTTCCGACTCCGACTCTTGAAATTTTTAGAAGTTTGACTTCGTCCAAAAACTACCGGAATCCAACTCCAGCCCTGATTCACACATAGTGAGGATTTGATTAACTTAGTAATATTAACTTATATATTATATTTATAATATATAAGTTAGTAACCTTTACCCGGTATACAGGTATATAGAATAGTTTAATAATCTAATTAATATAATGCTTCATAAATGAAAAAATAATTATATTATACAAAAATTGATTCCAAATTCAAGCGTTTTTATGCAAAAACGTTTATTTTTTAGTTTATGATATTTATCTATATACGTGTGGAAAAGAATGTAAATATATTGGTTTTAAGTCATTTATATATTATATTAGTTTGCATTACATTAGATTAGCTTGCATTAAAATTATATGTATATTATTTTAGTTTACTAAAGTCATACACACATACATACATATGTATATGGGCTCTGCAGTTTGTTATAAATTTTCCACTCCGACTCTTGAAATTCTTAGAAGCTGTGACTTCGTCTAAAAAATAGCGGAATCCAACTCCAGCCCTGGTCATAATTCACACATAGTGAGACGTTGATTAACTTAGTAATACATTGAATATCAATAATATTTAAAGTTACTAACCATCACCCGGTATACAGGTATATAGAATAGTTTAATAATTTAATTAATATTAAGCTACAGAAATTAAAAAATACATATAGTATACAAAAATTGATTCAAAATTCAAGCTTTTTTTATACATAAACGTTTATTTTTTAGTTAATCGTATTTACATGTACGGAAAAGTATCTTAGCGTTGGATTTGTTTGCTGAATGTGAATAGGTTTAATTGAAAGAAAAATAGATTACGCCAAAAATTCTTTCGGAATATGATTTATTAATTAAACGTCGAAAAGTCTCATAGATCTTAATATACGTATCCAATTTTTATGGTGCTATGATTTAACCGAAAAGGTTTGATCAATTTTTCCGGTATTGTATCATTTAGTTTTATAAAAAGTAATGTTTCTATGTAGTTTGATACACAAACGATTAGAATAAGTTTCCTTACTACATATGTTGATTGGAAATATTTTTTTTTCGAACATCGATGCATTTTTCCCGTTAGTGATATTTAACGTGGACAGTAAACCATGCGCAATGATATACATAAATGCAATGTTTTCTGGTTACATTTCGGTTGATTAAAACGGACACTGTGCTCATCGATATGACGTTTAATTGTCAGCGGTGCAAACATTTGGCCGGCGTTCGAACGAAGCACATAAAATATAATTAAATTAAAAGCAAAATGTGCGCATACAGAGAGAGGGGACGAGCCGACGATGTGTGTGGAAAGTGACCCGTGAAAAATTTATCATGGCGGCCGTTTTAATGTTAATTTTCACCTGACCGGCTGAAAAATATGCAATTTTCCCGATATGACCGCATTTTCATTTCGCGAGCACACTCTGCGGCATTTGAATATCGGAAAAACATGTCGCATTTACAAAAAGCGGGACGCACACTATCTGCACATGCATACACATAGGCTATGCAAATTTTCGGACATAATCATCGCTTTACAGATAAAACGCCCTCGATGATTTGCATTTTCATTTTTGGGTGGGGTGACGCTTTTACACTGTGATTTTTATTTTCAATGTTTATGTTAAAAGTTCTCTTTGTGTGTCACCGTTTTGTTTTGAAAGCGTCACATATCTATCTACCCATCTATGGATAGTTGTTATTGGCTATGAAGCCTACGAATCCAACGCAATAATCAAAATATATTTTAATCTGTGCAGTAGGTACATTAATCGCTTCGCATGGAATTGAGTAAGAGCTAATCGCTAATATTGCAAAATTCACATAAATCGATAATGAGATGTATTTTAATTACTGCAGTTGTATTCATTCTAGTATTGATAATCCATAATTATATTTAGATACTAACTATAATTATAATGTATTGTATTACCTATTATTAATCCGTATCGTGAATAAATAAAAAAAATTACATGTTTAATTTATAAGCAGTTGTGTAAAATCAGAGTTAGTTGATTTAACAATGTAGTTGAACTTGAGCTTAATGTGTTGAATGAAAAAAACTCTTAGCAATAGTGTGCGAATGTACTTTAATAAACGTAATTAAAAAAATGATGGTTTATTTAAATTTAGATCGTAAAAAATACCTCAGATTTATTTAATGGTATCTAATTGTATGCAGGGAATATATGTTTTTGAATGTGTAGTTTAGCTATTATTTGGAATGCCTTACATTTGCTATATATTAAAATTGAGTTATTAAATTGAACTTACGCAATGACAAATTTCATAACTTGCAAATACATACATACATATGTCGCATGTTTCAGTACTAAATCATTTTAACTCAAATTGGCTTGAAAAATCAATATATTTGATGATCTAAATCTAAACACTTCAATAGTAAAATTCTAGTGTAATTTTTAAAAGTATGAACTTAAACGCAAATTTTCCAGTAGCCACCTACCATTTAAATGAACAAACCCCTTCTATATTACACTATCTCTCAGTTGAGTTACGTTGTCAAAGGATACTCTAATTGCGCTGAAAATAATTTTTCAATTATAATCAAGGTTCGATTGAGCGTTTCGATTAATCAAAATTGTTTGTTGCAGCGGCGTTGCATTGCGCGATTTCTTGTAACTGTATTTTTGCAGCTGGTGTCATAATTGCACGGAAATTGTTGCTGAATTGCAGTGCCGAAAGAAGGGTTAACATCGCCAACGGAAGTGTGAAATGGAGGACCACTGCAGGTAAGCGACATCCGGTTTTTCCCAGTGAGAAAAATCTCGCTGTTTTAATTGCGTTGAAACGCTCGAATTTAACCCACCGTGAACGACGTCATCCGAAGAACACACTGTTAATGAACTTTCCATACAAAATTTACACGTTATATGTTCGTATCAATGGTGGAACATCATTAAAGTGGACACAACCTCTGGAAAAATAAACGAAAGTCGTCGAAACGATGTAATTTGTGTAACCGGCTGCAGATGCATTCGAAACACAACAATGGGAAAGCAATTAAATGTTGTTTGGCAAATTGTAAAACGAATCCGGATTGCAATTATGCACCCGTGCGCGATTGCGGTCGGTTCATCAATTGTAAAAATCATAATGGAACTATTAATGCGTTATAAATTAGTTCCAATCGCAATTTCAGATTATCGGCTAAACTGCCTGCTAAACACCTATGCGATACGAAACCTGTGCACATTAATTGCAATATAATCGTTCATCTTCATCGTACTTAATAACAAAACAGATTTACATAGTTTCAATTTGATTATTTTCAAAGCGTTTTAAACTCTTAATGAATGAACGCGACAATCTTTTGAAATGGTATATGACGTTCAACTTTCTAGTTTTTTTTTTTTTTTTTTACGTTTGAAGTGAAGAATCTCCTTTCAAGAGAAATTCATTTAATGACTATAATTAAATGATAACGATCGTTTAAAAACGAAATAAAATACTGAAGCATTTCGTGGAGTTACTGAATTAGCTATATTATTAGATGCATCTTTCATTCAGGTATGAAATGAAATTTCTATAGTGACCAGTGTGTGCCACATTGCATTATTTATTACATACGTACATATAAAGGTTGTCCCAAAATTCACGCAAGAAGTAATTTTGATCGAAAACACAGGTTTTTAATTAAAAATTGTAATTTTTTTATTGATTCATAAAGTATAGGGTTATTTATGGAGTAGCATATCGGGGTTCATTCCCAACAAGAAGTGTCCTACAGTGGAACGTAAGCTACTGTCCTGAACCGTATGCTTGTATCGGTGAAGTTCCAGTGATTTGATTCATTCAAAAATACTCACTAGTGCACATTGTCACGACAAAAACATAATTTGTGAATAAAAAAGAAAAACCTTCAACTATTCAAAGCAACAATTTTATTTTGTTCAATTCAAGAGTTGTGAAAGTGTGATTAACTTTCGAATACATATGAACTTTCGGGATGTGTAAATTTTTTTTTTTTTTATGCTACTCCATACATAACCTTATACTGTATACTTTATGAATCAATAAAAAAGTAACAATTTTTAATTAAAAACCTGTGTTTTCTATCAAAATTACTTCTTGCGTGAATTTTGGGACACTCTTTACATAGTACATACTCGTACATTCATATGTACATGTACAAGCGTATTCTCCATACGCCATCAACAATTATATTAGTCGATAACGTCGCAAATTTTATAGATCCATTTCAATAATTGAATTGATGCCGTAAAAGCTTTTCATTCAATTTTTACGTTCGTCTTCGATCGCGTCCAGTTGCAAAAAGTCCCTTAACACGGAACGGCTTTTAGTAGTGTTAATTAATCGAGCCAAAACCTCGGCTATAACGGTGCAATTTAATAAAAAATTCCTCTTTCCTAAATGTGTTTGAAAAATGTACTGCAATATTCGGCAGTGTCCTCCCAAAATAAATTTTATTTATATGCGATTGCACTGCGGCTGAAATTTCCACGACTCGGTATTTGCGTTGTATTTTTGCCGATCGTACATTTCACGATTTGAATAATCGTATTATTCAATCCATTAGCATTCATATTTTCCCCCATTACTCGAGTTCATTAAATTTTTCATAACATAATAATCGAAATATTACAATAAGGATTTAACGCTGAATTGAATATAAAATTTTTCCACACGAATCAAATGGGGGATATCAATTGAACACGCTTTATGATCGTATTAACAATTTACAATCACATTCTGAAACAATTCGTTTGATAAAATACACTTGAGCATACATATTTTCATCAATTTTGTATGAATGAGTTGTTTAAAAATCTTCCCTTTTTCCAAATAGGAATATGTCAAGTAAATTATCAATTGATACGTAAACGAAGTGTATCAATTTAAATATTAATCGGCGAAAAGAAAAACGCAGTTTAATAAATAATTAAATCATGCAAATTAATCAATTATAACATGCCCATTATGCTAGTATAAACGTTACAAATTACCTTCATAATTTTTGTGTCTCCAAAACTGATTAAATTTCGTTACATTTGAAAGTGAAAATTCTACCTTATGACAACTCTAGCCACAATTTGAAATTTAATTGCTAATCAATTAGTATTATTATTATTTTACACTACTGCTGCAATTGCTAATTGCTATATGTACATATATGACAAAACGATTTATGTATAATAATCTTGATTGACATACCGACACCGTATTTTTAAATTATCCTAATCGGATAAAGTATTGTAATCGTGCGAAAATTCGACCTCGAGATTTTGACTGATTTGTATCAGGTATCATCCCCTGATCACGTTTTCATGATTACTGGAAAATGTCTGTATGGCTGTATGTTGTGTACGTATGTAGTGTGTGTAACTCAAAACTGTGTTTTTTTCCGAACCTATCAAGTCTATCACTGAAATTTCATATTTATTTTTTGCGGAACGTAAATCCATAAGAGACATAAGGAATTTGGTCAACATCAATCAATGGAAAGTAGGGTTTTTTTTTGTAGAAAATTCAAAAATTTGTTACCACAAAATATTTCCGAAATTTTGCATATGATGAGCAGCATGCAGCATTTGTAACGACAATGCAGCATAAAGTAAATGAGTCGAAAAAACTGATTTTGACAAGTTCAAATATCATCCCTGATATAGTTTTCATGTTAACCGAAAATGTCTGTATGGCTGTATGTCTGTGTACGATTTTTTGTATGCAAAGGAGTTTTGAACCTATCAAGTCTCAAGCTGAAATTTCATATCTATTATTTTTAAATACAAAGACATAAGGAATTTGGTCAACATCAATCAACCGGAAGTAGGGTTTTTTTCGTGTAGAAAATTCAAAAATTCTGTTACCACAAAATATTTCCGAAACTGCCCTGATGAGCAGCATGCAGCATTTTTTGACAAATTTGCAATCAAGTTCAAATTTCATATCTATACGTTAACCGTACACTGTGAAATTTGAAAAACAAAGAATCAGAAAAATTCTTAGAAAATCAGATTTTTTTTATTTGAAAATTTTTTTTAAAAATGGCTCTTAAAACTCAGTTCGCAAATTTTTTTTAAAAATGGCGTCGGAGTCAGTATAAATAAATCAAGTCAGTAAAATAAATCAAAATTAAAAAAAATTTTATCCAGTCGATTGAGATGAGACTGGAGTCATCAAAAAATCCCCGACTCCAACTCCGACTCAGACTCTTCTATTGTGTATCACCGGATATGGCGAAGGCAAATGTATCCAGCGGATGTGTCGTGTTGCAGCAGATATGTGATTTCGTTACATGTATACCCCGATTTACGTCGTACATACCGCACCTAATGAAAGGTCCCTCGGAATGCAAATTCAAACTCGACACGGGGTTATCTTGTGGGCCCCCATAGACATGGGGGCCCACACCCCTTTGACATACACACAGTCTGAGCACGTCGGCAAATGCGTGAGCCCCCTATCTCCCCAACTTGACCACCCCTGGCCGTCACTCGTCGGTACCCACTAATTTATTTGTTGTCGCCGCACGAGCACCGCGCTTGGTTACCTATGTACGTACATACATATGTACTGTACATATATGCACCCGCTCACGTGCAATTCTGCATTGATTACCGCGACCGAGGTGTCCCTGATTAAAAGCCTTCGTTTTGATTCGGTACACACATGTGCATATATGTATGTAGTACACATACATTCGATGCATCTGTGTGCGTATGTAATGCCGCTATCGACAATTTGCATATTTTCGCGAACGTCCCTCACCCCCAATTCGTTTTTATTGTGCATCGCTATCGCGTCGTGCACAATCCGTATTTTTTTTTAATATTAATTCCGTCTAATTTCAATGAAATGACTATCGAAATTTTGACGTTTCTGTGTGTACATACATATATTCGTACTGTGTAATTTGTTTGCTGGTGCGTTGAAGTTTTAAGTGAGATCTTTATAAATGTATTGATACTAGCCGGTCTGCCCGTCATATGACGGTGGCCTCTCACCTCACCCCCTGGCCCCCCCCCCGACCCACACCCGTGCGCGCTGGTTTGTTCCATACCAGTATAGACCCTGGCCCGTTTGACAGTACGTGAAATGATTGATTGAATGAGTGTATGGCCTTAAGTCGCATTGTCGAAATATATAGTGACATAAGTATGTATGTATGTACAAATAGAACACAAATTCGACTGTGTGTTATATTTATAATATGAATGTAATTTTATACATAAATGTCAGAAATATACATATATATTTATGTCCGAGACTTAATATCCAGCATGTACAGAAGTGCGAATGTATACTAAAAAGCGAAGTAGCTATATTAATGACAACTACTTTATAACAAAACTGTTCATTTAAAATGCATTGGTTATTTCAAACAAATATTTTACGTGTCGCCTGTCTGCTCTTTTAGATTTTTGATAAAGAAAGATTTTAATCATCAAGCAAAGTTAAAAATATCGATAAAATTTTATACGTACGTATTTAGAGAGACGAATTTTTTAATTATTTAAAATATTGTACTAATATATTTTTTATACATATGTAAAGAAAGCCATTTACAACAAAACTGTTTACTTAAAAAAATATAAGCGTAACATTTGATCTATTATTTTGTCGGCTAAACGACGGTCGCCCAATTACCCGTTGCCCAGTTGTCCGTCGCCCAAATGACCGTGTCTGTAATACCTAATGTAATATACAGTCAAAAAATTTCTTACATTCGTTGGAGAAAATTTTTTGCGATTCTTGTTATGAGAAACATATTTATGTTTCTCATAACAAGAATCAAATCAAACTATGGAATCAAATTATGGCACAATTTTACTTTAGAACCGCAATTTTGTCTTTCTTTCTTGTCGTTGACATGAAATTTCACCTACATATGCTAAATGACAATGTCTCACTTTAGCTTCCCGTTCCCACAGACAAATAATTTATTATGTCCATAGCAAGTAGCATGTTAGTCACAACAGATGTTTTTCTCAATTGAACGAGACCTTGAAGGTTCGCACAACGGCACGTTCGAGGTAGATAATGAGCGCGTTCATCACGCTTTTCCAAAATTTAAATTTATCACAGTTGTCGCATGAAAATTTTCGATTTAGCCGCGAGCGACGGCTTTTGAAGCTTGTTTGCTGAAATTTGCATAAGAATGGCGGTTCGGAAAAACACGTGTCAAGTGAGCGGCTCTGGACAACTTCCACAAATACTACCATATCGCACGCAAACCGAATACAATTATTCGAGCCAGACACGAATCTTCACTAGATAACTTATATCTACACCTTATCCACTGTATTAAAGTACACGCCGATTCACATCAGGCTCGATTCGATGTGTTTCATTTGGCTCAAAGTGCGACTTGTCGGCGCCTAAGAAGCATTTATGTATATGATTATTATAGAGTAGTGCTTCCCAAACATCTTAGTAACGAGACCCACTATATAAAACCACAAAATCTCGCAAACCACCTAGCATTAATGAACATGAGGGGGTGGGGGTATTTACAAATATGTCTATACTTTATCCTGATTGGATAAAGTATTGTAATCGTGTGAAAATTCGACCTCGAGATTTTGACTGATTTGTATCAGGTATCATCTCCTGATCACGTTTTCATGATTTCTGTAAAATGTCTGTACGTCGGTGTGTCGGTGTACTTTTTAACTTTAACTTTTTCTCTGAAACTATCAAGTCTATCAAGTTAAATTTTCAAATCTATTATTTTCACATAGGGAATAAGAGGTATTATAATTTTGGTCAACATCCGCCAACCGGAAGTGACAGTTTACTCTTGAACGAGATTTCGTTTTTTTTTTTTTTTTTGGCCTTTTACATATTTGTTATCTTCATAATATTGTAATATTGTAATCCTTAAAGCAATACCTGGTTACGAAAAAATAAATCATTAAAATCAATCAACCGGAAGTTGGTTTTTTTTTCTTGTAGAAAAGTCAAAAATCGTGTTACCATGCAATATTTCCGAAACTATTTCATAATATTATAAAATTAGAATTCTTATAGGAATAGTGAAAAAAAACTCATCAAAATCGGTATAGTAGAAGTAACGGTTTATCGTGTATCAGTATGCGTTGAAAATTGTTTGTTTCATATTATGATGCGTGCGTTTGTAGCTCGCTACGTTCGAGGTAATATTCTTTGTCTCAAGAGCAACAACAAGTTTCAAAAATTTTTGCTTTACCTACATATTTCATATATTCCTCAAATATATGAATAAAATCACGAGTTTGGCTACACCCGATGTTTTTTAAATAATTTTATACTTGAAAATATCCAGAGTTTTATTTATTTCTATATAATTTACAATTTGGATGCTAAGTTAAAGAATGCTATGTAAAATCCAGTGCAGACAGAGAAGTATGGAAATATGTATGCTTGATATAACAAGAAGAGATCGTAAAAGGAATACATGGGTAAGAAGTATGACCAAAGTGGCAGACATAGCAGAACGTGTGAAAAAATTGAAGTGGCAATGGGCAGGACACATAATAAAATAAAATAATGGATGGCAGGTGGACGCGAGAAATACTGGAATGGTATCCAAGAGGATGTGAAAGAAAGCAAGGTAGACCGAGTGGAAGACGGGCTGATGAATTGAGAAAAATGTGTAGAGTCAAGTGGATATAGATTGCTTAATACAAACATGAATGAAAGAGGATTGGAGAGGCCTTCATCCAGCAGTGGTTGATGAACGGCTGAAAATGATTATGATGATGAATTTATAATTAACGAAAACAAGCAACTGGGATAAACCTTGTACATATGTACATCCGTGGACTCGTCCAGTCGCAAAATTACTCGCACCAACTCTATGGATCAGCTCATGTTCTGCCCACTGGGACATTTCATCGATTCCGTGTGTAACTGTGTTATTTGAAAGCGAAATCGTTTCGGCTTCTTTCTTGCTCTTATCACCAAACGTTACTCCAACCGTGTCTTTTATTACCTGGAGTACTTTTAAAGACTTGCCAATTGTGTGCGGGGTTACCAGCTTGCGCGATTCGCAATCTAAGCAGGTACGAGGCGTGGAGAGATTTTTCATTAATGCTGGTGTAATGCGAAAACTTTGTTTTCGAAGACAAGCTGTTCAAGTTGTCTTTCAAAAAATTTTATTAGCTTGTGTTTAAAATCCGGATGCTTCGCCCCAATTTGTTCGGTCGCATTCTCTCATTCGCGAGTACATCTCACGTGGACGTCTCCATTTTACGATTTACGCACGATTTTTTATTTCCAAATAAAAAAAATCACATTTAAAAAACTTCTCATGACCCACTAAAAATCGACTCGCGACCCACAGTTTGGGAACTCCTATTATAGAGAGTAAAATCGTCGTTTGTATTTTGTTTTTTTTTTTTTACTGTGTTCTATTTGCGATAGGTGCATTTGTATGCATCAGGACGCAGGTTGGATGCATTAAGTGCACTCTTGCGAATGGGAAATTAGAAGATCCGGTCTAGGATTTATTTGCAGCGCGCATCTAATCTGAATAAGTGCGGGTGCATCGGGAAAGCCGCAATGCAAGTGTAAAACGCATTTAGAACGGACAATCTCGACGGTCGCGACAAACACCCCTAGAGACCCTCATTCGGATTGATTTCACACATTTATAGATACATATACATATGTATGTGTGTAAGTATTCGTACTTATTTACTTGTACGTATTTGTTTGACAGCCCTGGATGGAACGCATCAAACTAACGAGTTCGACTCGTTTATATGTAAATTGTTCCGAGTACATTGAATAATTGAACTAGATAAAAATCACAATCTAATCTCACTCCAATATAGACTATTATTATATAAATACATTTTCAGAATGAAAATACAGGGTATTTCCGGTACAAATGCATACTGCGTAAGGGATAAAAGTCTTACGAATTATATATATAACAATTCATACTAGGGATAATTGGCGGACTTGACTGAATGTAAATAAGAATAATAAAACTAGGATGGAGCGCTATCGGAAGAATGAACATAGTTTTTAAATTCAACATTCCGCTATGGTTAAAGAAGAGAGCATTTGACCAATGAAAAGTTATAAAATACGGATATAAAACGTGGATACTGCGCCCAAAAAGACTACGCAAGGTTCATTGCACACAGAGAAGCATAGAAAGATGTATGCTTGCAATAACAAGAAGAGATCGAAAGAAGAATACATGGGTGTATTGAAAAAGTTGATGTGGCAATGGGCTGGACATAGTTATAGCGAGAAAAATGGTTGAAAGATGGACGCAAAAGTATCTGAATGGTATTTGATAGAATAAAAAAAAAACAAGGAAGAGCAAATTGACGATGGGCTGACAAATTAAGCAGAATGTGTGGAATCAAATGGATGCAGATTGCTCAATTAAGACAGAAATGGATGAGGATTTGAAAGGCCTTCATCCAGCAGTGGATGGTGAATAGCTGAAAATGACCATGATTAATTACAAATCCTTAAATTTTCACCGGAATATTATTTGTTCGATAAAAACAAAACAAGTTTATATGGGGTTGAGTACAGGTTTAGTCCAGGTACATACATATATATGTATGTATCTCGTATTGTCCGAATGAAACCATATTTCATGCGCAATATTCGAAGCTGAAACTCCGAAATGGAAATGGGAAAATTGCTATTACATTGTGGTCGTAAGCGATTTTATACTATAATTTCGTTTCGGTAAAACGATCAACGTTACAATACACACGGTGCAAAATTCGTTACATAGTCCATAACTATGTTACGTGCAGGTAAAATTAAATAACTTCCATGCGAAAGCTTGACGCCCTGCGTATAATATGTAGTATAGTATTATATAAACCGCTTAGCCGAGAAAAGGACAGAGTTTATCCTCAAACGGTGAAATATTAAAAAAAAAAAAAAAGAAAAACACTAGTTAGGAAAAATCATGAGATTTTCATTTAGAGCAAAGCTCGCTGCAACTGAAATAATTTCCAGATGAATTTTCACCGTCGCATATTTCACGTACTTTTTTGCGTTTACAAAAGAGATAAATCTTGTAAAAGTTTTGCAAAATTCGTTATGTTTGCATTTAAAAAATATTTTCCCTCTTATAAAGTCCAGTTGCGCGAAAGCAAAACAACACACTCGAGTCGGGAATTCAAACTTTTATTCTTACAACTCTTGTTGTGTTTCAACGTTTCGTTTTTGGCTGCAAATTTTTCATTAAAATATGGAAAGTGTGCAATAAATCACACATTTCACACCAAAACGTTTTCATCGGTATAAATGACAATTTATACAAATGCGAACCTTACGATTCGCATAAAACTGAATGCAATGGACTAGGTCGTAAAATCGTCAATAAATATAGTTGAAAAGTCTCGTAATCGCGAGATTCAAGTGACGCGTTGATTAAAACTTGCTTACCGAATGAAACGATCCCAATCCGCGAAACAATAGTTCGTTTGCACCCTAGAATGTGTTGAGTGGAGGAGAAGGGGTTGAAATAGGGGTTGTATGAAACGACTCGCTATCGCAAAATGTTTACGCAGACACCTGTATTTGCTGGACCTGATCAACGGGGGAACCCCTTCGTCAGATCAGGCACTGGGGATTCGGCGAACAGATTGGATTTGATCAGTATTTTATTTCCAGTCAGTGGCTCTCAATCGGTTCTGACGCAACGTATTAAGGACACCGTGTTGTAAGCAACACTCTGCCCCGTGCTTGCGAGCTATTCGATTACATTTTAAATTGGAACTGGAGGACATTATGTATAGGTATATCTATATGTACATATTAGTGTGAGCTTAAACTGTTTAGTTGTACATATGTATTGAAACGGCTTAAATTTCGATTAGGATTTGAATTTCGTTCATAAATTATAAATATTGCCAATAATTTGATTATTTTACCAAAAAAGTGTTTAAATTCAAAGTTCTCATAAATATATTCATAGTATACATAGGTACATAAATTCTATTGTTTTCTATTTTTATTTATGTATTTTTATTATCTTGATTTTTGCTTAAAGATTATATGGTTCCTAAGTTAGTTTAATTTTACCTAATCATTATGAAGTTTTAAGATAAAAATGTAAAAGTAAGATGTTGTAAAATAATGTAATTGTGATTCTCATTGAATAGCAAACAAAAAAGTTATGAAGGTTGGAAATAATTACTCAAAATTATGAAATTGATTAAAACTACTGTTAAGCTATGTACGTATGTTTAATTTTATTTTCATATTGTACATACAAGTTTTATTCTTTATTTTATTATTACTTATGTATATACTATACATGTTATCATAAGCATCTGTTTGCCTGTCTGGATAGTTGCGATTACGCTAGCATTGTTAACAAAATGTTTAACGGTGTGTTGGCAACAAGCCGAGTTCGATTTTATTTCCACACACCCATTCAATCAACGGTACGCTATACAATTGTTTCGCGCACTGTCGAGCAGGCTATGGGCTGTACTGTTATTGTAAAAACCAGCGCACATGGGTCGGGGTTGTAGGAGTGGCTGAGAATCCACCGTCATATGACGGCTAAACCGGCTAGATCTATAGCACTTATAATAGACAAGGATTGCACTACCCTCCTTGAATAAAAAATATTCGTAGTAAATCGTTAGGTAAGTCAATATCAAAACATTTTACCTCAAAATCACAAAATTAGTAGGCACCTATTGATTGTACATAAGTAATGCTCATACTGACATTTACCATGCTCTACTTTCCGCTACATTCCTCAGTGTAATTTATGAGTATTCTCGGATGATAATAATAGGCACGTATGCCGCAAGTCAAGTTAGATCACAATCAATCCATCTCAAGCGTTTGCTTCTTCCGGTCGAGCTGTACATAGCTTAAAAATTTAAAGCCCACCGGCTTCGAGCTTATCGCTTAAAGCTCGCAACAATCCTTCGTGCAAGAAGAGTTTGCAGATACATACAGACACCCTCGTAGAAATTACCATAACAGTCCATAAATTAATCAGTGGCTCTTTGTGAATTTAGGCGGTCTTCTGGTGAAGCCGCAATGGCGAGACTTGCTCCGTAAACAGTTTTGCGTTGTTTTACTGTGTGCACTCTGTGCATATATGCATGTTTCGCGCATGCACTTGTGTATGCGGTTGCATTTTCCCGATAGAATTGATACGTTCTGGAATTGTACAAAGTTGGGTGTGAACCGTCAGAGCTATTTGAGGAATTAAAGTGAGGATCTCGCTAGCTTTACAGCGGGAACTTGGTCGGTTTGAGAAACTTTCGACGAGATTTAGCGCGATACACCTCCTAGATATATGTATGTATGTACATACATATGTATGTAGGTACATATGTATGTACATATGTACATACATATGTACGTTCAGAGTGCACGTTTCGCTTTCATCAGTCGGTTTTGTGGTCGTCATCACTGAAAAGTTATTCGAATGTGTATGTACATATGTATGTATAGATCAATAGCTTACATCTGATAGTAGGGCATATCGACAGAACTTTATCGTATGAGTTGTATGAATTAAAATCGTATGTGATTGGCCTGTTTACTTTAAAACTGTAATGCAATATCATACCGATGTATGTAAATATCATAAATAAACACATACAGTTGTTTCGCATGCGAATTTTAACCGTTAGTCGGCTTAATAGACCCACTCGTTTGACGTATAGGACAACCGGGATTACCGGATCATTGCTTCAAATCGAAAAGTAAAGATTAATCGATCGAATATAATTTTGACGGATCGCTTCAATCTCAAAGCTATTTATGTATACTTGTGTCCGTGTATGACTAAAATTTGATTTTCTATATCCTCAATAAAAACTAAGCGAAACGTTTGAAAATCGAACGTTGAAGTCGTCCTATTAGCGAATTATACACCAATTTTATTCATCGGTCTCGTCTATTTCGATCTTCCACAAAGGTTAAATTTCCAATATAAATGCAAAGCGTGATCCTACCTTGTGTTTTCGCTTGTGTGTTGTAACTCATAAGTACGTATGTACGCGTACGCGAAAATGATTTTAGGCCAAATTAAAAGCTATCAAATTAAATTTTGACATACTCGAACGAATGATGCGATATTATTTTAACAACAACGTATCGCGATGAAAACTTGTTGAAAATCCTCGATTATACATTGTATATTTCGAACACGCAATGTCTGCAGTGATTTATGGCGGCAAATTTGCGAATATGCAGATAAATGATATTTGGACGTTTGATGTGTGCGAGGTAACAAAAGGGCAAAGACCAACTAGTTTCAATTAATTTTTCCCCTGTTGTGATGAGTCTATTCGTATCGTATCGATTTAAATGTTTATATACCAATTTTATTATGTTGGAGCTTATGAATTTTAAAGTTAAACACGTTAAATTAATTGAATTTCGACATTATGTACTATTTCATCATTGCTTACCTACAGATTAATTTTACATTCAAACCGTTAATTTTAAAAGTCGAGAAAAAACGTTATTCAAATATGCTATAATATAAATTAATAGATTTATAGTATAGCATCTACCCGCTACCAATCATTAATTTTATGTAAGATTTCCTCAATGAAAATCCAAAATTTCTGTAATCGGTTATTCGCTATGTGTTAAAAACATTTTCTATATAATATTATACTCAATTATCTGCAATATTTAACGGCGATCACATGCGGATCATTAAAGATTTTATGCGCTATACACGAGGTGCATTTAGGTCCATAAAGATCTCCAGTCTATAAAAGCTTAGATTACGCGAAGAAGTTAAAGCACGAGGTGTTCGCATTCAACCGGTATTTTTTCGAGCGCAGTTTGAGATTAACTGCTCTAATTGCGTTATTATATGGCACATTTGTCGGTGCCTTTTCTGACGAATTCGTGTTTTAATTGCAGCAACTCGAAGCTGAGCTTTATGAAAGTGAAACATGCGGCAAAACTTTAGCGAAAGCACAAGCACGGTAAAGAGCAGACACTTCGTGCCATCTGTTTCTCAAACTGTCGGACACTATTTTCATTATGCGTAATAGTAAGCTTTCTTATTGCGCAAATTAAATCATCAAATCTCTGAGCTTTATTTCAGATTATTACTTGAAAACTGATTTTGGCTGAGTTTGCGGATTCAATTAAAAATATAATGCATTGCTTAAAATAATGGCACAAGCCTAAATAACGCCTTTTCTATGAATTTACATATGTATTTGCTGTATGTAAAGGTTAGTCAAATATATTAATTCAAAATTTTGTTCAAAAAAAAGTTATTATTTCAAAAAACCAATAAATACTACATATGTATGCACATATTATATGTAGTACTGATACGACCCGAGTAATTTTGAGGAATATCGATTTAGAATATGAATATGATATCATTGTGTATGTCATTATGGTCATGCTAGCATTGCAGAAATAAACAAAATAAACGGTTTTTGAGTTATTAGCGATTTTACAGAGGTACACAGACATATAGACATTTTCCAGAAATCGTGAAAACGTGATCAATGGATGATACCTGATACAAATCAGTCAAAATCTCAATGCCGAATTTTCGCACGATCACAATACTTTATCCAATATTTTAGGATAAAGTAAAAAAAATTGGTATGTACATACAATGTATGTTGGCAAAAATCTGTAATCTGTCAAAGCTGGTTTGAGTCGATAACGTGATTTGATGGCAGTACACCCATTCAATGAACGATATATGTATGTACTATACAATTGTTTCACACACTATTGAACGGGGTTGAGGTTAGAATCCACCGTCATATGACGGGTAAACCAGCTAGTATCAATATAAATTGTAACCGAAATCAATTCTTAAAAGTTGTATTTTCAATTCCAGATCGTTAAAGGGAACTTGTCTGTTAAAAAACGTTGAAAAGGCACCGTTCTAACTCTCCCCTAACACTGGAGACTTTTTAAGGATTTAGTCGTGGGCATTAATGGATACTTTTATAGCTAACAAACGAGAAAAGAAAGGCAGTTTTCGAGAAGTGCTAAGAACGTCAGACTTTAACCCTACGCCAGTTGAAACTATCAAGATTTTAAATACTTAAATTAAATATGTCGTTGACACGCATCCTCTTTGTGTGTCCGCTCGTCGTGTAACGTAGATGCAGTTTGTGTGTCAGGCGATTTGACGTGAGTGCATCGGCGAAGCGCTGATGCAGTGCTGATGCAGTTAATGAACACGTCAATCAGACCAGGCCGGGCCAATCAAATCTACGCAGACTGCATACTGCACCCTAAACAACCCCTCCCCGATGTAACTTGCATCAGGGATGACGCTGCACCACGATTCCCGGGTCCACAGCCATTAATCAATGCGAGTCTGCGCGAATATGCGCTTTACATGCGTAACTAGTACGTGCAGGCGTGCTTAACATTTTAAACATTGAATTTTTCTATATACCTCAAGCAACAGTGGGATAAAGAGAAAATTATTGTTTTGAAATATGTACATACAGTTGCGGTCTCGGAAAACGGAACGCTATAGAAAAATGTGATTTGGCGTGAAATTTCGGTGATCTTAAATGAAATAAACACCCAAAGTCATTAAAATGGTAGATTATATCATAGTGCTTTATTTTAACGACAAACGTTAAGAAAAGGAACAACAAAAAAAAATTTAGGAGAATTTTAATCCGAGACGGGTTTTATGACCAAACGCAGATTTTCACGGTTGAATGAAATTTGTAATGAAAAAACACACTTGAGCGTAAACTTTTAATTTTATTAGTCACATGGTATTATTTACAAAATATAAAAACTTTATTTATATTTTGTTGCGGCTCCTTTTGCTTTTATAACGGCTTTTATATGAGTAGGCATGGAATCTATAAAGTTTTTTAAAATTTCGTCATTTCATACTTTTTTAATTGTTTCTTTTAATGATTTAAGACTAGACACATTGGTCTTACTTATTCTATATTTTGTAGCTATCCGCAAGTTTTCGTTTGGGTTGAAATCGGGACGATTCCCGGGCCATATTAATTTCTTGACACCAAATTTCGTACAAATAATCCCGAACCAAAAAAATGTACATATATGTATAAGCCGCCTTGAAGAGAAACACCTCCACACTCTTTCTCCCCAAGACCCTCACATGAGGCCACCCCCCCCCCCCCCACGAACATAGTCTGTTGACCTTTCTATTGGAGAGATCGAATTTTTAAGTTTTTCTCGTAGTAAACAATTTTTGGCATATCTCAGTGTTGCGTAAAATAGTAAAACTAGTCTTTAGCGGTCGATCCACATCAATCTTATCTCAAAATCAATATATCTCTATGTTGCTTTAAAGTTTAAAGTATCGATATGTTTTTTTAGTATACCTCAACACAAAGGTTTACCTGCTAACATATTCAATAGCTACATTCATATAGTAGGTCGGAAAATTCCTCGTTATAAAAATTAGTTTCATTTTTTTCACTGTCGCAAATATAATACCAAAGTATACAAAATGAATGAAATAATGATAAATAATACATATCACATGAATCGTAACGAGATTATTTGAAAAAAAATAGTTTATAATTGTCCGTTGTCCCCTGAATTATATTATGGAAATCTTAGAAATGCGCGGAAGTATCGCTTTTGAAAGTAATCCACCATGAGGTATTAAAAATTCCTGAATTGTAACGGATTGATTTAACTGCGTTTTTCGCAAGTGAACTTGGACCACTTTTGCACATAGCGGCATTTCAAAATTGTTGTACTATACTGTAATTGCCGTACTACCATATACTGTAATATGATCTTATTGTACACACTCGCTTATGAAGTGAAACTATCAAAACTAAATCGACTTTGCAATTCAAATGATCTGCATTATAGACACTGTAATTGCGAAGTCTTCCATGGCCGTATAGAACCATTTAAAAGTATTACATTCATAAGAATTATATATATGTATTCGCGTAAAAGTTTTTTTGCTTTTGCCTGCCTGTTTGGGTCATTGCGGTTACGCCAGCATTACCAACATAACAAATGTTTTTTAACGGTGTGTAGACAACAACAAGCTGCTATGTATCAAAAGTAGTTCCAGTCGACAACGCGATTTCATGGCCATACACCCATTCAATCAACAGTTTACAATACATTATACCATTGTTTCACGTACTGTCAAACGGGCTATGGGCTACACTGATATTGTACCAACACACGGGTGGGGGGTTGGAATCCATCCAGATTAGAATCCATATTTATTTATTTATTTATAAGAGGAGAGGCGGCATAGCCGATACTCTCATGGGGTTTGGTACAAAAATAAAAATAAGATTAAAAAAAAAATTAAATTAACATAAAAATAAAATGAATAATGGTCCATTTATTAAAGAGTTACAAATACCCATTGTTTTTTAAGAATATATCTAATACTATTGAATCCGGAGGACTATTCCAAACTTTAACCACTCTATTTGAAAAGAATGAACCTCTAACAATCTTATTTGATTTTTCTTTACGGAGTCTAAGAGTATGACCTCTTAGATGAGGGCTCCCATTGAACATAATGAGGTTTGTCATTTCACATGAATAATGATTGTTTATTATTTTGAATACTTCAATTAAATCACCTCATATGATAGATAGGCAAACCGGCTAATTGAATTGAAAAATAGTAGTCATGAACTATAGGTAGATGAATTTTTAGCCTTTTTCCAAAACCTAGTCGTACATACATACATACATATATGTATATATATAATATATATATAATTGCATTTGTACGAATCACTATCGAGGGGATTTATTCGGCAGTTGAGCAGTACAAACATGGAAACATACCCGACCCTTTTATACACAATTACGCACGTACAATTGTATGTACATATATGTAGGTATATATGTTTGTACATCGATTACCGATCCCAAGTGGCAAGGTTGTCGTCCATCGAACATTCGAGCACGTGTAACGAGCGATCCGCTGTAATTGCAAGTTCCCTCTGATTCAATTAACATAGGAATCCTCCGGTTCGCTAATCAATGGTCGAGAACTGACCGGTCTACGGGTCCACTCGAATATCCAATCCCCCGAGCAATTGAACCGGGTCTGGTCGAAGAATATTCGCATATATTCGCGTGACGTGGTGCATCCTCCCCTACCAGTGGAATCGGTCGCATAGTTGCGCGTATATCAACCTTGGACTTGAGATTATGATTGATTGCATTGTCGGTGCACGCTGTGTGCACTATTGCAATTCCATATAAATTAACCGTTTCGCGCTCGCAACAGTGTGTGTACGGTTGTGTGTGTTTGTTTGTGTAACTGAAACGGTTAGCGAGGCCTTTTACGATTGCAGTCGGGAATTGCAGGGCCCGGTATTTATACTGTGGTCGCTTTATTGCACCGGCCCAACGACGTCTTAATTACAATATACATAATATGTAATATAACCAGCCGTATATTAACTTTTTTACACGTGAACGGTATCTGTAAGAGTGTAAGGTTACGTGTGCAAACAGTCGTTATGCAAACACCGTGTCGTATTAAGATTAAGCGGTAGCAAACTTTTTTCGTATACTTATCTTTAGGGGAAAGTATGTATGAGGGGTGGTTCATAAAAAAAATTTACTGACTATAGTCTATCTTTGTTATATATGTTTATTTACA
Organism: Parapsyche elsis; assembly: GCA_022651745.1. NCBI lineage: Eukaryota > Metazoa > Arthropoda > Insecta > Trichoptera > Hydropsychidae > Parapsyche > Parapsyche elsis. The sequence continues at coordinate 9,223,616 of JAGVSN010000010.1, forward strand.
AAAGTTATCATATTGATACGTAACTGTTTTGCCCGTCATATGACGGTGGATTATAACCTCACCCCAACTCCCACCCGTGCACGCTGGTTTTTGTGCAATAACAGTACAGCACATAGCCCGTTTAACAGTACGTGATACAATTGTGTGGTGTACCGTTGATTGAATGCCATAAAATGCGTTGTCAGAAAGTTTAACAGAAAGCGGCTTGTTGCCAACATATCGCTAAAAATGTTTTGTTTGTTATGTTGGCAATACTAGCGTGATCGCAACGACTCAAGCAGTTAAACCCTTACGCTAATATACATTTATAGAAATAGTAATACACTGAAAGGAAGAAGATAAAACAGAAAAAGTGATGGGTAATGAATAGTTTAATTATTATTATCCATAAGATAAATTCGTCAAATGATATTTAAACCTAAACTATTCATTGGCCATATAAGATTAATAAGAAGAATAAAAGTTTAGTTATTTATTTAAAGCCTAAAAAGTATAATTTTAACTTGTCTATGCATGTATAGGTACATATATTCTTCTACGTATGTATATGATTAAAAGAACAATTTCTCTGTTTGTGTTCTTCTTGTCTACACGTCAGGACGCGTTTAACAATTGCCGTGACATTAATTTATCTCACTCTCGCTTACAAATTCAGGAGTCAGCAATCTTTGTAAGGTCAAGGCTACAATGTAATCTCTGGTTTAGTTTCCTGGTGCCGTATTACGTATTTTAATAAACCTTTAAAACCCGACAGTGCAATTTCGACGTCGTGGTAAACGCAGCGTGCGCATTGTTTGACTTGAAAGGGTTAATTAATTAATTTTTTTATCGCACGCTTAATGTAATCTGGTCCCAAAAGGCACGCTCATAGTGCATAATTACTTGCAATAAAATTAAAGTGCATAGGCTTATACTTCTCACGGACACGAACGCGATAACAATACTCACTATGTATGTATTATATGTACATATATACATACACACATACATATGAGATTGCATGACAACGGTAACGGAACAAAGTCAACGGCCAGTTTCTTCAAAGTTAGTTACTTTTATGATCGAATTCGACGGCCGAGCGAATCTGGACCTAAAGAGACAATGTCTTCGAAGTGAATTTTAAACGTGTCAATTTAACGGGATGACTCGCGATCGCCGTGTTTAATTGACCAATCAAGTCGGAGAGATCTATGCGCGAATTTCACCACATTGTCCTAACCTACCTCACTGTGAAATTGACTATAATATGTAGCTGTTCAATTTTACGTGCGTTTTTGTGTGCAAAATTGCAAATTTTATTGAATTCCCAATCTATGCAACAGTCATCGCCATTAATTCGCACAAGAAAAGTTTCTAAGAATATTGCTTGAAGTCTACTGAGTATACTGCATTACTTGATGATACCAATCATACATCAATCAATCATCATTCTAAAGAATTGACGGTAAAACTATTATTTCATGTGATTCCATGTCCTTTATGTGGGTCAATAATAACATATGGTTTGATCAATGAAAGTGTCACAAATGACAGCTTCTCGTTGAATAAATTAACATACAAAAAAATATGAGTATCATAACGGAAGTATTGATAGAAATTACATTGAACTTGGTTCACTTTTACATTCAACTTTTCATATATTACAGCACTTGTATAATCTTGCACAGTCTAGAATTACTTGTATCATAATTAATTTATTGCACATACAACCTTGTAAGATCTGAGATTAAAAATCAACTAACGGCACGCGATGTTCCCGGATGATCAGCCATCCAAGAAACCACTGTATCCAACATCCAGCTCGACCAGTGAATTAAAAACTTGTTTTCTTTTTATGGACGTAATCGTTAATCGTATTTAATAATAATAATAATGCACGATTTTTAGTCGATAGATAAGCGATGATGTCACGGTTTAAATTTAAACTTCCGTTGTGAGTTATGCATTTTTCGAATATGACTGAGATTAATTCCTAAAATATTCCACTTCTAATGATTTGTACAAGTTTATGTATGTATGTCTGTTCGCATGATGTAACTCGATTGGCATCGAACGGGAAAACAGAAAATTTAATATTAAAATATTTATAAATAAATATCACAAACTGTCGAATGATTACAATTTTTTTAAATTGAATGTTTAATGACAGTTTGAAACACACCTGCAATGTGAAGTTTTTCTTGTTTGTATGAATAATAATCAAAAAGTTTAGAGCTTCAATTAAAAATATTTGTTTGTCAAGTACTGTATCATGTGATATGAAACTTTTTTGAAATAATATAGCAATCAGAAATCAATACACGTATTAAAGGTATTTTTAGCTCTACAGGAAAATGTGATGTAATTTTTTTCCGTAACTGGTATACATAGTTACATATGTATGTCAATACTGTACATAGGTCAATATACATATTATGTAAATGTAGAGTAGTTTACTTTGAAGAATAGTTGACAAACTTTAAAATTTTCCAAATGGTAGGTTTATCTTCAAACTTTTTGCTTATACCTCGTATGTATATGCTTAGCAGTACTTTTTGAGCATCTAAAGATGTGCTTTTCCTTGACCTTTTACATGTCCTTCAAGAAATATATAAATATGTAAAATGTTTAAATTATAATAATAATGAACCTCGCTTAAAAAAAAAAACTACTCGACGTCGACACGGTAGGTTTGTTCGCTGAAATTTGCTGAAAAATTCCACATCAGCAAACGAACATGTATTCACGTATTAATATTCATGATAAACTAATACGCGTATTATCGCGACGAAAAATTTACGCCTGTAAAATTTACACATCAAATTGGCGCGATTTATCATCGCTTCCGTTTCAGTAGGTTTAGTGAGTTATACAATATATGTACGTTGTATTATATTTTAATGTGATTGATGAAATTCGAGCATTGTTGTTTTAAATCCTTTTTTTATATAATTTCAATAGATTTTCAATATCGTTTGAAAAAAATGTATTTCATTATTTTTTTACTGACATCTATCGTGAAAATTTTACATTAGGAAAATTCGATGAATAATAAGAAGTTCATTCATGCATAATATTGTATGTTACGTCAAGTTTTGGTAATTTTATTTCAATGCAATAATCCCAAATGGACATATCATGTCTGCAAACGTGTATGTATTACACAGCTTGCGAATTTTATTAATATGATTTTTCAACGGTAGAGGGGGTCAAAATTCGACTAGTTGCCTAGTAGTCGAAAAAAAGTTGATCCTTTGGCTAATTGCGAAATATGCACGTGAAAAGTAGCCCAACGACGACGTCGCCAAATATTATCGAAGAATTTTGGGCCAGTTTGGAACTGTGAGACGTTTTAATTGGTTGCACAACCGCCATTTTTTTTTTTTTTATTTCGCATAGTCGATGTAACAGCGCAACCTCAGTTTGCCAAACCTTTCAAAAGAGGACGGAGATGGCAAAAAAACACCCACACAAACACACACCAACACAAATACCTACACGATACATAATTTCCTACGCTTGTGCTCTATAGTCCAAACTCGTTTTCGGCGAAGGGAATAACTAGTTTGCAAATAGCCAAACGCTAAGTGGACAAGTACAATTTTTTTCAATATGTAGCACACATCCACACACACAATCGCCCGCGTGCAAATTGGCGAACCGCTAAAAACAAAATGGCCGGTATTCTTTCTAATTTCAGACATTCTCAAAATTTTCTCGACATTTGATGAATAATATGACTAAAACGCATCACAAACAAACGACGAGAAAATCTTTCAATTAAATTGCTCGTTTGCCTATTACAACTTCGAAACACACATTTTTCTTATAGGACAGAGTACATAGGTACTTTACCAACCTATGCTAACGTTCCTATTGGAAATTGGCCAATATCCGATGATACATAACTAAATTTGCGAATGGAGTTGATATGCTAAAATTATACCGACAATTCTCATTCTAATGAATAGATATACTCGGAGAGAGTTAGTAAAACGCATTAAAAATTTTCCAATAACGTTCACGTGCATTCTAATCAGACGCAGGAAACCTTTTACATATACATATGTATCAATTTATTATCCAATTTGATGCGTTTTAAACTTTTTGACTAAAGGCTATTGAACTTCAATAATACGATTTAAAGCTGACTTATAAAGGTTAATTTGGATATTATACGTACAATTTAAACTATGATCGAGCTTAGAAGCGTTAACGATTCTCATTTGCAAGCGAATCATATCATGTAACTCTCTGCGCAATTAGGTTTAGCCCTGAATGATTGCCGGTTTGGCGGATAGTTTGAGCCATTAGCTCGGCGAAATTTTAATTAAGAACACACCGAGCGTGCCTGCCTTTCGATAGATGCTTCCAAAAATTTGCAAAAAGGATAGAGAGTGTGCGTGTAGCGTATATAGTAGGTACGATCGGTCAAACAAACGTGTTGAGCAACGGTACATGAGCAAAACTGAGCACACGCGGGGCTGAGCTACCTTCGGGACACGGAGCGATAGGTGCCCAAAAAACCAGTTCTGCAAGATGGGCAGGTCGCTAAAGTCGCGAATGAGATACAGAAAAAAAAATTGGCAAAATAGAAAACGCTGACGTAACTGGCTGATATCCCACTTTGGAATTTATTTGTGCATCGATTATGGCCGGTGGTCGCCGAGACCGAAAAACCTCTTCAGTATGCCGACCGCGGCCGAAGAGCTGTTGACATTTCCAAGCAGTTTTCGAGTTTTGCAACCTTCGCGGCGCGGACGTGCAGGACACTACCGAAATTTTGTGCGAAAATAAAACCAAAATAGAAAACGTATGCAAATCGAAAACTTTTGAGCAAACAAACTCGCGCCTGTCGACCACGACGAAGATGATGATGATGATATGACTGTCGTGTGCGTTTCGGCAGCACTTCATTGTGACATTGAAGGTCAGTGATGGTGACCATTTGAGAAGAGGCCCTACGTCTACGTGGACATCAGGTATTGTGCCAAAATTTTGCCACAGTGTATCGTTCGTTCGGTGAGTGGTGTACACTAGTGTTTTGATCGGTGATATACATTTCAAAAGCCGCACACGCCCGGTTAAATAATATCGATGGGTTAGTGCACAGATATTGTATGTCCAGTTTAGTTTTCAAATGAAAACTATGAAATATTATGAAAACTATAACATATTATATGTGTGAATAAGGCAATATCTTCTCAAATATACTGTTTGGACATACAATACTTTTTAAACATGAAGGTTTGATGCAGAGGGACGTTTTGTGTATGATAATTAAATTTTTTTTAAAACCGGACATACATACAATATCTGTGCACTAATCCATCGATATATTAACGATTTTTTTTATTTTGTTTTGCGAGTGATTGATACTATTAAGCTTTCATTATTTTAATCGTAATACTGTGAGTGCAAAATGTTTGAGTAACACCGGTATTTGAATGCGGATCTCGCAAGCAAGTGCAGGTTTCCCTTAGCTTTGACTCTTTGAGGGTAAAATGCAGTTGATGTTTTTCATGTCGGTTGACTAAATGTTAAAAAAGGAACGGTGCGACCATCATACGACTTTATTTCTATTATATTTTCACAATTAAATATATGTAGTAATAATAAATATTAGAAAAAGAAAATTGTTAAAAATATTGTTTGCGATTAAAAAGATAACGATGAAAGTTTTACTTCGTCAAATTTTATAGCTCTTATAGCGCTAAAAATTAAATATTCTCGTGTGATACTTTATGACTTTGTATTGAAATTTATTCTACTTGGATCTAGGGCGCGTTTTGAATTCTGACTTGTGGGGGCGCTAATTACGCTATCTTCCATCAGAAGAGCACTTATAACTTATAGCACACAGTTTATTTAAAACTAGCTGTTTAATCGATTTATTTTTCCAAATACTCGAAAGGTTCAAAATTATGTAGTTTGGATGGTTATTGTATTCATTGACTTTTGTAAAATTAGGTAATATGTCAAGGATCTGAGACTTTCATATTAATATTATAAATATGTACTTACAACAATGGCAGTAGCGATTATTATATACGACTTCGTTATACTTCTATGTACATACATGTTTTTAATTAAGCTGTCTTCAATGTCATCCCAAAGCTTTAAATGCTCTTTGAGTTTTTTTTATATACATACATACGTATGTATGTACATACATATACGCACCTACAAATGAAGAAAAAGTTGACTTTTTACATCGCCCCATTTCAAGTGTCCACGTGAATACGCTTCAAGTACGAAGTATCCCTTTCATCATTCCCTTTTATGTAGACTTACAATTTATAAGCTGCACTAGAAACAAGAAGCCATTCCAAATATACATTCTCGAGTGTGTATATGAGTATGGGTGTGTGTGTGTGAACACTAAAAGATAAATATTTGGAGCTAGTTGAGAACCCCTGCCAAGTTTGATCGATCACCACTCGATGCTGCGCTATCCAATGCATTCGACGATTAAAAAGTAACGGTCGCACACAATACTACACTTCGTAAAATTAATAATGACACGTTCGCAATTTTTGATACGGTTTGAATTTGCACGTACATACATACATACATATGTATGTACGATTGTATATGTATATACATTTTTTACGTCCAATGTAATCATCGGCCCAAAATAAGTACGCCGTGACGAGCTAAAATCCCTTTCCCACATCTGAAGTGTTGCCAAAAACTATTTAAAACTTATCGCAAGATGTTGCATACGAAAAAAAATGCTTTGAAAATATTTCAGCGGAAAATGCTCACAGGCTAGCGGTAATACGGAAAAATTGGAAATTGTTAATCAATCGAAATCAGGTAAATTAACTTAACGGTGACTGTATAATATATTTGAAACATTTCTATTACTTATTTACATATACGTGTACATACATACATATCTTCAAATGGATGATGTATTAAAATTCGATCCGAACGATAAACGAGAAGTGTTAGGTAAAAAAGGTAGAATTTTATTTGAATCGCACGAGAGTTATGCCGGAAAATTCCCGAAGCTCTGCCTAGATTTTCCGACGTTCTACTGTAAATTCATTCAAAATAACTTTTATATGAAAAACGTGTTGGTTCTCAAAGGTACGATACATCGATATTGTTTGGCTATTTGGCATATCAAAGGTATTTATTTGTATACTTTTGCGAGTCTGATTTTTGCCGCGTCGACCGACCTATTTAAAATTGATTATACATAACAAGATTTTGGAATAATAAATAATGACAACTGATGTATGTATGTATGTACATCAAAATATCAAAGCGTTTCACAATTTAATTTAATCGGCTCGTGTGCGAGACGTGTTATTTTATCAACGGTGACTAATTGAAAATAATATTTTGATTACTGCCAACAATTTGACATGATCGGTTGCCAGTTTTTTCGTCTTCATTATTGTTTGGTATCGATTTTAACCGGCAAAATTAACTGAATAGTAACGCGTGTAATTACAGTTGCCAAGAGGCATCTAACGGATGCTATTTGCGATTTTTTTTATACGCCGATACACTTTAATCTCGACGTTGTTGTCTCGTTTATAGCGGGTCAATTGGGTCACATACGTTTAGCAAACAGTTACACTACTATTATACACACGTATATGTTCAGTTTTCCATTCAATTATAACCCTTTATCGGTGCGGATGCGGTTTCTTTTTGGCACAATTAAATCGTGCAATTTCAATTATCAGATACTGTCTTCTGATTGTTTTAACCGTTTTGGTATCTACATATATTTGAATGCATGTGATTTCAAACCAGATGACCTACTGAGTTAAAACTTAACATTACAGTAAAATTTACAAATTGTTTACTCATGTATGATATTTAATTTCTTTTCAATTTTTATTAGTATGTAGCATGTACATACATATGTAGGTAGGTACTTCTATAATAAATCGAGAATAAAATGCAAATTGCAAATATTTAAATCAAAAGTATAAATCAGTGAAGATTTGATGAGATTATGTAGATGTAATATTCGCATTAAAACTGACGGCTCAATTGTAATATTTTTAATTTGGCGGGTAACCGCCATATTTTATTGGCGTATCATAATTGCAAAAATGAATTTCTTCCGCCTAATTTTTACAAATTTTTAAATGGGCACAGATGCAGATAATGTCGATTGAATTTCATAACGAGAACTGCACGTTACAGTTGAAGAATTTTTATATCGAGTCCAACCGAAAACTGTATCTTTATGTATGTATTGAAAATCAAACACAAGGAAATAATATGTCCGTTGTGTTTTGCTAGACTATAGTATCTTATTACATTGAAAACAGTGCAAATTACACAATTGTTTGCATTTAATTGCACGTGTTGCAATCTGCTGACATTGGGACCTGCTTGCACGTTCAAAATGCGTCAAAATTGTTAATATTTTAAATTGCACAACGGAAAAATTAATACGAACAGGAAGTCAACCGTGTATAAACACAATTAATATGTCGATGACGACATTCGTAAACGAACAGAGGGCCCTTGTGTGCTTTTTTTTTTTTTGAGACAACTTCAGAGGTCTCCAACGTTTGTTCAAACATCTTTTCATTAAATATTTATGCAAGATACCAAAAACACAGAGAACATTCACACGAATTCAATACGCCGAGCTCGCTATAACCGAAACGATCAACGGAGCCAACAATAACACAACCTTATATTCAGATAACGTTAATCGTTTTACGTGTCGAGACAATGTACATATGTATGTATGTATGTATATACTCATTGTGGGAAAACCGAGAAAGTCATAAACACAAAAAATTAAATATGACGATTCAATTAATGACCGCTGATAAAATTGTGGATATTATTTTTACCGTTCTGATTGTTCTAATTATAAACATACATACATATGTATACTACATATATAAACACATACACTGTGCAAAATGATAATACCTACATACTCGTATTACATATGCATGTATGCAATAGTAAAGTATTCAATTTTCGTGTACACAGATTTTATATAGCAGTTACTCAGTTTTTATAAACTCACATTGTTAATTTTTCGTACAACGTTTTTCAAATTATGCTAGTATGCTTAAATTAATAAAGCTATGAGTGAAAGTTTGAAAGAATCCAAATGATCTTTTTCAACTGAAGCAACAATCTATAAATAAATAGGTGGATAAAATATACCCATTATTATTAGCGTTAAATCTGAAAAATATACGGACGGGGGGGAATCATATAATATTTCCTAGTCCATTCTATAAACTGTTGTTAAATAATATTTTTTGAATCACTGAACATAAATTAACATAATAACATAAATTTTCCACTTAAATGTCAAGAGTGTCATCCTTAAAATGTTCAGTGCAGTGACCCTAACTAACTAAGCCTAGAGCTATGTATAAAAGATACTTGTATTGTAAAATAACAGTAAATAAAATTTGAAAAATCACACTTTTCGTATAAATGTGTGTACAATTTCACATATCAAAATGTCTGGCAAATTTTAATGAATATAATTAATTCGTTATGCGTTTTTTTTAGGACGATCCACTTTAAAATAACAACGTAGGGAGTTATAATTATTCGGTAATAAATTGCGCGTTCATATATGTTATATTTCTTTACGTATGCATTTTTCTTGCGAATTACATAGATAAAGCAGCCGAATGAATTAGCCGAGTAATAAATTAATTGCTGAAATAATGGCCACCAAATTATAGTGATGGCGGGTTGAACGATCTACATTCATATTAAATACACATCAAAACTTTAACAGCTCAACTGTTATGTATACAATATTTCGAACTTCAATCGAAAATTAGGACGATATGTTATATTATAAAGATATCCATCATGTACATATGTACATATAACTACTAAAGAAATTTAATAATTTGCATGTCTACTCAGAGTTCTGTTTCTCTTTGTGACTTTTTTTCTTATTCGTTCGTTGAGTAGCCCTTTCAAATCACGCTTTGAGTTTTTTTTAGTAGAAATATCCGTTCGTTGCAAAGTACAAAAGGAAAGATGAAAAAAAAGTGGAAAAGCGAAAAAATGAACATGTCTAAAATGTTACCTAACCATTATAAAATATTGTTATAAACTCTCGGGAGAATAACAAATATACATATACATACATATATGTATATAAAACAAATGAGTTTTATTAATAGTTTTGTGTTTAAATCATTTTCTAATAAATATTTTATGCGATTGTAGGAAAAAAATTACAAATTTTCCAATTTGTAGGTCCGATTGAAAAAACTGTTCAATAAACGAATGAAAAAAGAAAATTAAAGTTAAAAAAAAAATGGCGTACGATTCGCAATATTTCTCGCGTTTTGTGCGCGAACGGAATAACTAGGGTTGTCGCATAAAACTGATATCATTTTTCTATCCGATCGAGATCAAAGAGACATTCAAATCGTATGCACTTTCGCTGTAAACAAAAGTGCCCACCGTCACATAAATCAAAAAGTATTACACCAGATTGTAAATAGCAGACAAGATGTTGCCAAACTTCGTTCGCATTGCTTTTGCACGTTCTCGTGAAATACATCACCATTTTTCGAGACCGGAAAATTTATCGCAGAGAAATATTCCAACAAGCAAACAGTCCTATTCGATAGAATAAATATATAGTGCTCATTAACAGACCTCGGAATTTTGGATTCTCGAACCTTTTGCCGCAGGTATATTTGGGTGCTGCCGTTGCCCGCCTGAATTTTCGTTCGAGATAATGAATATTATTTATTTATTTATTAAATTTTATATTATGTATGTATGTACATATGTTGTACGCATGTATGTATATGTATGTATAAAGTAAATTATATATTTAGCTTAATATATAATATACGAAGAATGAAACTAGGATGGAGTGCTTTTGGAAGAATAAACATAGTTTTTAAATCCAACATCCCGCTATGCTTAAAAAAGAAGGCATACAACTAATGCGTACTGCCAGTTATGATTTGTATGGATGTATAACGTGGATGCTAAATTCAAGAATGTTACGTAAGATCCAGTACACACAGAGAAGCATGGAAAGATGAATGCTTGGTATAACAAGAAGAGATCGTAAAAGGAATACATGGGTAAGAAGTATAACCAAAGTGACAGACATAGCGGAACGTGTGAAAAAGTTGAAGTGGATACATAGCGAGAAGAATGGGTGACAGATGGGTGCGAGAAATACTGGAATAGTATCCGAGAGGATCTGAAAGAAAGCAACGTAGACCGAGTGTGGAAAAATGTGTGGAGTCAAGTGGATGCAGATTGCTCAAGACAGAAAGAAATGGAAGAGGATTGGAGAGGCCTTCACCCAGCAGTGGATGGTGAACGCCCGAAATGATATAATGTTTATTAGAATAAAAATGTTCAAGGAAAACCCCTCATATCTCAGACAGCCAGCATTTCGCAAAATGTATGTACCATATTTCGCAATTGGTAGGAATATTAAAAAAAAAATTCGGGTGTGGCCAACCAATGACTTTATCCATATATTTGAGGAATACAAAGAGTAACGAAATTAATTTTTTATGTACGTAAGTAAATAAAACGCATACACACCACCACACCGACCAAAATACATACATAAATATCATGAAATTACTATGTTGAGTGCGCGCGCGTATGTTAAATACGATCTTCGGCATATATTCAACTACCACTTCCGGTCGGCGGATTTTGATCAAAACCTTATCAACTCTTAATTTTTATATGAAAATTATAAATATGTATAAATTTTCGACACGATCGCCGGACAAGTTTCATAAATATTCTGTGGTAAACTTTTCAAAAAAAAACCTACTTCCGGTTGACTGATTTTAATGATTTAATTTTTCCTAAATAGAAATTTTACTCAGGATTACAACATTATAATATTGTGACGATACTACATATTTAAAAGGTCAAAAAAAAAAAAAAACAAAAAATCGTTCAAGAGTAAACTGCCACTTTCGCTCGTCAGAAGTACTAAATCACAGTATCTCTTACGGCTAACGTGAAAACTATAGATATGAAATTTTGACAAAATTCCCGGAGCCGTTTCGGAAATATTCTGTCGTAAACTTTTCGACGAAAAAAAAAAACCTAATTCCGGTTGACTAATTTTAATGATTTATTTTTTTTTAAATATCAATTTCTCTCAAAGTTACAACATTACAATATTGTGACGATACTACATATTTAAAAGGTCGAAAAACATAAAAAAAAAAAAATCGTTCAAGAGTAAACTGCCACTTTCGCTAGTCAGAAGTTGACTAAAATCACAGTATCTCTTACGGCTAACGTGAAAATTATAGATATGAAATTTCGACAAAATTCCCAGAGCCGTTTCGGAAATATTCTGTGGTAAAAGAATTTTAGAATTTTCTACAAGAAAAAAACCCTACTTCCGGTTCACTGATGTTGACCAAATTCCTTATGGCTCTTACAACTTACGTGAAAATAATAGATATGAAATTTCAGCTTGATAGACTTGATAGTTTCGGAGAAAAAACACACACGCATAAGTACACAGACACACAGACATACAGACATACAGACACACAGACATAAAGACATTTTTTTTTTAGAAATCATGAAAACGTGATCAGGGGATGATACTCGATACAAATCAGTCAAAATCTCGAGGTCGAATTTTCGCTAGATCACAATATGTACTTTATCCGATTAGGATAAAGTAAAAATTAGAGTGCATTCATTAAAAAGATGCATTGGGAACATTTTCTCGCCAATTGGAGACACTAAAATTCATAAATAACACTGAGCAACAAAAAATCACGTTTTTTAAAATCCAGAGCGGAGATTAGTCAATCTTTACTAAGTTTGAGCCACTGAAACCGAATCCGATAATGATATATCGGATATATACCGGTAACATATCATAACGTAGTTTAAAATCATTTTCCGCTCGAATTAGTACGTTAAGATAAAATAAAAAAATATTGAGATAGAAAACCAATCCTTATAAACGTGGTGAAATAAAAAATTCTCTAAACAAACGCCAAATAACACGGGAAAAAAATGTGTAAAAAAAATATATTTTTTTGACTTTAATTAATTAATTATACTTTTTTGACTTTAATATTAATTAATTATAATTATTTTAAAGCAATAAAAAATCACAATCAATAGGAAAAATATCTGACTCTTGATTTCAATACTCACTTTGAGCACAGCAATACTATATTTTGAGTTATAGGCCGCAAAAGCCAAAAAAATGGATGTTTTTTACATTTTTTAAATTGCGAATATCTCATAAACGAGAGCATATCAATTATCATTATCGTATTCGAATTCAGTGGCTTAAACTTAGTCAAGATTGACTAATCTCCGCTCTGGGTATTTTTTTTGTTACTCAGTGTTATCAAAAGCATCCACCTGTCCGCCGTCTACTCATTAGCATGCTTTTCCTGTGCGAACACAACGCTTCTTCTCGTTGATACATTTTTCTATTCTATTGGAACTATTCTTTGAAGACATTAACACTTCTTGCTTACAGCCCACTATTAAATTAAATTAGCCCCTCGAGCTAAGCTTCAACGATAAATTTATAAATTTGGAACTTTGTGGCAGCCCTGGAGCGTCATTCGAGCACGTGTAACAACGCAACTATAGTATAATCGCGCGCTGCAGTCCGCGGCGCCATTACGTAAGCGCCAATCAAGGACGCGACCAGTTCGGACAGACGAACTCTTCTGGGCTGGACGACACGCTAGAAAATTCGCCATTTGCATACGCCCAGGGATAATCGCCAATTTATATTCGACACTTGACTGTGCACAAATGCAGCCACGGGGCTGACAAAACCTGACAGAACACCATCACTACAGACATCAACCACTTGTACTTGTACGTGCTCTACCACATATGTACCTATATGACCCCATAACTTCCATATCTCATTTTCATTTCATCTGCGCTCAAATTCGCAATCGAAATTGGCACAAATTGGATATTCCAATCCATGAAAATCTTCCATCTTACAGCCACTAATCCCAACAATTGATAAATCCCTTCGTGGAGACTGTCGAGTAAACTATCTGAAATATTTGTTCTATTGAACATGCATCTACCTACATAGTACCTACCTACGCATTCTGTATTCTCTGGAATTTGCACTTATTCTTATTCCTTTCTGTATGACTTCTCGAATCTTAAGCCCACAAGTACTTGAAAGGATGATTTGAATCTTGCAAATTTGCATTGCTAGTCATTTTCATGTGAATTTTTTTATGACATGTCAATAATGAGCGATACTGTCAAACGATGAGCGCCGAAAGTATGTAGTAGCAGCTGCTGGTCGTTAATTCGCGTGTAGATGCCGTAGAGATTGCAGTCATTACAACTTGATTCAAGTATATGCAAGCAGATGCATAATAGACACGTTTCTCGAAATAAGCTAATTCGAATATGTAGTTACATTTATAAGGAACAGTAACCTCGTTAAAATAGTCGCGAACTTGCAGTGCGAAGTTTGTAATAAAATTTCGTTAACTTTTGGCGGTTTGTCACGTTGTCGTTTGCTTTGAATATTTTAAATTTAACACGATTAAAATTTACAAGACGCCACGTTTGCAAGATGGCGGCAATGCAATGGGCTGTTTCGCTTTGGTTTTTCTTCGTTTTTGACTGGGCAAAATCGTGCTCGAAATAATTTATTTTACACGTGGTCATCGAACTATGAAACGCGATTAAAATCCATAGTTGACCAAAAAAAAAAGTTATATTTCAATGTTCGAGGCGAATGTTAATCTATTGCACTTGCAACAATGGCGCTCGAAATGTTACATTTTTCTCGTGTAAACTAACGCCTTTACAAAGAGTGTTTATAAATTCGAAAAGATATGAAACTGTTCACACGTACATTATAATTAATATAAAATAATAATAATGATGAAGTTAATACACATTGCAAAATTATTATATTGCGTGCGCGTTCGCAATTGATCACTTTAAAAAAAAAACAACTAATGACTTATTTCAATAGAGATATTTCAATTGTGAAATATCGTCCTTTTTTGCAGAAGTAAATTTTGCAATTTCGTTATTGAGTAATATGATTTGCGAATTTTATACCAATATAATTTGTTTATTCACACAACATAATTTGCTACATAGATCACATTTTTGGACAAAATAAATTTTGTAAATTGATTAATTCTTAATATAAATTACAATCTTTTACTTGATATTTGTTCTATGTATGTAGAATAAAATTATCAAAGTAAACACTCTTGAATGAAAAATTGTATAGTTGTTTTATCTACATGTTAAATTTTATCTAGTGAATTCATTTAAATTAGGCGGTACCATAAATACCATAAAAATTAATTTTGCTTATTTTGGAACAGTTTTTGATTTTGGTGTTATACAATTTAAAAAGCTTGGCAGCTCCCGGCTCTAAAGTCTAATGCCCAATCAATCTTCGATGCTAATTTCGGTATTCGAATGTGTCATAAAAAAGTACCCGGTTTGTATCGCCTATTCAAAATAAGTTGACCTGGTTTAGGTTAAACTCCTAAAGACACCTGTACGCATTATACACGACTCTACCATTGGTCGATGCCAGTTATGATCTTAAACGACCGATTCGCGAGCAATATCGCATACTGAATGCGACCTATTCATATTGAATGAAATATGTGCATAGGTAAAATCTTCGCTAATGGCAACCACCTGTAACCATTCTTTAAATTGCGATGTAAATAATAATAAAAAGGCGAACTTAGCTTGAAATTCCTGCTGAAAATGTGGACTCGTACCAAAGTTGTACAGCTCTATGTGGCTGAACTACAAAAAAAAAAGGAGAACCCAAATATTTACGAAGATAATTTAATCTTTGCATTGTGTACTCATTCGCGCGGAGTGTGTTTGCCGATGGCGACATTTGCATGTGTCGAAAATATTACATTTTCTCCATCATAATTGATTATTACTTATGTGGGCTCGAAGCCCCGCATAAAAATAAAAACTGTCAGTGCAAAATCAATAAGTGATGTGAACTCATTTAAAATTTCAGTCCTGTCCTACAATTCAATATTTGCGTAGGGAAATGCGAAAGCGTGTATCAGAACGAGATAGATGTATGCGATTGTGTTTCTGTCTCATATAAAGCCTAGCCCAATGTCAGTTGATAGTTTGATGTATGTTAAAAATGCAAATTTGAGTACACATCAAATCCGAATTGTTGCGTGTGGGTGTTCAGTGCGCAGAAAGATGTTTTAGAAAGTCGTACGTCAATTAGTGCACAATCTGGAATTGCAATCGAGCAAAATTTTGGCCAACCAGTGTGTACCTATGTGGTGTGCGATTTTGCAGTTTTGAGGTCGATCGATTAGTGAAAATTTATGGAAGCTGACAAGGTCGCCACAACAATGATTGTCCACTACCACCGAGTCTATTGTTTTGACTCGCAAACATAATAATAATTGTCACGGCAAATTTTTGGTCCTCGCGCAGTGACTTTCGTTGAGCACTTGAGTCAACAATTGAGTCATCTCAATATTTTCGATGATCGTTTGTCATCACAGGCTGACATAACGGTTTATTTTTTAGTCCAAATTTTACGATCGCTAGTGTCGTAAAGGTCTTTTTCCCGCTTGTGATTGGTGGTTTTGTATATTCACAAATATAATGTCTTCAAGACCTGTCACCGGGTGTGATTGCTTGCGTCATTTTACATTTGAAAAAGCTTCACAGTGGTTAAAATACAATTATGTGTGATGTGTCCAATTAAAGGGATGTGTTCCACCATTATAAAATTTCTCTCATTGGAAGATTAAATCGATTTTGTTCTGACATTTCTTATACCAGTATGACAGTTCTCCTTCACTTGCACTTTTTTCAGAAAAACTATCTATTATTGTCGAGTTCGAATCAAAGTGACTAACCTCGGTAAACAATCGCTAGCAACGTAGCAACACGTGCGAATTCAATAATGTCATATTTCACAGAGTTTCCGGGATAACTAATCCGGATAACCAGTTCGATGCTCTTCAATGGAACATGACGACGCTTGTTGGCGCGCGGCAGCCATTGAACAGTTATCGTGTGTGACCGTGAAAGTTTCCACCGGATAATTTTTTTTTTTTCGTATGTATTGTTACATTACAATCGATTACCGTAATGGTCTGTGAATTTGCCATTCGCGATGTTCCTCCTCTTTCGCATTCAAAGATGACGTCTCGTTTCGCGAAGACCTCAAGTCGAGAAGGCGAGAAAAAAAGCCGGACAATTCAAATTGTCACGCTCGCTCTTCGCGAACTTAAAAAAAAAAAGGCAAATGGCGGACCTTATGGCACACTCGCATTTAGAAACTCCCGAGACGACATCGCGCACTAAATCCTAAACGATGGTCGAATCCATCGAAGCCGTCATTAACAATCGTCATTATCGCAGTGAATGCACCCAACGGCTTCGATCTTCATTCTTCTGAGGTGTGGCGAGAGAAGGTTAGAAATTTTCGCAAACTAAACAGGCAATGACCTCCGATGCCCTACATAAGTATACGCCGCACCGAAAGCAAACCGTGCCAAAATTCTTAACAGCAGCAGCAGTGGCCCAACTAAACACCATTTTGTGCGAGAAAATGCTATTCAACCTAATCGTGTGCACCAGCAGGCTTATGCACCACTGAAATAGCTCAAGCACTTCTGTACAACATCACGATTCGTCGTCGAGTTTGTGCGGTTACCTTCAATAGGAACAATGCATTAAAAGGTACTGTCGAGATAGCACGTACAAGGAGTGGATACTAGTTGATTTAAATACAGAAATGACAGCAGCTCGTGTAGCAATGTAATAGGACATTTGACAAACGTTCGAAATATTAACTAAATTTCATTGCCGATATCGACAGCATCAATCTGATTACGTCATCGTCAAATTGTTGCGGCACGCGTCTTCGGATATACCACCTGATCAATTGATCAATAATCTATATGAGTTTTTTTGAACCACTTTTGAATGATTCAGTACTTTCTAGTGAAGATTTGGAACGAGGTCCGACTCAAATCATTTCCTCGCAACGCACTACATACGTATGCACGAGTGATATTGCTAATGTTTGTAAACAGAACCCTGAAATAGAAATTATGAATTAGTGTTTCATACGAATGGAGTTCGCAGAGTGCCCGTAGGTATATCATTCGTTTCCTCGATAACGGTTACAGAGTATGTATATCGCTTACAGATGGAATTTCCAAAGATGCGTGACGATAACCTCAAAGTTGTAATCATAATCGATGCGATGACGCAATTATAATCACGCTTGCGGATTTTTTTTTTTTCACCAGTCAGCATGGCGCAGTACTTCTTTACATGGCGCGAATTGAGCAAATGAACGATGCACTATTGTCCTGTCAACTGTAATGCACCGATTAGTTACCTTTGCGAGGACATTCGAGGACTTAATCGCGTTCACGACTTGTCTATAAATGTTGATGTGTATATACATACATCTATATCGCCGTGTTGGTTCTGTGGTATCAGATCGATTCCTCTGAAAATTGAGCTGATGAGACCACGTGTGATAGTCGGAGGAAACTTGTTAAAAAGTTTCGCGATCACTGGTCTAAACAATGCCAAAGGGTTCATTGAGCCACGCCTCCGCGGTTCCTAAATTTGGTCGAGTCGCATATATTATGCGCGTATGTGTATTATTATTATTTTTTTTTTGTTACGAACGCGCGTTCGCGTGCAAAGTGTGGGCATATTCGCAAGTAGGGCGTTCGCAAATAAATATTCGCATGGTAAACGTGGCAACACTGACGTGCACGCGTCATTTTCGAAAATAAAATTCCGTCTGTACGAGCAGAGTGACCCTATGCATGATACGTGGAATGTATAAGTTTCATTTGCATAATGCGCCCCTCCATTCCCCACGCAAATCTTAATTTTTCTTTCCCTAAAAAAGAAAAGTGACCCATGCCCCCTCTTATCTATAAACGGGTGGCAATTCACCTTGAGGTATTGTTAAAAATAACATTCTATGTCCGCATAACGACAGTTGAAGACGGTAAAATCACAATACTTTATCCGATTAGGATAAAGTAAAAAAGCTGTCGAGGACCGCTCGAAGGACTTCAAATCACACGGAGAAGGATTGCGATTTGTGTACCTATAGAAACTGGAGGAGCTTAAAGGAAACTACCACAAAAACTTTGAAATCATTCTGTAAAAGTCAGGGCTGTAAAGTCGGTTAAAAATTTTCCGACCATTACTATTCTTGTCTGTCTTGGGCAATGTGCGTCCATTTGACTTCATACATTCATCTAAATCCATCAGCCCATCGTCCGTTTCGTTTTCGTTGCTTTATTTGACACCCTTTCAGATACCATACAATTCTGTAAAAATCAGCGCTGTAAAGTCGGCTAAAATTTGTGCATCCAATGTGCATCCATTTGACTCCACCACATTCTTTTAAATTCGTCCGTTTCCTCGTTTTATTTTACACCCCTTCAGGTACCATTCATTCATACCATACCATTCATTCAGCGCTTTAAAGTCGGTTAAAATTTTTCCGAGCATTACTATTCTTGTCTGTCTTGAACAATGTGCATCCATTTGACTACACACATTATTTTTAATTCGTCAACCCATCGTCCGTTTGGTCTTCCTTGCTATATTTTACACCCTTTCGGGTACCAGATTATTCTGTTAAGTCGGTTAAAAATTTTCCAACCATACTACATATTCTTGTTTGTCGTGAGAATCTGCCATTCATTTGACTCCGCACATTCATCTAAATTCGTCAGCCTATCTTTCGTTTGATCTTCCTTACTGTCTTTTACATCCTTTCGAATACCATTCGAGTACTTGTCGCACTACCGCTTCAGATTTTTCCTACGTTCCGCTTTCGGTCATGCTCCCCACTTATGCATACCTCTTTTGATCTCTTCTTGTTATTATATATATAATAGCCGAAATCCGTCTGTCTGTCTGTCTGCTGATAACGCTCGCTGAGGAAAAATAATAAAAAAACCAGAATGAGTGGGGGATCGAACCCAGGACCCCAGGCTCGAGAGGAGTCACACTAATGCTATCCGCTATCGCCCTTGGTCAATTTAGTCCTTTTTTTTTTAAACATTACCTACATACATATATACAAGCGATCGTGACTCTGCTTTACCTATAAAAGGGATCGTGACTTTGCTAATAATACATAGATGGCACTATAAAAACTATTATTTTTTTGGTTTTTTCATTTTTACAAAATTATAATTATTATACTATATATAAAAATTGATAATTATAATATAAATGGTAAAGTAAAAAAAAAATCGATGCTATCGATACTACGGGATTGCTATAATACATAGATGGCGCTATAAAAACGATTATTTTTTTTGTCACTTACAACCGTGCGATCAATTAGTGGGGATCTCTATTAAAAAAGCGCTTTACGTAATTTAAAATTCAGCGGGCGTTGATATTCAACGGGCTTACACTAGTTATATATATAATAGCCGAAATCCGTGTGTGTGTCTGCTGATAACGCTCGCCTCGGTGAATAATTAAAAAAACCGGAACGTCGCACGGAACGATTTGAACCCGGTATCGCTGATTCGGAACAGAGTGCTTTCGCGGTGAGCCAAACCAGATAATAATAGGCAGGCTTCAACGTGACTATTTAATATGAAAAATAGGCTCGCGACTTTGCTAAATTGTTACGTTGTTGTATTATAACGCGCCATAGATGGCGCTTTGTTGCATAGATGCAACAACTATAAAAACTATTAAATTGAATATTATTTTTCAGTACGGGTGATGAGAAACCGCTCCGTTGATATTCAACGGGCTTACACTAGTTCAAAGCATATTTTCCGTATGCATTGGATCTTGTGTATTATTCCAGAGTTCAGCGTTCCGCGGTGTAACAATGTGGTGTCACAACATTGCGGAACATCCCCCCCCACATATTATTATTATTATTATTTGCGAGCGTATTTATCCGCTCGCTCCGAATAAACAGTCCGCTACGGTTTGCGAGGCCGTTATTTGCATCCAGTCGTGGATCTACCGAATGGTCATAAAAAACAAACAATTCGAAAACGTCAAACTTTTCGATCAACAGCCGCGGTTGACAGTTGACGTTACATGGCGTTTGGCCTGCGCGTGACGCGTCGCGGCCATGGCCGAACCCGCTCTCGGCTCGCGCGAAATAGTTCGCAGTCGCGCGCGAATCGGAGTTTCGCGAACGGCGAGCAGCACGTGTTTACAAACACCGGCCGGCTGTCTCCAAGGGCCCTCACACACACACACACCGTAAACGAACATACAAACACACACACTGTGTAATTCGCACACACTCGTGCATACATATTAGCGAGCGCGCGCAAATACACAGTCATTGGTTCGAGCGCTTTTTTTTTTCCGATGACCAGTGACGGAACAGTGCTCAAGGGCTACGTGGACATAACCTTACGGCCCCCGTAAATACGAACGAATTTTAGGTATTTCCTTGTTTAACCACATTCAAAAACACTACTAACTCTTTTTAACTGTTGATAATATTATATGTGAATTTGTTCGCGCGTATTGTAAAGTCTAAATTTTCTAATAAAGTGATATTTCTCTCTTGCGTCTCGGTCGCGTTTAATATTTTCAAAGCGCGCTGATCGTACAACCTGTTGCATGAATGAAAATGTTCATATCTAACCATCGACGTTTTACTCTTCGTGATGTTCAATGGGCGACAAATCGTGAATCTTTACATGCGATTCGTTGACCGATTGACCAATCAAAACAGTTACGGGTGTGCAATAATGCTTTCCGGGAACAGTGGAACTTTTCAATGGAAACCGTTCGCTTTGCCAATGTGCCAAATTCCAATTGTATTGTTAAGTCGATAATTTTTCGTCTAGTTAAATTTGTTTGATTGAAATTCGGTGACGTGACACCGTTGCTATGAATTGTGATTCATTTCGTCAGAGGTTTATGTGTGGCAAGTGTGTGTGAGCCCTTATTCCATACAAAGTCGACGTTGAAAAGTTGAAATTGATGTTTGATTAAAAATAAATTACAAAAACCAGTGTAATCGACATGTCTTTTACGACGCTTTTGTGAATTTTGATTTTATGGATTTGGCCGGTTTTGGAGTTTGGCGACGACTTCCTTATGCATTCTACAGCTTATATAAATATAAAGATGATGCAGTAGGTTCATTAAATGATAACGATTGCGGTTTGGTTATGGCTATTTAATTCGTACAATTTTTTGCTAAATATAATGAACAGTTTAAATATTTGATCTCTAGAGTGCATCGAATGAAAATTTCACGTAAAAAAATTACGTAACCTTGAAAAAAATTATATCTTAATCGCTGATATGTGTACGAAATATTTCCAAACTAAACACTGCGATCGGTTTGGTTAAAGTCTTGTTTGATTTAGGAGTTCGTTTTGTGAGAAAATAATGATGTCACCATCGAACCAAAACAGCAAGAGATTTATACATTTTCTCATGTTGCAATTGGAAATCTTCTTACATTTTTAATGCTCACTTTAAACATTTCTAATTATAAATGCTTCCATCCGACGTATGATATAATAATTATGTATGTGGAATTTTGACACACTAATCATACTTATTTTCGCCACTGACTTATCACTTATTATATCGTGTATGCGCATTGCCTTGAATTTTCGCAAAATAAAGTGGGTCTATAAATATTACCTTACTGTAAAGTTCGGCTTTAATTATTTATAAAACATTCTCAAACTATTTTGTTTTGTAATTAATATGCAATACATAATCAACACTGGTGATATTCCCGTTGTAGTCTTGCACTCGATCTAACTGTATAATGATGGCATGTCCAGTGCTCTTGAGTAAAACTCCTTCTGATATCAATTATTCAAATTATTCATGCTGTAATTACAATTATAACCAACAATTGCAGTGTCAATTTTAATTGCTCTCAAAATCAGGAAGTTTGTCTCGTGCATGATATAATGTGGAGGATAAACCGTTGAGAAATACCGACGAGTTAAAAAAAATAC
The DNA here is from genome assembly GCA_022651745.1 of Parapsyche elsis. NCBI lineage: Eukaryota > Metazoa > Arthropoda > Insecta > Trichoptera > Hydropsychidae > Parapsyche > Parapsyche elsis. Next base: position 9,246,583 of record JAGVSN010000010.1, read on the forward strand.
AGATAACGTTATAAAAATAAGGGTCACGATCAACTTCTGCTCTTGTTCTGTACCATTAACCCTTACTGCGCCGACGTGACCCAGTTTTCTCTGCCTAGATAGACTGCACTATGAAACTGCACACACTCCAATCGATTTCGTTTCGAGCGTTTCGCTAATTTCAAATGTGCCAGAAACCAAGATGACGATTTCGCAGATAGCAATTGTAAAAGATAAACGCACGTCAAAATTAGAGCGCACAAACGAATTGCGAACCGGCGATGAGGAACAATCGCGTAGGTTACTTTAATCAGGATTTTGAGAGATAAGTGTATGATAATCTCTCGATTGAGCAAAGTATCGTTTATCATGGAAGTAAATACACATCTCACAGGGAGGCGCACGAATTGTAAAGATGTTTACGTAGAGTACGTGCTGTAGACTCTGGTATAGATTAAAATAGGCTTTCGACATTCTTATAAATAATCTTTTTTAGGTCAAGGACAGCATTTCATAAAATAGATAGCAAAACTTGTACAATTTAATTAATCAATACATACAACGACAACACCCGACCCTCAAATTTGTCATTTAACCAGAATTTTGATCTAATATCATGAAAAAGAAGCACTTTGGAGAGATTTTTGCCAATGCATTTGATATTTTATACTTTACTTTACTATAAGGTTAAATAAAGATAATTCATCTCCGATTACAAGGGACTTTGATTTTAACTTTTTTAAACATTCCAGAATGGAAGTTTTCTAGCGTTTGCTCTTTCTGCGTCAGTGACCAATTTGCAAATCATGTGTGAATGCATTTTTTTTTCAAGCAAAATAAAATCAAGTAAAAAGCGGCGGCAGCGCAGTCAACGCATTTCAGATTTGCAATACACGCGTTCAATATCCCATTAAAATTAATTATTATACACATTATTCGACCGATAATCGCATACGAGCGTAATGGCCGTGAAAGATTTAATCGGCGTGGCAATAAGCTCGCCATTTTTGCATTTCCCGGTCGATCTGTGTGTGCAACTTGTTGTGCGTGTCGATTCGAACTTGAACCTGGAACTTGAGAAGCGACATTGTAGATCCACCATGAATATGTTCGAATTGCGCGTGCGTTACATACTTGAGGTTTAATGTCAAGGTCCTTGTGGCGCAGATAACCCACGACGATTTTGTCTGTCCAATAAAAAACATTATCAAAAGGTTATATCCACGCATTTGTAGCAGAACTGTTCTAAAGGTAGAGTTTGGCAACAATTGTACGCGAACAAGTTTGTCAAACAAATTTAGTAAGGACTTGTTCCGAAATGAGTATGTTGAGTGCATCACGCATAGATCGCAAAAACAATATCGATAAAAGGGTTCTAAAATAGAAAGTAGAAATTTATGAGTAATGCACGTGAGCGTTGTAAAATTAACGAGAAAGTAGATAATTCAATGTATGCCTTTCTAGAAAATGTTGTCAAACTGAGATCCGCCAAAATTCAAAGCGCTTTGAAAATTTTCTTATTCATTTTTAATTTGAAAATGTTTATAGCGATGGAACGAAGTTATGTAGTCACAAACTCAAATAGGGATCGCGAACTTCTAGCTCAAATTTTTCACAGTTAACACTTAGATGTATACATATATTATAAACGTGCATGTCTTCTGCTTAAAATGCGTGAAATAGAACAATAAAAATCTGAACTAGACGATGAAATTCAAAGATCGTAAAACTAAAAAATATTCGTATGACATCATAGGTTTTTAAAGTCGTTGTCTCGAATTCAAAATCTTCAGTTGGGCTTTCGTTCCTAGTTTGGAAGGACGTGTTTTTCGCAATCCTTTCGATTGATCAGTCGTTTTTTCCCCGGGAACTTGAAAGTGAAACATTTCAATGCGCGCTTCGATCTAAAATTAGATATCTAAATATTAGTGTCGTGATAAAAACGCTGAAAAAACATTTTGCATGTATGTATTGTGTAATACCCAATAAACGTCTCGTAGACTGTAAATAAACTGTTATACTACTGTGTACACAGTTTTTTGTCGGAATTTGAAGATTTTGGCATTCTACAAACTAGCATCATTATCAGGTTTTCGTTTCCAAATGAACTGTGCAGTGAAATTTCAGCCGAACGAACGCTTCCATGTCTAAAGAGCTAAAAAGGTTGCTGACCTCTTCAGGTAGGAGAGAACTAGAATTTGCACTGACGCGCACTGCAGACTGCACAAACCGCGTTCGCGAATTCCATTTCGCGAACGTACTACTAGACAAAATTTCACGCCTAGACAAATATTGCATTTTAAACTCTAAAAACGTCACAAACTTCAATATTTAAGCATTCGTATTTTGCAGTACGTTCGACAATTTTTAAAAAAGCAAAAGGGAATATTTTATCCTAACATTTAATTTTTTACTTCGAATATGAAAGTAAAAATTAGCTGATCTATATTTCCAATTGACATGACCATTTTTTACCATAATTATTTATTCGTCTATTTTGCCAAAATTCAAAAACCTTTGCACCCAAGTTTAATCAAAAATTCCACCAACAGAAAGGGACACTTTATTGTCCTACTACTGAACAGAACATATTATTTTCCAATTTAAATAATTTACAATGACGTCATAAAACAACCCCCAAAATGCAACACCACACATTATACTCTAGGTGTAAAACAAGCAAATTGTTTATCTCTAGAAGTCACTTAAATAAATGAGCATACTTTTAACCCACTTTGAAACCCATTACGACAAACAGAAAGGGAGAGGTAGACAAAAATTAACCAGGACATTAAAGGAATGAATGAAAGTTAAATGAAATGAACAAATTATCATCATATTATATTTTCAACATGATGCAACATATCATATTTTCAGCTGTTCATGCAGTGCCGGACGAAAATATCTCCAATCTTCTTCCATTCCTCTCTGTCTTGACTCTTGACATTTCTCTTAATTCGTCAGCCCATCGTCCTTTTGGTCTTCCACTACTTGTCGCGTTCATCTTCCATCCATTATTTTCGCCATGTCCCGCCCACCACGACCACCAGCTTTTTCACACGTTCCGCCTTCCCACCCACGTTTTCCCTTTTCGACCTCTTCTTGTTTTATTTTTTGATCAAAAGTCCTCCCCTGTAAAGCACAGCGCGATGTTTGACCTAAAACCAACGACCATTCTTCGCCTTAAACGTGACTTACACGAGGTAATACAATTTCATCTAGACAATGCCAATCTCATGTGCGCAAACTTAGCAGTAATCTACGACTTACGTTCAATCATATCCTACGTGTAAACAAACACCTATTACCTAAGTATATACAATATAAACCCCCTCGAGGAGAACACCTCCACGTCTTTTCACCCCAAGACCCCCTCACATGAAGCCACCGAATATAGTCTGTTGACTTTTCCGACAAAAAATAAAACAAAGGGGAATGTTTTTGGAAGACTTTCCTTTCACGGGCTCGCACTCCCCGATACATTTTCACGCCTTCTCACCCGCAACCGAAATGCTACGGTACCCTAAAGCCTGGCGCAAAAATGCGATTTTCTTTGCAGCGAGCGTGCGGTACCCCAATACAAAAATTGCACTTTTGCAATTAAACAATCTGAGGAGAGAATGTGATGCGCGCACCCCGTTCCGGAAGCTAGAAATAATCCCTCGAGTAGACAACCCCATTGCGAGCGTTTGAAGGGGGGCGCGTTCGCGAATTCGCGAATTCGCCGATTCGTATCATCGAGGTGTGCGGGCGCCGTCGCGCGACACGACGCCTCGCCCGAAATTCGCACACATTTTTGCAAACCTCACGCGGCTCGTGAAATAAACAGACGGATGGAGACGATGGTCTAGATTCGCCAGATAGAGCGGTGAGAGAGCCGCACACGGCGAATTGGCGGGCGGGACGAAGCGGGGGGGGAACTAGACGTTCGCGAATTCGCCAATTGCGAATTTTGAAATTGGCGCGTGGCGTGCGAGTGGCTGGCTGGGTTGTCGGTGGCGGTGGCGGGTGCGGCCGCCTGCAATGCTACGGAAACCCGCCAGGGAGAACCACGACGATCGCACGGACCACGACCGCCATCGCAAAAGGAGCATCCGTAGCGGGGATGGGCCGAGGCGGCGCCCCGACCAACCCCACCCCGGTTAGGACTACAGACCCCACGATCCCCCCAACCCCCACCCCCCTCTAACTTCACACCCCCGCAACCCCTTTAAGCTGCGCCCCCCCCCCCCCCCCGTCTTACATAACCTACTCGGCAACAGGTGGCGCTGCGCCCCCATACGCAAACACACACACGTGCACACGTACGTCACGCCAAGGACATCTATGAATGTCTCGTACGCATGCAAACGTTAGCGCGTTTAAGGTTATGTGTTTCGACCCCGTCGATCAAAACAACCCTATGCACTGTTTCGTTTGTTAGGTGTCGGTGTGTGTTGAAAAGTGACACGTGTACGTTTCGGCCCTGTCCACCATTACGTTGCGTCGTATTTTTGGTTTTGCGTGTACGTTTCGTATGTGGGTTCACAAAGGGCCCTCTGGGCGGAGGAGGGTTCGCGTGCCAAAAGTGCGACGCACGTCGACGACCGTGCGCGTCACGCGCCGAGTGACGTAAAAAGTACAATGTGAAATGGATTAATTTTATTTGAATTTTTAATTTAGTTTTTAAATATTTTTTTTTTTTTTTTTCGTTTCGTTTCGTTTCGATCGTGTTGTCGCTCGTGGCGCTTTCGCGAACGCTCTGCGACGGTGATCGCTATAGTTGCATTTACGGTAGACGTTGCAAATTTTAGTGGTTTTTTTTTTTTGCAAGTTTGCAAATTTTTGCAAAAATTTTTTTTTTTCGTAGACGGAAATTTTTTGCAAAATTTGATATTTTTTTGTGGATGGAAATTTTTTTTGTAAAATTTTATTATTGTCAACCCTTATCGGTTCGTGTTTAAAAACTTAAACCCCCCCTACTTCGCCCCTATCGCGTTTTTGATAGTGAATGAATGTGTCAATTTTAAATAATGGTACTAGGAAGTGTTCTGTGATATCAATGACTAAAGTTTATTGAAAATTTGTTTCAATTTATTAAAATGTGCTTTATCGTCCCCGTTGTGAGTGTGAAAAAAAAATTCATTGGCAAATGTGTTGGTTGACCCAATTATGAAAAAATATTGCAATTTCTAACGTTTGTTAAAAAATTAAGTGCTATTGAATCTAAACAGCATGAGTAGTTTGATTTTTTTTTTTACGATATCCGAATATCGTGATTGTGGTATAATAATATTGTCTATTTTAATATTGTGACTGAATTCTTAAAATATAAATATATCACACGTTTGTAACCAAAACTATGTACCATTAACTCAAAATTGGACTTGCACCACTCTCAAAACAATAACGGTTCATTGAATCCAAATAATTGCTAATTATGATTCGTAATCACTAATTGAAGGTTACATTTATAATTGGTTGAAGGGCGACTCGACTGTTGTAACGCTTTCGTTTCGTATCTAATCCAATTTAACTGTGTGTGTGTGTGTGTGTGTAATTTGTGAAATACATCCTGGAGAAAGGAATGCGGTGGATTAAATAAACTAGTGATAAGCCAATATATGAACGGTATTTCGGAAAATATAGAGTAACGTATCGAATGTGTTTCATGTAAATATGCTCAATTTATCTTAAGGTTACAAATTATTCAGATAAGATTATTCCAGAGTGTTTTGTTATACATATGTACATATGTAAGATTACATTTGGTGCTGAAATTTTTGTTTTTTTTTTTTTTAATATTATTAATTTTTGAACACAAGCTCTCTACTAACCGTTTTTATCTTACAATTTTATTCATTTTGTGTTTCAATCTGCATTTACTTACTTGATTTCTACGTCTCATGCAAAATATTTCATTTGTATTTATTTATCAATAAAAAATTTTATGTGCGATTGATTATGAATGACATTATCAACATCTGCCTTATTTTATATAGCATTCGCCGGCTCATTCTCTATTTGTATAATATATTGTAAGCGAATTTCTAACGACTATACGCCGATAGGTCAAATGATTGTGATCGTTATGTGATGAAATTTCCAAATTCTAATTGTCGTGTATGGTTTTCAGCTCCTTCAGTGACATCGGCTTCCAGGATGGATCAACAATTTTGCCTAAGGTGGAACAACCATCCACACAATCTGACTGATGTATTAGCGGACCTTTTACAGCGGGAAGCGTTGTGTGATGTCACACTCGCTTGTGATGGAGAAACAGTCAAGGTTTGTCCAATTTTTATGTTATTTTAAAAATACGTGTATTTATATACTTTAAAGAGCCACTGAAGTTCATCCAAGTTCATCAAATCTACAAATTATACGGTACAATGAACCGAAGCTCCAATTATTCAACCGATTCCTCATTAAGAATTAAATATATGTTTTGTTTGTTTCAGGCTCATCAGACCATTTTGTCTGCGTGTTCTCCCTATTTTGAGAGTATATTCATACAAAATAATCATCCTCATCCAATTATTTTTCTAAAAGACGTTAGTTTTTCAATAATGAAGTCATTATTAGATTTTATGTATAAGGTAAATCTATTTTCAAATGCGTATTCAATTCGTGTTGATATAAAATTGTTTGGTTGTTTTAAACGTTGGAACATTTTTTGTTTTAGGGTGAGGTAAATGTTGGTCAAAATATGTTGCCAATGTTTCTCAAAACGGCAGAAAGTTTGCAAGTTAGAGGTTTAACAGAAAATAATACATTCAATCCAAAGGTATATTATTATATTGATTTTCAAAATTGATGGTTTCTCGGTGAATTATTTTCGTATTATTTATTAAATATTATTTGAACTATTTTTAGATGGAAGAGAGATGTACACCATTGACTCCAACCGCTGAAAATTTAAGTTCAAGTAATCGAGAGGAACGACCTTTCCCGTCGGAAAAACGTCGTCGTAAAAATAGTTCAACTGGCGGTTCCTCCTTAGGTGCAACGGCCAGCGCTGGCTCCAACAGCTGTGATAGTCCACATCCTCATCCTTTACTATTGCCACCCCAATCACACCCATCACTTCTCGATCCTCCATCTTCGATGCAGAGGCATTTTCGAATCACAGGTATGTTGAAATGGTACAAAGTGGACCGGTATCGTTGTCAAGGTTGAGTTTTTTTAAATTCAATGTATTTTTTTGTATCGCAGATATCATTGGCATATAAGGGAAGTCCGTCATTAGTCAGTAGTCTTAAATTACACAATAAAAGAGGAGCAGACGATGATGTTGGAGGGCGAGAATCTGCAAACACACCTCCTCCTCCGGCTCATTCAGCACCCCCCGCACCGCCACCACCTATTAAACAAGAGACAATTGACACTTCTTATCATCTGCAGTCGTCTGATATGTCATTGGTGAGTTTTCTCTTTTATCGTAGTTATTTTTTTACCTTGTATGATACAATATGTTATGTATTTTTTCACTTTGTTGTAAACATACAAATATGCACGTTACGTTTTTGTTCAGTACATTATTAGACAAATCTACAAATCTGATGAATCGAAAGTCATTTCAATGATTGAAAATGTTTTTCTACGTTATTACAAAAATCATTATTTCCATATTGATTGTATATTCCATGTGATATTTTGTAACTTTTGCCTTGTATGCTTAGTGATTGTTAAATTTTTTTTTTTTGTTTTTAACGAAATGTGTATGTTTATTAACGTCAGAACGTCAGCAATAAGCTAACTGGAATGTGAACAAGTAACCTCTTAATACTTCTACGAAAATATATTCCATTATTTTGTTAACTTCCGATTCAGTTGTAAAAAAATAGTATTATTTTAGCGATAGCACATCGATTTATTAGTAAATTTTCAGATTTTTCATGATATTTTAAGATTTCATTACTAAAGTTTTGCAAATACAATAGCTAAAATAATTTAATCTCAGCTTAAATATCTGTATTTAACTTGGCTTACAATTTCTAATTTTAAAAGGACCAAATATTTTAACCTACTTTATGGAAAAATCGAATGAAAGTTGTATTTGATCAGTGGTCGGGAACTTTTTTCGTGCCAAGAGACAAATCTGGAAGAAATTTTCAAAATTAGCAAGTTTGAGAGCCGCAGCATATGGTTTTCGGATTTTATACTTACAATAAAAATAATGATGTACTGGAAAATTATAAGACATTATCTTCTCAGCATTCTTACTGATGGACAATTAATTACTGAAACTTATTATAATGTTTGATCTACAAAATGATTTTAGAGGTTTTCATGTCCTTGAAGTTGGCTAAATTAATGGGATTTTGTAAAAATTGTGTTTCAAACATTTTTTTGGAATGTTTTATTTCACTTCACGCAAAATTAGGAATGGCAGGTTCCTGACCACTGTATTAGATTATTGTATTAGTTTAATTGTTTTTTGGTTTTAACTTAGAATGTGACATTTATTGTTCAAACCTTGTGTAACTTGACTTTGGAATATATAATAATTATTGCAAAATACTAACTTAACTATGAACACAATTTGAAAAAACGGCTCCAGGTGTACGTAAAAAAGTATGTATGTTTACTATTAAAATTTATTTGAATGTGTATTTTCGCTGCAGGAATGATCTTTTTCTTCTTTGTAAATTTGTACATAAAAAGATTGTTTAAATATGTGTATAAAAATTACTATCACGTGTCTACAGGAAGGAAGGGATCTGCCTTGTCAATCAAAATTTTTAATTATAATACAAATTATGAGAATGTTTCTTTTCACAAATGAAAACAAACATCCTTTTTGATTTTCGAGAGTAAGCAATTCAATTGGTATAAAAAAAAAAATCCTTTCCTTCTTTGTTGACAGACAATTGATTGGGCGAGACTAGGTACTAGCGCAGCGCCTCTCACTCATGAGGAAGAGGTGGGGCAGGCGGCGATGAGGTGGCAGTCTTCTCCTCCTGCCCCACCACAACCCTTCCAAGCTGAAAGTCACAGTACATTGCAGCGGTATCTCACTCAGGGAAGATTATCCGAACCTTCAACAATACCCGTGTCTGCCCAAGACGTCCCCGGCCCCATTAACTATTGCACCGATACGCTCAACCGCCGGGCACGAGCCAAAGACTCGCCACGTCAGGATTCAGTCATACAAACGTCCACGGCCCGTGTTCCCGCAACCACCCGTAAAGGCGGACGCTTTCGCACAAATTGGTTGGAGCAGTTCGATTGGCTGCAGTACGACGAAAGATTAAATATAATGTTTTGTATATATTGCCGTCGGTGGTCGCACGAGCTTCCCGACATTCGCACCTCGTTTGTCGAAGGCAATGGCAACTTTCGTCTCGAGATTGTGAACCACCACGACAAGTGTAAAGCTCACAGACTATGTCGCGATCGTGAGCAAAGAGGTGCTGGAGACGGAGGTGGCGGTCTGCAAGAGGATCCTCGATGAACTATGAATTGTTTTACTATCCACCACACGGTAGCGTGACTGTTGTCATATTATTTGTGCAATATGCATTTGATTGAAATACCTCTTTGGAAAGTTATTTGATTGTTTGATAAATATATTATTTTTAATTAGCGCTTATTTGAATGTATGTAGTAAAAACTAACGTTTCAGTAATGTTCAAATGACTGTCAATTTATCAATTTTGCATTTAGTTTATTTACGCCATAAAATATTTAAATCAAATTACATAATTTAAAGTGATAATCTGTGATTTTGACATTATAAAGTGAATTTTTGATTGAATAGATAAATAATCTTAAGAATTGTATATATCGACCAATAATTCCAAGATTACAAATAATTTAAGCTTAAAAAAAAATCAAATCAATAATATAGTCACACTGTAGCATTGAAATATTACAAGGTAATGAAAAGAATAAAAAAATGTTTGTAACATTTTGGTTGTGATATGAATTAGAATATACATAGTTAACTGTATTTTACATGGTCCTATTATTCAGATATATTTTGCTAATATAAATTATTAATGTTAATGTTATTAATATAGTTTATTTTCATCAATGAATATTGTCGTATTGGGATGCTAAAAAAAATATTACGAGCTTGAAATATGTAATAGTATTTTTAAATAGATATTTATATATTTTTACATAATGCTTGGCATATCCCATGACTTTTCAAGTTGGCCAAATGATTTATATTTACATATTGCATTAAAATTAAATGAAAATGATACATTCATAATTATTGAATAATAACAACACTTTTACCGATGAAATAATTCTGTAACTGCCATATTTTTATTTTAATCAATTCAATATCACAATTTAAATACCATGTATTGATATGAATTTAGAATGATTGTATCAGTTGAATATTATTATATTTTTCTTAAATGTATATTATATATTTAATTTTAAACATTCAAGACTCAATTCAAGGGAAAAAACATTAATTTATTTAATGATTGGTCAGTTTGTTTGTTTTATAAAAATATGGTCATTCAATTAGCAAATACTTGTAAGTCAAAAAAAATATTTTTATATTCATTATTTGATATATTGCTGATGCTTATGTTTAAATTGTAGCACTAAAATATAAAGAAGTAACTTAAGTTAGAATACAATATTACAACATACAATTTGGGAAGTATTAAGCTGTTTTTTACTTTATTCATATCGGATAAAATATTTTTTTCATTATAACCCTAGAAATTTTAATATGGAATGACTGAAAATTCATTTTTAGTGTTACCATTTGTGGTTCAACTTAAATTAGTTTTTGATAACAAATATTCTTAAAATCTTTATAAATCAACGAATTAATATTTTTGATGCATGTTTTAAAAACTGTTATAAAAATTACACTATTTTATTCTATTAGTATTTGGAGGCTCTTTTAAGCTTTTTTACATATTTAACGTATTATGTATATGGGGATTAAAATCTGAAATTAACCTTTTTAAAACTACGTATGTGACATGTAACAACATGCAATTTTGTTATTCTTAACTAATTGTAAGAATAAAAAAAAACATTCCTACTAAACATTTTAAAGGGAAATAAACATGTCAACTGTTAAATTTAAGCTATTTTGACATGGCTACGTTGAAGTTTTTAAATTAATATTTTCAGTGTTGCATAGCATATTTTATAAATACAAGTTGCATAGCATATTTTATAAATACAAGTTGCATAGCATATTCTTATAGGTTTTGTTTTTATAGCAGCTGGCCATTTTGTAATTCAATAATTTATAATAATATAGAAGTAATCACACTAAAATTTATTTTAAAATAGTTTTGATTTTGACATTAATATACAAATATTGTCACAAAATTTATTTGTTAACTGCATTTTTTCGAATTTTTCAATTTGTCAAACATTGATGATATTGTTTGAGATTTGTAGTACATATACGTATGTAGGTACACATATACTATTTTAAAAATATTTCATCTAAAGTTGTTAAACTAAATTGTCAAGTAAAACTGAACACGGTGATGAATAGGTTAATATGAAAAAAACAAGTTACCTTTATAATTTCAGTTGTGTATTAAATACGTGTTTATTACTATATAAATTTTATTATTGATTAAGAAAAAAAAATCGTAATTAAGAAAGAAAATCACTTGCAATTAAAATTTAATTTCTATTGTCATCTGGGTTTGATTGTAAATGCATGTTTCAATTCAGTTTCCCAACATGACATGTCCGATATTAATTCCAACTTCAACTTTAAAGAAGTGTGAGAAAAAAAAATTCTACCTCTGGCCTTTGGGGTTGACACAAATTTTCCTTTTCAGATTAAATAAAATACAATACTAAGAATTATTATAAATCATTTCATTGTAATTTCTATGCATGTAAACATGTTAAAATTTATGAAGTTTTTATTATAGGATCTCAATTGTATAAATATTACAATGGTGATACTTCTGTCAATGAATCATATTTTTATGTGATATATGTAATAAAGATTGATTTGCTATATTCAATTATCTTTTTACTCATACATTTGACTCTTACTAACAAAATATTATAAAGCGATTTATCGGAAAACCAAATTGATTTAAAATAATTGTTAGTTACAGTAACAAATTATTAACATTCAAAATGGAAATAAAATACTAAAAAACCTAACAAATCCATAAAATAATTATAGGTAGTAATATGTAGGAAGACATTTTTTTTATTATTTAATATATAGGTTCAGAGTCAATGTTCGCATCATGCTACCGTGATTATAATGCATCATGCCAAATCTCCTTATCCAATTTTTACACATAAAATCAGATAATACACAAGATGTATTTTGCTTTTGCCATTATTTCAATTAATTGTTTTCTGTTTATGTTTTGTACAAAGTATTCTGTTGGTGGATTTTCCTTCAATACATATTTCAGTATAATTAGTTGGTTAGTGAGAATCTTTCTAGGTTTGCTGAACGTGAAGGGTTTGCCGAATCATTCAATTTCAACAACAATAAAATCATTGAAATCCTCTTTCTTTTATTTTAGGGTCCAACCGATATGTCGTCATTACTCGCATCACATAATTTATCAGACCATACAGACGGTGATCCGATGATACCTACTCACCTTGAGCATTCTGATGCAATGGATGGTAAGATTTTTGTCTCGCTTTTACTCGTCTTATTTTTCCCAATAAATGCATTTTTTTAATAATCATTCATACATACACACACATACCATATTTCCCCAAATAAAATTGAAATAACCCCAAGTATTTGGTAAAAATTACCGATTTTATCGAATACTGAGCTTGCTTATTTCAATTTTGTATATCTCATTGATTTTTAACAAACACTTCTAACTTCAATAGCAAAAAAAGTACTGAAACTAACATTGCTTCTACAATGAATACATGGGTATTGTGAAATTAAATGCTTTCCAGTATTATATGGACTTACTTCAGTCAATTTATAATTCAAGCTTTTTGTTTTGCATCTTAGATATTTGTTATTTATAATAATTTGATGAGTTGAAGAATTATAAATTATATTTTTTTTTATGATGCTTTTGACTTTATTCTAGTTGTGAATATTATTTTACATTTAATACATACAATATCATGTACACACTTACTATAATCACTTGCTTGCATACATATGAATATTGATTTGTGGTGTAGTAATAGTGTATATATAAAATTTGGTTTATTTTTCTTTTGCTAATGTGCATGGCTTTTATTTATTCTTTTATTAGTTGGATTCTGAAGTAGTTTTTAACATTGCTTGTTTTGCATTCATCATTAAATTAAAAACATTGGTATATACATTTGTTAGCAAACATATAAATGTATATTATTTCCGTTTTAGTTCAAATGAGAGCATGGAAATGCTAGATTTTTTTAGTTCAATTGAATTGGTGACGTACCTTTTATTTTACCTAAATGGTGATGAAATCCAAAGTAGTATCCATCATTTTTCAAATACTTAAAATTTAAACTGCTTTTACCAAATACCTCGTTGCAACATAAAAATATATATATATTTTTTTTCAAAATATGAATTTCGGACATATTATATGAAACATACTGCATAATATGGGTGGGTCTACTTTATATTATCTTATAAAATCGATACTGAGCGACAACATAAATATTATATGCTAAATTATTAGTATTTATTTGTTAATTACTGTTGGTTCAGTTTTTACCACGAGATATTATTTTTACTTATTCTTAATTTGTGTATATTTTTTATTAGTTTTTGAATATGAGTAATATTACCGATTTGGTTGTATTTCAAAATTAAACTACTCTTCGTCGAAGTCAAGATGTTGGTTATTTCTTTGATTTTCTTTAAAAAAAATTTACACATACATACATACATATGTAGGTAGATGAACATGCATACAGAAATAACTCGCAATTTATTTATCTTATAAACGATGGTGATTGAAATTTTTGTTATTTTAGTAAGAGCACATACTGAAATATCAGATATCCATGGGATATAATCCATACCAAGTGTGATAATAGTTTGGTAAAGATTGTATTCTTCATTTATCTGATCGTTCAATATGTCTTTAATAATTAAGACCTGGTTGGTTAAATTTCACGGCATGAAGGAGGTAACTTTGCCTAAAAGCGTAAATTGGGGTAGCATTAGGTATTACGTTCTATCAAAGCAATATTTGCCTGATTATTGACTTTTTAAGAATGAAATCGTTAGTAAAATACTGCAACATTTTCTGTAGAAGTATTTGTTTATGGAATTGTGCGAATGCTGATAACACAGCATGTTTTTTAAACATGAACAGATTCAAATGAACGTAATTACATATAATAAACGTTTTAAAAAAATTGCAGTGTAAACATACATATGTATGTATAATGGTAGATTTTTGTGTTTTTTGTATTGGTTTTGTTAATTGGTCACTGTTAATGGAATTAAGAAATTGAGATATTTTTCAGATGATCTTTCAGTTGACGAAAATCATGAGCCTCCTGACTATGTTGGACAAAGGTCTATTTCAAATAATATTAAAAGGGAAAATCGAATTAGAAATGGGTCACTTTTGAAGGTCAATAATATTACGTCTGACTTGCATCCTTGTAAAATATGTGGCAAATCGGTATCAAACATAAGGAAACATTTAAAATCGCACAATCCTGACCAACATCGTTGCCCATTCTGTCAATTGGTTCTCACTCGTTCGGACAATCTCAAGCGACATGTAAAAATGAAACATTTGGAAAAAAAGTTTAAAATTCAGTAGGCAACGATCTCCAAATTTTATTTGCATTTTTTATACGATGAAAATGAGTTACCCAAAATTATTTTGTGATTATTTTTTTTATGTATCATGTATATATCGTGCTCTACAAGATCTCGTATTATGTTTAATTAATTTTTGTTCCTGTGCTCAAATATCACATCATGGTATGTAAGATAATAAGCTTTTGCTTCATTAATTTCCTTTCTATTCAATATATTGAGGATTTTATCGTATTATCTTGTAATTGACCTCAATTTTTTTATCTTGTAGGTCTTCTATCTATTTTTAAACCAAATACCGATTTTATTTATGAATTGATGTTAATATTTGGTGTATGTATTTATTATTTTTAAAAATGTTTCGAGTCTTAGTAATTTTTATACTAAATTGTCAAAATGATTAGTTACATTATCTATTTGCTCAAATGTGCCTTAAATGTAAAAAAGTTCTCTAGAATGGTACTTTTTCTAAAATCTTTACCATATCTTACATACGTATATGCTTAAAATCGTCGATATGTCAAATATGTAATATTTAGTACAAAATTAGATGCTAAATAATATTTAGTT
The DNA here is from genome assembly GCA_022651745.1 of Parapsyche elsis. Classification (NCBI taxonomy): domain Eukaryota; kingdom Metazoa; phylum Arthropoda; class Insecta; order Trichoptera; family Hydropsychidae; genus Parapsyche; species Parapsyche elsis. The sequence continues at coordinate 9,261,833 of JAGVSN010000010.1, forward strand.
TAACTTGTAGGTACACATTAGTTGTGCCTTTAAGTCAAATGTGGTGGCTGTGTTACAATTATTGCTCTGTAGGTGCTTACATTTTTAATACATCATAAAAAACCTTCTGCACTGTCTTCAATAACTGGTATAAATAAAAGCTGGTATACTTAATCCACCTTTAGTTTATTTAATCGACACGTATTAATCAGTACATTTTTGTTGTCTTTTTAAATAGTAGTTATGAATGCATTTTCTTCCATAATTCTCTCTAATTTTTTATATACATACATTACCTACTTTTTTGGTAAGATCATTCATCAAGTTTCATAATTTTTCTCACATTGCTCATTCACCTAATTTAGATTTTGGTTAGAGGAGTAAATTGTAGGCTAATTCTATACCTGTGATAATCATTGCCCACTCACAACTTGCAACTCTTGTTCTAATAAGCATTTATTGCGTTAGAAAAATGGGCTACAATTTCTACTATAATTTGGAAAATTCTACAATAATTTATATTTATCAATTTAGTAGTTTGCCATTTCTAACGTTTTTGGTTAACTTGTATTAATTTGCTCTCAACAATTAAGTAGAAAGATCAGAATAGGATCATTTCGTTCACTTTTGATTTCACTTTGTAAAAAATAATATATAATTTCTTACATTTTTATTTTGATGTATTATAATTATGTTTATTCGATTGAACAATTAAATATTTACACGTTGAAGTGAAATGAAATTCAATTGCAAAATATTATTTTAGAAAGTCATTTGCTGCCATTGAATCATAATATTAGGAAATTTTACATAGATATTTTTTGTAAAATACATTTAATTTAATTTTTAATTATTTATTATTCAACGAGTGCCTTACAAATAATAATTCATGTACCTTGACTTTAGACTGATTTTTTTGTGTAATAATATACTTTTTTAAGTAAATTAGACTTTTAAGTATCTTTTGGATAGTTTAGCTAAAAAAAAAAACGGCAAGTCGTTTGACATGTTACCTCATCCATATTTATTGTTAATAATTTAATTTTGATGTTCCTTTTTTTTATACACATTAAACTATTACTTCTTCATTCTTGTTTTACTTTGCTTCTCATTTTTAATTCATCCTATTGTATTTATTTATACACACATTCTTCAAACTAGCTTTAAAAAACTGTTTTAGACTAGCATGAATCTCATTATTAAAAAATTATGTGGTATCAAAGATGTGTCCAACAGGCTAATTTTACTTACGCACATATATCCATATAAACACATACATACATTGTAATGTTTATAATTATGTATTGTTATATAATTATGTATATTAAAAATTGAACAAAAATTCCTACCGGTCTGTCTCTTCACACTCTCATTTTTATCTGGCTGTTGAATGCTTACACTCGTATAACAAAACAAACAACCATTAATTTTCTTTTCGAGGGAGGTGGCATCATTTTTTTATAAACACACAAGGTACACTTTTGACAATCATTTTTAACATTACCATCATTGCATGCTTTCATTTTTTTTAATTTCCGTCAATATTCGTCAATTTTTTTAAAAAATTGCGTTAAAAACTGCTTTCAGAATGCTTTAGTAACTTATACATAATATTAATTATTAACAATATTTTTGATAATTCTGTTTTCAATGACAAATATTTCATGTCGGAAAATGTGCCTTTTTTGTATAGAATAGTAAAAAATCTAACTGATCCAAATATTTGTCAACAGAAAAGTCATATATTTCTCCATTAAATTTATTAGTCAATTTTGCTGAATAAATTTGATTTATGTAAGACCTTCATCAATACCATTTGTACCGGGGGAACCATCATATGGATTAAAATACCCAAACAAGTAAACCAAAACGTTTATGAAATCGACGAATAATACAATTTTTTGTAAATACCGATGGTTCAAATATAAATGGAATATTTTTTTATATTCAACGCCAACCTTCCAGTCTAGAATACAATTAGGATGGGTGTATCTGTATCAGACGATTCCACAAATCGACAAATTTTCTCACCCATAGAGTGAAAATCCTATTCAAACTGACTGACTTTGTAATTTGACGCGGGACAACCGATCAAAGTGTATCGAATGTTCCTCTATACACCCGATTCTCTTTTCGCACGGGGGATACGTTCCATGGACTACCGTGTAAAAAAAACTATCAAAAATAAATCAAATTTATTTTTTATTTATACATAAAAATATTTTCATAAATTACATAATGAAGTAATAAATTGATATGGTTTTCGATTTAAATTAAATTTAATGTAAAAAAAAAATTCATTCAGTGTCTACTGTTTTTTTTTTTAATTTTTTGTAACCGTGTTAAAACAAAAAAATAGTTGGTCCGTTTTCCTGGACCGTGTTATTTCAAAAACCGTGCAAAAAGAGAATCGGGTCTATATCTAAAGATAAATCAGACATTCGTACGAGTAATATTTTCATCAAACTTGCCACAGCACATCCGGCACGGTACAGATACATCTTTACCACCGCAAGTTGATTGTAATTCTCGGTTTGAAGGTACGCGTCTGTCTAAAATTCCAGGGTATATTTGAACCGAGTAGGTATAATAAGTTTTTTTTGGTTTGGGAGTAGCGACGTGGGGCGTGCTGGTTGAGCTGGTATGGTGTATGTCCCCCCGGCGATGTATTGATGTGGTGATGTATGTGGGTGGGCAGTGATGTGTGTGTGTTGCAGGCTCCAAGGGTTGGCACATGCGGCTGACATTCGAGAGGGTGGCTGGTGCGCTGAACCTCCACCGCTGTAAACTGTGCGGCAAGGTGGTGACCCACATTCGCAACCACTACCACGTGCACTTCCCCGGTCGCTTCGAATGCCCGTTGTGCCGTGCCACGTATACTCGCTCGGACAACTTGCGCACTCACTGCAAATTCAAACATCCTGCGTACAACCCTGACACGCGTAAGTTTGATCCGCCTCCGGCTCCCGGGCTCCTGGCTTCGCCGTTGCACCACGCCCTCGACTGATCCTCCCTGCTGTGGCTGGGCTATGACGCGCTATGATCCTGCCCTGCTGCCGCCAATTATGCGCGCCATTTGACAGAATCTCAACTAGGTGCACTATGAAACTTTATACGAGGCCTTCTATAGAGATGGAAAATTAAATTGGATTGTGATTTTAAATGGATATTGAATAGATATGAAAAAATTTTTATACAAATGTATTTACGGAGATTGTTCTATATTTAAAAAGTGAAATTTTATTGTCATATTTAAACATTTTTTTTATTTATCTATATAGATTTTTATTAGTGTTGATTTTTTACGTGAATTCTAATAAATTATGATATTTGAATTTTTATATATATACATATATACATAGTATGGGCTCGACAAATTGCGCCAATGTCCCTCTCGCCGACTAATTTACCACATAATATAATATAAAAAGTGCATTAGTTACTCTAAAAAAAGTTTTTATTATAATACTACTTATAAACCTTGTAGAATAGTGTGAATATTTTTTGTCAATTGTATTTTTAAATATGTAGCACTGATCGCTAAAATTTTTCCCGCCCACTACGTCTTACTCGGGCCGTTCTTTCGTTTAAAAACGTGGTTCACATTTTTGAACTGTAGTGTTTTGACCAAATTTAGCAACGCCTGTCAATTTCAGGCATTACATATAATAAACGAATCGTAATATCACATCGCCGGCGGCGAGAGGGTATTTGTCGAGTCTTGTATATTTATAGTCATACGAGTTCTACGTAGAAGCAGCTTTATTGTTTATTACATTTTTTTTTCTGTTTTATTGTTTATTTCTTTATTTACACTGAATGATTGTGTTCATATTATTACCTATTTAGTGATTATGAATATATACAATGTGATCTTTCAGGTGAAGGTATACCTGCCTGAGATATGTAAGTTTAAATGAACACATCTTCGATTAAATGGCATTATATTAAATATTGGCATTATACGATTGGGACTAACCTAGATATTAATATTTAATATTAAATTCAGTTATATTTTAGCTAAATTTAGGGTGGTACGGTAATCAAATTGTGATATATTGGAATGGTGCTACAGCCTAAGAGTGAACACAGCGGATTCAAGGGAATCCTCTGATGTTGGCGTATGGCCGACTGTTGTAGATAGATAAATGTTCGCATATGTTGATTTGATCATTTATATATAGCGGGCTATGATTATATCATTGATTGATACATACTCTGTGCAATATTACTAGTTATTTAATTTTTAACCAAACTAAATGTTATCTTAACAATTGTCTAAAATATTGCGTCTACCTGATTTTTTTTTCTTATAAGTAATTTTTAGTTATTAAAAGAATTGGGTTATGGTTAAATGAAGCTACTAGTTAAGTAACAAAGATATAAAGAATTCCCATACCTCTGCAGTTTTAAGAATTTTTAATTATTAAACATATATATATATTTAAATGTTATATGTAGATTTTATGTTGTTACACAAAGTCAATTCTGTTTAATTTATATCCCAATTTTAATTTATATGAAGTGCAATTTTGTATTGCATTTACTCCTGCATTTATCTGTTGTATTTATTACTAATTTACATTAAATTGTGGTATGTTACAAATACTGTGTTGTTATTATATTAAGTTAAATAAAACCCAAACTTTCAATACAATGTTTTAATTTCATTTCATTCAAATTCGATTCGTCCACTTCCAAAAATTTTACACCATACGATATTTTGAACTCACTGTTGCTGTAGATTTGTTATCGACAGTTATAATTTTGCATGTTCAGTGTTGCCAGATTTATATTTAGTTTTTTTCCCCTAAATGTACCAGTGTTTCAAAACTTACGACATCATCAGCACTCTTCGGTAGAAATCGTTTACTCCGAGAATCAGAATCAGTCACCTTTTGAAACGAAGTTTCTACACAATACGCTGTAATTGCTCAATCACTAACCGACTCTTGTAAGCTTTAGTTGAGCGTAATGTTTAATTTTACTTACAATTATAAAGTTCAAAGATGAATTTTTTCAATTAGGTACACTGCTGAATATTACAAGTTGATCAACTCCACACAACTATTGCTAAAAGGATCATTGAACTATTGAAGTATCTCATTTTCTTAACAAATGTCTGTCCGTAAAAATGTTACTTAACAGTTTACTTAGCTGCTTATTTTATTTATCGCATATTATAGAGTGCTTTCTATTACTTAACAGTTTCTTCTCAATGTATGTCAATAAATACGCATACGTGAATATTAACGCAGTTAACAATTTTATTTAAATTTTTTGCTGAACACACTGAATTACACTAATGATTTCAGACATATTTATATTATTATTTACCCCTTTTTTTGTTGGCATGATAATATTATCACTTATACTTTTGATTAGATGTGCTGACTGTTTTCGTGTGTCTTAACAGCTCTCTTCTAGACATGTATTATTTCTATCAAACTCAAATCATTGCATGTTTTATGTTGACTGTGCATAACATACATTGTTTGCAATGTGCTGATGCCTACAAATTATAACTCATTTCACAATGCCCTCACACAAAAGCTGAAAAATTCATAAACGAAGATAATAAAAAAGACAAATACTTAAGTAAAATTTATTATTTCATTAAAAAACAATTTATTATGATTTTTTAAATCGTAAACTCAATCTATTGAAGTAAAAATGTTAATGTGAAATTTGCAGATACAATTAGTTCTCCACTATCGTATCACAGCTTGTTTACCGCTACCAACAACAGTTCAGCAATGTGGAAGTGCAAGTCTTGCGGTAAAGAAGTCACAAACAGATGGCATCATTTCCATAGTCACACAACAGAAAGATCTTTTTGCCCACATTGTCCCAGTTCTTACAGCCGTATCGATACGTTACGCTCTCACCTGAGAACTAAACACGCCGTCAGTCGATTCTTGAGAAATTAAATCAACCTTTCATCATGTATTGTAAAATATTAATCATGTATCTACTATTTGTCCCTGTTTTAACTTCGCGCCCATGGTGGGATCAGTATAATATTTTAGTTAATTACTGTGATCTTAAAAATATCCTACATCTGTACGACAGATCAGTTGTGAGCTTTGTGTAAATGTTGTCTCTGTATAATTATTTACCTTGGATGAGATATTGATGTGGTTATTTTGTGAGTTAATCAAAAAAATATATGTTCTATACTCTATAGAAACCAATGAGTCCAATGTATTGATGAAAAAAAAATGATGATAGGAATGCAGAAACTGTTAAATTTATTTGACGATTGAGATGGAGTGAATGATTAAATACCTAAAATAGTGTACTTCGTTTTATTTTAATATGTACAGTTTAATACCGGTTACATTGTCAGTCAATTTTAAAATATTTTCAGCGTTAGGGATATTCATGTTCACGGGTGTAAATGGGGCATTGATGTAGGATCTCATTAATCTCGCGTTAATCAAAATCTTAAATTTTATAAGGAATTGCTAAAAGGGAATGCGGAATAGTCTTAAAATCATTTATTGTTTAAAATTGAACAATTTCAATGTTCATTTTTCCTTTGCAAAATTAACACTAATATTTATAAATAGTCCTTACCTGACAAATTATAAGAATCAAATTTGACTTAAAGTATTGGCGACTAAGAATATGTCGCAATTAAATTAAATTTAAAAAAAAAAAAATATTTGGAACGTTTCCAATCGTTAAAATTATATTTTAAATTAGAAAATGGCTGTGACGAAGAAAGAAACACGAATTGTATTGAAAATATATGAAGTGTTTCAGTATTATATTTTTGTTATACAAAAGTGGACATGGCGATGATAAGAGTCTTGGGTTCCGATGGAGTATTGTATTGTGTAATGATTTAATGATATATATTAGAATGACTGACTTTTGGACGAAAGAATAAAACTTGACTGACATATTGTTAAGGTTTGTAATTAAGATATTTTTTTCTATTCTCACGATCTCCAATGTAAATATTATGAAAAAAAAAAATAAAGTATTTTTATTCACATGCGTGCTTCAAATATTCCTTAAATAGTCAAACACTCGTACAATCTTATTCAGCTACAGAGAATGAATGCTGATCTTCAGGATTAATTGTGGAGTTGTAGGAAATTTTTTTTATAATTTAGATAGATGCTTTTCTTAGAAAATTTATGTTTATCTTTACTCAGAGAAATTTCATTCAAACTAAAGCGACAATGATTATCCAGTGAAAGGTAAAAATGTTCGAAATGATGATTGAAATGGAATTGCTTACTTATGCCCCTCAATTTACTTGCATTAGACACATTCTATGAATTAGCATTAAGACAACCACATTGTGAGGTTAGTTTTACAAAAATGGTTCATGAGATAGTTAAATTCCAAAATAAGAGACAGGATACTATAATAGTTTAAATATTAATATCTAATTTAGAAAAATATTCGATAAGATAGAACTGGAACAGACGAAACGCTAAGCGTTTGTCGTTTGACGTTTATCTGTCATCTGTCACTATTTGGCCAAAAGTCAAAATGATATGGCCATACTCGATGCAAATGTCAAAAATTGTATTTTACTCTTTTAAAATACTTTTAAACGTTCCACAATTTAAAATATGAGATTTATGTGTAACTAATTTAAATGTATGTTTCTATGAATATTTTACCAAAAGAGTGTATTTGAAAAGATACTCACTTCACGTCCGATATCATAAAAATTTAAATTAGGAAATTAATATAAACATTTTTGACTTTGACATATTTGTAAATAACTAATCAATATGTTTTTTTTATCAAAATTCACGGTGTATTTTGGCTTTCAGTTGTAATATTAATTTTTGCAATTTGCTTCAGTATTTTTCAGAGGTAAATTGAAAATGTAAAATATGTAAATGTAAATATGTTTGTAAATTTCCACTTAGTCAATTATTACTCAACTATGACATTTTAATGATAAAGTGAGTTTGTTCATTCATTATCAAACAAATTGTAATATTCTGTATAATGTTTTATCACGCTTAATGAAAACACTATCATAGATAATCAATTTGTGTATAATATTGAAATACATATACGTATGTACAATGTATGTATAATACTTACCAATTAATAATCTTGCAATGATAATATTTCGTTGTGATGATACATATATCGATATATCATTATCAGAAACTTATTTACGGCTAAATACATAAATTTAGAATATGAAATATTTATAAAAGGTATTCTTTTACCTTTACCTGTCTTTTTTCTAAATTTCTTTGCACAATTATAATTTTAAATATATTAAATATATATTAAATAATCTGCTTTTTCACATAATGAATATATTAATCTTATCAATTTCTGTCAAATGTTTCTACATATATTGGTGTGTTGATGTAATACAAATATTTGATCGTAAATTATTTTTATGCAACACATATATCATTGAAAATGAATTGTGGATGCTAAATTATTTATTATACGGTGGTTACCACATTTTGAGGATTAAATCCCGGTGAATATAAACCCTCCATAATTTATAAATGTATTTATTATTGTAATGAGTGATAATTGCGATCTCTATTATATTTATAAATGTTGACTCAGTGTAAAAATTTATCTCTCAAATTTATTATCAAAATTTTTGATTTTTCATATCGGTGTTCGCTCGAATCTTAGGTGTTACGAACTATATTTGTAAAACAATTTATGATCGTATTTAATCTATTTTTGGTGCTTAAATCGTTGTAATTGTGCTGCAAAATTAAATTGTTGTAAATTTTCATCAATGTCAAAATTTTAATATTTTAATTCCAATACATTTGTACATTTTGGAATTATTGAGATAATTCTCTGCATTGAATTATGAAAAAAATGTACATTTTTACCAATCAATTGATTTAATATTTATTATATTACTACATATTTGAAATTTATGCATATTTTTGTTGCAACTGTTTGGATGCTATTTTAAATTGTAGTTGTAAACATGTTGGAAAACATATACATACATATAATACATACATGTATGATCATAATATTATCATACTTGAATATAAAATTCGCATCCAAAGGTAAAACGCTTGCACTGCTATGCTAATAAAATAAAAAAACCTGTATGTTAATAAATGTATATTTTTGTATAAAAATAAAGCTATGATTACACAACTTATGCATTATTTTACAATCAAAAAATACTGTTATTTTATTAACAAATTTCAGCGGTTGTATTCCCAGTGAGCCAAAGTTTTTTTTCATGGTATTCAAATCACATGACATTTTTACATTCGAATTTTATTTTTGCTATTATTTGTGTTAGCGTGTAATAAATATGCAATCGAATTGACTAGAATTTAAAACACACAAACATTTTAATTTTTTAGTTTATATTATGAAATTTAGATTGGCACACATTTTTATCATAATACTATTGTTATCTAAAATAATAATTAAGTATAGAATTGGCTGATTATACACATAAAATTAATATTAAAGTATTTACAAATTTGAATCTTCTGACAGAAATTTAGGTTGTTTATGAAGATATTTTTAGATGTAGGTACATATGTACATATGTATGTAAATATATAAATATTTTATATATATGTAGAATAAGTGCAGAATATCAATAAATACAAGAGTATAGGGTGAGTTTGAGCTTAGACCGCTGAAAGGTTATTTCTTATTGCACTCCACGAACATTATACGTAGAGCTTTTGAATAAATTATATAATAAAATGAATTAATAACAAATTACATAATAATTATTGCACATATAAAACAAGGACTTGAATTAAATCAAACCGATTTATTTTTTTGTTGTTTTTTGTTTTAACGCGGATTTTCTTTCCTTGCATTAAAAAGCACTCACAACTACAAAAACTGTAATTATTAAAAAAAAAAACAACGAAAAAGTGAGATCTTAGATAGAAAAATAAGCATTCCATTTTTTAAAAATTTCATCTCATTATAAATTACAGCTTTACGATTATAAGTCTTACCATCTCAACCCTTAAATAATTTAACTTATTTTTAATAATACACCACTGCACTGGGGAGGAAATTTCGCACGCATTTGACAATACTAAACGTGCACGCTTTAAGCACTTTAAGCGCTTACTACAAATAAATACATACAAACACAAGACAACGTCCTCATACATTTTAACAAGAATACACAAAAGTTCGATTTTTTTTAGAATGAATTAAATCAATTTCCATACGGCGACAATGCTCCACTCATACCCGACGTTTTAATTTCAATGACATCAGCCTTTTCAGTCTCGAGTATAGTTTCTGGCTTTAATACTTTCTTTTTCTTCTTCATTTTCTCCTCCATCTCTTTGTATTTGATCGCCAAGTATCTAAGACAACAAGCATACACTTTTATAATAATATATCTATATGAAGTAGATGAAATACAAATATTGTTGAACGTCAGCATACTTATCTACGAGTGGACCACTATAGTCTTCTGGGAACTTGGGAGAATATGGCAAAATGTATTTGTAAAGCCTTTCGTTCAACACATACAACTGAGTAGTCGTTGAACACTTGACGTTGAACCACCAGTCGCACGTGAGAGCCACTTGACTGAAGATGGTTCCATTTGGACATAAGAAAGATGCTTGTCCACCGTTCAGATCACAATAATGCCACACCTATTGAAAAAACCTTCCATTTAAATAATCCAAACGTGAGACATCGGATTGGAAACCATATTGAAATTACTCACCTGACACTTAGTTTCGGGATCTCCGAAGAATCCTTTGTACCTCTGAGCTTTACAGTCGAAACTTGTCTTAGGTATTATCGAAATAATCGGATAATCAATTCCAGGACGTCCTGGTGTTCCGCCTACTTCATCTTCATCAGACGGAAACGTCTGAGAGCTTTCAACGCCGTGCGCAGGTTGTTCAACTACGTGCTCTTTAAATTAATTGATTTCATTTACATATTTAAGAAACTTCATTTGAATTTACAAGTATGCAACGTATAATAAATCGATTATTATAATCGTAAAATGAAAAATTCTACATACCAACTTCTAAGTCTTGGGATGGATACTCGTGTACTAGTGGCGTAACAGACGCCTTGGAAATACTGACAGGTTTGACAGGAGGCAACCTAATCCTGTGTATTCCCGTGTTGGAGTGGCCATTGGTCAATGGTTTAACAGTTGTCTGGAATGGTATGGGCGTGCTCAAGATGGGTCTTATCGACGAAGAGTCCACGTACTTTTGACTCTGTTTCAACGAGTTCAATATTTGAACGAGAGCTTTTATCGACGAGTCGATATTGTCGGCTGTGATGATCTGCGGCAGTGAGTTGGACTTTTGAAGACTCTTGAGAATCTTGGCAAGATTGTTCTGTTCGAATTGGTCACTAGAAGAAGGTCCGTAGTTTATATGAGCTAGATCTACTTCGGTAGTTTGGGTGATGGGTCTTTTAGTTGGACGCGTCTTGTAACGCAACGTTGGTTTCCTTGTAGTGAAAGCTTCAGGACTGTTCAAATATGACGATTGCGGAGAATTGTAAGACGCAGGAGTAATGTAAGTATATTTTGGACCGTAAGTTGTAAATACTGATGTTGGAAATATCGGCTTGAATCCAGTTTCCGTCGTGGGAACTACAACTTCTGACGGTTTTTTCAAAGCGTATTTTTTCAGCAGTTTATTGTCATCGTCTTCGCTCTGAGATTTGACTCCATTCGATGTGATTTCTATTTGTGGCGACACTGAAAATTTGTACAAACTGTCGTACTTTTCAGCGTTGCTTGGCTGTTGGTAATGTTCTGGATTTACGGCCACTGGTATCGGTGTGGATTTTTTATCATCGCCTGAAAACGGTATGTAGTAATCATCGGTCGAATCAAACTCTGGAACGTGCACTGGAGGCGTTTGCTCGTAAGGTATTAATTTGTACTGTTGGTGAAGTTCTTTTATCGGATTTGAAAAGTAATTCAGATTTGAAAGGTCGCCCGTGTTGTAAATGTCGGCAGACACTTTGACAGGTACTGGAATTGGCCGTTGAAAATCGTAAAGGTTGGTTTGTTTAGGAGGTGCTCTCATTATGGACTGTATTGGAGCGTACTTTGCATCGGATCTTAATGATGTCGGGTTGGATGCAAAATTGGAATTTTGGTCTGGTAAGTAATCTTGTATGATTTTGCTGGGATAAGCGGAGGCAATGTTGAACTGCGACAATCTGTTTCCTTGATAGCGAGGTATCTCGTTGTATTGAGTTTGGGAATTTCCGCTTTGAGACTGAGGCAATACAGCTACCTTTTGTAATTGAACTTTTGATATGAAAGCATCGTTCTGGGGTGAGCTGAAGTCGTTCGCCAAGTAAAACGTCATGTAAGGTATGAGACGTCTATATCTTTCATTTACAGGTAATTGTGTCGAATTTAAATAGTTCCTCTTGACTGATTGTTCTGGGATTGTTCTCTTCTGGTAGTTAATTGGATTGATTGGTACAAATCCGCCGAACTCTATACTCTTCTTGTCTATCGATAGCATTTTGCGTTCGGGACTGTTTCCATTGGAAGATATTGATATTGAACTCACGTGCGAAACGGCTGAAACATAAACAAATATGATTTTAATACTATTTACATTTTTTAAATACAAAACACCGAAATTAACGACCTCGACTCTATGAGAAGTGGACTTTCGATACACGCCCGTGAAACTGTGGAACGAGGTGATCATTACGAACGTGTAACATTGACCAAATGGGTCTTTCCTTGCATTGTTAAAAGTTTCGAACATTGAATGATATGAAAATCAAAAATGTAGGTACCATAACATTCACGTATTTGCTTTTGTTGAACGCGGTCATATTTTAGGTAGGTAATTTACTAACGAAACAATAATATTATGTGTTTGTGTGCTAAGTTTTCAGTGAAAGTACTTTTTCGCTCAATTTTTCCTATAAAAAGCAATATTTTTGTTGTTAAATTGTCGAAAAATTTAATGCAACCTCGAGGGCAACGTCTAACTAATGAGTGCTATTTGTTATTGAGGTAATTACGGTGTAAAACAATTTACTATTAGATCACGAAATAATTCTAATGTGCACCTGTATTTATTACCTATGTACATACATACGAAAATTATTTTACAATTAAATACACTGCAAGTATTTGATATACATTTCTAATTTTATTCCGTACCAGATATTTAATAGGCCTGTTGGAAATTATCTATTTAAAAAAATTGTATTGTTGGTATTCATATTTTTGTCTTAAAAAAGTACACGTAAGCGCTAATGAACTAAAAATGTTATACAACAGTATTTCATATACACATGCTGTCATAATAAATACTATATTTTTTGTTTATGAATGAAGGTTGTTTTAGAACCATGTGTAAATAAACACATTGTCGTGTTGTCGTGTATCTTGCTATTGTGTATTTTTTATACAAAACCTACAGGTATGATTCAAATCGCATTGTTCACAAAACACATTAATAATTGACCTATTATTGACTGTTAAACAAACCACCATGTTGGTTTGATTGAATAGATACTCACAATGATGTTAAAATTTGCATTAATAATATTTATTTACATTGGGTTTGAAATATGACCGTTCATCAATGTCTTTAAAGTAAAAATTTTCTTATTATTTCGTTTTTATTTGAAATGCTTCCATTTATTTCTTAAAATTTTTCGCGTAAAAAGTAAAGGAAGATTGGTTTTTCGTGTGCATAAAAATCCAATAAAAACCATGTATTGTTAATCTGATTCATGTGCTTTTCTAATGACTACCACGTAGTACTTTCATCTTTGTTTTCACACCATTTAAACATGAACGCATCAATTAAACGAAAGTATACCAGAAATTGTAAAATACGATATATCGAAAACGAAATCTTGATGCATTTTCGGCTTTTACAGTCCGCAATGTAATACCGCTACTTAAATGAGAAAGACATCTTACCCAAGTGAATATGTTGCTTTCTCTTCGACATTCTAATCCCGTCGAATGCGTACCGATTATACTTATCAAAACAGGAATTTGCAAGCGCGATAGTAGAATAAATAGATAGTAAATTAAAATAATAAATAATCGATAGCACTCAATGGAAAACCGGTCGTTTACAACGCGTTGACATTTCTTGCGTAACCCTCTCGATACATTGTTTACTTTGACAATATTTTAAATGGTTTTTTTTTCCGTGATCACCGAGATTTTCTTCCGCACAATTGAACGACCTTCACCGCATTCGCGAAAGAAATTTTGAAAATTTCATTGTTGTCGGGAAAACAATGAGCAAACGTTTTCTCGCATCCGAGACGCGTAAATATATTTCGCATAAGCTACCCCGTATTCCGGCTCTCGAAAGTATGAGAATTGCGTATCAGAATCCGCGGAAAAAAGTTACATTCAATTAAGGTTACGTCTGTCGAAGTAAAATTGTGAGAAAAGACAGTCACAACAATAAGAAGATAACAATATCACCATTCTCCACGCAAACGCACTTTCCGTCTACGAAAATAATTCAACATGACCACAGTTTAACAAGTCGATATTTTCAATGCTAATAATTAATATTTTTTACTGTTGATTTAAAATACAATAAATATAATAAAGCTGATATATCTAATTAATATTGAATACGTTAAAAAAACCAATTTCCGATATGTATTGCTACATTCCTTATACCATTTTATATAATGAAAACGTTTGTATGCACATAAGTAGGTAAGTACATACATATGTACATACATACTTATATGGTGCGATATGCATTTTTTCCGAACAATTGTATCGATCTGATTGCCATTCGTGCTAGTTGCCAAACGATTCCAATTACGCGTCGGAATTTAACGCAATTTTCGAAATGTTATGATAATACTAATACAAAAATCTTGTTCCTATTACCAATATGTGGGAATATCGTATTATGTGTGCATTTTTTCGGCAATAGTTATCGAAATCGCGCAATAAACACGCGATTCGCTTATGCAACGAACGATTCCTGCGGTGGATTTCACTATGTGGATACTTTCAAAAACCTTGCAGTTTATACGACTGGATCTGGATCGTCACGTTTTGCATTTTTTTTATTGATGATTTAGTCGACGGTGTTGCAGACACGTTCTTGTTTAAACGTGGTACCTTTAACTGACATTCGTTACATCTGAAAGCCTCGTTTACCTATACGACACCCAACAAGTCGAAAGCTCTCAATGTCAATGCAATAAATAACTTATTGTCATATAAAATTAAAATCTTAGAATGGCTTTACAGTTTTCAGTGACGGAAACGAGAGCGCTGACATGTAAAAAGTTAGTATTGTTTTAAAACTTTCAACTGATTTGTATGAAAAAAGACAAGTTCGCTATACGAAGAGGCGCATAGAAAATACAACAAAGACATTGATCTAATGCGTTATTGTGACACGCGTGAAAATGCATCACTCATATCATATCAATCTATTGTATTAATTGGTTCAGTGCGTGAAAATAGAAAATTGTCGGAGGATTTCACGTGATTTGGGGTCATCATTAGTACATTAACAAAATATATATGAATAAAATTGACGTTATGAATAATTTATTTGCATCGTATAATGCACTTGGGAATTTATTGTTATGTTTGAAAGGCGAGAGAAAGAAAAAATTGAATTTTAACCGTCAAAGCGTAATATATTATACGTAAATTGTATCTTGCATACATCATTAACATTACACTGAGTGCAAAGTCGATTTGTTACACTCGTTTACAACTGTGATCAATAATTTCCGGGAATGCCTATCGTCAACTTGACTCTCACATAGACTGGAATCAAAACTACTAAGTTTACGTATTGAATTCCGCATTGAATAACATTGTCCTAGTTTAAAATGTATTGTAAGTATAGTACGAGATTACCATTATTCAACACTCGACCACAATAAATTTACAATGGGCTTAGGTAGGTATGTGTTTGCTTTTTACGTATTACCGAGTAATAACTATATAATATATAATATGTACAATGCATCCGGTACAATTTACCTACAAAACCAAAGCGTGGTGAGTTTAGTTCAGACTTAAACATATTTAAGATTGTGTTGTAAGTTATTAATGTCATTTTCTTTCAAATTGCATTCTTGGTCAACGAAGCACAACTTATGATGGTTCGTCATTATATACTCAGACTAGACGAGGAAACCGAGTCACATTATGTCATTTTGCGCTAATTATTAATGATGAACAATCTTGGACAATCTTATTTTGAACAAAACGCGGATACGGACGCCTTCCTCATTTAGTTAAATGCACAAGTGCATAATCAATAGCCCTGTTGCAGCTGTGGACAACACTGGAGAATGGTAACGAGTTACTAGTGTGTATGCTATCCACGATTTTAGCTTTCTATGACTTGGTTTTCCTTGAAGTTAAACGAATAGATACATAGATATCTTGTATATGCTGAAAATTTCAACATTGTTTCTTATACCTTTATAAAATTGAATCTTAAGTGTGCACTTGGCAATTGAAAATAGTAGATAAAATCAGAATGTTTTCAATGATGGGTGAGAAATGACAATCACGTTTTTGCCATAAAATTTTTGCCAAATACTATACTAGAATTTTTTTTCGGTCAATCGATAAGTAAAAGTATACCTCTTTGTCCCACGATTACATCAACGCCATGTAAATTATTGTGTTTTTTTAACTTTTCCGAAAACAAAATATGAGAACACGTAAAAGCGAAAGTGTTTTCGTTGCAAAATAAATTCAATTGTAGAAAGTAATAGTTTTAGATGATGAATATTGATCGGAAATATTATTTTTTCTTTCAAAAAAAAGGAAAGGATAAGCATTGGCGTTGCTCTAAACTTGCTTGAACTAAATGCATGTTTCATAATGTAAAACAAAATTTAAAGCGATAGAGAAATGTATCATTTTTAAGACAGCTAAATTTACAAGCCAATGATTAACGATATCCTTAACACTTTTGCTTTATTTTTTAACCATTTATGCTCGAGATAAAAAACAATAAGCCGAAATAAATAATACGATTAAAAAATAGACACACATCTCCGTTCACATTTTGCAACGAGAACGGATACGATGACAATAATTATTGTATGTCTTAAAACTTGTTAAAAAACAAATGCTCCACAAATTACTATTCCATTTAATTTTTTCGTCAAAAAAAAAAAGCAAATGTAGAGCAAGGTTAAATACACTCACACAAACACATAACATTAAACATACTTCAATTAAAATCGAAGCAAAATGCAACTGCGCGTGCAAATTGTGCAACATACACCGCTTAAATTGCACCAATAAAAAAAATCACCAGAGTCAAAACAAAGCATTCAAAGGTCTACGTTTAACAAAAAAAAAACCCGAAACATTTAATCAATAGAACAATTGACCGATATTGCACAACTCTTAGTTCCCCGCACACACGAGCACTTGATTTCCATACGTTAATGGCCTACAAACTACATAAATGGATAATTGTGTGTGCTTCTTTATGCTTTGCAAAAGTTGATTGAACCTTCGGCAGTTATGTACATACATACATATGTACGTGTACGTGGTTAAAAATTATTGCACATTGTTGCGGTCAAATGGTTAATTAGCTAGCTGTTATACAATTGAAATAATCGTTACGTGGTATGCACATTAATTTGTGATTTATATATTTCACGATCGACTTTACATATATAGGCAGAATCTATAATTTTCACATTTTCATATTATGAAGCAGTGTAGCGTGCGTGATGTAACGATGATACTGATTAATCAAGATTACAAAATTTTTAATGCTAATTTGCATACAATTACAATATCTCACAATAGAATGAGCTACTTACTGACTGTTAAAACAAAAACATGCAATTAAAACATCACAGCAACTCATATTATATTGTTATTATTACTACTATAATTATAATATACAAGTAACTATCCGTTGACAGTGTCATCGGGTGGTTATCATTTATCTACATACACATATACCTGTAGTGTATTTAGTAGTTCGAAATGTAGCAAAAATGCGAGTCTTTCGCGCTACCCGTGCCGCACCTTGCGCTATTATATATAGTAATTGACGAAATCGTCTGCCTGCCTGGGTCGTTGCGGTCAAGCTAGCATTGCCAACAAAACAAACAAAAAAAAATTGGCAGTGTGTTGATAACAAGCCGCTTTCTGTCAAAGTTGTTTCTAGTCGACAATGCTATTTTATGGCTATATGTACATATGTAGGTACATCCTTTCAATCAACGGTGCACTATACAATTGTTTCACGTACTGTCAAACGGGCTATGAGCTATACTGCTATTGTACAAAAAACAGCGAGCTGGGGGGTAGGGTTAGAATCCACCGTCATATGACGGGCAAACTGGATAGTTAAAAAATATGTATCTACATACATACGCACATATGTACATAAATATGTGATTTAACATTTTTATTTATTTTTTAACTACGAATTACCTAAATTGTCAATGTCACGTACTATGATTGACATTATATAATATATTATATATATTGTGCGGCTTTGCATGACGTTTTCAGATCTTATCAGTACACATCTTCCTCGTATAGAATTTCCATGGTATCATTACGCCACATTGTTCAGACGCGTTGATGGTCGAACGGCCAAGCGACTCATGCTCCTTTGTGTCTCTTTCACTTTCATTTTTTAAACCACGACTTCTTGTCCATGACAACAACGACATCATAATCGTGATACTCCAAACTATTCTAAAATGGATACCAAAGGCGAAGGGTACAGTAAAAGGCCAGGGAAAATTATTTAGAATGCTTCAAAGTTGCAATCGAAAATGTACATTAGTATGTATGTATAGTGTATACTGAATTGCAAATTTTGTTATTCTTCGTTTTCTTAAATTAAAGTATGTTGAGTAATCTATAAATATCTTAAATGTGCCACAATTATTCCTCTCGGCGATTAAGAAGTGCATTCCGTTGCATGTCGGCGACTTGTGAAGCAACTTCGATTGCATAACGAATATGCACACGCACAAGAGGTGCACAATTACAAAGAAAAATGCGTCCACTGAATAGTTGACACCCGCTTCCCAAATGTGCACATTTTAATGGTCATTGTGTTTATAAAAGGTGTCTTGCCATCTAAGAGTTTGGTAATAATAAATTGACGATAACCAACAGATGTTGCACTCATTGAGTTTGACATATTTTTTTGCGTCGTAAAGTATTTATAGATCAATACGTTTCCTCTAGTTAACAATTTCCTTATACAGTTTAGTAACGTTGAAGTTACGTGCCGTTATGTGCAAATACGATCGCACAATGTTCTCGATGTTCCATTTTTCATTTTAGCGAAACAGTGATATATGTATGTATGTATGAGCGCGGGAAAAGTCCGAAAATTTCCAACAATCAATTAACGATATCTTTGTCTCGGAAGAAAAGTCGAAAGTCACGGTGCGAATGTCTAAATATTTGGTCCACACGCGCTGGAAACAATAACAGAAGTGATTGTAGATGCTATTTCAGGAAATGTTGTTTTTTCAATGAAAAAATGAAGCATTGTAATAAAAAATGTTGCGAATTGTGAATCCTTGGATGCAATCGCGCTGTATCGTTCCGCCATTTATTACGCGAAATTAATACGTTGGGTCAACGAGACGTGAAATATTCGACGCGAGAGTGAACCAAGCCCCTCATTATTAATCATTTGTGTATAAGGGGTAGTTTTTCGATAAATATACATCGAAATACTCACTGGGAGTAAGTTATACTTACTGACGTTTGAAAATGTTTCAAGTACTAAAGAAAAAAAAAAAAAAAAAAAAAAAGAAGAATATCGGTATAAAAATTATTATTATTTTAAAACTTTTTACTTACATGTTAAACTTTTGAAATTTTTCCCATCAAATACATATTGTATATT
Source organism: Parapsyche elsis (assembly GCA_022651745.1). Taxonomy (NCBI): domain Eukaryota; kingdom Metazoa; phylum Arthropoda; class Insecta; order Trichoptera; family Hydropsychidae; genus Parapsyche; species Parapsyche elsis. The sequence goes on from JAGVSN010000010.1 coordinate 9,281,668, forward strand.
GTATTATTTCCCTCTATAAGTTTTATGAACGATTTTATATGTACATATATCGATGGGTTAGTGCACAAATATGGTATGTCTTTTTTTTGTGCACAGTGCACAGATATTGTACATATGTATGTACATATGTCACAGTTTTGTTTTGAAATATTGTACATAAGTGACATTGTACATACATCTCTTTTGCATGAAAACTATGGACGAAATGGACATAGTATATATTTGAATAAGGCAATGTCTTCTCAAATATACTATTTGGACATATAATACTTTTTAAACATGAAGGTTTGATGCAGATGGACGTTATGTGTATGATAATTCAATTTTTTTTTAAACTGGACATACAATATCTGTGCACTAACCCATTGATATGTACATGTGTATGTTGGTTCACTTATAGTCTGTGAAACTGCGTGCTATGCTAAAGATTTAAATTACAAAATTCTATCAGAAGAGCCGTGTCTTCCAATGGAATTCGGTCAATTAAAATAGTCACGCCTTTTCGACGACCCCCTGTGTATAAAATGCGAGCATCCGCGAATGACATAACTATACAGAGCCGTCCTTGTTAGGCTCACAATTCTCAATTGAGACATTGTTGCGCACCGTTGCATCTTACGATCTAACATTTTAACATATCGCCGAAGCGTGACTGGATATTAAATAAAAACATCATTTCAGAAAACTAGATGTGTGTGTGTATACTCTCAAACATTTCGCGAGATTATCTCTCGCGAAGGTCGATCAGACCTTTCACCGTTCAGAATGCGGATCAGCGAATCCCATCTATTATACATAGACACTTGTTGGATTCGATTCGGTTGTGCGATTCTTTTTTGATCGTTGAATAATCTATTTAAGTGAGTTTTTATTGACGGAATCACGATCGATGGCAATCATGGGTTTGAAAGTGAGTCTATTAATCGTGACCGGAATATTGCAATGTTACATAACGTAATGTTATAAATTAATCTCCACAGATTGAGATGACCTTCCCCCAAATGAATAGTATGGAAAATTGATGCTAATACAAATTTAATTAAATTGAATAACTAGAATATCCTGTAAATGTAATTATCATTGTAATGTTTAAATGCATTTGATTTGCTGTAGCATGCTAGTGAACTATTAGTGATGGCAATGTTTGAAAAGCGAAATCGATTCAATTGATGAGTGAAAGCTTTTTCTCCTTGGAAGTTTAATTGAAAGCTAATGGCAATTCCAGTTTGTAAATTCGTGTTTTGATGCGTTCTCACTCATCGGGCAATTAGCATCATCTACGTGTCATTTTAGATTATTTTTTCGGAAATTGGTAACCAGTTGCAAATATCGATTAGGATGCGTTTTGAAATCAACGATTTTATTGCCTGTCAATTTTGACCTACAATTTGTGCGATGAACATTATTCAGTTTGCGTGTCATTCTAAATTATATTGATATGATTAATGTACATAATTGCTCATCAAGAATGATAGGCAGTAATTTGTTTCGTTGCTTTTTTGGTTAATTTTATCTTGTTAGTTGCAATCTTTTCTCATTAATTAACATTTTTTCTGTCCTTAAAACGTTTGGGAAACATAATAATATAGAGTTGCATCATATGAAGGATAATTCCACACGAAACGAAAGGAAAATTAATGATAAAATTAAGCGGCTTGTGAAGATTTCGATTTTCGGATATTTGAAAGCGTATTTTTGTCTTTTTATTTTAATGCGATAGCAGTGAAAGTGCAAAAATTGGCAATGAAGGTGTATAAATGCGGTAAGTCAACGACGATGACCGGTGTGACCATATGTACCCGTTAAACACGCGAAACTCTCGCCTTTTGCTTTCGTACTTTCTTCTCCAGTTTACATCCACATGAGAAGAAAGTTATGGTGTTTATAATTTAGCTGACATTCATTAGAATATTAACTATCATCGAAATCAATTCTAGCAATGATAAACAATCAAAATCGATCAGTTGCATTATACTGCATGGGTGCTCAACCAATCGATCGCGAAGCAAAATTTAGTCGATCCCAAATACGATTTTGCTACGTGATTTTTGAAACGAATATTTCTTTCCGTTTTTCAAATTTTCTATAATGCGATCGTTCAATTTTGTTTACTAAGCCCCGGCTAATGATTAATGGTCAACGGAAGGGACAGCTATTTTTTCGTGGTATGCATTTGTTTAATCATTGGTTCTCTGGTACACTAGCTAATTTGGAACTTTAACATCTACTATATTACGATACAGCACACTTTCTTTGAAATTGCTAATCCAAAATACGTGTTTTTATGAGAAACTATATTTAAACGACTGCGTTCAGCAATGCGAACACGTTTGACTGATAATCACCTAACTGTTTGCGTTTTGATACAAGTAATTATAAACCTAATTATTTGAAAATAAGTTTATATTTTTAATGATACTTTGAAATACTAAAAAAAGTTTACGAGAAATTTAGTAAAATTCTTATGATTCTTATTAGTATATTATATCTGGACCATCCCCTAAATTCTTGCGTTGAAGTCGATCGCCATACACACTAAAATTAAAAGTAGCTCCCAAACTGAAAAAGATTGAGCCGACTTATATGTACATGCGAGCTTTTCCCAGAAACGTTTAAGTTACAAGGCCGATTTCCCGAACTTTTTCATCACATTTGTACTATTCAGGCGATATTATACAACGTTCGAATACTTTTCGGGTCAAAGCCGCCAAAAATCGATAATAAATAGTAATTTTTCATAGCAAACGACCGGTCGCGTCTTTGACAAGTGGCGTATTGTTAACGCTGCCATTGCGCAACACTATTCGTGACCGTTCACCGCTAAAAAGTGTTGCAAAACTCATGCAAACCTCATTGAAAACTTTCCGCACACTTCGTGAAAAGCTTTATAAGGAATTAATTCGTTTCGACGAAACGTACACTTGATAAGTAAACACCATACGAGTCGAGTTTCGTTTTAACAAACAACGTTCATTCGTACGAATTTGGCGGTGAATTTTAATAGTGCGCAATTCAAATTACAATAAAAATATAATTTGCTGAAAAAAACTTAATTTCGACCATAAAATCAGTTAATTGGCTATTTTTTGAAGAATTGGAATTGCAATTATAGACAAATCGGTGGTTACGAAGTTACGATCACTCGCATTCTTTTGACTTCAACCTGTTGGAAAGTATCAACATTCCACTACTGAACATACATATGTACACTTTAAAGATTCCTCATAATATATTTAAAGCTCTTACTGAATTTCAAACTATTTCACCATCTACTAGTAAATGAATTTAATAATTGCTTTAATGCGTCTAGAAGCTGATTCGGTTCGTATTGCAAATCAAATTTCAATAATGTACTAGTATACGCCATACTGGTGGAGTACGTATGTTAAATATACAAGAATGATTAATAGAAATTGTACCGTATAAGCACTGTGGTCTAGTGGTATAAATTATCATAAGTGCAACTAGAGAGTGAATATGCACTTTTCAGTCGAAAACCGGTACCGATTCACTTTTAATGCTGATGTGGATGAAAATAACGAGCAAATATCACCGTGAACTGGTTCAGCAGCGTCAGTGGGTCACTTTCATCTGCGGTCAGGGGACTACAACCTTTTTTCGCGAGCGGTGAAAACCCGTTGGAGCGTGTCCATTGTACAAAAGCTCATTTGAATATATTTATTTATATTTGTTATGCATCGTATAACTTTTGTTTTTTTTTCATCGGCAAACGGATGTATTTTAAATTTCAGAGGTGCTAATGTGACATTTTTAATAGCCGCTGAAAAAAAAACGGTGAGTGAAAGTTCGCTACTGTATCTACAACCGTCACTCAACGTATGTACGTTTAGAGCGATTTCAAAATTATAATCTATATAATTACGTATATGACTTAAATTTGTCAATATGCTAATGAGACTATGTATGTATGTATGTACATAATCTGGCGCGCCGGAAAAAATCGTCGATATCCTGTTAAAATTTTGATCATTTACTTTTATAACATACCTGATTATTCGTAATCGTACGTAGCGACAATATAATCAAACGAAAGTAACATTACATTTGTCGTTACAGAATCGACGATTAAACGTTTGACTTTCTAGGCAAAGTGCACACATAATAATAATCGGCCGCTATAAATTACGCTAAAATAGGACCCGAGAGATTCGCATCGCTTATGCAAATTGCTCGACGTTTCAAATTAAACTCGCCTCTAATCTAAATCGCATCCGAGAAGAAATCGGGAAAACTTTCGATAGATCGTAATTTTCGTTACGTGCTGAATTTTGTTTTAACACGTCCGAATTAAACTCTTAACAAAATATAGTATGTGTAGTGTTTTTGTTCACGGTCAGTAAGTCGTGACGGTAACAAAAAGGTGCAAACCGATGCGGTAAGGTGAAATCTTACAAAACCGCAATTTTTTAAAAGACAAACGTGTTTTTATTTCATCGACCATGAAAATACACAGTACCCAAACGAAAATAAACGATACGAATTTTAAACGCTGGTCCGTATGTCATTATTAATCTGTTGTGGGAATGATTTTATGTACAACTCATATATTTACTTTAGACCTGTCGCTGAAAACTTAGATATAAGTAAAATTAGATATAACATATGTAAATAAAGAATAGAAAGAAGATGAATGTAAGAAACATAAAGAAAGTAGTGAGAAGGGAGAGGGAGATTTGGAAGAGTGTGGGTAGGATTAGGGATTGGAAAAATGTTTATATAGATAAAATAAAAATACAGGTATCCCATTTATAAGTACGTCCACAGCAACCATCCAAAATTCTTTATCTACCTTATATACCATTACATTCGTATAATATATATTCTTCCTTATATAAAACAAAACACCTCCGGTGTGTCTAGAGTTAGAATCACACCTCACAACATTATATCCTTCCACACACAATTCATAATCCTCAATATCACTAGTAATATGCGTTTCACTCAGACCCAAAAACCATGGTTTCTCACAAACAATCAAATTCTCAATTTCATCCTTATGACTCAAAAATCCCTGAACATTCACACTGATTCCAAATGGTGGTTGCTATATATAATTAGTTTTACTTCTCTTCCATCCCTCTCGTCTCTTATACATTGCACAATCACGATCAAAAGGATCATGATTCAAACTCAAATTCAAATTTAATTTACTATTTGTTCTCTCACAATTTGTACATTTAACACCCTCTGTGCAATTCATCATGATGTGATCCTCCGACCCACATCTCCTACACACCTTATTCTTGCACTCTTCAGCCTTATGATTATACCCATAGCACTTAAAACATCTTAAAATATTAATATTTTCATATATGTACATTACACCTATCCCAATTAATATTAATTTTACCCATATCTAAAAATGTTTTAAATAATTTGCCATCAACTTCAACAATTAATTCAAATTTATTTTTATTTTTAATTTCCCTAACATAAAATTTCTAAATATTCATCCTCCAGTATAAAATCATTTTGATTACGCATACAGCTTTTATAATCCTCTTTAGTTAAATTGTCATTTATACCTACGATTTTAATCGTAGGTCTATTTTTCTTATTTAATTTAACAACATAATCTTCTCCTTATTATCTCCTATTATTCTCTTATCATAATTACACTAGCCTCCTTGGTAAATTTGTCCATGTCCATCTTATTGCACGTAACCGCTATTCCCCCCTTAGTAATTTTTTTCACCCCGTGAATTCCAATGTTTAAGTTTGTAGGCTTAATTTTCTCCAGACACACCTTTTTAGTTTGATCACTATTTTGATTCACTTTTTTGGGAATGATTAGTGCCACTTCATTATTATTGTTAACATTTTTCGCTTTTAATACATCTGCATAATTCAATTTTATTTCACTTTTATTAAAATTTGTTTTTAATTGTCTAATGTCTTTCTCAATATTTTTAATACTATCACTAATTACACTTAAGTCACCATGTCCTGCGTTTTTTTTCACCTCCTCTGTTAAAAATTTTACATGTCCCACCATTTTATTAACCGCATCCAAAACTCCCCCGATCTTATCCTTTGTCATCACATTTACTTTTAACAAAGACACATTTTTTTTCTGCAAATCAAAAGTCTCCAAACGTCTGACCTCAACGTCCAACTCCATCGTAAAATAATAACAATTACAATCACAATTATTGTATTAATATAGCGCACACTGCACAACCGCACAATATGAACGACTAGAACGACTCTACGAAAGACAGGCTGATGTAAAATTATAGTTACAATTAGCCTGTGTCAGCCTGCCTGGCTCGTTGTGGTCACAGTAGCATTGCCAACAAAGCTGGTTCGAGTTGACGACGCGTTGATTGATTAAGTCCATACACTCATTCAATCAACGGTACACTATACAATTGTTTTACGTACTGTCGAAAAACCAGCGCGCAGTAATGAGAGTTGAGGTGTGGGGTTAGAATCCGCCGTCATATGACGGGTAATCCGGCTAGTTTCTAAATAAAATGAAAATATATACATAGTATGCAATAAGTTGTAGGCGATTGCAGTATTAAAATTGATTATTTTCCTTTCGAGCACATAAATAAATTGTGTGTTAATATTATTTGCAGCAATACCTGTCCAATGTGTATAGTTTAATTTATTTCATCTTTCCACCTTTCTTAAAAGGAAATTTTTCTCACACAGATGTTTTACGCGTTCGCCTAAATTTTACGCATAAATAATGGTAAAAGCGTTGCGTAAATATGTTAGTGTGATCGTATTTTGTGTACGATTACGAAATTGTCTCCGGGGCTTTTTAAAACAGGTAAACTGTAATTCCGTGTCAGCGTTTAAATTTTGTGTTTACATAAAACTCATAAAATTTCATTTTGTAAGCGATAGTCCCGAGGCATACGGTTGACATATAATAAATATCTCAAAGGTTAAACTTGATTTAATAAAATCAAATTTTCTCAGTGATACTTGAGGGTTAATAAGCTTACATTATTGTGTAGGGTAAGATGATTCTTCAACCAAGTCACGATTGTATAGGTAGTAAAATAAAAATGATTGACATTGATCTTGGCGATTCGTTTGCAGAAAAGTGCCTGAAGGCTTATTGAGTGCGCGTGGTGAAACCAGTTCGTCAAATTTGTTTCCAATGGTTGGATGTGTAGAATTTTGAGAAATTGTTGTCAAGGACACATTCGATAGGACAATGGTTGAAAAATTATAACGATGATAACTAGCGTATCGCTCGGATTCCACCGGAAGCGGAAATTGAAAAATGCGCATTTGGATAATAAAAAAAAATTCTTCACCGCCATCCAATTGAACAATGTCGCTGTAAAAATAATAGCAAAATAGAAGAAATCGTTAATTTTAATACGGATGAAACGTTGAGAAACACTGACAATCACAATACAACATTCCGTTGCGAGATTAGCCATAAACCTAATAAAAATTTCAATATTTCTAATACGCCCATTATTCTGATGAATTCATTGAATGAAATTGCATAATTACGAATTGAGATACAGAACAATCAGAATATAGATAATTTTCTAATTGGTTTATTGTCTAATTGAGCGTTGTGAATTTTCCAGAATTTTCCGGAAACCTTTTCATTCTATATTATAACTAATGATTATCTCAGAAGTTCAATATTAGCTCATCAGCATACAATTTTCCATTTTTTTCACTAACGTTAAATATTAAAACTCCGATAACTTAGCGAAAATTCTTCCATATGAAATAAATATTACAGTAATAAAAATTTTCTCTTTTTATAAATAGAATTGTAAAAATCAAAGAACTCTTTAATTTAATTGGTTAAATAGTTTTAATTAATATACTATTAATTTATTTATTTATAGAGATTTTATAGTTCCACGTATATATTGATAATTATATTAATAAAGAGCTTAATGTCTGTCCCGTAAACTATGACGTCACTATGGGATTTTCGAGTTTTTTTCTATGAATATATTTTTGAAAATTTTTTTTTTTTCGGTTTTTTTGGATATTTCCAACTTTTTTTTTGGATTTTTTTTTGGAACTTTTTTTTTTTTTGAATTTTTTTTTTTTTTGGATTTTTTTTTTGGAATGAATTTTTTTTTTTGGATATTTCCAACTTTTTTTTTTGGATTTTTTTTTTTTTTGGAACTTTTTTTTTGAATTTTTTTTTTTTGGATTTTTTTCAACTTTTTTTTTGGATTTTTTTTTTTTTGGAACTTTTTTTGAATTTTTTTTTTTTTGGATTTTTTTTCAACTTTTTTTTTTTTGGATTTTTTTTTGGAACTTTTTTTGAATTTTTTTTTTTTTGGATTTTTTTTTTCAACTTTTTTTTTTTTTGGATTTTTTTTTGGAACTTTTTTTTTGAATTTTTTTTTTTTTGGATTTTTTCAATTTTTTTTTGGAACTTTTTTTTGAATTTTTTTTTTTTTTTTTTTTGGATTTTTTTCAACTTTTTTTTTTTGGGACTTTTTTTTGAATTTTTTTTTTGATTTTTTCAACTTTTTTTTCTATGAATATATTTTGAATTTTTTGAATGAATTTTTTTTTTTTTCGGTTTGTTTGGATTTTTTTCTAACTTTTTTTTTTGGATTTTTTTTTTGGAACTTTTTTTGAATTTTTTTTTTTTTTGATTTTTTCAACTTTTGATACCCCCTAAATATATTACCCTCTATAAATTAGACCCCTTAACCTTTTTAAACTATGCCGGCCCCTCACCACCCACAGATATTGTACGGCACCTTTTCAGTACTCCCGAAAAGCTATTTTAAACTTAAAGCCATGCCGGCCCATCACCACTCCAGAGCCGCCTTACCCTACGGCACCTTTTCAGCATTCCCGAAAAGCTATGCCGGCCCCTAAACCCCTACGGCACCTTTTTTGCACTCCCGAAAAGCTATGCCGGCCCCTCACCACCCCAGACCCCTCCACTGCCCCTACGGCACCTTTTCTGCACTCCCGAAAGGTATGCCGACCCTTTACGGCAACTCCCGAAAAGCTATGCCATTTAAGATCCAAAATCAAAACCATTAAAATTCAGCGGGCGTTGATTATCAACGGGCAATAAGCTAGTAATTAATATAATACATGAATAATAGACTCACCTAAAAACAATAGAGTAAAACTGAATAAATCCTGTGTCCCCATTATTACTGTGTCACTTTAACTTGAACGTTTAAATATTACTTACATATATCAAAAACTTTAATTAAACTTTTAAACACTTGGTCATAATATTGTCTGTATTAAATTCCCTTTAATCATTTAAACAACGAATCCCGAAAGGCATTTAATTTAAAATTTCTATTATCAATTAAATTTTCTTTAAATTTGTGAAACTTGAAGATGCGAGTAAGCGGGAAACTTGCGATTTGATACCCGCTCTATTCAAGTGCCCGAGTTGAACTGCCGTCACTGTTAACCGTTGCTGTTAAACCAACCGCTGATAACCTCCTACCATTTGTGGGAAAATGGCTAATACAATGTACACCACTTTCGCACGTATAATTCATAAAACGTGATCGATAAACTGTTTCGATTGGGAAAACGTAAATGAAGATTTTAATTATTTATCGACCGATATGTACTTTAATTCTTAGATACCATTTATAAATTTATACAGACGAACGCTTAGTGCCAATTATTAAAATAGTCCTAAAAAATATGTATCAATAAATTTTAGGTTACTGGTCTTTATAAAAAGGTTGTTAGTTAGATACAAATCTTAATATATGTACATACATCTTGTATAAATCAGATTTATCTATGTACAATATGTACATATATATATTGTTTATTCGTATGTGAAACTTTCATAAAATTTTATAATTGGAAGAAAAAAGTTTGAAATATTTTAGAATTTAGTATTTCTTATTAAAAGATAACATATCGCAATCGATATAATTTGGAACGGTTGTCGCACGGTCAATTTGCATAATTTAATTTATACGCACTGCTCTCTAACGACCAAATATGTATAATAAATAGTTTAAATTTTCGCCTATCGAAACGAATGGAAACGTGAGTAAATTATTAGTGAAGCTTTAAACATTTCTCTTCGAAATGGTCGATTTGCAACCTTACGAATTTGACAGTCGAAAATTATCGAAAAACAGTGTTATTCCTAGTATTTTTTCAGTCGGCTATAATCCCACGAGCTTATTTTTATAACAAAATATCACAATGGTGAGCGAAATCGTTTCTTTTAGTTTATTCGTTGGTAGAAAAAAAATATATCACCAAGTCCCAAATTCGCCCGTTCGTTTTTTTTGCGAAAGTTTTATTTGACGTACAAAAAACATAAGAAACGAGAGAAAATTTGCAGCGTGTGCGGGCGGGGGCGACCTTACCAAAATTATGAAGATAGATCGTAGGCGTGAAAAAATATGTAACGATTCGATCTTCAGTGAAATTAGTCGATATATGAAAATCATCGTAATTATAAACAAAACGATAAATGTGGACCGAACGAGAAAATATCAATTTAAACAGACTTTCAAGTGTTTAACTATTTTATTGGCATTCGAAAAAAAATCACATTTGTACACATGTAAAATGTCATGTTAATTTACTAACACGATAAGTCTTTATATCAATCTTATGTATTACTGTGAAATCAACTATAAAAGACAAGCCTATTGACAAACGATTGGCAGTAAATATTTATACATGTATAGTTTTACAATTAATCAATAAATATGCACGTATTATAATTAGTTAAGAGCTTTTTTGAATTATGAATTTTACTGTGTGTAAATGTCGGATTTGACTAATTGGTAATGTATTGGTAAAATCGGTTCATCAATCTTGTCTAAAATCGTGACGTGTTAATTTTGCGCGTTTCGGAAACCGGTGAATTTTCTCCAAACGCACTAAAAAGCATAATTTACTATTAATCACCTTTTGTAACCTGTTGTGAATTGAGTATGGCAAATGATAAAGTGCATACAAAAAAAGTGAAGGGACTCCGAAGTGTGATTAACTGTTGAGATACGTTTCGATGGACGTGAGAATTTATAGATATCTATGGAACGAATGAAAGACACGTCCATTTGCATTTGCATTCTTATTTCGGGATTGATCTGCGTATTTGCAATACTTATCGCACAGTGATCATTTTGTTCACTAACGAATTCGTTGCACAACGTTTATACTGAGAATTTGCTTTCTATGGGGTTGGTTGCATTTATAAATATGATTTTTTTTTCAAAATTTGTTCCAATATTTCATGTTGTGTTATATATTGTAGTATTCGAAAACAATGATCATAGTTAGCGTGTGAAAAACGACTTTAGCTTGTTAAGAACGTGAGGTTACTTTTTAACCGCAAACTTGATTTATGGTCAAACAAACTAACTGCACAAGAATGGAGAAAATTACTACGGATTGCAACGGCGTGTTTGCAAAAATATAATACCCATACAATAGCAACTAGTGGCATTTTAAAAATTGGCAATAAAAATAGAATATTCGTTGAAATTTATAATACTTGAATGCCGACTGGAAAATTATAGTTGTTTTAACATAACAGGTTGGTTTTTTTTTTAAGAACAATTTTAAAAACATTGATCATATTTGCCTAAAAAAACATGAAACGGATGCAATTTCGAAATGTCAATCGAGTATAAATGTGTGTCACTGAATAAATATCAATACAAAATATGTAGGTATTCCTTTTTTTTTAAATCGATCAAGTGTGCCAATTTAACATTATATTATTATAAATTATAAGGTATGAATCAATTTCAAAACGCAAATCAGGAAATATTAAAATTGGATCAATTTATATATTAATTTTCACGCTTGAAATGACTTTTTTATAAGTCTATTAATATTTCATTGCACATTAATGATAATTTCAATGTGCTCTTCCATGCAAAACGTGTCGTAATAGGTATTTATAAAGTTTCTAATATTCGTTATCAAATGAGCATACGCAAAGTATTGTACAATAATAATTTTCAAAAGATTGATGCGCAAACTTTCACAATGCTCGAGAGCAAAATTCGATTCCACATAGGCGAAGGTTAATTTTGCCCTCGGCTTTCACTGACGCTCCTCGTCCGAAAGAAAGTGAAGTTTTTTCTTGTCATTACTGTTTACAAACAGTGGCCGACGAGTTTGGTTCATGACCTGTTCTTCAACTCGATCGCTAGATCAGGTGCTTTACAAAAGCGACAAGGGACTTTCGCTGGTGAAACTATCGTCCAGTATCGTGATGAGCAACTTTTAAATCAGTCGTGACCCACTGACGAGATGAGCAGTACATCCCACATGTCTCTCGGCAGATGAAAAGTATGACTTCATTACAGAAACTGGTATGCTGAAGGACTAAAAGTGGATGAACTTTGAAGTTTATTAATAAGTATTGAACACTTGGAAATTTTGAGCATTTAGTGAATTACTATATACATATGTATAGTAGCGCAGGAATCTGCTTGGATGACCGGCTGAGTACCCTAGCCGCGGAACGCTCGCATACCACGGCACAGCACGTACAAATACACTTCGTTGACTTGGTTTCGTGCGTGCTGCAGATTTTTGTAGCACGCTCTATCGTATGGCGCTCGAGCGATTTGTGCTTCTCCCGTGCACCGTGGCAAGCTGCAGCACGCACGAAACCAAGCCTTTACTAGTTACTATGATAATAGCTTATGAAATACAGCCGTTCACCATCCACTGCTGGGTGAAGGCCTTTCCAATCCTCTTCCATTCCTGTCTGTCTTGAGCAATCTGCATCCACTTGACTGCACACATTCTTCTCAATTCATCAGCCCACCATCCACTCGGTGCACCTTGTTTTCTTTCACATCCTCTCAGAAATACTGGAATGGTATTTCCAGTATTTCTCGGATCCATCTGCCATCCATAGTGTATCGTTGATTGATTGGATGTATGGCCATAAAATCACGCTATCGACTCGAACCAGCATTGATGGGTAGCGGGTTGTTGCGAAAACACTGCTAAATTATTATTTTTGTTTGTTATATTGGCAATGCTAGTGTGACCACAACGACCCAGGCAGGCAAGCAGACGTTTACGCCAGTACATAGTATATTGAAAAACGATTATGTACATATTTGGGTTTTGAAAATGATCAATACAATATAAAATATACAATATTTTTTTATTTCCCTCATATATATGTAGGTATAGGTATATTGTATAGATACATATCGTAAATCAAATTTCTTTTAAATTCTATGTAGTATTGCTGTTTGTACATAAAACTAAACTACAAAAACTAAGTTTTTGCATTTTAAGACCGCTATTCAAATAACAGGTACATACATATGTACATACATACATATAAAGCCTACAATTACCACAGCAATACAGTTATTGGTGTTATAAACATGTGAAATTTTAATTTCTGAAGCACTATCTGATGCGTACATTTAATACTACTTTACTTTTGTTAAGTTATTACTAAAATCTAGTACCGTAGTAAAAACTGCGAATCTGTGTCATATTGGTTCGCATTTTTTATTCATAATATCAATAGACCATTCAAAATTTATAAATAAATTAGCATTTCATTCATCAAACGATCATTCACCACTATGGAGTTTCATATGTCGATTTAGACCATTTTTAAAGACGAACGCCTTCGAACACATCTCACACTTGTGCGGTCTATCTTCGGTGTGCAGTTTCATATGTTTGTTAAGGCCGGCTTTGATACCAAACGCCTTGGTGCAAACTTCACACTTGTAAGGCTTCTTTTCGGTGTGAACCGGCATGTGATAATTCAACGCACTCTTGAACGTGAACGCTCTCGCGCAAATCTCACACTTGTGCGGTTTGTCTTCGCAGTGAATTTTTGCATGTTTTTTGAGACCGCTCTTGAGGACGAACACCTTGGAGCAAATTTCACACTTGTACGGTCTTTCTACGGAGTGCGTTAGCATGTGATCCTTTAGATAGTGTTTGGATACGAACGCTCTCGGACACTGATCGCACTTGTGCGATCTCTCGCTGCTGTGTACCATGACGTGTTTGTTCAGAATGTACTTTGAGAAGAATCCTTTGGAGCAGATTTCGCACTTGTGAGGTTTCTCACCCGTGTGCATGTTCATGTGATAGAATAGTTGTAAGCGTGCAGCGAATTTCCTCGGGCAAATTTTACAACTGTGAGAGCGCTCTCCCGTGTGCTTCTTTATGTGGCACATTAACCAAAATTTGCGATAGTACGATTTTCCGCAGTAGTCGCATATAAAAGTGCCGTGAATCTCCTTATGTTTATGCAAATTTGATTTTTCGTTGAATGTTCTTGAACAGACGTTACATTTGTACGTTCTCTTTCGGGCATGTGGTATATAATTATCTAGTTTACAATTAATACTAAACTCTGTGCTAACATTTCGACAACTTCGTTCTAAATATTCAGGCCTTTCTGTTTCTTCCTAGAAAATAAAAATTGTTATATTACAACTCAAAACATACATATAATTATAGTACAGTTATTTCATCTCACGAATGTGAATCTCCACTCCCTGTTTTGAGATGCGCAGTTACCAAAACTCGGACTAATTTGTGGGGATTCACATTCGTGAACTGAAAACACTGTACTTGTAAGTTTTACCTTTAGAGAACTTATTGCAATATGGTTTTTGGTCGATTCTAAGCATAGCGATAACTCGTGTGAATTTGGTTTTCTATCCTCGAGACATAAATTAGTATTCACTTCAATTTCAATAAAACTCTTTCGTACATTTTCATTTGATTCATCACATGTTGATGAATTCTCATTGGTCCAATCTTCACCGTAAAGATTCGACGGTTCAACTTTGATATTTAAATCACTGATAAATCTATCACGTAGAATTTTATCGGATTTTTGACAAGTTGATATAAATTGTGCAAACGATTCTAGTTTAGACTCGCACGATAAACATATTCTATCTGGTAGACCATCACCTCTTTTTATCTGTATGAAAAAAATATTGATTGATTAATAATTACAGCAATCATTTTGTGAAAACTAAAGAATTAATAAGCTAGTGTAAAATGTCAATAGATGGTTTTCATCTCACTTGGAGCTGACAGCAGCTCAAAATACGCATAGCCAATGACTCAGGAGAACAAAATATTGAGGCATGAGGCTCCAGACATAAACACAATCGACATTCCATCACAACTAAACAATTTCTCCTGACAGATGACAGAAGACAGGTTAGCCAACTCAAATCGTCAAAACTGTATTTCAATTGATTCTCATTTTTATATTTGAATTATCAAAAATATGCATAAAAAGTAGCAGATCAAGTCAAAAATTGTATTTAATGTAATTATTAAAATATTTTATTGGATTTTTGTAATGTTATCGCAATAGGATTAAGAACGAGTCGAAGATTCGATGGGAGTTGCTAGACATGCCAATGTTATATATTAAGGTTTGGTTTTGTTTTAAATTGATAGTGTAACATGCCCCAATTGAGTTCGCCCACTTTACGTTTGGGGATGAAGCGTAGTGCTGCCATTGTGATAATGCGGGAGAGAATTCCAACACTTAAATGACTCCTTATGGCAAAACTAAAATTGCACTTTGTCAAAATCATGCTAAGTTACATGGTAAATTACAGGAAAATCAGCGCAGTGACGCCATCGGTGAATCAATTTATTGAACATTTTATACTGCGGCTATGGCGAACAATAGTGACAGCTGTGATGAGTTGGTAGACCTGTGTGACTTCAGCTGTCACTGTAGTTGTTAATTGGATGTGATGGAGTGTCGTTTATGTCGTGAAGCTGAGCCTACAGTGCCAATCTTCGACTCGTCTCAATCATTGGTGATGTGTATTTGGAGCTGTTGTCAGCTACAGGTAAGTTCACCACTGCTATACATATATATATCCAGATATCTAAAAAATATTTACCTGAATCAAAAGTATTTTCCAATCTAGCAAGAATCAATAATAGACATTTCCACCTATATACTTGTTTGAACTATTCTCATAATAAAAGTTTTTGATGATTACTCAAGTGTCATATACCAATGCTATGGAAAGATTTGGAATACTATGCTATGAGAAGATTTGAATTTTTCTTTCAGGTGGAAAAAGACGATGGATTGCCCGATAAAATATGTTCAATGTGCGAATCGAAATTAATATCGTTTTCTCAATTTAAATTGACCTGCGAGCAATCGGACAAAGTATTCAGGGGAGAATGTTTTGAAAATGTAAATATCAAAATTGAACCCATCAATGTTTACGGTGAAGATTGTACAAACGAAACTATCAGCGGTGGCTCGTCGCTGTTTAATTTTGAGTGCAATGATTTAAACGACATGGACAAACAAGTTTATCATAGCGCGGAAGATGGAAATTCTTTATGGGAGTCATCCGTGTCTGAAAAATTAAATAAAAAAATGTCTCGGCAGATGCTAATGAATGAAATAGTCGTAAAACCAGATATCTACATTGACGATAGAAGTCTGACTTCGTATGAATTAGAGTCACAGGATAATGACTATGACGTTAACTTCTCAAAGGTGACTATTAAAAGTTTGTTTATATTGGTGTAATATATGAATGTGTATTATCTGTATTTGTTTACTTTCAGGAAAAGGCACACAACAATTTAAATCAAAATTGTCCTGAAAACGTATTCGGGCATGAAATCGATCAAACGATGTTCGTTGAAAAGGCATCATTAACATGTGACACTTGTTATGAGGTGTTTGATGATGAATCGCATTTTACGCATCATTTAAAAACGCATTCCTGTGACTTTGAGTGTGATTACTGCGGTGTAGTATTCAATCAGAAGATTTTGCTAAAATACCACATAATGACGCACACGGGTGGTATACCTTATAAATGTGAGATTTGCATGAGGCCGTTTGTTCTTAAGGACAGTTTGATTAGACATATGAAGGTTCACTCCGGGGAGAAACTGTACAATTGTGAAATTTGTTCAAAGACATTTTTAACTAAAAATTATGTTAAGATTCATATGCGATTTCACACCGGAGAGAGACCACACAAATGTGAGATTTGCGAAAAGCAATTTTTCTCCAAAGGCGATTTGAATAGGCACACAAAATTTCACACCGGTGAAAAACCGCACAAATGTGAAATTTGTCCGAAAGCATTTTATCGCAAATCGTATTTAATCAAACATCTAAAGATTCACTGTGTCAATTTCGAGTGTGACTATTGTGGTGAAATATTCAATCAAAAGTATCTCTTGATATATCACATAATCTCACACACACGTGATGTATCTCACGCAAGTAATATGTCTTTGGGTAAATTTTCACGCAATCGTATGGATTTCCTTGGTAAAAGTGCACACGTGTGCGATATTTGCCTTAAACCTTTTGTTCTCCGAAAAAGTTTAAACAGACATAAGAAAATTCATTCGGCGGAAAAGGCATACAAGTGCGACGTTTGTTCAAAACCATTTTCAACAAGGCATTATCTAAAAATTCATACGCAATTTCACACTGGGGAAAAACCACACAAATGCGATACTTGTTCCAAATCATTCTTTTCCAAAGGCGATCTAAATAGACATATCAATATTCACACGGGGAAAAAATTGCACAAGTGTGAAATTTGCTCAAAGGCGTTCGTTCGCAAATCATCTCTAAACACACACGAAAAATCACACCAAAGAAAGACTTCATTAATGCTTGGAAACAACTGTCCCAAATTTTTCTATTAAACTTAATGATACTGATTGGAATCTACGAAGATACGGAATCTATCATCAGCTCGAGCAGCTTTTATTGGGTTTAGTCGATCATCGTCAGGACTCACCGAGTTAGCTAGCTGCGAATTGTAATGATCTAACCCGTCCTTAATTAATAATTAGTATTATTTATTTATAATAAAAAATAATTTAATAATGTGGATATTAATTGTACTATAATGAATATAGATAACTTTATTCAATTTAATTCTTGAATTTGTACTTTTGTCATTTTTTTAAAATAAGATGAACCATTCTATTCTAATAGTTTTGAAACGAAGCAGGTAAATTATTATTTGTTATCACATTACCAAATAAAAACAGTTTGTATTGTATGATATTCTCTCTTTTCATTTAGAATTTATTACAAATCGATCTATTGACTTGGCGGAAATGAGTTGATCTAATCCAGTGTTGTTCATATTTGCCAACGGTGACCAACATCGTATACACACAAGGCTTAGAACCCCCTCTACTATGAATGTACTACTGAAGGAAAGATACTTGTAGGACCTCAATATACACACATATTTGTACAAACATGTCACAAACGCTTTTCTTAAAACGGGAGATCCCCCAATAACAAATCTAATGCAAACACGCAATAGAGGGCTATAAAAGCCCCACGCTCGCACTCACAGTCAGTACGCCCCGCGCGCTCACCGCACTAACAACGCTCTCACCATGGTAACAGCGCCCCGGCTTCGGGCTGGACGGATAGACGCTCGTCAACCGAACTCACGCTGCCCAGAACAACAGCACACCACTACGTACGAATCCTGACCTAAGCACACTCGCAAAACCAAACCTTAATATATAACATTGGCATGTCTAGCAACTCCCATCGAATCTCCGACTCGTTCTTAATCCTATTGGATCAGATCGATGGATTGCGACGATCGATCGGCCGATCCGGCTTGATTTGCCTTGCCTACACACTCGACGATCGATCGGCGGATATATCCATCTCTTACAGCTTTTCGATTAATATTAAATAGCAATTCTCTCGTTTTATCTTGTTTTGGTACTGCTTCGATTTCACTCGCCTCAATGGTTCTTGCAATCGAAACAATTCGATGAACTCCAATGTAAAGTTTTTACTCCACGTTACCATATTGCCCACAAGTAAATACACACGCGCACAGCAGAATGAGTGGGAATAGCGAGATCTGCCGATATTTCTTCACATGTGCGATGACGTCATAACGATAGATCGTCAGCGACGGCGATGGATCGGCCGATAACTACACACGTGCGAATAAGTCATAACTATACTCATAACGATCGATCGTCGATGACGGCGACGGATCTGCCCAATATTTGGAGCGACCGCCGTGCCGATGCCGATCCATCGCATTGCTCGACGATATCCCTACACACGAGTGATAATTAGCGCGATTGGCCGATCGATTGATGGATCGCAGCGATCGGTCGCTCGTGTGTAGGCCGCTTTAGAAATCTATTGATTAATATCTATCAGTTACAATTTCCATTCGCATTCTATAACTGCGCATGAAAGTAAAGATCAGCTATTAATATTGGTTAATAGCTATTAATACAGGACAAAACAGAACAGCGATAAAGAGAACAGTGGAAAAATAAAATATTTTTTTTTGTCGAATCTATTTATTAATTACATACATATAAAAGAAAATATTATATAAATATACAATATATATGTATAACAAAACGATGACAAAACAAAACAGTGGAAAAATAATTTATTTTTTTCGTATCTCGATATGTCGTATCTATTTATTAATTAAATTGTACATATAAAACAAAAATAAAAAATATATAAAAGTGTCCTGTCGGCGTATTGGAAATGTCTAAGCAAGGCGGGGCACAGCCGCGGTGCGAGGGAGACCGCATATATGTAAGACCATCAGAGCGACCACCGCAGGATTCTGTTGATCACTACACGCGCACACATGCATAGAAGGCCAGATAGCGCTTTCTCGCTCGCTCAGATGGTCTTACGTATATGCGGTCTCCCTCGCACCGCGTCTGTACCCTGTCTCGTTTAGACATTTCCAACAAGCGTCCTGTCGAGGGTATCGAACGTTGGTAGATGTGACAAATTTATCAGGGCATTTTTTAAGAATTTTGAAATATACATATATGTATATGGGAAACCGGACGTAAAAATCTTATTGGTATCCAGTTCAAACTAATTTGCATATATCTATGTATGTAAACACAGAATGTAACTATATACCTAATGCATACAAATTCAAAAATAAAAAAGTTGATAGGTTCAAACAATGGATTTCAAAATATTTAAAAAAAAAAAATCTCGCCAATGTTGCACACTGGAAAAAATTTATATGCAACTATTTTCAACAAAATGCATCTACATACATTCAGTACAAAAAGATCCGAGAGTATGAACCAAATATTGCATTGAAAATATGTTGTATGAAGAAATACATAATTGGAGAAAAATGGCGAAGAAAGTACAATAAGTGTAAATTCTGATAGAGATTGAAGAATTAAAAAAATTACCAAAAAAATAAAAAGATTCCTAGTGGTCGACCAAAAGGTCACTTATTGATTGCTAAATTGTTATCAAAACCCTCATCCTCCCAAACTAAATCGTCGAGTAAAACTTCTTCCACTTTAATATTTAAGCATTCAGTTAGTTTCAATCTTGCCATTTCATTATTTTTAGCACAGGTTTCTTTAAAATTGATGAGCGATTTGAGGTTGGATTCACAATACAAGCATATTGTATTGGGCAGCATGTCGTTTTTTTTCACCTGCAAGGAAAATACACATTACATTAGTCTTTTAGCATCTGACTTTGATGAGAGCATAAATTAAAGGGTTGTGCAGACGAGATGATAAAAAATAATAGATAACAACATATATTCTTTATTGGATTCTACTCATTACAATGGTCGGTTACAATACTTGCATGACTTTTTTACAAATAAGAATATTATTGTCAAATGACTATCCGGTACGTTAATATTATATAGTGAGTTTAATTGTTAGTTGAGGGCAAGGTGTGAAGTTAGATTTAAATTTATTTATATATTTAGTTAATACATTTTGTTTATTCTAATATCTATGGTTAGTACATATTAAGCAATATAGGTGAAAGACCCTACCAGGTCTTAGCTCACGCCATGTGAATAAGTCGAGATACCAACCTGTGGCTGACTGCAGCTCCAGATATGTTTCATTAGTAAGTCAGAATAGTCATCGATGGGGAAGGAAGACTCTGCTGCAGCTGCACATAGGCAAAGCCGGCACTCAGTTGCAACAGGCACTTTTTCATGATTTATAATGCATTTCGAACTGATTTCATGGTTCAATGATTTTTCTTTAGTGTGATATTTCATATGTAATTTTAATGAATCTTTTCTTCCAAAACATTGTGAACAAATTTCACATTTGTTTGGTATTTGCCTCGTGTGAATGTGAATATGTCTTGTTAAGGTTTGTTTTGATGCAAAACTTTTTGAACAAATTTCACACATGTATGGTTTTTCCCCAGTGTGAATGCGCATATGAACTTTTAATGCACTTTTTTCTGTAAAATATTGTGAACAAATGTTACATTTGTATGGTTTTTCCCCAGTGTGAAAGCGCATATGTACTTTTAATCTACTATTTTTTGGAAAACATTTAGAACAAATTTCACATTTGATTTTTTTTTTCCCAGGTTGGCGATTTGTACCTGTTTTTAATATATCACCATCCATCTGCAAATCAAAACGATCAATTAAAAAATATACTTTTCAAAAACAGTTCAAATTAAATTCTACATCAACTAAATGAATTAATATTTTAATAAAGCTAAAGTAATAATTTCAATTCGCCCATCATGGAAATATTACCGGTGAACATTTTCGTCCATCATTATATCGTGTATTGCACAGTGAAAGTTCATCGATGGTTTGATTCTTTTCCTGTAGATTGCGAGGGTGATCTTTTACATCGTTTGTAGAATATTTTTCTTCTATGCTGCTTGATTGTTTTTCATCACCCTCGTTATCAACGGGTGATTTAGACAATTGCAAATTGCAACCCTCATCCTCGAAAACTAAATCGTCTAGTAAAACTTCTTCCACTTTAATATCTAAGCATTCGGTCAGTTTTTCCATTATATAATTTTTAACAAAATTTCAGGTTGGATTCACAAGACAAGTATATTGTATGGGGCACAGCTTGTTGTGTTTTTTCATCTGTAAGGTAAATACACATTACACTATTTGTATCTCAATGGTGAAGTCCTCGGATGACGCTCTCCATCGACGCGTTGCAGCTTATTTACAATTGCTAAATTGCGCGTACGAGTGAGCGAGAAAGCTATTATACCACTAGTGGCCACAGCATTTTTCTAACCAACACCATTTGTTTCGCATAGAAAAGTGCGTTATTATATATAAAATTGAGCGGTCGTTTCTATTTAAATTGGATTAAATATGTATGTGGAAACATATTGAGCACGCAAGGAGGATTGGTGTCATGTTTATCGCGATAAGTCTACACACGGCAATCAAACCAATAATTATGCTGAAATCACTGTACATATGCATATGCATATTCAAAGATATTGTGTTACAGATATGAACAGCATTCAATGTTGTAGAGGTAGTCGGATATGTTTGTGGTGAGATGAATCGGTATTAAAAGGACCAATTGAAAAATTTTGCCCATGATAAGAATGAAGTAAAAACTTTTTGAAACCATTTAAAAAAAATTGCTTACCTTACAAAGGATAATATCGGACAAGTTGATAATAGCAATTATCAAGTTCCCAGCAGTAAGGAAAATAAATAAATTTATGATATAGACTTAGATTTCGGGTCATGTAAATACGTACGTGTAAAGTCGGTTATGTTGGGAAATTGTGTATACACCGAGCCATTGTTTATTCCATTTTTCGTTTTCACTCAATTTTCAATTTTCAGTTTCACTCAATCAAGCAAATGCACGTTAGTTTTGCTGTGTGAGTTTATGCTTTTACTTTATCCATATCGGATAAAAGTATTGTGATTGTGCAAAAATTCGACCTCGAGATTTTGACTGATTTGTATCAGGTATCACCCCCTGATGCATATTGAACTAACATTAGTGGGCAGCGACACAGACACGCCCCGAGCGAGACCGCAGATGGGGATGGGCATATGTGCGAGCGAGTAAGCGCTATCCGGCTTTGTTTGGCTGTGTGTGAGCGTATCGGCCAACAGAATGCCGCGGCGCGGCCATTATTAGTACACTTCTCTCATTTATTATACAATAATAATATATTATAACAGTAAACGCGCATCTGAGCGCCACCTTCGCCCCTCTCACCCCCTGCTTCAAAGTCGAACAATTGAAGTCATACGATTCCATCGCTGTAACGTCACACTCATCTAATTATTTTTTTTATATATTATACACTAATGACTCATTAGTGTCATTACACACGCACACATCGATAGAAGCGGCTCAAGCTTTCTCGCTCGCTCTGATGCTCGCCCATATCACAGGTCTCCCTCGCACCGCGGCTGTTTCGTTTTCGCATTTTCGTTTAGATATTGCAAATAAGCCAACGGTAAATGGCGCGTAAACGGACATTATCATTACTTACTAGATTTTAAATATAATAACGCACTTTTCTATGCGAAACAAACAATGAGGTGTTGGTTAGAAAAACGCTGTATCCACTAGTGGTAATAATATAATAGCTTTCTCGCTCACTCACATGCACAAAGCTGTGGTGAATAAGTGAATAAACTACACGATCTTCTCTCGGTTACCAGTCTTGACTATCAGCTTGATGTTTTTGATGAATTTTGAGCACATCGGCACGTATCCAGGTGCGGCAAAACGTCCTATACGCAAATGATTTTGACACTCAACTCGTTGCTGTCGACTGAATTACCTGTATGCCAGTGTATGACATCTGCATGGCTGATTGGGGCATGTTACACTTAGGGTTGCCAACAGGTCTCTTTTTAAGAGAACATGTTTTTTTTTAAAATGTAATTACTTTGTTATTTAAACATTAAATCATTAATTGCTTTTTTTTCTTTTAATATTTTTTATTTCTTAAAAATTCAACACATGATTTGGAAAAACGGCTGAAAATGGAGGCCATTTAATGTAAACGTTTAAAGAATAAAACAAAAAGAAAATAAAAGAATATTATTTTATTGGGAAAATTTTATTTAAATTTTAATACATAGGAGAAAATTCTTATACATATTTTTCATTGAAATTGTTTTCAATGGATCAAAAATATAATGTAGTCATTTACAGAAATAATTTTCAATTTTATAACAGCACACAACAGCGACGACTTTAACATCTCTTTAGACATGTACTAGACCTCGTTACTAGGGGATAGGGGGAAATGTACATGTATGGGTAGACTGTGTATGTTCTATGGATTTAGTCCTGACAGAACCAGCCTTCCTGACAGAAGGCTTGCGACTTGTACTTCCGGAAGTTTTCCTGGTTTTATTTGAATGGATCTTGGATCTTGGACTTTTTAATGCTTTCGGCTTTGTCTGCTTTTTTTGCTTTTAGTTGCTTTCATGGCTTTAGGCATGTTGGAAACTTTTTAAAATCTAGTGGGTTATAATTTGGAACAGATTAATGCCGACCGTTCAATATTCGAAAGCTGATTGAGAAAACAAATGAACAATGTTGATTATTAAAAAAAAACATTGTTTACATTGTTTGAATGAGTTTTGTTCATCCTTACTTTAATCTACCAATATACATTTATTTATTTATTAAGGTTGTCTATTTCATTTATATTTATGTAATACTTAATGTTAAAATATAAGCTAAAATGAAATTAAACTTAATTTTTACACAGCGTATACAAGCAAACTACTCGCAAAGAAAAAGTTTAAGGAATTTTTGTTAGACACGAGTAAAATAAAATTGTATCTACAATAATTGCAGTATACGTTTGCGTACAATCAATAAAAAAAATAAACTAAATGCAACAACACATATCGGTGAGCTTTACACACAATCGTACAAAATTTAAACTACATACAAATAATAAATATTTTATACATATTTTGCACATCACTATTTGCTGAAAATGTTCTCAAGCAGATCTTTGGTGATCGTTCGATGGGGTCTCGTCGGACTGAGAACGGGTCTCCTGTACAGTCGATCATTGAGGAAATATAGTTTGGTGGACAAGTCACATCTTACGTTGAACCACCAGTCACAGATGAACACTGCTTGTGAGAACTGGGTACCGTTAGGGCAGAGGAAAGTCGCTTGTCTTCCATCTAGGTCGCAATAATGCCAACCTGAAAGCAAAAAAAACAAATATTAGTGACATTGTAGGTACATGAATGGAATAAAACATGCATCAAGTTGCGTTTGAATGATTACTGAGCCATGCATTGAAGGTGTACGATGAGAAGTACCAATCACAATGTCAACTAATGAGAGCAATGTCAAATTTGTTCATTATTGATACCTGTGTAACATCATTAAATTTCATGAATGAATTTCTCATGTTTCCATTGAACGTTGAACAGTATGTACAATATATTGTATGTATGTACAACTTGTAGGTATTGTGCAAGAGAATTTTTTTGAATACTGTCTTATTTCAAATAGCAACATCAATTTATAATGTCTAATGGAGTGAAAATTAATATAGGGTAGATCTGGGGCAAAAGAACACTGAGAAAAAAAAAAAAACGGTAAAAAGTGTTAATTTTTCCCCAGAATTTATTTTGTTAGTTCCATCATATGATTGAATTAAAAAGATTTACGTTAAATAATTTTATGATCAAGCATATTCTAATAAAAGTATTACAAAGATTCAAAAAACGCTCACTATCAAAATGGGATAAGTTAGATTAGTATTTCCCAAACATACAACATGCATCCCTTTTGAGACGTTGATTTTACCGGCGTACCCCATTTTTGACAAAAATAATTGGGGAGAGGGGAAGTTATCATTTGTAATTCGTATAATTGTGGGTGAAATTTTTGTTTTCGGAAAAATATGCTTATTTTGTACATTTTTTTAATTTTTTTTTAAAAATGTACCGCAAGTGAAATATTTTCATACATAAGAATATTTTGTATCGAAATTATTTTTAATTTCATAAGAAAATCACTAGATTTTGTGCAAAACTCTTAGTATAGGCGAGATATTTTTGCCAAAACACTGCTGTGAAACACTATCGTTTGTAAAATGACATTATTTACCGATTGAAATGACGGATTTCTTTATTATTTCCTTCTGACTGGGTCAAAATTACAAACCTGGGCGTATGAACCATACCCTCAATGTAAGAATACTGATAAGGAAAGGATTTCTTATCCATTCAAAGTTGAAAAAAAACATTCAACCAAGTACCCCTTCAAACCCTTTCGCGTAGCACCAGTGGTACGCGTACCCACACTTTGGGAAACACAGAATATTACATTAGTTGATGAAATCTGTTACTTCTACCCACACTTCTTTACTGTCTTTCCATTGTAAACAAATTCTTTTTAGGAAGTTAAAGCAACCATGCAACACAATACACTGCATGTAGAAGGCTGTGACCTTACAGCGTCTCAAGATCCATCTTTTGTATACTGAATTGTAGTCTTTTTTATTTTTGTCGCAGGCATTTTTGTATTGATGTGTGTATTATGCGATTGGTCCGGAGGCATCGGTGACGACTTGTAAAAATAAAGTAACCCACCTTGACATCTGGTTTCTGTGTCGGCGAAGAAGCCCGGGTACTGTTGCTCGTCACAGTAGAAATTGGTGTAAGGCACCGCTGCCAACACCGGATAGTCAGTACCTGGTCGACCTAATGACAAACAAACAAATCCAATCAACCCTACTTATGATTAATAAAAGCTCTAATTGATAAGAATTAGATAAACTGTATAAAATTAGCACATATTATGTGCTCGTGTCATGAATCATTAGCTATATATTTTGGTAACCATTTTCAAACCGGAAAATGTTGTATGTATATGAAAATTAAAATTTACTGCGATGAATATAACTCATCCCTGTGACATTTTGATATGTACTTTACATATATTATTCAAGCTCGGAATGCCTATTCGCTAATTCTGATAGAATATTCACTTTCAGTCAAATATCCTCTGCGTACAAAAAAATATGATATATACGATTTGAGGGAAAGGAAGAATCGTGTACAAACGGCAATAGGATATTTCAAACATGGGGTATCGAATGAATAAAAAAACATGCAAATCCTGTTGATCGAATTTGTTGACCTTCAACAAACAATGTCGGTCAATATAACCGTGGGAAGGTTAGGTTATGCGGTCGAGGCGTATGGGAATATAGTCTATCGATTATTTGCAAATAAAATGTCGATTAGAAATGAATGTAATGTGCGATTTTTAGCGAGTGGCCAAATGAAAATTTATTGCAGATTAGCAGAAGAGTGAAAAAAAAAACAAGAACGAGATCAAAGTGTTAATTAAAAATTTATTGCGACACGACCTTGTTGCACTGTTGAGGAGATTGCCCTAAAACACCGTTTTAGACATAAGTCTTCGTGACTATTGCACGTTGAATTGACGTAAGCGACTATAAAACATTCCAACTGTGGAATCCGACTGATTTATAAACGAAATAAGTGTTTTAGAAGAGTTTTAACGACTGCGTGAGTATGCGCCCATTCGAAAAGTTAGTTGCAAAATTGACTTGTGTATAGGATTTTCGTAATTTTAGTTGATATTTAAAATTGCGCCGACTGTAATGTGATAACAAAGTTGCACATGCGTACCTCAATTAGTTACACGTTACCCTTCGTATCGATAAAAAAAACTTGATGATAAATGCATGTAAACACATCGATAAGGTGAAATTTTAATTTTATCTCCTTTTTTGTTATTATGATAAAACCTTGAATGTATTGACCAAAAATTAAGTCACTTGAAGCTCTACATGCTAAAGCTTAATATTTTAATATTAAAACACTGTTAACTTGATTTATATATACATATGTATATGATTTTTAATATACATACATACGTGTACATATTATGTAGAACACAATGTGTTTTATATGTAATGTGCAATCAATACCCACAGCACGTTCGTTAGGCCGAAGGATATCAATAGGTACATTTTATTTTATTTTAATTACCGACTTGTTTATTGTTTTAGTAGGCTTTCGCAGTATTGAAAATAAAAGTGTGTTCGAATTATTGAACATTGTATTTAATATGATAAACTGTTTCGTTTCGAACATCGGCAATAAGGTCGAAGCCGCCCACTCGCCTACCATTGAAAAGGTAAACAATGCAATTGCGCTTTTGATTTTATTATCGTTATTATTATTGGTATTTATATTTATTTTTTTACAATATTTTGCAACGTCATGTGTGCGCACGTTGCGGCATATGGCGATCATGTCAAATTTACAAATCGCACGGTTGCGACACAATGAGACCGCTTGTAAGCACATAAGTAAAATATTATATACCTATGTATGTATGTACAAAAAGAAAATAATAAGACGTCGTGAACACTTAATTTACTTTCGCCTACATGCTGTATATACATATATGTATGTACTACTATAATAGTCTAGATGCCTTTTGAAAAATTGTGATCCATTTTTTTGTCACACACATCATTCACACGTAACAGTGTACACACATGCTAATACATAGTATGTAAACCCAGGTTA
Organism: Parapsyche elsis; assembly: GCA_022651745.1. Classification (NCBI taxonomy): domain Eukaryota; kingdom Metazoa; phylum Arthropoda; class Insecta; order Trichoptera; family Hydropsychidae; genus Parapsyche; species Parapsyche elsis. The sequence continues at coordinate 9,310,011 of JAGVSN010000010.1, forward strand.
TTATGTTTTTCCTGAGAAAATTTTGAACTAAATGATTCTTGTTTACTTTTCGCATTACATGTGTTAGTTTTAATAAATATCATCGCAAATAAATGAGCACCTACTTCCCGTAATTGTAAATATTCAGTATGTTGCTGTATGTACATATGTATGTACAATGTACCTACTCTTTAAGTTCGTATGCGGCTTTGATCGAAACAAACGAATGCCTCAGACTGACAATCAAATAATTATTATTTCATCATGAATGTACAATACATATATTTCTTACATTCTGACACGTGTGGGCTTTAATTATGCCTTCTTGAAGTACACATTTCTAAACAATCAATATGGCATTTTGCATTAGAAAGGCATTGTCAGCAGGAATTGTAAAATACTACAGCAAACAGGTAAACAATGTGTTAAAGATAATAAAGGTAGCACTAGTTACTATTCTTGTTTATTAAAAGTCCACTGATAGTAATATTCTGAATGATATTCAATGAAATAATTCAATGTTGTCCAACGAGTGGATCTCTTTTTACGAATGAATAAATTAGTTCGCTGTCGAATTGTAAACACATAAAGCGAGACAAATCAACAATGAAAATTTTATTTTATGCATCGAATTGGCAATACTTTCGTTGATTTTAAACGAGTTTCTCAGCTACTGTCGTCAACCTTCACATTCCAAAAGATTGTCTAATAAAAAAAGAAGACGTCTCGTGTCAATTTATAACTTGACTTATGACCCAGTCGCGTTTACCTGGTATCGATTTCCCAAGTTCGAGGTACTCTATGACGGATGGACTGAGAAAACCTGGCGGAGAAACGCCTAGATCAGAATTCAACAAAGGCAGTGGTCCACCTCGTTCATCCAACTCCTGATGAGGTTCTTCTTGCAAATCTGGAGCTGCTGGTGCTCTGGGTCGTTTATATCTGACACCTTCTTCGGCTCCATCTGAAATAAATACAAATAATTGAAGTCTATGTATTATGAAAGAAATATTGTAATATTTTATCTCGATGTGTGAAATAAGGTAAAAAAAGAAACAAAACATGTTAAATATGAAAGGCAGATCCTTGTATTTCCCAAAATAGCTCTTTATTCTTTTTTGCTGTTCGACCTTCATTAAAACCTCTCGATTTCGTTAAAATTAGCTCCAGCTTCAGATAAAAAATTTAACAACTTCATAATAGTGTCAGATAGAGTCAATGTGTAATGAAAATATTTTTATGTCAAAAAAAGTCACAAAAACATGTTTTAGTAGTATAAAAAAGACAATCGAAAGCTGTTGTTATTAAACTGGGTTAGGTTAGGGCTGACAAGACACGCACAAAATTTATTCCGTCATGACTTTTTGAAGCGGTGTCGTGAGATTCGAATGCACTACTTCAGTTTTAATTCAAATTCAACTCTGCTCGGTTGAGACCGATTGTTGAAAGATAAATATTTATGAATCGATCATGAAGTCGCAACTTTGATCGTTTTTTTAAACGTATAAAAATTTCGTAAGAAGTGTGCATGTCGCTTTACGTACTGTGTGTCAATTAGAAGCCATTGTTCCGATGTGAAAAATTCGCATTTTACTTTTTTTTATTACATATTAAGCATGCAAAATAGAAAGAAGGCCATTCATTGCGATTCGATGACACGATTTATGTACTTATGTACTTATAGTGCAAGTGAAAAAGTTCAATGATTATGATGATAGCCAAGTGAATTATTAATTTAATTAGGTAATATTATTTGCTGTGACCGCACCTTTAAGGTCATTAAATACAATGTTAAGGTATGACCACAACTTTTTAAATCCACTCGTTGCGTTTAATGAGCTTTTTCACGCCTTTTCATGTCAATTATTGCGTTGATCTAGCAATGGCTTTCTCTTTCTGTTTATTCGAGTTCGTAACAGAGCGATTTGCTCTGCTTTTGTTCGAGGTATCATTACTCCTTGCGAGGCCTTGAACTGCTGCCTCACGAATTTATAAAATATTTTTGAACTATACAATTATCATAATAAGTCTTGCGTCTAAGCTTCGGATCGAAACGTATGGAGACACCATTTTGAATATCATAACCTATTTCGTCTTGGACTTTTTAATTTTGGTGATCGGTATACAACTGTACAAGCGCTAATACATACTTAAGTTTGGATTTTTAATGTGTAAAAATGTTGTTGTTTGAGGGTTGGGTCAAATTTGGGTTATGCTGCGGCGGCGTGTGAATAATAATAAAAAAAATTGCATTGTAGACTAATCACGAATCCGTGACGTTTACTGTTTGATCTAAAATGGACTTTTATGAGCCGGCGGGCTTATCGTTGATTAATGGCTCATTTTCAATGATCGTTGAAAAACCTTGTCCGATCAAAAGTTTACCGTTACCGGTTCAATGGCGACAACGAACCGTTTGTATGTACGAAATTCGCTTGTTCGTGATCATGGCCGAAATGGTTACCGATAAATGTGTCACTATATAAATTAGATTTATATCGGTTAGATTTCGATTTGAATCGAAAGGGAAACGTTGTAAGTAATAAACGTGCCCATAGTGGCCAAATCGTAAACGACAATATTGAAACTAAACGTTAAATGTTAAATTAATAACAAACAATCATTCAATTCATAGCAGTGTTACGTAAACTTAAAAATTGAAATTATAGTGTTATTTTTTTCTAATTAGCCGTCAATCGTGTTTTCGTCGAAAGTCACGACTGTCGGAATAAACGGTTGACGAAAAGTCATGAATTAAACATAAATTTGACCGTCATCTCGTGATTGACGACTATAATCGAGCCCGATTATACAATAATCACTTTCAATTTCGCTTGCGCAACAGGGGAAACAATCGCAATTGTAAAATTACTACGAACCATTCGCGAATTAGCATGCTCGTAAATTACTGATGCACTTTTCAGCACACGATATTTATTACAATCGGTCGTTTTATGTAATCGAATTTCGAACTGTACATCTATCCTGATTGATTATTGGTGATATTGACCATAACGCTCTGGTGGAAATTCAGCACGAGACGAATTTACCTCTATCTGAAAAGTTAGCCGTTAAAGTCGTGAAATATTTTCTGAGACTGTTCGTATGAATATTAATGAATGTGGGCTTCATCACAATGATATTTACACATCATGTAAATCCTACGTTCATTGAAAATGAACTCTTGTATAAAGTTGAAGGCTCATCATAAAAAAGAACTAAATTTTTTCTTTTATGACATGCAAATTTGATTTTGTTATCTATGTATGTATGTAGAATGTAAGTCGAAAAAGTACATAGCACCTATCAATCGTAAAGGCCAGGGCTAAGATTCATACATACATATGAACATATGTACATAGGCATAGTATTATACATTTTGAAAGCAGAATAACACTGCCTAATTTCGGCCTTTACGATTGAGGGCCGCTATACTGTAATATCGTGAGAAAATTGCTGAAATAATAAAAGATATGACCTTGATCAATCTAAACAAATTGATTTATATATGGACGAAAAAAATTGTAAGTAAACGATTAAAGTTTGACGTTATGTCCGCAATTGATCTCAATTTCCTGGTTCCTAATGCCTAAAATGTAACAATGATTTAACGTTCCCATGTCTAATGTGTACTTATTGGCTACATCCGATGGGTTTTTTGTTAAATACAATTATTAAACAATCAAAATATTGAATAAAAGTGGCTATTAGTGATATTGTAAGGTTACGGAAGACGGTTAAACTATTGTTGTATTAAGTCTAGTAAGTGCATTTTTCCATTGTTAAAACTTGTTGGTTAATTTTCGGAAAAACTATTAACTGAAATATACATACATACACACCATTAAGTAGGTATTATTAAATAATTATCAATTTGGTATTATAATATGTAATTAATTAGTGAATAATTGAGTATAAGTAATAAATATTTAATGAAGTTATTTAATATTAAGAGTGAATCGATCGATTGATATGTAAATACGATTTGACATTGTATCACGTTCATTAACCTAATGTCGAGTTCAATTTGTCAAATTGTTGCGAATGCATATTTGATGAATTTACATCAGTTTCATGGTCGATTCTACGATATTAGACTTTTAAACACGACAACAACGACCCGTTCACCATTATCCATGGTTCTCAGTAACCTGCCAAGGCTGTGTTGTACATATACATACATACATATATGTATGTAGTACACTGACAACACAATTAATGAAATTCTCATTTTAGACAACACACGACTTTGTTCAATTTTGTACACAAAGAAACACAACAATAGTCCAAGTAATTTACCAGACAAGAACTGCCTCGAGGGTTGGTTCAACACAAAAATACAATACATCTCAATTTTTACCCTTCGAAGTGTGACTACTCAATTATATTGCATCTAATTAATTGGGCTACGTGTGTGTGAATATTTAGGTGATATATTGTTATCACAAGTTGTTAGCACATTGTGGTACCTACATTTAAATGACCAGTCACAAAGTTAACATTGCACACGTGCACGAGAACATTTTTGTCATGATTTGATTTAGGACATTTCGTGAATAGGTACGAATTATTAATTTCTCGGTTATAGTGATCGTCGATCGAGCTACAGTTTCGCCACGAGTCATTACCGTTTCGTAACATGCGATATAATCAAATGGACACTTTAATGTTCCGCATGAGCATAATATAACAATTTCATAAAGGTTTACGTGCGAATTTATAGCACGTCCTTTAAAAATGCTAAAATTTAAATAAAAGCTACTCTTAGCTTTCAAGTCGATTTATATCTCGTCAAATCTGACGGTGATCTTTCGCAAATGTATGTAAATTCACGTATAATTTCCTCATTTGACGCCTACTTGCTCATTCGTTGAGAAATTAGTGTGCAGTCAGTCTTGCACGTGTGTAATGCAATTTTTGGATTAATCTTTTATTTTTTGAGCGTATGTCTTAAATATTAATAATGTTTAAAATATTTTGAAATTATTTTGATAGATTTGTGTTATGTGTAACAGAACGTGAAGTGCGATTTTCGTGTTGTGTGTTCACGTTTTTTTTTTTTCAGAGAAAGGTAATGTGCGCAATGGCAGACGAGTCAATCAAAGTTATTAAATCTCAATTAAAATCTAGCGCCCTCATATTAAAAGTAAATGTAATCAATAGCCATATATTCATTTACTAATATCTATGTACATACATACATATGTACTATTTTACATCTATTTACAAAATTTTTACTGACAGATAAAGTAAAGAAATAATAGTTCAATAGGTACACCTATGGCAATTAAGTTTATTTACATACATATTTGGAGCAAAAAATTTCTTAATAAATTAGTTACCCAGTGTACATTATTTTTGTTTTTAAACAAATAACTAAACTAAAAATGAATGAACTGATCATAATCGCTAAAACTTTACGCGTTGGTTTATATTACATATATATTTTTTCTATCACGTTATACCACATACCAGAAGTATGAACAAAAGATACGTTTAGAACGAGAATTTCTATAATTGCAATGCCTAAATATAACAATACTGAAACTTGTCTAAAATATTCCATTGTGCAATTTATGTAATACTCGCAATTATGCTTCGATTCCTAGTGCAGTATTTGTGCAATGAATGCGCTTTAAGTTCAGAGGTCACGAAAGGCTGCGCTGGGTAATATGGTCGAGCACTTTCATATACTAATAGTAATGTGGACATTCACCGCGATATTTTAGCACAAATAAGGCGTTTTACCAGTTGAATATTTGTGTGCCATATTCGGAAAATTGAGCTCGGAAGAAAAACGCGAGATGACCACTTTCTCAATTTTCCAAGCGACACTAATAATAATCCGTTGAAACCAGATCCAACTGCGGAACTGAATTACATCAGAGTTATATAAAAAAAAATAACAAAAATTAATATTTAGTGTGACCAACACGCGACCTTCCAACATGTAAATACGAAAAATTTTAATTTGGCACAAGAGCAAATTTCCACTTCCCGTGAACCAATTTTCACATCATGACTCAATATTGACATAAATACATAATATTATAAACATATTTGTGTTAGTATGGTTTTTGATATAGTCCAAATCAATTTAAGAAATTATATTCAAAAGATAATTTTCACGCGTATTTTAAATGAAAATTGTAATTGTAAAATGTACTCGAGTAAAAGTATTTTGTTCTAACCTGAAACCAGGACACATCCAGATAGTATAGTGGCGCAGCGTAGTAAATTTACGACACTATTAAACTTCATGTTTATAATAACGAAATTGTAATCAAATATATGTCACTAAACAGTTAAGACACTATCATAGGAAACGTGTGCAACTTCGAATTAGGCACATGTTGCAGAGCGATCGGGAATAGAACCGGCACGAAAGATCACTGTTTACGGTGTTAAAAGCATTGTGGATCGGCTAGCAAAGACTTGGTGGAGGTGTTGCCGTACCGGTTCACTACCACCTCCATCAGACCCACGAGACGCAGTTTGGAAACTGGTGGTACCAGAGCTAAAAATCGAGATGTACGTAGCTTCAGTTCGGGTACTAGTTAAAATTAACTAGACATTCGTAAATAGTATATCAGTCGATGTTCCGTAATTATTTTGTGCGATTTATGGCTACAGTCTACAGTCATGTATGTATGTATGTATGTATGTCGTGTTGATGCGACACGAATCGGTGAAACCGATGAAGCATTCGATCCGTTGTTAATCCCTAGCACACGTGAACTAGCGTTCTTGTTCGGAAAACGAGAGTTGTTTTGTTTGTTCGAAGAGTGTGAAAGTGGCGATACGGTGAATGACGTTACCTGTAATGTTATTGCTATTAAAAATATTTGGCGTGACCAACAAGCGACATTCTCACTTTTTTATTATAGAAGTATATAAATAGTCAATTTGATACATATTTTTTATATTTAAAATACCTAATAGTCATAATAATTGATCATAGCATATTTTTAATGAATCAATTTGGAAACCACAAGGTCATAAAGATTGCTTATTTTTAGTTTATATACATATCTACATACATACATATGTATGTACATCATCATCATTTTCAGCCGTTCACCATCCACTGCTGGTTGAAGGCACTCGACTCCACACATTCTTCTCAATTTATCAGCCCATCGTCCACTCGGTCCACCTTGCTTTCTTTCACATCCTCTCGGATACCATTCCAGTGTTTCTCGCGTCCATCTGCCATTCATTCTTCTCGCTGTGTGTCCAGCCCATTGCCGCTTCTATATCTGCCACCTTGGTTTCTTACCCATGTATTCCTCTTACGATCTCTTCTCGTTATACCGAGCATACATCTTTCCGCTTCTATATCTGGCGTAACATTCTTGAATTGGCATCCATGTTTCATCCATACGTCCATGTATTCCTACGTATTACGATCTCTTCTTTTTATACCGGGATGTTGCATTTAAAATCTTTTCATTCTTCTCTGTGCTCCATCGGTTTCATTATTTGTTTTAACATTCTTTTTTGAATTCAGTCATATTCCATGTTTCATCCAGGCGACGTCCATACAATATGGTTGGCTACTTTACGTTTTATTGCAAAATTCATTAAACATTTTTAGTTTTTTAAAAGCGTGACCGGGATGTTGGATTTAAAATCTATGTTCATTCTTCCAAAAGTGCTCCATCGTAGTTTCATTATTTGTTTTATATCTTCTTTTTTACATTCAGTCATATTCCGTTCCAATTGTTATATACGTTATCTGACGCGTGAGCAGGCCCGTTCCCGTTTTATCCCGATTCCAGATCCCGGTCCCGTTCCCGATCCTGATCCCGTTCCTGATCCCGTTCCCGTTCCCGTTCCTAGTACGTTATCTGACGCGTGAGCAGGCCCGTTCCTAGTACGTTTTATCCCGATTTTTTTTCACAGGAACCATCCCCGGCATGATCACAATAAGTCCTGAAAGTTTCATCGCGATCGGTTGAGTGGTTTAGGAGCCTATAAGAGACAGACAAACAAACAGACATTCATTTATATATATATATATAGATTACGCGGTATTTTATTAAAATATTACCAGTTCGGAAACAGCGGTGTTACGTTTGGATGGGCATATATTCCGACCAGTGTACAATGGGACGAATTGGCAATCTGAGCGGAAAAAAGTTTTTTATGACTCAATTTTATCTAAAATTTATTAAATTACAATAATATGACAATAAAAAAAAATTTAATTTTGTTATATCGTGAATATTTTTGAAATTCTTTACATTAAAAAAAAAAAAATTACTGGATCAACCCACTACTCTATCTCTATATCTGAGGAATATAATAAGTATCAAAAAATAAAAATTAATACTGAAAAAAGTAAAAAAAACAAATATTTCTCAAGTTTCTCAAACTTACATATGTACATAAACCCAACCAATGTGACATTACATGATATTAAACATTCAAAGTTACATTCAACCAATCACAATATTTACTTAGAAAACGTTTCTTAGAACAATAACAAATCTTCCAACGTTTCTCAAATTCCCAAATAATTTTTTTTATAATATTCGTGAAATCCTCTGGAACCCTCTGAAGATTCCACTTCTCAATAAAATAACTGTTGACATTATTTTTGGTGAGCGTATTATTGTGTAGAGCAGTGGTCGGCAACCTTTTTGGAGCCCGGAGCCAAATCAGCGAAAAATCCAAAAAATGGCAAATTTTCGGAGCCGCCACATATTATTTAAAAAAAAAATATATATACATACATATACGGATTTTAATGTTATTTTTAAAAGTTAATGCGACTTTTGAACTAGTACATTTTCGGACAATTTACATAAATTGGGAACGTATTTAGTGTTCTTCAATTGCATCAGTGCATTAAATCTTTCACTTAATTGATTACGGTACGAATTTTTCACAAATTTCTTTGAAGAAAAAATTGTATGTGGAACTAAAAAGCGTCAAGACAGCAAATGCAAGCTTCCTGACGTTCGAATAAATAACACTGTTCGACAAATGACGACTATTCGGGTGCATAATATGTACTGATACTTATTTTTACGCTATAAATATTCATATTTAATAAATATATAATTAAATTCAAAGCCTTCTAATTACTTCATTACAAAATTATTTAAAAGCAAATTGAAGAAAGTTTCAAGCCACAGCACTACTCTATTTGTTGCAATGACGCATCTATAGTATGTACATACATACATATGTACATATATACAAGTTGCGGCGCGTCTAACGCGTAAGAGCTACCATACACAGAGCAATTTTGCTACCATTACTACGAAATTTAAGCTCGCAATTTTAGCGATTGAAAATTCAGCACACTTCCAATTAACCCTTTTAAACGAAAAAAAAAAATAGTGGGGCCAGAACACTATCCCAATAAACGTGTTTCAATAGAAAATACTCAATATAAAATAGTATTAACAGTGGGAAAAAATCCCAAGTGAAAATACATACTTTTGACTTTTGATTTGAACTGGATGACTACTTAGAAAGATCTGAAAGCTGAAAAGTACTACAAATGAAAGATAAAATACCTGACTATAGATTACAATATTCATTTTGAACAAAAAATTGACCAATTTTGAGACATCGAAAGAACAACACCAAGAAATAGAAAAATCACGTGATTTAAAAAACACATATATCTCCGAATCTCGAGCCAATCAACATTTTTTATTACCAGATTCGTGTTCACTGGGCATAGATCTATAAAAAAAAGTCATATCTCGTCTCGGAAACATTTCTCGTGTCGAACAGTGTAATCGACTGGAAATGATTGCCAACATTTGAATATGCTATCACTTGCCGTGCTCTCACTGGTGGTTAGATTTATTTCCACTTGTCTAACCATTTCCGTTAGTTTTTCAGTCCAAATACTTCTATTTTTAATTTCTATAAGTTCAAATTCAAGTTCTCGAAAAGATATACCAGGAAACGCCTTTAAATTCATTAGTTTTAAATCACAATTCAATGGATGTAGCATGAACTTTATTGTCTGCTGATAATTCTGAATGTCTTGAAATCTATTAGAAAATGAAATTAGTATTTTATCGACCATATCTTTAAAAAAAACTGCAATATAATCTCAGTTTATGTTTACTTTATTATTTCATTAAATAAAATAAAACGAGATGCAAATTGTAGGTTGAAAATTTTTTTAAACTTGAAAAGTCAAAAACACGACAGAACAAGTTAAAAATTCGGGTGTGGCCAACCCATGACTTTATCCATATATATAAAAAATACTGAAATACAAAAACCGTCAGTTCTACCATACCGATTTTGATGAGTTTTTTTTAAACTCACCATTGCTATAATAATTCTAATTTTATAATATTGTGAAGATTCAAAATACATATATATGTAAAAGGCCGGAAAAAATAAAAAAAAAAAAAAAAAATCACGCAAGAGTAAACTACCACTTCTGATGGACGGATTTTGATCAAAACCTTATCAACTCTTACGCCTTATGTGAAAACTATAGATATGAAGTTTCAACTTGATCGGCTAAGTGGTTTCGGAAATATTGCGTGGTAACAGAATTTTTGATTTTTCTACAAGAAAAAAAACCAACTTCCGGTTGTCAGATTTAATTTTTCGTAACAAGGTATTGCTTTAGAGTGATATTACACTCGGCAACAAATCGGGACACCAGGTTTTTTTTGAACCTCGGCGACCAGATAGATATTTTGGAAGTATCCCGATGTATTAGACGATGCGATTCGCCGAAAAAAAAAATCAATGTTCGCCGAAAAAAATCTTTCAAAAACCTTTTCTTTTTTTTGCATCGTCGTACTCAATTGTCAACGCAACGCAACGTCAACGCAATTGTTTCGAAAACAATGAAATTCAGAAAGAAATACGAGAGGTTGAATTTTATATATTTTCTACGTCTACATAGACCTCTTTTTTATAGACGTCTTCCTAGACCTATTTTTTTTTGTATGAAGATTATGAGATGACCAGGTAGCTGGTGAGTGAAAAGTGGCGCAATTTAATAAGATGCTCGCCACCGCCAAAAAAAATCTGGTGTTGGTTTTGTTGCCGAGTGTAATATCACTCTTAGGGTTATGATATTACAATATTATGAAGATACCAAATATGTAAAAGGCCGAAACAAATAAATCTTGTTCTAATATCTCTTACACCTTACGTGAAAATAATAGAAATGAAATTTCAGCATGATAGACTTGATAGTTTCGGAGAAAAAGTTAAAAACACCAAAAACCAATAGTAAAAGTACTACTTCCGGTCGGAAAAAAATGTTTAAAAATTATATTATTTTGAGGGTTGTTACACATACATACTACATATGCAAAATTTCATCTTAATATGTATCATAGTTTTGCTGGAAAAACTTTTCAAAGATAACACAAGAATTAGGTGACTTTCCAAGGGTTGACGGAAATTTGGTTGACGGTTGACGGACATTTTTGAAAGCCTTGTGAATTGTAATGGCCGGTTTTAGTGTAATTAGGATAAACGGTTTTTGAGTTGTTAGCGATTCTACACACAGGTACACAGATTTACAGACACAAAGACACACAGTCATACAGACATTTTCCAGAAATCATGAAAACGTGATCAGGGAATGATACCTGATACAAATCAGTCAAAATCTCAAAATGGAATTTTTGTACGATCACAATGCTTTATCCGATTGGGATAAAGTAAAAATTAGTGAAAAAGGCGCCCCGCTTCGCGGTGCTCCTCAAGTCTTAGCGCCCCCCCGTATTGCGGGGTCTGCAGGCGCGGTCGCTACGCCACTGATTCCGACACTATAACTTCGTTACTAATAACACGATTGACATGAATGTTCGCTCGGGTATACGTCTACGATGCATTTATGATCTTGAGTTGGCACTGTGCATGTGCGAGGTGCGGAGGAGAGGGCGTATCTTCCAATGGCTATTTTGGACGTTTTTGAAAATTTCCAAGCAGTATATCTCACCACTCTGACGTACTAGTGCGGTGATTTTGCTACTAAACGAAATATCTCTTCAAGATCTATTGATTTAAGCCGTAAAAAGTGAAAGGTATAAATTATTTGTTGGTGAAAAATCAAAAACAAGTCGAAAAAAAAATTTTTTTCACTATGCCGACCCATACTCACCAAAAAGCCAATAGGAAATACAAAAAACGTATATCATCAGAAAGAGGGTCTAATCATCTATCGATCAGTACCAAAATGTCTGTGACAGAACGAGTGAGATGGTATTGGGAACATCAGAAAGTCGATGCGGCGCGCAGGGAAAACAACGACGCGAGCACCTCGACGGCCACTGTTTACTACAGGCCAATGATAAATAAAATTGTAATGCTAAATAAAAAAATTCGGGTGTGGCCAACCCATGACTTTATCCATATATTTGAGGAATACAAACAGAACGAATGTTCTACATCTAACGTTATTGTGGGTATTTTCTTATTTTACAATACTTCAATTCAAACCTCGTAAAGCAGATATATTATTGATTACACTGTGCAACAAAAAAAATTCGGGTGTGGCCAACCCATGACTTTATCCATATATTTGAGGAATACAAACAGTAACGAAATTAACTTTTTAAGTACGTAAGTAAATAAAACGTATGCACAGCACCATACCAACCAACATACATACACATATATATACATATCATGAAATCACTGTGTTGAGTGCGGGCGCGTATGTAAAATACGATCTTCGGCATATATTCAAATTAGAAAAACTGCCACTTCCGGTCGTCAGATGTTGACCAAAATTACAGTATCTCTTACAGCTAACGTAAAAATTATAGATATGAAATTTCGACTTGATTGCCATGGCAGTTTCGGAAATATTCTGTGGTAAACTTTTCGACAAAAAAAAAACCCCTACTTCCGGTTGACTGATTTTAATTATTAATTTTTTTTTAAATATCTATATCTCTCAGAATTACAACATTACAATATTGTGACGATACTACATATTTAAAAGGTCGAAAAAAATAAAAAAAAAAAAATCGTTCAAGAGTAAACTGCCATTTTCGCTAGTCAGAAGTTGACTAAAATCACAGTATCTCTTACGGCTAACGTGAAAACTATAGATATGAAATTTCGACAAAATTGCCGGAGCCGTTTCGGAAATATTCTGCAGTAAAAGAATTTTAGAATTTTCTACAAGAAAAAAACCCTACTTCCGGTTGACTGATGTTGACCAAATTCCTTATGGCTTTTACACCTTATGTGAAAATAATAGATATGAAATTTCAGCTTGATAGACTTGATAGTTTCGGTGAAAACACACATACAGACACACACACACATAAGTACACAGACATACAGACATTTTCCAGAAATCATGAAAACGTGATCAGGGGATGATACCTGATACAAATAGTCAAAATCTCGAGGTCGAATTTTCGCACGATCACAATACTACATATATCCGATTAGGATAAAGTAAAAATACCCAGAGCGGAGATTGGTCAATCTTTACTAAGTTTGACCCACTGAATTCGAATCCGATAATCATTTTTGTTGATATGCTTTCGTTAATGAGATATTTGCGATTTAAAAAATGTAAAAAATATCCATTTTTTGGCTTTTGCGGTCTATAACTCAAAATATAGTATCGTTTATCCAACAGCTTATCTTGCAAAATGACATTTAAATCAGCCTTTGATGCAATTAATGGATTTCGGATCCATCCAGTTCCTATCTGTGGATCGTCTTCTCTTGGAAAATAAAACTCAATTAATCCAGTCCAGTTGCCTGGGAACTTTTTCAGAGTTTGCCCTGCACATGCAATGGATTAACTGACATTTTTGCAAGAAAGTGTTTATTTTTTTTTGCTAAAATAAAGGATTCATAGTAACTACTCGTAAATAACCCCGAACGGCCAATTGTATATTCTATATTCCATTAATTTAGATACGACTACCTGAAAGTCTAATCCAATAGAAATTGTGTAGGCATTCAAACAAATATACAACTCTAGGAGTGTCGGTATTTTATTTTTTTATACGTTTTTTTTAAATTTAAATACGTTTTTTTTATTTAAATACGTTTAAAAATATCAGAATCTGGTCAAAAATCTGAGATAACTGTGCGGACCAGCAACATAGGGCCGCGGAGCGGTGCCGGTCCGCGGACCACCACTTTGGGTAGCACTGGTCTATGCTACATAGTTGTTTATGCTAGATATTTTACTATAATATGAATATTTTGGGAGCGTCCCAAAAAGACTTGTCCAAAAAAGACTGTTGTCCCACTGATACCAGCGCCCAAAATTTTTTTTTTCCGACTAGGAGTGCATGATATCTATAGGAGCTTTTGCCGTTGAAACAAAATGGTCTAGTGTAATATCAGCCTTAGTTTCTACCACTACGCACACAATAACACGGACGCCAATTGTATATCAGCGGTCACTAACCGGTGATCCGCGAGAGAATTTCGGTGGTCCGCAGAGTAATTTGAATATATGTAAAATATAGATGATTGTTTCTTTAACTAAATTCGATAGAAAAGTAAATAAATAGAAATACATCTTCTTTTCATAAATAAGTTCTTGATGAATCAAGCAATGAAATGACACCAAGCTAAGCTAAATTAAATTCATTTTTCAAAAGCGTAACGAATCCATTAATATTGCCCAATGCATACTCTCTACCAACAACGCGGGCCACGGGTTGAGTACTGCTGCTCTAAACTGACAAACAAAATCTAAACCGACGAACCCATTGTTGTCTCGCTCACTCATATGGGTTTCGTCCGACATGTAACCAAATCTCTTCTGCTAGATCTGCGCTCCTAGTATTCGACAAAATTCAAATGACAAAGTCTTTCGCATTTTGATGGATCTATCGTAAGAGGGGGGGGTACATGCATATGTGTGTGTGCCATTTTGTTTCAACGGCAAAAGCTTCTATAGCTTCTGAACTCCTAGGCTAAAATCTGGACGATTGGGCCACGGTGTTTGTGGGATCATGCTTTTCGTCCCCAACCCGAATATTTTTTAGTACTTATCCTTTTGTAATACCAGCATGTTGTTTGAGTAAAAAATTTTTTTTTAATTATACATACATACATAGGTATATATATTTTACCTTAATTTTTTATATATATCACGAATCGAGGTTGTGATTTCTCGACATTTTTCTCATTTTTGCGGAATATTTAAATCTCGAGATTCAAGAATCTCATTTTCTCGGAATATTTGAATCTCGAGAAATAGAGATTTTCTTTTTGGTTTCTCGAGATTCTCGAGAATTCTCAAGAATAAAAAGTTACTTAAAATATAGTAAATCGATCTGTGTGACTGAGAGTGAAAGTGAGAGTGCACCACACAATACTGGAAACAATAGTACACGCGGGTTTTTTATAAGTACATATTGGTAAAATATATATATATACATATAAATATGGTTAAGTTAAGACTTACCTTTGAAAAATTCGTTTAAAATGTCGTAGTCCAAAATCTGCAGTTCACAGTCGCGAAGACGAAGAAGAAAATGAAGGAGAATATGAACGAATCTGGCTGAAGTCAAACGACAAACTGATATCTTTAACAAAATCAACCCTTTAAGTAAACTCGTCAAAAGTATTTTGGGTATACCTCAAAATTTTCCTGGAATTTCTCTGGGAATAACGCGTGCGTACTTATTGTTCGATCTTCCACGCTGATAACTACTTTCGGTAAGTCCGTTTCAAATTTTGCCTACAATGTGCGGGAACTACAAAAAAAACCCACCAGTGTATTCTAAGAAGGCAGGACGGAATGGTAAAAAAAATGACCTGATGTTGGGTTCGCACTTCGTATCCGCAACGCCTGAATTACGTATGTATATACTCGAGATTCTCATAAACGATTTCTTGAGAAAAAAGAATCTCGATATTTCATAATAAAATATTCTCGAGAAAAGAGAATCTCTAAATTTCATAATAATATATTCTCGAGAAACGAGATTAAAAATTATTCAAAATTTCTCGAGAATTCTCGAGACAAGATTTCTCAATCACAACCTCTAGTCACGAAGGGTTTTTTTGTGGGGTCGCCAACTGAAACAGTAAACTAAAACTTTTTTTCTGTCAATGCGTACTGCCAGTTATGACGTATGGATGTGAAACTTGGACGCTAAATTCAAGAATGCTACGTAAGATCCAGTGCACACAGTGAAGCATGGAAAGATGGAAGATATATCTTGTGTATATATATATATGTATATATACCAGTGCTCGAATTCAGTGGGAGCGGCAAGGAGCGGACGTTCCCTTTCGTGAAATTTGAAAACGTAGCGTACCCTTTCGTGAAATCTGTAAATTTAGAGCTCCCTTTCGTAAAAACCCAAAATTTCCGTGCTCTTTCAATAATTATTGCCGAAAAAATGTTAGACGGTGAATTTTTTTTACATTTATGACTCCTAAATCATAATCTTTCACTGGAAGTTAAATTCTTTACATTTCAATTCCGACAAAGGCATCTATCTGTAGCCAAAAGCCATTTAAAATATTATTATGTTTTGAAAAAGCTGAGTGCACGCGTTATTTGAAGATAATATTTAGAATTCTATTCAATTCCGAGGGTTTTTAGATTCTATGTCGGCTTTGCGCAAAAAGTTTTTATTGCCGGCAATCGGCATTTCGAACTGCAACGGGCTTTTTCGAGCCATCGGTCATTTTGATGATTTACGATATCTTTCTTTGAATTGTCGTGTTGTACCGCGACCATAATACTAAAGGAACCAAAATTTTCAAAATAGTTCAGTCTTGCCTGTCCTTCTGATGAGATAACTTGAATTTAGCGAACGTATTTGCAATTTCAATCTATGATCGAGAATCGCTTGATTATTTTTTTTATTTATATTTTATTACTGCACTTCATGACTCACAAACACTTTTCTAGCAACATTTTTTAAGTTGTCTGAATTATAATTACTGCACGTGACTAACTAAATAGTGATATTAACAATTATTCAAATTAAAAAAAAATTAACCGTGTAAATTGTGCATGTATGTATGTAATACAGTTTCTATAATAATAATACTAATAACCTAATATATACACCCATAAATTCATATATGTATATTGGTGTACATACATACATATGTTACGTAATTAATAAGTGTTTTGGTGTTATAATATACATAATATGTAGGTATAAAAAAAAGGTCGTTTGATTTTTTTTGAAAATTATCGAGCGCTCCCATTCGTGAAAATTTCCATTTCGAGCACTGATATATACAAGAATAGAATATATTCTATACAAGAAGAGATCGTAAGTGGAATACATGGGTAAGAAGTATGACCAAGGTGTCAGATATAGCAGAACGTGTGAAAAAGTGGACACAGCGAGAAGAATGGATGGCAGATAGACGCGAGAAATACTGGAATGGTATCTGAGAGGATGTGAAAGAAAGCAAGGTAGCCCAAGTGGAAGATGGGCTGATGAATTGAGAAGAATGTGTGGAGTCGAGTGGATGCAGATTGCTCAAGACAGACAGGAATGGAGGGGGACTGGAGAGGCCTTCATCCAGCAGTGGAGGGTGAACGGCTGAAAATGATGATGAATGCAATTTTCATTTTTAATCAGTGTCTTGATGAATAATATTTTTTGCCTTTTTCAAATATTTTGGGGTCGCGGGTTATTTTGGTTTTTATAAAAAGGAGTCGCCACTCGAAAAAGGTTGGGAGCCTGTGATCTAGATATTGATTTTATCATGTTTATTTTTAATGAGTCAATTCACTTTGTAATCCTGTCATACACAATCCTTCAAA
The DNA here is from genome assembly GCA_022651745.1 of Parapsyche elsis. NCBI lineage: Eukaryota > Metazoa > Arthropoda > Insecta > Trichoptera > Hydropsychidae > Parapsyche > Parapsyche elsis. Next base: position 9,327,724 of record JAGVSN010000010.1, read on the forward strand.
CAGTGATTGATTATCTAATAAAGTAAAAATACGTTCACTGCGCACATTAGTAGATTTAGAAATTGTACAGTACAACTAAGCTAACGAACACATCTGAACAAAATATGAGTTATAAATTGAAACATCCATCGACGTTGGAAAGATTTGAAATGTTTCCAAATTTATATGACTGCATAGGCTTGAAATATTACAATGAAACAAATAGATTGATTTCTAAACTAAGTTTGATAGCAAAAATAAGAGTATTCGTATTGTTTATGTTTTCTCTGTGGAATTTCAAGAGATCACTTTCAGATTTCACTAATGACTTGTCATTATTATCGGTACTATGTTTTATATTGCACGTTGAGTATTGGTGGGCTTACACGTTATCAATTGTTTTTCCAATTTTAACTAAGTCCAATGATATTTTAGAAATGATAAAAAATTTTGATGAAATTGAAGATAATCTGCCGAAAAAGAGTTTTAGTAAGCTGTTTAGAGCAATATATTATACTTTGTTTTCTTTGTTGCTATTTTACAATTTTTTGAATCTTTCTCTTATGTGGGATCAACCTACATCTTGGTTGGTTTGGTTTAGTATTCAAATATTTTTCTTGGACCTATTATATTTTCAATATACTCTAATTTGTGTTTCAATCATAATGTATATATATGAAATCAATAAAATATTGGAATCTCACCTTAATGAATTTGAGTATTCCAATTTGATTGTGGGAGGAAATAAAAGTTTCGTTAATAGTGATATTTCACCACTTTTTTTAAGTTTGAAAGAAATTTATAAGATTTATGTTCTAGTCATGCGTAATATCCGAATAACATATTTAATTTTCAACATACAAGTAAGTATTGTACATGAAATATTTTACTTAATTAAAGTTTAAAAAAAAATTTAAATAGGTATATTTTTACATCTTTAGCTTTTTTTAACACCCCATATAATACATCACTATCTAACTTTTACTTTTGTACGACATATTATTTCATATATTCATCAAGAGGTAAGAACTAATAATTAATTTAGTTTCAGTTTGTATATATTTTACATTGAAATATATTTGTTGTAATTATGTTAAAGGAAATATCTCTGGATTACAACAATGTGTTCGGAATCTTATATAGTGTATGCACCTTTATTACACCGTGTATAATCGGTGAATTGTACAAAAAATTCATAAATCAAACTCGGGTCATTCTCAGTAAACTACTTTTAATACAAATCATAGGTAAGTTTAGATAATTATATTTAATTTTTTGTTATAAATATGTGAAAAAGTAAAAAAAATAAGAAATAATCCTATTTTTTTTAAAGATCCAAATGAAAGAGTGGAATTGTTGAAATTATCTAATTTTTTAAATCGCACTACAAATCAAACTACAACTTGTAATACGCTAAATATTGATTATAGTCTAATTCATTCATTCGGTGCTGCTTTGGTCACTTATATTATTATCTTTGTGCAATTGTTAAATTATATAATATAATATATATTGCGGGCAGTAAACAAATCGATTATTATGAATAACATTAACATCCACATTAACTACGCAAATTTTAAACTATAAATATTTTTTAATATCTCATTCTTTGTGTAAAATATGCTGTTTAAGTTACAATTTGTTGTCATTATTTTAATTATATAATAAAATTATATTACAATCGTGTAACACTTAATATTGATTTCGCCTAATAAATTCATTCAATGCTGCTTTGAGTACCTATTGTATAATCTTTATGCAAATACATATTTCCATACATTTAAAGTTGGCAATAAATTAGTATTTTGTTTATTCTGTACTTGTTAAGTATATACGTAGATCTAAATGTTTAAAAAAAGTATTTATTGTAAGCGCCCAGTTAAATAGTAAATTATCAGTATTTTTAATTAATGTCAAACATTTAATAATTTTAATGAATGTAAAACATTTAATAATTTTAATGAATGTAAAACATTTAATAATTTTAATGAATGTAAAACATTTAATAATGAATGTAAAACATTTAATAATTTTAATGAATGTAAAACATTTAATAATTTTAATGAATGTAAAACATTTAATAATTTTAATGAATGTAAAACATTTAATAATTTTAATTAATATCAAACATTTAATAATTTTAATTAAAGTCAAACATTTAATAATTTTAATTAATATCAAACATTTAATAATTTTAATTAAAGTCAAACGCTAGTAAACGAACGAATTTTTTTTTAGCGGTGTGTTGGAAACAAGCCGCTATTTGTCAAAGCTGGGTTGCCTCAAAAACACGATTTCAAATCGATACGCTCATTAAATCAACGATATAGTGTACCGTTGATTTAATTAGTGTATAACTATATAATTGTTTCACGCACTGTCAAACGGGCTATGGGCTGTACTTTTATTGTACAAACCAGTGCACACGGGTGAAGGTTGGGCGGTGTGGTCAGATTCCACCGTCATATGACGGGCAAACCAGCCAGTTTAATCAGTGCAATTCAGCGGGAGCGGCAGGGAGCGGGCGTTCCCTTTCGTGAGATTTGAAAACGTAGCGTACCCTTTCGTGAAATCTGTAAATTTAGCGCTCCCTTTCGTAAAAAACGAAAATTTCCGTGCTCTTTCAATAATTATTGCCGAAAAAATGTTAGAAGGTGAATTTTTTTACATTTATGACTCCTAAATCACAATCTTTGACTGAAAGTTACCCGAGCCTACCCTTGACTCTCCTTGAAACAAGTCATACCTCGCCTCTCATTGTATACCCTCCTTCCGTCTCCTCCAAGCCCCTCGCCTATAAGCTACCATGTCCTTTCGTCATTTTCAATGACCTCACGTACAAAACACATTTAAAAACAGATTTACACGTGCCAACTCGGTCTCGGACAAACCTCTTACCTCTAGACTACCGCATGTATTTCCTTTACTTCTCTTTCCCCTTGTCTGAATTGGCATCGACCAATCAGAGTCCAAAAGTGCAACAGGCCATAGTCATCGACCAATTGAATTCGATCTTACGACAGCTGTTACCTCCTCTCTCCGCGAACCTTCCTTCCCGTCGCAAGTTTATAAATATATGTTAAGGTCGAAGAAAGGCGCACTTCTCCTTCAGCCTCAGTTCTTCAGTCACACACACACAGACGTAAATTCTTGCGTCATTCAATCATTCAATTCGATTGATCGGTATAGCAATTTGTTATAACCGCTAATTACCACTTCCTTCAGTCACTCTCACTCTCTTCAGTCACACACACACAGACGTAAATTCTTACGTCATTCAATCATTCAATTCGATTGATCGGTATAGCAATTTGTTATAACCGCTAATTACCACTTCTCCTTCAGCCTCAGTCCTTCAGTCACTCTCACTCTCTTCAGTCACTCTTCCAGACTTCTACTACTTCTACTTCACTCATACGAGCTAAATACGCAAATCTTTTATAATTTGTTGTGATCGTCCTATCAAATAAAATTGTGAAATAAACAAACTTCATCATCACCATTCAAATGCTGTTATTTCAATTTTTTCTCTGTATCTACAACTCTGCATCCATAAAAGACGTAAAATTAATGGTGTCAGAAATAAACAAACTTCATCATCACCATTCAAGTGCTGTGTTTTCATTTTTACTCTGTTATCCCACCTCCAATACATAACATAGTACAATTTAATAATTGTGTAGGTGCTATAGATTCAATAAACAGATAGTGCTAGAAATAGCTATTGTCTTTAAACATCAATTAGTGCTCTGTTTTACACATAGGCCACTCAAATCCCCAAATCCATTATTCAACAAATAATATTCCAAAAGTAGCATTACAAATAAAATGACCTAGGTATTTTGTTATCACAAAATACCTAAAATGCCGCCCACCCATGTATATAAATAAATGAATATGTAATCGGCGAACGCAAATCTGCTTTGGCGGTACTTTGAACCGAGTCTTACTTGCGACTTGCGACTTGCGAATTCTGCGATAGTAAAACGAACTCGTCGAAGAATTTGTCTAGTCGCAGTCCAAGATGTCAAGAAGCGATGTCATTAAATTCTGAAAACAATTAAAATTTCAAATGTCAATTCAACGATGATGGACTATATGTAAAAATAAACTTGACAAGTTTATAAATATGTAAACCTTCAAACATGATCAATAAATAAATAAAAATTGTAATCGCCTATACCGCATGTCATACCACTACCACCTATACCACTTACTACACCACCTATGTCTATGTTATCGATCACCGTGGACGCCGGCCCACTTTGAACCGAGTCTCTCTTAAAAATTTCTAATACCCAAACGAATGTCTCGTCGCAATCGCAGATGTACTCACTGGCCTATAGCAAAGTTACAGTTTGCTGCGAAGGTTCATTCTTCACTCGGTTGTTCATTAGATTCAAACTAGTAGTCCTAAACTCAAATGATTTTAAGTATAATCGTATCGGTTGTCGGCTGTCATCGTTCGTATATGGGAGAGCTGAGGTCGTCAATGTCAAGGTATACCATAGCAGGGAACACTTGGAAGGTTATAAGACTATCTGCCCTGCTCTAGAAGTAAATGATTGATGTATTAACGTAGTTCAATTATTGCCCAATTTCATACTTGAAACGTCAGATCAGTATGTCGACAATGCACATATACACGCTTCTCCAATACACTCTCAGGGAGGCGATTGTCAAACGGTAGGAGGTGCAATCACTGGGGGTACTACTTCCGGCGGGGACGTAGCAGACATGTACCCTTTTTTGACCCAAATCGTTTTTATACTGAACACTAAATAAATGACATGTTAGTCTATGTTATAGACGATATTTAGCGCTGAATAAAATCGAATTACTTGCAATTAAATACAGTGAACGATATTAACCGTTAACCTCTTAAGGTTTTGTAACATTTCAATGCCATGCAATGGCGAAATACAAATCAGTTTTGGCCAAAGTAATTTGAGCGCGCTGCATACATGACATTGTTTACAAACACATGACAAAACCTTCAACGTTCGGGTTTTGTTTGACAGGTAATTGCGTCTTTAAGAAGTTCATTATTATATCAACTTGCATGCATACATATAATATATATTATTACTAATTTTGTAGATGTAGTCATAGACCTTACACTGCTAATAGAACATTTACACCATCAAAAGTAGAGATGAATTCTACAAGCCTGAATAAACCCTGAGATGTTGTCCATCTAATACCCGATTGACATTCCGCATTGTTTTTGTAATTTTACGATCGTAAAAAAAAAAAAGGCAAAACTTAGACTTTTAATAATTAACTTAACTTAACAAAACTATTAATTTGTTCACATTTTCCACATTATGTATGTACATATATTGTATTTGTATCAAATTACTAATAAACGGTATTCATGACTGTATTGTATGTAAAATATATACATATAATAATATAATTAAAACACAATAGTTTCTATAAGTAAAGCACTAACAAATTAAGTGGGAATTAATAAAGAGGTTACATTTTCAAACAAAAGTTTTATTTGTTGCTGAATTGCCACGCAAATGTAGCCCAATAAAGATTATTATCATGTAATAAAATTATATATTATTTAGTTGAATGTTTTACTTTTTCTTAACAATGCATTATTAAATTATTTGTTTAAACATACTTGTTGTTGAACGAATTTACGGTTGTACAACAACTAGATAGTAATTAACTGTTATTAAAAAACTAAAATCAATAGATTTAACTCTGATGTAATGTATGTGATGTGTTGTGTTATTTTAGGAAATCATGGAGGAAAATAATAAAAGATTTGTCAAAGTCGGCAATAAGTTGATACCATTCAAACGTATTAGTGTAAAATCTAATACCAGTTTTAAAATGAATAGGATTAAATTGATTTGGAATCAAAATTTAAAAGCCGTTGATTCTAAACTCTCGTTGCTCTCAATAAAAAAAATTATCTGCTTCGCACTTCATACCATTCCAGATGACAATTTAAAACGTAATTCTTTGAAAGCGTTCGCAGCTTTGGATTCATTTATTAGCGATAGCACGGATACGTGTCGATCTTGCGACAAATGTGTATCTTCAGCTAGCAACAGTAACCAGTTCGAAAATACCAAAAAAATTAATACTGAAACTATACATTCGAATACAAATGTTACCAATACGACGGCTGAAAAGCCTTTTAGCCTACATGAATGTATCCCGTAAGTAACGCCTAGAATTTTCATAATTTTATAATGATTAAATTTGTTCTTGTTCAATTTCAAAACATGAAATCTTTGTAATATGTAATTCACATTCATCGATAGGTTTTTGTATGCAGCCATTTATGAAAGTAATATTGAAAAATTGAAAATTGTCATTAAGTGCTTGAATGAAAATTTTATTACAATAGATCAAAAGTTTGTTAATAACAACGTAAGTAAACTAAACTTCATACTGGGTGAAACATTTTAATTTTTTTTTGTCATGTAACTCTTTTGACTTCAGATTCCTTTACACGTGGCAATTATAACTGCAGCACATACAAATATTATCGATGAACTTTTAAATAACGGAGCGTGTCCTTTATTAACAGATAAGGATAACAAAAATTCCATGCATCTCTCTATAAATTCAGAGGATACCGATTGTCTCAAATTAATAATAGATTTTATGCGATTGAATTCGATTAAAATTCTACGAAGTTACTATTTTGTAAAAGGATATGATGACCCCTTCAGTACTAATGGCATGTCTCTGGACGAGGCTTACAATAAAGCATTTGCAATAATTTCTACAGCTCCTGACATTGAAGGTAACACAAGATCAAATACAAATTGAGATAAGAGTTTGCAATTTTGATATTTTTTATCATTATTAAATAATCGTCTGATATAAATGAAAAATTTTCAACAGGCAATACACCTATAATGTTATGTATTCTCAATAAAAAAGTACATTTTTTAAATACTATAATCGCAAATATTCCCCCTGATATTCAAGAGATGGTTATAAATTATAGAAATCCTTCAAACGGCAACACGGCAATGCGCATTTTAACCGATTGTGTTACAGGTAATGTATTTAATGATAATTTTAAGGGTTTAGAATTTTAAAATGTACGTTCTTACAATGTTGTAATTAATTTTTAGATTCGAGCGACTTTTCTTTAATACAGTCAATGATTGAGTCGTTATTGGCGTGTAAAGCAAATCCGTTTATTAAAAACTATGGAGGCGCTGATATGTTAAGTGTTTTGAAGCTAAAAGGAAAAGTCGATTTACACGACTTCATTTTAAATCATTAACGCGATTTCACTTACTTCACATTTTAAATTCTACCTCAATCGATATCATCATAATCATTATTTTCACTATACACTGCTGGATGAAGGCCTCTCCAATCCAAGAGGATCCTGTCTGTCTTGAGCAATCTGCATCCACTCGACTCCACACATTATTCTCAATTCATCAGCCCATCGTCCACTCGGTCTACCTTGCTTTCTTTCATATCCTCTCGGATACCTTATTGTTATACCATGCATACATCTTTCTATGCTTCTCTGTGTGCACTGGATCTTACGTAACATTCTTGAATTCAGCATCCACGTCTCACATCCATACGTCACAACTGGCAGTACGCATTGGTCGTATGCCTTATTTTTTAAGCATAGCGGGGGTGTTGGATTTCATTCTTCCAAAGCACTCCATCGTAGTTTTATTTCTTCTTTACATCCAAAGATTAGAATAATTTTGAAAATGTACATACATAGGTACAATGTAATAAATAAAATTTGATTTAATATATTTTTTTTCTACGAAAATATTTTTAATTCCAAAGATATGAAAAATTTCATTCCACAAATTACCACACCAATAAAATATTAATTTTTCAATCAATTAATGTATGTATGTATGTGTGGTGTGGTGGTATAATTTCGATTTCAGATAAATTAGGAATAGCACATAATAAATTTATAAAGATAACATTTCTAATTGTATTTACTATCTAATTAAATTGTGTATATAAAGGGTATAAAAACCATGTTCAACCATGGTCATTTAGCCATTTGTAATCATTCAACTCATAGTTAAACTCGTGTGAACAAAATATGAGTTATAAATTGAAACACGCATCGACATTGGAAAGATTCGAAATTTTCCCACTTTTGTATGACTGTCTAGGGATGAAATATTATAATGAGAAAAATAAAGTTGTTTCTAAACCAACTATACTAGAAAAAATAAGAGTATTCCTATTGTTTTTTTTTTCGCTGAGAAATTTCAAGATGTCATTTTCAATGATTACAATGCAAACGTCAATTGTGTCAGTATTGTACTCTGTTTTGCACGTTGAGTATTGTTTGGCTTACATGCTATCAATTCTTTATCCTTTATTAAACGAGTCCACCAATGTTTTAGAAATGATTAAAAATTTTGATGAAATTGAAGAAAAACTTTCGGAAAAACCTTTCAGTAAGGCTTTGCTAGCAACATATTGTATGTATATGCTTTTCTCTGATGCTTCTTTACATTTTTTGGTGCCTTTCTCGTATTTGGGATTTTCCTATTTTTTTTTGGTTTAGTTTTCAACTACTCCATTTAGACCTATTATATTTTCAATATACTATTGTCTGTGTTTCAATTATAATATATATCTCTGAAATCAATAAAATATTGAAATCAAATTTAGATAGATTCGAATGTTCTAATTTGATCTTTGAAAATAATAGGGGTTTCAAAAATTATAATATTTCACCACATTTTGTAAGTTATTTATGACACTTATTTACTAATTATGAATAATATCCGAATAACATTTTCAATTTTCAAGTAAGTATTGTATAAATATTTAACTTATATCTATGTATATTAATTAAATGTTGTAAAATTAATTTTGCATTTCTTTAGCTTTTCTTGATACCTCATCTAACGCTGCACAGTCTAACTATTATTTTTTGCCGATATATTCTTTTATATATTGGTAATAGGGTACGCGGAATTAAATTGCTGTTTATCTGTGATTTTGATATCATATTTGGTAATTACATATATTGGTATTAAATTTTAGAACATAAATCTGGGTTATTATAATGTATTGGAAATAATTCATATTATATGGATTTTTATTACACCATGCATAATGGGTGAATTAATAAAATATTCGATAAATCAAACAAGGGTCATTATAACCAAATTGACTTTAAATCAAAACATGGGCAAGTATAACATTGGCTAATTAGTGTGAAAAGGAATTTAAAAAATATTTTCTGGAAAAATGTCTCGGGTTCTGACACTAACCAGATGTGTTTCATTAAGTCCTCTGAAGTTCCTTTAGAATGATAATAATTAAGTTAAATTTATATTACAGACGCAAGTGAAAGAGTAGAACTTTTGAAATTATCCAAGTTTTTGAACTGCACTAAAGGAAATACTCCCACTTGTATCACACTAAATATTGATTTTAGTCTAATATATTCATTTGTAGCTGCTTTGGCGACTTATTGTATTATCTTTATGGAATTTTCATTGGGTTAATATGTCTAATATATATGTAATATAATAAATTCATAAGCTGAAAATTTTATTTCAATTAGTATCAAAGTACATAATTCGTATTAGTACATTAGTATGTAGTTCCTTCTACTTAGACTAGACATTATTGTGAAACAATATGTCCAAGTGAATGGATTAAATTTATTGAATTACATATGTTTGCATTCAAAAACTATTCATTCAATAACAGTACATATGTACATATATGTTAATTGATTAATTTTATTGAAATATTGTCACGTTGAAGTAAATTGTATAAAAATATTGAACTTCAAGTTGGTTTTTAATTTTACTTTGACATATTAAGATGTACATATGTATGTACCATTATATTTTTACTTTATTTAAATAATTGATAAAACTACATATATTTTATGAATCTACTTATGAAAATATTATTAGAATATTTACCTAGTTCGTATTATACATATTTGTTTATCTAATTGCTTCGGATAGGTGGCATGCACTTCTTACTAAGTTATTGAAATAATTTTGATCATGACTTTATTATTTAATTTTATCACACAAATCTAACTCACAGTGTGAAAATGAATAGCAAGAAATAAAAATACAGATTTATTAATTCATCAATCAATTATATTACTAATTGAAAATGGTTTTACGATGCCGATCAAATAAAAAGCGTTCCATTTTCATTCAAGATAATTCAATAATTCTAATAAATTGTCAATTAACGCGACAGACTTGGGATATCATAAAAATATGCCACTATGGAAACAGTTCAATCAAATGGGAAATTTATACATATTTTAGTTTTTTTTTTTCATTTTTTCCATAAAACTTTTTATTTTTATATAAAAATGGTTTTTTTCAATGTTTTTGTTCAGATCTCAGTAATTTACCAAAAACATGACCATTTATTTTACGACAAACAACTGTTTATGATTCAATTCAATCTCATTTGACTAACAGACGAATTTATCCAATTCGAAAAATAAGTAGTAAATTTATAGGACATACGAGCAAACTACAAGTCGACTGATATTCCTGAATCGTTTTTGAATACATTATTTACAATAATGCAAAATACATTTGACTAATAATAATTAGTTGCAAATTTAGATTAAAATTAAACAAATTACACGCCATATTTTAATACTGAACACCCGCATTACTTCATTAATCGCCAATGAACTATATAAAAGTAAACATGTGAATGTATCTATACATATATGTATGTACATATTTGTGTACACGTAATACCTATTGTACGAAATGTGGATTGACACTGAGTTGGCTATCGCTCGATTTGTATTCAAAACGATATCACTGATGTTGTGGATGTTACACAGGTGTTTTCAAGCCAACTATAACATACATATATTTGCATTTCAACGTATGAACAAATATACATATGTAGATATAAATATTTAAATTTAATAATACATTGAAATAAAACTCCAACGGAAAATTATTAGATACAGTTCAATCCGCCATTGTATCAATTTCAATCTAAATAATAATCAAACTGTATTAAATGTAAATTAAATATAATATGTATTTTTCGGAATAGTCTAAGGTTTGAGTATTCATATATCTAGTCTGCAAACTGAGGTTGAGAACGTCTGCATTTTAGCGAGAGTAGCGTATCCGTCAAAGCATTTAAGAGGCAAGAAGTCGCTGAGTTGACGGCAGTTGGTCGGGGTTGGTCAACTTGTATCAATCAACCAATTGGCATTAATTTTCACGAGGGAAAACTCTGCAACCGGAAATTCGGGAAAATTTCGCGCGCTGTGACTTCACGGTCGCAACGAGTTTTCCCAACTGTATGTGCGGTGTTTTTTTATGTATATATAAAAAGTGTGAGGAATTGCATCGAATATAAAATTTTGTGTGATATTCTTTAACTGCATGGCTCGACGACAATAAGTGCGATTTTATAAAATTCCAATTAATTTATTTTATGAGGATTTTTTAAACCAAAGGTAAGTGTATACATAGTAATTTTAAAATTAATTGTATACATAGTAATAAAAAATTGATCCATTTCTTAACATACGTATGTACATATGTTAATAAATGGATTTAAAATTTAACGAACGATTGCTTCGAAATTGTGAGGTCGCATCATTCGGATATAATATAAACAAAACAATTTAACCGTTAGCACATTTGTCAATTGTAAAATTGTTCTTTCTCGTCCACGATAGACCGGAAACGTATTCTCTTTTCTTATGGAGTGTACGTACACCATATCGGTGACAATCGATAAATTAATGTTCACCAAAAGTTACTTACTTACTTGATTAACAATGAAAGTGACAATGTTTTAACTGATACTTGTACTACCATTTTTATGCGATAGTTATATTTTATACGTTTCTACATTGTACATCATCTACGGTAATATTTGATATTATTTTACATGTTGTATTAATTATTGAATCACACAAAATATTAAACGTTACGTTTTTTTTTTAATTAAAAGAATTGTCAGTAATGTGTAGTGAATTTGTAGAAATATTTAATTGTAATTTCCTTATCTTTCAAATCGTTGTAATTGAAGTTGGTTTTGCTTGATCGCTCATCTGGAAGCTCGTTGACCAACATAAAATGACTCAATTTCGATAAAAGTGAATGAAAATGAAAATAAAGTGATCACAATAAATGTACATACGATGTCATTAAGTCAGTAATTTATTATACGAAATTTCACATATTTTATGATCAAAATACTTGAACATTGTACTTGCGACTCATTCCGTTTTTATTGTGATTTTAATCAATTGACCTTTTTATTGTACAACGATCATAATAAGCGGCGGTTCAATTATATTGCCCTTTTCAGTTGACTGGCTGAAGGTCTTTTGAAATAGACTGTAGGTTCTGGATAGTTTTGTGTATAAAATTGTTGATTTGATTGAATTCGAATGAAAGCATTATTGTGATGTTGCAAAAATGATTTTTAAAAAATCTTATGTCAATAATAAGTATAAACTTTGAATAATGAACAATTTTTTCTGAAGATTTCTAGCATTATCGATGAATCACATAAAAATGTGTTTTTCTTTGTCGTTGCAAATATTATGATTTGTGGAAACATACCTACCAAGAACTTATTCACATCGTTACGACGAATTTTGAAATACAAAACAATCGTGTAAATAAAATCATCACCAAATTCTCCGTCTGCATTCTTATGAAAACATTTTTCCCTCGAACACATGTTGTTAATCATTTTCACAGTGTAAACATCTTATTTGAACAAATTGAATCGACGTACAATAATTATAGTGTCATTTAAACCGACGCGAATTTCTATGTCGATTGAAGGGAATTATTTCACTTTCACGTCATTTGAATTTCACTATCGACGATAAGCGACATGAACTCAATAAAATCGTGAAAAACGTGAATCGTTTACAGTTTTTTATATAATATTAAAGGAAAAATGTACATTTCCGAAATGCACGAATCGAATACGGTTTTGCATGTACGCAAAACGACAGTCGAATGACGCTCTTATCTATAAATATGAATAATTGTCGCCTATAGAAACAATTTACATTGCCGTCAATACAAAAAAGCACGCTGTGTACATTTTGTATTCATTTGCTCTCTTTTAGATTTTTTCTTTTTCATTCTTTTAGTATATATTATTTCTAATGTCATCATTGTTTATATTGTCAAAAATGACAGCTCGAATTCGAAAGTTGAAAAAGTTAAGTTAAAAAAATTTCATCGTCAAAAGTATCAAGTCTGGTTCGTGATATAATATGTTCAGTGCGTATCACTTGTCGTTTTTTAACTGGTGAAGTATCGCAGTTAACCCTTTCGTGACCGGTAGGTACCCGTTTAACTCGCATTGCAACGAACACCTCGATAGGCTCGCTTCATTTTTGGGTCGTTCGCGCACCTGTGCAATTATTTTCAGTACATGGGAAATTTTGCATAATTGCGTAATCGTGCACGGATGTCAATAAACTCATCTTGCAACAAAATGCAAACACATACACATAGTTTTTCTATTGTGTTGCACACGTTGTAAACACAAGTCAGTCACGGTTCCGCGACGAGGCCGCCGAATCGTTCGAATATTGCCATATTTTCCGATTAACCAGGCGATTCCCGGCCCAATGTTGCGAATCTGTAAACTCAAACACGTGGAAAGAATGCGACAAATGGAAAATGGAAAATTAATCGCAATGATACCGTGCGCGATTGGTGTTATTACAGGTGCATGATGGATATATAATTGTAGTGTAGGCTCAGAAAAGACCTTCATCTTCAAAATGTACATTATTAACGGATGAAAATGACTAGATACACTAGATTTTATCTGTATCGATTATTTTGTACATATCAAACTGAAGCACAAAATTCCAAAGCATTTTGTCCATATTGTCTATTAACTGGTATTATACTCAATATTAATACTTATTTTTGAGAAACATTATGAACATTTAAGCTTTTGTGTATATGGAAGACATTACCTTAAATAAATTAATTTACTTTAATATTTAAAAGAAGCTGCAAGTATATGGCGTTTTCAGGAATCGCATCAATTTTATATACCTATACAATAGATTTGACAAAATCTAATTGGGTCTAATTTACATATGTACATATACTACACATATATACACTAAATTCATAAGAATAATTTTCAATTGTTGCACGCTTTGGTCTTACTTTTGGTACTTTTCCAAAGTATAAATTAGATTATGTATTGTATAGGTTAACTAATTTGTTGATATTGTTTTAGGGTATCCCGTACTGTTGCAAAAGGGTTAACAGTGCGGATGTGAAAGTTAAGATTATTTTGTTTCGCGTTTTTGTTTATTTATTATTGCTTACGAGGAAGAAACTGTCATTTTTTACAAGCGCGAATTGCATTCGCGTTTATGTTTTTTCGGGCATGAAACAATTCTAACAATTTGATGCTTTGACGAATCGAACAGCCTCGAAATGCTACAGTGTTTAAGCTCGATTGAAATATTTCGCATTCAATCAATTCATTTGGATAGTGTCGAATTAAAAAAAAACCACAGAGGCTTTCAATAAAAGCCAAATTTTTCAAATTTCAGTGCGATAAGGTCGTATGTACTAATAATAAATTGTATAGGTACACACCTGTATTTTTTGAGGCCATGAAATCCATTATACAAAAGACAAATGACTATAGCAAATCGTCACCGACATGTGTGTATAATTTCGAATTTGACTGTAACCTTATTTCATTCATCAATTTGAACATCAATGTAAGATTATAAACATATGCACATAGTGTTTATTGTACACGAGCTTTTAAAGCGATCACACATAGTTAGAATTCAACTATACGTAAATGTATATGTACATATATATATATATATATATATAGATAAATACATACATACGTAGATAGAGTTTAACGTGTAAGCATTAGTCACGTTGCATTGCACAATGCAAATTGCATTGAAACTAACTTTTAAGTGTGATTCGTGCCAAAGCACAATATATAGGCAGACAGAGCAAAAGCTATAATACAAGCGCGGAAATTAATTGCAGTTGATACGATAGTAAAATTTAATTGCGAAAAAATATAACGAAATGGTATCAAGCGTGTGCGGTCAAATCAAAATCAAAATCGGTGAAGCTTAACGAATTGTTATAGAACGAAAACGAATCGACCGTGACCGGATAAAAATATCAGCGAAATGTTCAATTAAAACATTCAAAATCATATCCTTGCAATTTTTTTATATAATGCAAGTGCAATTTTTCACGATTGTAGGTCAAAACTTCGAAGGAACAGTGTGATAAATTAAATCACAATTATTTAATATACTCGCAAGTTACAAATTGTCATATTCAATTTTGCATAATTAATTTGAAATTGATACAAAAAATTGTTTTAATGATACCGCGCTAATCGATCACTATAACAGTGATTTGGCTCATCGTGCTTTCGGTGTTTCTAAACATTCAGGTTATAAACATACATACATATGTATGTATATTTTTTGCATGATCTGTATCTTGAAAGACACGAATACCGATTGCTTAGATATACAACTACATTGCACATTGAATAGGCGGGAGAAAAAAAACATGTCACTCTTGTGAGCATTGAAATGTCCATAGGATCATCTCGTTATGTCTCATTTTTTTTGTATCAATGTGATTCTAAAGAAATCTAAGGAGATTGTTGAGAATCGTATGATATATGTATAATCGGTATCACCTATCGATCAAACTCGATTTAAGTTGACGGCTATTTACAGACTTAATAAGCATAATTAAATTTGGATCGATCATGATGTATTTTTAGCGAAAGTTCAATGACTTTAATGTGCATGCAGATGTTTTTAATGATATTTAATTTTTTTTAATTTTAAACAATCCCAAATTTATTTGTTTGTTAAATGTAAAGCAAATGCTTTACAAAGTTGTTATGTTGAATAAATTGTCATTGGCTAATTTTCCAAGCTGTGACGTACATATATAAGTTGAAAAGGTTTTCCCATGTATAATGCTTTTACAAATAAAGTCATTGTGGTGTTTATTTATGTGGCACAATGGATATTGCCTTCTCAGAACAAACGCATTTAAATTTCGTATGTGGTTAATGAATTTCGTTACGGTTTTCATTGCTATTATGTTTTTGAATGATTTATCAGTTGTCTCAAAAATTAAAGATTGTAAAGTTATGTAAAGTTATTTATACCTAGGGCAGTTGGTGAATATGACTGGATGTAAAGAAGAAGAAATAAAACGAAGAATGAAACTAGGATGGAGTGCTTTTGGAAGAATGAACATAGTTTTTAAATCCAACATTCCGCTATGCTTAAAAAATAAAGCATACGACCAATGCGTACTGCCAGTTATGACGTATGGATGTGAAACTTGGACGCTAAATTCAAGAATGCTACGAAAGATCCAGTGCACACAGAGAAGCATGGAAAGATGTATGCTTGGCATAACAAGAAGAGATCGCAAAAGAAATACATGGGTAAGAAGTATGACCAAAGTGGCAGATATAGCAGTAAGGGTGAAAAAGTTGAAGTGGCAATGGGCTGGACAAGAAGAATGGATGGCAGATGGACGCGAGAAGTACTGGAATGGTATCCGAGAGGATGTGAAAGAAAGCAAGGTAGACCGAGTGGAAGATGGGCTGATGAATTGAGAAGAATGTGTGGAGTCAAGTGGATGCAGATTGATCAAGACAGACAAGAATGGAAGAGGATTGGAGAGGCCTTCATCCAGCAGTGGATGGTGAACGGCTGAAAATGATGATGATGATGATGATGTAAAGTAAGAGTTTCTAAGAATTATCACAGCAAAAAATTAAATTTTCGACAGGATGTGTATATATTTATATAATAAGCCTTAAGCTTTTTTTTGACCGTATTATGATGTAATGAACCATGCGTACGAAAGCCTTCACATTGAAACCAATTTGTAAATCTAATGTATTAATTAAATGCAATGCCTAATTGTTAAATAATCGCTTTAGATACTAACTCAAACTATTTTTTATATCATATCTACATTTAATAAGTAATCTATCATAAGAATACTTTCGCAAATCCTTGGCGCTTATTGTAAAAGTAAATCGGTTAAATTTTTTCCTATAATTTAACCGACTGTTAAATTTCAAAGACTTCCTACATTCTTTTCCAGGTTATATTATAGTTTTAAAACACTATAATTTGTATTAATGATTACTGTAAATTACGCTTAGTATAACTCAACTATTGTATCAAATTTTCCGATCAGGACTCAACGGGAAGTGGTACATTAATGAAATGAATCAAAAATAAATTTATAATCATTTTAATAGTGTCAATAACTATGGTCGTATGTTCTTCAGAAGCTTCTATTACAGATGGGAAACATTTAAGGCTATAAATTACTTCAAAGGGCTCTCTTTCTCTCCGTTAAATTAAATAATGAATCAATAAAGCTCTCGTGACATATTCCTAGTAAATGGACCGGTCATACTGAGATCACATTTCTGCTCATAGCATCCAATATATCCTGTTATATGACGCATTCTAAACGGTTAGCTTTCTCATAATCAACAATGTTATTGTATTATTGCAGTATTTGTATTCCATCATTATTCCCATTGTAAATTATTTACTATTCAACAATGAAAGTCTGCTATCACATTCGATGCACGCACATAATTATCATAAACACGTGCTGTTTACGACAATATTCAACAGTTTCGCTGATTCCTATACGACCTTGACCCGTTTTTTCATCAAGTTCGATTTGCGATTTTCCCGTTACGATCGGAAAATTCGAGTGACGAGCTCTCACATTAAAATTAATGTCAGGGCTTGTCACACGACGTGCGCATTTATTATTATTTTATCTCTCGATTCCTTATAATAATTGTTGTTACGAGCTTATTATCGCGACCGACATATTGTTTCAAGATCGCATACGTTACCTCAATGGCTACATTCTTAACGTACCGCGAACTTAATTGCAAAAATTTAAATCTACCACTATGCGTAACAACATTAGTAGTTTCAATGCGATTTGTTCGCGACTTTAATTCAAATCAATCCATTTCACGACCTTATAAAAACCCTCATTGTAAAATAAAATGTAATTTTCTAAATAACAATAATATAGTGCAATTAAGTATGTACTAATAAAACTTGAATCATTTTCTGGACATTTATGGTTTCATCATTAAATTTTATATTAAAAAAAAAGTCATACTTAGCACGATATGTGTGAGTTTGTTTTAAATTACTTACTGTACAATTTGACTGTGGTTATTATATAGGCAAGACAATAGAATATGATATCATGCAATCAAATAATTAATTAATGGAAATAAAAGTCTTCCTTAATTTTCATTGAAAATTTTAACTAATATTTTAACTAACATAATTATCACTACTTAAAACCCATTATATAATATACATAAAGAGTTATACAAACATATGTACATGTGCTATAAATTAAATTCCACACACATATTTAAAAAATAAGGCATACGATACAATACGACACGATACGATACCAATGCGTGCTGTCAGTTATGACGCATGGATGTGAAACGTCGATGCTGAATTCAAGAATGCTACGTAAGATCCAGTGCACACATAAGCATGGAAAGATGTATGCTTGGTAAAACAATAAGAGATCGTATGAGGGATACGTGGATAAGAAGCATGACCAAAGTGGCAGATATAGCGAAATGCGTGAAAATGTATGTATCCGAGAGCATGTGAAAGAAAGCAAGGAAGACCAAGTGGACGATGGGCTGATGAATTAAGAAGGATGTGTGGAGTCAAGTGGATGCAGATTGCTCAAGACAGACAGTAATGGAAGAGGATTAGAGAGGCCTTGGAGAGGATTGGAGAACTGCTGAAAATTATGATGATGATATGTTTAAAGAGTTTTTTCCTTGTAAATTGTATGAAATTCATTCACAAATGACAGAACCCATACATCCATACACACTTATTTTGTTTCCAATGAAAATTTTAATTATTACTATTTTTTTCGTAAGCTATGGTTACCCCTATTGTTAGCCCGTTCACGGGTTCAGGATAAACACCCGTTGATCGTCAACGGGAAATACTTAGTAATCAACACCATTTGCGTTACTATATATATTGGCGTAAGCGCCTGTCTGCCTGCATTGGGTAGCTGAGGAACGCTAGCATTGCCAACAAAACAAACAAATTGTTTTAGAGGTGTATTGTCAATAAGCCGCTGTCTGTCAAAATTGGTTCGAGTCGACAACGCGATTTAATGAACATACACCCATTCAATCAACTGTATATTATACAATTGTTTCACGTACTGTCAAACGGGCTATGGACGGTCCTATTATTTTACAAACCGATGGAGTGGGGTTTGAATCCACCGTTATAAGACGGACAAGCCGGCTAGTATACATACATACATACATATAATAGATTAATTTGGATATTTTTTTAGAAGCATACAATAAGCTTTCCCATATATTTTATATTTGTAGTTTATGTTCGTGTAATACAAACTCAACGCTCAATAATAATTGGAAATAAAAATGAGTTATCCTATCGCAGTGCTGTATCTGTCTCCAATTTACAACCGAACAATTGCGAAATGGTTACCGATAGTTCCGATCAAGTTACGGCGAGGTATGTATAGGTAGAGTGGTAATTTTGCTTCTTGCAAAACCTTTTTACCGCCGACGATCGTTGGGAAAGCGAAGTTCGCGAATGGGAAAACATTATTCCGGTCAATTTACCAAGCGCGGAATATGTACAGGTACACAGTTAGTGCGACAGCCTAAAGGTCACCTGGAAACGTACTTGTGCGTTCAAGTTACGTCAGACCGTTAACGGATCGGTTAAAATGCGCGTAAAACGTAAATTTTCAAAAAAAAAAAAATGCTTTCTAAATAAAATGTACGCTGAAAAAAATAAATTGCAACAAAGTTTTTCGCGTGAAAGCTCGGTAGTTTCGCGACGCTCGCTCGCTCTGTTGACTGTGAGCTATGTCGAATTGTTGTGACACTCGTCCGTTCCACATATCTACTGATTTGAATTTAAATATGTATGTATTTCACGTAAGATGTAAAATATAATAATACCATACCGAAATAGTAAACGTGCAATTTAAATTATACGGTTGCATTTCGTGATATGTACGTTTGAGTGTGTTTTTTTTACTGCAGTATTTCGCATTGTAAAAGTCATGTTCAATGTTAGAGAGTCACCTCAGATGTCAGCAAATGACATTTAATTTATTTTTTAAACAAAACGAATAGATAATTCGACTAGTTGTTCTAAAAAATACATATATTGGTCATTTTATTTACATGACTCAACAATACGTATCATAAATACAGTAAGTAAAACATTAAAAATATAATTTAATAGTGTGATTATTCAAAAAATACTCAAATATACATTATATGTACATACATATATATATACTCATTGATGCTTAATTTAAACCTAAAGTCAAATGAATATTTTGAGAAACTTTGCATGCAAGTAGATTGTTAATTTTAAAGCGTCTACGTTTCCATTGTGTAGTTTGTATTTGTCGTTTTTAAACTTAATAATGAAGGTTTTGAAGGTATTTAAGTGTTAAATTAATAATGCTAATTAATCAGGTATTTGTGATATATTTTCAATGTCATTCAGTAACAATTTTTGTTACAATTTGATTAGTAGATCGTCGGCAGATATGTAGTTTACCCGGAAACTTAAAATTGAAAATCATCTTTCAAAAATGTTCGGGTTTATCCATTTCCCATACAACTCGGATAATTGAGAGTTTCCCGTAGTTTACACAACAAATTATGCAACGAATATCAATAATTTACCTACAGTTCATGAATGAATATTGGGCACATACCTAAATAAGTAGTAGTGAGAAATTAAAATGCATGATTTCACTTAAATACAATAAAATTTGTATAAGTACATAATTATTAAAATGGCCTCTATTTGCGATGACATTTTGAGATGATTTGTTTCGACGATTTATTAAAAATTTAAGTGGATGATTTTTGATGACACCAGGAAGATAATTTTCGAGTTCACAGAGCGTGAAAAATGATGACGGATAATAGCACGCGGATATGTCACAATCTTATAAAAATTATGAGAGATTTGATCAAATGCGACGCTTCTGCAAATTGGTACGTATTATTTTTTTACGCAATATTTTTTTACACGTTACAGTTAGTAGTGTATAAAAAATATTGCGTACGATTGTTGTGTTATGCTGTGCGTTTTCGGTGACATTTCAGTTGATTATGCAAATTTTCCGAGTCAAAACAGCACGTTCAGGAAGTACCAAACGTGTTTCGAAGGAAATGACAAAATGTTGCGCGCGAACGCAACATACATACATACAGTTTAAATTTAATTGAAATCTACCGTGGAAGGTTTCGCAAATGAAAATACCGAGTGAAAAACGTGTGCTCAAATAACAACATAGGAATCCGGTTTAAAGTGATTTTTCCGAAAATAATGCGTACAAGTAATATCATCCACTCCTTACAGTTAAGCTAAAGAAAATGCTAAACGATCATGTACGTTTTTACTTTATCCTTATCGGATTGTATTGTGATCGTGCAAAAATTCGACCTCGAGATTTTGACTGATTTGTATCAGGTATCATCCCCTGATCGCGTTTTCGTGATTTCTGGAAAATGTCTGTGTACTTTTTAACTTTAACTTTTTCTCCGAAACTATCAAGTCTATTGAGCTGAAATTTAAATATCTATTATTTTCACGTAAGGTGTAAGAGATATTCTGATTTTGGTCAATATCCACCAACCGGAAGTGGCGGTGTACTCATAATATTGTAATATTATAATACTTAGGGAAATTTATAGTTAAAAAAAATCATTAACCAGAAATTGGATTTTTTTCTTGTAGTAATGTCAAAAATCCTGTTACCACGCAATATTTCGGAAACTACTAAACCAATCAAGCTGAAAATTTATGTTCATAATTTCCACATAAAATTTAATAGTTGATAAGGTTTTGATCAAAATCCGCCCACCGCAAGTGGTAGTTTATTCTGGCACGATTTTTGGTTTTTTTAATTTTTTTCGGCCTTAAAATAGAATTATTATAGTAATGGTGAGTTTAAAAACAAAATCGGTATATGTAGGTACTAGAAGTGATGGTTTATCGTGTTTCAGTATGCGTTGAAAAATGTTTGTTTGCGTGCACACCGTGATTTCATATTATGCGTTCGTTCGTTGCTCGCTATTTTCGAGGCAATATTCTTCGACTCAAGAGCAGAATTTAATTTTTGACTTTTCAAGTTTCAAATTATTTTTTGTTACTCTTTGTATTCCTCAAATATATGGATAAAGTCATGGGTTGGCCACACCCGATTTTTTTTTCGCTAGGCCTAAAACAGACATTCTAAATACTCTATTAACGCACACACACACACACACACACACACACACACACACACACTTACATACTATATAAGTTATGTAAAGTGTATGAAATTTTCAACAAAAAAATAATCCATTATGATATAAAAGTGCAGTTGCGTAAAATTCGGTTAGAGCAGATTACGCAAACGCGTGATTGATTCAATTAACCGCATTGATTCAAGGTAGTGTAGAGACCCACTGATTTCAATTTGACCAAAAACCAAAAAAAAAAGCCTCATTGGGCGCGGATTTAGCTCTAGTTTTGCCCGAGGGCGATTCGTTGAACCGTTCGGTAACTGCTCGTGCAAAAAATATTATAAATAATAATGTTTCTATTACTACTGCATACTATGTACAAAGCATGGTTGTTAAAGTTTGCAAAACGCCCATCTACAAATACCACTTGCGATTTTAAATTACACTGGTTTTTAATATCTTCATTTAACCGAGACGCTAATGAGAATATCTAAACATGTCAGTATTGCTGAAAATACTCCTAGACTTACATATGTATGTACATATGTAGATCGTATTAATTTTATTTTCCTACAACGATGCACACACGAGTCTTGCCGTTGAGTTTTGTATAAAATACGACGTATTCGCCGCTGCAATCATCCAATTGTGCGAAACTAATTTAACAACAATCTAAATTCGCCAACGTACTGCTGAATGGGTGGCCGTATATGTACATAGAGATATGTGTGTTTGGTCATTCACAATTATTTATTTGGGTTAAACGCGACTGTCGCATTTAAAGCTATGCATAACTAGTCGGCACGATTTGTGATTTAGTTTGGTGAATCTTCGTTTAAATACCCTTCACTCGATGTCTGATTGTCTTTAAATGTTGCAGAAGGTACGAGTGAACCCATACAAAGATGGACAAACCGGAGACTGCAGATTCAAAAGCAGACAAAGAAGAAAAGCAAAATGGTACGACTCAAAACAATTCAGAGAAGCAATCTCAAGAGAAAATGTCGTCCTCTTCACAATCGTTAAGGTGGCGGACGAAAAGCTTTCTGGAAAAGCTCAGATACATTAAAGAACACACGACAGTAGAGCCAATGCTCGCTTGTTATATAATGCCCAGTGTATTGGCATCGTTAGCAACTCAAAATTTGAACCTAGAAAAGGCTTGTAGGGTAAATTTAAGATACGAAAGTCACGTCTGTGACGCTTTAGCAAACAGAGACACGGCTAATTATACGGCAGAAGAAGCTGAAGTTCAACTTCTAGTGGCTACTATGCAAGGATGGAAAACTATTTTACAATCGGCCCTGCCTTGTATGTTGATTTTGTTCTTGGGAGCTTGGAGTGACAGGATAGGCAGGAGGAAACCTTGCATGCTTCTGCCAATCATCGGAGAATTTTTGACAACTGTCGGCTTAATCATCAACACGTACTTCTTCGACGAACTGCCAATGGAGGTGGCTGGTGTTACGGAAGCTCTCTTTCCCGGTTTAACAGGTGGATGGGTCACCATGTTCATGGGAATATTCAGCTACATAGCTGACGTCACCACTGAAGAAACTAGAACGTTCAGGATAGGCATAGTGAACTTGTTCTGTTCCTTGGGAATACCCGTAGGAATGGCTCTAAGCGGTATACTATTAAAAATAATTGGATTCTATGGAATATTCAGCATATCGGCTTCCCTATACCTGGTCAGTTTCTTATACGGATATTATCTGATAGAAGAAACGCCCACTCCAAACAATTCAAAGGTGATTTTACCCACATAAAAACAATGGTATTTATACTGTGCTTACTTATACCGTGGTTAAAATAACGTGCGTATTATTATAGGAGAACTTAAACGAATCTACAGGATGTATGACATCTGTGAGGAACTTCTTTGATATCAACCACGTAAAGGATACTTTCAGGGTTGCCTTCAAAAAAGGAGAAGGCAACAGACGAATGAGGGTTGCCATGTTGATGATTGTCGTCTGTGTAGTCATCGGACCGATGCACGGTGAGTTGATCTTACTAGTATTTTGAATTTTCCGGATCGTCTATTCGATTGCGTGGTTTAAATAACTCGGTACACCTGTTGGCATTCTTGATTCGCCAAACAGTTATGACACTATTGTGAGGCTAACAATCGACCGGTCGCCTCCATTGTGATAATAATTCGAAACAATGAGATTGTTTAGCGATTTTAATTGTGCATTTTTAATTTTATTATTACTACTACTTGTACTATAATAAAGTTATATAGCTGCAAACGGTTCTAGGTAGTAAACGTGTGATTGAAAATAATTTATCGATTCGAACGTACATACATACATACATTATAAGTAATAAAGTACCACAAAAACATATTGATATGCACAATTGTACTTCGAACGTCTTCATACACACAATGCAAGTAACATTGTTACTTTGTCAATTGGCGCTAGACTTTTTTTAGTACAGATCGTTCGAAGATTTAACAATGCGAATGCACTTTTGTCAATGTGCATTATTTAAAAAATGATTTGGAGTGGGTCAAGATACCACAATCATCAGTTTGGACTGATTAGTACCGTCCCATAGGCCGGAAATGACCAGCTATCGGCGCACAATGGTCGGGTAATTATGGTGTGTGGCATTATGTTAGCCCATGACCTTCTACAGACCGTATCATCGATGAAGATCATCCACAAACACATATAGATGATTGTCTCATTTTCTATTTTGCACGTCACTGACAAGTGCAACACAATAAAAATGATAATAATGTAAAGTTTACAGTCATTAGTTGTAAAGGAAAACGTGCTTCAAGGCATTACGCTGGAAAATCTGAAAGAATTTTCTTTGCGAAATAGTCTATATCGTTTATTCTATGTACATATATATTTAAACTGCATGTAATAAACTTAATGGAAAATAGTTCAAGAATTGGAAATCTTTGTATTTTACTAGGCTGATTTTCACAAAATGTTCACTGAGATTCAGCGTAATGTTTAATAGACTTTTCTTTCTAACGAAAGACGCTTGTAAACTATGGCGATTTACGGACGTATGTATAGGTATATGTATACAATATTTATGTACATATATACAATATATGCATATTAGCGTAAGTGTCTGCCTGTCTGTCTACCTGGATTGTTGTGGTTACGCTAACTTTGCCAATATAGCAAACAAATTTATCTTAGATATTTCGGTAACAAGCCGCTGTCTGTCAATGCTAGTTCGAGTCGACAAGGCAATTTTATGACCATACGGTACACATACAATTGTTTCACGTACTGTCAAACGGGCTATGATATGTACCTACTGTTACTATATATTTTATATTGTATCGATCGTTTTTAAAACCCAAATAAATAATCGTTTTTCAATATACCGTATGTATATTTACTTAAACGTCTACCTGGGTCGTGCGGTCACGCCAGCATTGAAAATATAACAAACAAACAAAAAATTATCAGTGTGTTGGCAACAAGCCACTATCCGTCAATGCTGGGTCATGTCGACAATGCGATTTTATCGCCATACACCCATTCAATCAACGGTACACTATACAATATTGTTTTACGTGCTGTCGAACGGGCTATGGGCCCTACTGCTATCGTACAAACCAACGCGCACGGGTGGGGTTAGAATTCACCGTCATATTTATTTATTTATTTACATAATCGTCCTGCATAACAGTACAGATTTTCGTCCAGATTGTCATGCAGTCATGCAAAATATAAAAAGTTTAAAATAACAAGAAATAAAAGTAAAAAATGTTCTTGAATCATTAAAAAAGTAATAATAATAATGAAACTAAGAAAACAATAGTGATATAAAAATACATGTAATAGTTAAAAATAACAGCAATGAAATAAAGATAAAATATGACGAGAAAACCGGCTAGTTAAAAACAAAATCCAAAGAATTCATTGAATATGCATATAAATAGTTTTACAAACGAACAAAAGTTAATGAAAAGAAAAATACCATACATAGCCTATTAGAATCCAATTTCGTTAAAATCACAGGAAAATACAAATTAACCCATCGCAATTGTTTACAATGCAATTCTGACGCATTCGCCGCGATGAAGCGACAGTAAAATTGTCTGATTGAAAATTTGCATTCATTTTTTTGCCACGACATCATCGCACTTATTATACTTATAAAAATAACAACACGGTAAGGTCAAATCACACACTCGATTGAATTCAACTAATGAGGGCTTTCAAAATGCGCTACCTTGAATTTTTCAGTTTGTCAAAGCCTTAAAAGTGAACGAACGGGAAGCTTTCAATGCGATGTGTCAAGAAGGTCAATTCCTACTTTTTTTTTTAACCACTCGTCTTATTTATTCAAACGTGTACGTTTCGACGTAGAAGTCATCGGGGCATCATTGTCTTTGGCCGATGACTTGATGGCCTCTTGGACGACGTGCGTGTTCAATTGGTAGCTCCAAGAGTGCGGTGTGGCCATAAACAAGGCAGATTGTTAAGGGCCTAATGCCCCACATCCGGAACACTCGGCTTTGGTCAAGGATGGACCGTGACGTTGTCTACCGGAATTTGAATAGAAATTTTACATTGATGTAATCAAAATTGAGTCGACTCGCATTTGCATCGGATATAAACGTCATATTTTTTGATGGACAATAGCAGATTATCGCGCTAAAGTATGTACATATGTAGATCGACGTTGAAATTGAATCAAAACAATTTAGAAACAAAGCGCTCGAATGACTATTTTTTAGGTAGTTCAGTATCAATACTTTCTCATCATCATCACCATTTTCAGCTATTCACCATCCACTACTTGGTGAAGGCCTCTTCAATCCCTTCCATGCCTGTCTGTTTTGAGCAATCTGCATCCAGTTGACTCCACACATTATTCTCAATTCATCAGCCCATCGTCCGCTCGGTCTACCTTGCTTTCTTTCACATCCTCTCGGATACCATTCTAGTATTTCTCACGTCCATCTGCCATCCATTTTTCTCGCTCGCTTTTTCACACGTTCCGCTATATCTGCCACTTTGGTCATGCTTCTTACCCATGTATTCCTCTTACGATCTCTTCTTGTTATACCGAGCATACATCTTTTCATGATTCTCCGTGTGCATTGGATCTTAGGTGACATTTTTTTAATTTAGCATCCACGTTTCACATCCAAACGTCATAACTGGCAGTACGCATCGGTCGTATGCCTTCTTTTTTAAGCATAGCCGAATGTTGAATTTAAAAATTATGTTCATTCTTTCAAAAGCACTCCGTCCTAGTTTCATTCTTCGTTTTATTTCTTCTTCTTTACATCCAGTCATATTCACCAATTAATTGCCCTTGGTATAAATATCAACTATCTCTACTGTGACTACCTTAAGCGTGACTTTCTATCAGTAGGAAATAAAATGTTTAGAGTCGCTGTTGTCCAGCTGATGATCTTCATCCTTATTGCGGGATTAATGCCTTGAATAAATATTTCCTTCAATCATCTTCAAAAAGTTTGGCCTCAACGGTCGGATGTGTCATTACCATGTGAGTCGTCCCTTGCGGAAATTAAAGCACACGTAAAATGCAAAACGAAGGTCTGTCAAATTATTGCGATTCAACATCGGATTTCGACCTCCGAACGAGAAGATCTCACCTCGATGAATAGACTATTCAAATTAGCACGCGGCTCGTCTCAAATGCATAATGCAATTTTCGCGGAAAACGTATCGTTATTGTAGCGAGCCGCAATAGCATTAGTGTTATAGTACCTACGTGTCATTTCGCTTAACTTATCACGTAATTATTCAAAATTGATCGTAAAACTGTAATAAATTGCAAAAAAAACGTTTATGGATAGATTTTAAGAAAACAATGCAATCGGAAAATCGCGTTGCGCAAGTTTGATGTTTTCTGTTACATTTCAATCCATCAGTCGTAGTAATGCTATAATTTTACGACGCTTCTCAAATGTTGCGTAGGCCACAATTTGAGAGCCGCCTATTGCACAACTGTATGCTCGTGTCGATCTCGTTATTTTTGCGCGTTAGAAAGTTCACGTGCGCGATACCGAGAGGTGAAAGTTAAAATGGCGACAGCTATGATGATGATGGACTCGTTCTCATCCAAAGGAGATAAGGGGAAAAAAACAATATCATTCTGACTTTGCAGATTTCACGGTTGTCATAGTCGATACGCGCATTACTTGTGACAATATCGTTTTTTTTTTTCAACTTCAACTTGAGAAACTTGTATTTCTTGATTTGCACGATAAACATGATCCGAGTACATCGTGCATTTCTTTCGATATCGAAAGCGTTCTAGTTCGAATATTGCCTAAATCGTTGCGTGATTGTGTGCAATTATAGGTTAAATTTAAATATTTAACAACTGATGATTGATAGCACTGTTGGCAATAACAAATTATGTAAATATGTATGTATTGAATTACCTCTTGTTGTGATTGAGTGATAGAATAAAACTCTAAAAGAAAACACAAATCATAACAATTTGAATCCATGTATTATGTTGCATTCTTCAGTTTCATTGGCATAATTCCATTTAAACAAAGGTTACCATCCTTACTATTCTTTTCCCATTTTCTTTTCAGGGAAATGTTTTGATTTTGGATTTGCTTATTTAAGATTACTTAAATTTAAATATGAAGTTTTTTTTGTGCAGAAAAATTTTTAGGCAACAAAATAATTTTCTTCATAAAAAGTGATTAACATCATAATGGAAATATTTTAGTAAAAATTATAAGGTAATATTCTAATGTATGAGAATATAGGTGTTATTGTAAGCTTAAGCTCAAAAATCAAAATTGATGGTCAATTTTCCATCTGGTTTTCCAAGTTTGTAATTATAAGCATTTCTTTCATTTGAATGTGAAAATTAATACAAGAGTCCACTTTTAAGTGAGTAATGATCGCACACTTTAGTATAGCGTTGAAACAAAGTAGGAACACTTAGAGAATATGGAACACGGTGTGGAGCCGGTAGCTGGTTGGCTTAGGTATTTCAACTGCTTTTGGTTTGACGCTCCAGTTTTAGATTGTTACGGCGAATTTGCTCGTCTGCCCGAGGCCGACAATGAACAGCGATCGGACTCGGTCTAAATTGTAAGATTGGCAAGATCAAGTCCAAAACGTCCAACGATGAATACCAAACTAAATCGTTCTGCATTGTAACTAAACCGTGGAGACGCCCCACTAAATGCAAAATTGATTTTTTCAGGAGAAATGGTTGTTATGTACCTCTTCACGAGATACCGATTCAATTGGAACGAGGTTGACTTCAGTCTCTTCTCCACATACAGCATGATCACGAATTTGTGCGGTAAGTTGTAGCTTATAAGATGCAATCTATAGATAGCGTATATTGGAGAAACATGTCTTATCCGTTTAGCCGAGAGATGTGCATTTTTAGATTGCAAGTGCATAATTTAGCGAGGAGCTTTGCAAACTATTGTGAAGCGTAACCGGGTTAAGGACGTATAGTCACGTTCTTCTGATGGATGACAAAATAAAAAAAATTTTGATAAATTTTTTGAGAAGATACCAATAAAAAATGTTCCAGATGAATGCAGTGTTTTTT
The DNA here is from genome assembly GCA_022651745.1 of Parapsyche elsis. Taxonomy (NCBI): domain Eukaryota; kingdom Metazoa; phylum Arthropoda; class Insecta; order Trichoptera; family Hydropsychidae; genus Parapsyche; species Parapsyche elsis. Next base: position 9,357,622 of record JAGVSN010000010.1, read on the forward strand.
TGGAACACGGATGCATTAAAATACTCATATTAAATTTTGTTTTTGTTCATAGCATGAAACACAGATGCATTAAAACTAGTATAAAATCAATATTGATCTCTAGGTAGAAGTTTTTATTTTAGCGTAGTCATGTTCTATTTAACATAGATCAAATATCATTAGGTACAAGTAATTTTTTGCTACAGTGGTTAGCCAACTTGCAAACATATTGAAAGTAAATTGTCTCATTAGTCTTATTAAATTTGTTAATGAATAATATGTACATAATTAGTTAGTGGATTATAAATTATGCTAAAATTTCAGGAACTCTCTTTTCGGTGGGCGTCTTCAGTCAAATAATGAAGATAGACGATGCAATAATCGGAATCATGTCAAGTATGAGCAAAATTTTGTCCAGTTTCGTTTATGCATTTGCAGTTACAAAGTGGCAAGTTTACATAGGTATGGTATAACATTATTTTATTTTGTAATCGTATGAAATGAAAGTAATACAATAATCAAATATTTTTTCAGCACCGCTTGTAGAAATTCTAAACGGAACATCGTTCATAGCGATGAGAGCAATTGCGTCAAAATTAGTAGCAAGCGATGAACTCGGTAAGCAAAAATTAGTTCTGGGATGATTAGTTGTGTAATCATAATAAGAGGTGACGAGTAATCGACTGAACAAATATCAAGATGATTAGATTGTGTAATTGAATTCAACACTGAATGGGCTATTTGATGAGAAATGTTAATAAATAAAATGATGTACAACCTTACATTTCGTAAGCAGCAAACACTGCACTCGGGCGTGATTACTCGTTGAGTTGAATTCAATTTCAAAATTTACATCACTAGAGTTTCATTGTAACTTTCAGCTTCTGTAGTGATTGTATACTAGAAAATAGATAACAACAATTAAGAAAACAGTCGTTTCATAATAAAATATTTTTAAAGGGAAAGTGAATTCATTGTTTGGAGTATGTGAAGCAATGATGCCACTTGTGTACGCTCCGATGTATACATCACTGTACTCGGCAACTATTGATTCGTTACCTGGAGCATTCTTCTTACTGGGTGGAGGCCTTACCGCACCGGCTGTATTCATATTTGGGTAAGAAAACTATAATACCAGACCGAGATACATATATATAAATTAAATGTGTATAAAATTAATATTATTGAAACAAATTAGATGGATGTACCTGGAGCATAAGAAGGATAGAGAATTAAAGGAAAAAGAGGCAGAAGCACCTGCAATCGAACAAAAAAAAAACGGTGGTATTATCAACACGGCATTCCAGAGCGATGATGAAAAATTAAACGCTGGAGAGAAGCGAATATCCAATATGATTAAGGATAGATGCGATCGTAGGTCTGTGGATGTCGGCTCTCACGATGGACGACATAGGCCATCGATCGCAGAGCTAAACATAGCTCAAACGATGAAATGTACTTCAAAAATATAAAAAAATACATTGTATGATTATTTATATTAATACATTTAATTTTGTAATTTTTAATTTATTTTTACGATTAACTGTTCAGTTTTGTGGTTTCAGTATGTATTTCCTAGTGGTACTTACAACCTTTTGTAATACGGGAATTTGTATCATATTTATTTTGGAAGCGTTTCAAGCTAAATTGTACATAAGTTTACAGTGAACTTTCTAATGCATAGATATAACAAATTATTTAATATAAATTTAAAAAAAATTCTACAATTACTTATTTATGAAAATTGCAATAACAAATTCTGGGTTAGGTTGTGTTTGAACCCTTCACTGTTTTATCTTTTGCAACTTTCAAATCTAATTGTGTATATATTAAAAATATATAATTGCCGTTATCGACATGCATATGTATGATAGTGTATAAATGTAAAACATGACATGTGAAAATCAGAAAATGAGAAGTATGCACGGTGACTAAGTATGTATAGTACGTAGGTTTAATTAATGATAATTATTTTTATATTCAGTATTATAATATAAATAAAAACCAAAATACCTAAATAAGTTTAGAGTAGCCATTTATGTATATTGTGATTTTATCCACTTCACTAAAAGTTTCAAGCAAGATTGTTACAATGTAAAAAAAAAATAAAATGTCCCACAAATCCGTATATATACTTCCTTACAAAAGGTGATGTACATACATATAATCGTTGCTGCATCATCCTCTGTTGAGTGATTTTCGCATTTTTTTTTGTTTGTAGATTTGAAAACAACCTCAGATTAAACATTGAGAAACACTGATATGAGATGAGATTCAATCGAATTGTAACAGCATCAAACCAGTAATAGATCATTTTAATAGCGTGCAATGAAATTCATACATTTTACAATAATTTTTTATTTATTTAAAAAAAGTATCTTTACACGAAAGCACTGCTTTATGTACCCAGTAAGTTACCAGACTAAAGAAAAATATTTACAGTTGAAAACAGTGTTGATTAAAAGTTCGGTTGATTATACATGTATGTACAATACAAATTGGATGAATCATTTCTTAGCAAACCACAATGATAACATTTAAAATATCTCTAATCAGAGGAACAATTCCAACACCTATATAATAGAAATGTGCTTAGCGATTACCAAACATGAAAAAAAATTACATTAAAACTAAATTACATTAAAAACTAACACTGTAAATGTAGCTGAAGCAAGCCGTGTTACGAATTCTAATCGATGTAAAAAATCATCAATATTTTAATTTATATAGGTAATCACAAATATCAACAATGAATTGTATAGAACTGAAATAAACTTAAGGTTCATGTATCATCACTTAAAATTAGTATCACATTATCTAAGGATTCTAGTGAAAGCCATGAAACAGGAAATCGACAGCAATTTTTTAAAATTAAGTCAATTTACTTACAATGCGTCTTCAGCCTAGCCAAGCAACATGACTAATTGTAAGTAATGTCGCATACATGAGCCTCTTATCGATATTTTTACATGATCGGTCAATAATACAGCTGATGCAAAAAGCAATTTCACATAATAATCCTTAACATAAATAGCACCTGCATAAAAAAACCTATATTGCTATACTAACACCAGCGTAAGCGTTACATATTAATAATACGTGTAAAAAAATTGGATTATGCATAGACACTTAAGTGATTGTTAAGTTGTTGATAACCAAGATATAAAATTTAAAAAAGATTATCCTACCATCTATAATAAAAATCATATAAATTAGCCAAACGTTTGCAAAACTAGGGGGGGCCTTACTGGGCGAGGGTGAGGTGGCAAAATAAAACATTCGTTAAAGCTTTCGCAGGCTTTAATATATTTATTTTTAAAAGTTTTAAATATAAATAGCAATATACAAATAATAAAGTTGGCGCTGTAGTGCCTTCAAAACCATGACGAACATTAAGAGGGATCATGACTCCCTCGACATACTTCGCTCACACAATCGCAAGGGGTGGTGTTGATTAAAATACTGCTCGTTCGATTCAAATACTATATATGCCTCATGGTAGAATTTTAAAGTAACATTAATACATTTTTAATACAATAAATGATATATCTAAAAATAACATAAAAAATTAACATTATCATCAAATTCATCGGCTTTGGGATGTCACACTGTTGGAGCAAAATGTACGAAAATAAGGCCAGCTTTTCAAAATATGACTAAAACGTTAACCCGAGTGATGCAAACAAATCATTTTATTTAATCGATGTTGGATCACTAAATTTAAGAGTATTCTGTGTCACTTTTATCGTGTAAAAACAGTGAACCGATTTGCTTAGTAGGAAAAGGCAATAACTCCGCTTCTCACTAATAAACCCTGTTTAATAGCCGTCCTGTATTGTAAAATTGTCAGTATCTTCCGTCTGCTATGCTTTAAACACTAATTTCAAAGAGCAAATAAATGCAAACTCTGCAGACAACAGCAAATAATAAATTAAGTGACAGTGGTCTACAAAAAATGCATGTTACGACTTATTTTTTAAAATTATATTTTGAATTAGACTTCACATGTATATAAGTGTGTATTATATATATTTTTTATGTATATAGAATGTTTATTTTTTTTTCTTTCTTTCATAATCTGTCCAAACTGATCACACATACAACGTAATTTAGTTATTCATGTACTGCATTATTTTTACAGTTGGTTTAATGGAATTTTCAAACAATATCTACAAGTCTTTGTCCGTCAATACATCTGCAACCAAGAATGAATTTCTTCACTCTCAATCAATCAGTTTGACGGTTCCATCCAATATTAAAAATCTGAAACAGAAAAAAAAATGTTAATTTGGTTATATCCATGTACATCAATTCGAAACAACAAAAAAATGCATATAACAAAACAAACCTTGTGGTCTAGAACAGGTTACTGGCAGCATTGACGCCGCACATTATCAGCTTGAGTGGGTTTAACATCAATTGGTTCTACTCTCTCAGGTCGAATCACATCACCTTCGGGTGGATCACGCATTTGTTTCTGGGATACAATTCCATAAATTGCTGCAAACAATAATATTTAAATAGAAAAAATTCTCAAAATTTAAGACTGACAGATGGATACACATTCGAGTAATTTACCTGTGAGTATATTTTGGAAAGCAGTTTCTACATTAGTAGAATCTAATGCCGACGTTTCTATAAAACTTAATCCATTGCGCTCTGCAAAAGCTTTTGCTTCATCTGTTGGTATAGATCTAGAAAATCAACAATCGTAAGCATGTGATTAAAGAATTACACGATAAAAACAATAGACAACATCAAAAACACGAGGCCAAACCATTAAGCCAATTAATAATAGATAAGTACAAGAACAAATCGATATGCAGAGTAGTTAAATTGTAGTATGATTTTTTTGAAAATAATTGTCACAATTACCTGAGATGACGTAAATCTGACTTGTTGCCTACTAACATTATTACAATATTTTGATCGGCATGGTCCCTTAACTCGCGTAACCATCGTTCAACATTTTCATACGTAAGATGTTTTGCGATGTCATACACGAGCAATGCACCAACAGCACCTCTGTAATAAGCCGATGTGATGGCGCGATATCGCTCTTGCCCGGCCGTATCCCATATTTGTGCCTTAATGGTTTTATCGTCCACCTGAAAAAATTAAAACATCATTGAGAACTGCACAACCAATACAGCTTTGAAATGGAAACGATTTAAATCAATGTAAAAATTTTTCGATACGTTGAATGTACGAGTTAAGATTGACATGTTTTAGATAATTCATAGTGGGTGTATACATGAGCTACACATGATTCACAATGAACAGATAACAATGTTAGTCCACCAGAAATATTGATTTACAATGCATAAAAAAAATAACTAAAACATTTTTTATCTATTGTATTTTTCGGACGACTTGCAGAAAATTGGTCACTAAAATATATAATATGTTTAAAAAATGATAAGTTATTATATGTACTTGACCTAAGTAAAGTTGACCCAATTCTTCAGCGAAAAAATTTTAAAGAGAAAGAAACCTATAAAGTGAAAATATGAAATGCAAAAATTTCAACGTTGCCATCTTTCTACTTAATTATTTTACAAATGGACCAATTACTATTTAATATTTTTAGGACGAATCGATACAAAAAATAATGTAAAATGTGTTTACCTTTATACTTCTAGTTGCAAATTCAACACCTATAGTTGATTTTGATTCTAAATTAAATTCATTTCTAGTGAATCTAGAGAGCAGGTTACTTTTGCCCACACCTGAATCTCCTATTAAGACAACTGAAACAATAAAAAAATTATGTCATATAACGATAGGATATTATTGTAACTAAAATACAACGATTACATATAAAATTCATGATAACATTTTCAAATATTAACCCTTGCACCAAATAACCAAATATGTCGATTATCTTTAATTCGACTACCACTTGTGTACATTTTAATATGGCGTAGTTAAAAAATAATAAAAAATATTATCAAAAGCCACGATATGATAAATCACAAAGGTCATATCAATAAAACAGTTCAAAATAAAATGAGCCAGCATTATGTTATTTTTAACACACTATGCATTGAAAAACAACAATTTATACATGTATAGGTACATAGATTAGGAAACACTTTCTTACAAACAACAAAGAGTCGTTGAATGACCAAATAAAATATTTGGACTTGATCGTGAAAAAAGGAGTAACGCTACATCACTCACATAAAATTACGAAAAATAGCATAGTTAATTTAATCAATACCAGTTAAATGCCACATGGTTGCGCTATTAATTTATTTCAATTGGATAAAAATCAGTGTCCATTGCAAGAGACCGACACGTAGAAAACGGTCAACAATATGCAGTGGCAAAATTTTGATCTTCACCGTTTGAACCAATAAAAATATAATTAAAAAAATACCAATAAATCAAAGCGTACATATTATGACACTGCTTTAAATTTTAGCAAATTAACTCTCGTGCGAACAAATTTTATCAGAACAATCGATCCAAGAAATCGTCCATTGTTCGAAAGCCCCGCGATACACCGACCGGCATGGGAATTTTTACACTGCAAATCAGTAATTTACAGCTACTTTCAAATTTGTGCATTTCTCGCCGTTTCAACACGTTTACTGTCATATTTACAAATTTCGATAAAAATTGCATTTTAAAGAGGTTAAATCGGATGAGCAAATTTAATTCTCTAGGGACTTAACCCCAACATTGTTCATATGCAATGTAATTCTTTTGAAATGCAATATGTATATACATACATATGAGTAATACAAATGTCATGTAAATACACGTCGACGCCTTAAATAACTGCATATCTAAATTTGAACAAAATGTTCAGGAGAGCCAAGCAACTGAATAAAAAATTGTATAGAATCCATACAATTTCGCGTATTTGTATCCAAGCATTGTACAAAGATAGATTTATTTTTTAATTATATCTTTTGCTATTCGATGACGTGAAAATTTCTCTACTTTAATTATAACATTCTCACTCGCTTTTGACCAAACAACTTTGCTAGACAGTATAGTCTTCTCTGATCAAACTGCTGAATTTACGTTTATGGACCATAAAAAGTCTGATACTTAATACAAACGTTGATTTTCGACAGCCCAGGTTCATCAGGATTACCCGGATTTGTTTGTCATCAAAATTCGGCCAATTTGTAGAGTGACCTTTATTGTACGACAAATGAGAGGGAGTTGAAAGGAATCGATGCTGCCAACTTATGCAGAGTTGCCCCAGACTTCTTTCGAGTAGAAAGAATGGTGAATATCTTTGATGGGCGGCCTTAACGAGTACAAGTCAAAAAACAAACGAAAATTAGCACTACATAGTACGACCACCTCTATTTGAACTCTTCATTTCGACAAGTTTTCGATGGAATTGACTTGTGTGCTTTGGTGTGAACATGAACATCAATTATATGCCTAAGCAAATATTGAAAAAAGTATGAATGTATGTACATATCTATAGTCAGCAGTCGCAAATGTATACAAACTCTGATATCTGGTCAGGTTGAAGATTTGGCGCTACAAGCATCACCGAATTGATGCTTGAGGAACAGGAAAAAAAAATACAACACATTGTCCATTTCCGGGATCTGTACATGGCATTGAAACAATCGCATTCCGGTTGTTGCACAATGTAGCAGTTGAAATCCATAGCTTAAAATGTGTAAATAATAAAAAGTACAGTGCATTAGAACAGATAAGTTTACGCTAGATAGTTTTAACTAAATTATATGTGTACCATAAATACATTATAAGAAACCCCAATGTGTACTCGATAGTTATTACGAACTATGTTTTGAAACTAGCACATGGGTTATCGTTTTATTGGTTGCCGAATATCGCAACCGAAGTTTCTGCAATTTATTAAAGACCTTACTTCGTCTTTAATATAAGATGCAGATCGGTGGTCGGGAGCCTTTGTCGAGCTAAAAGCCAAATTGGGTCAAGCGAGTTTTGAAAAACGAAATGTAAAGTTAATTGTCGTTTTTGGTCTCCCTTGAGCTCGTCCCTCGACCCCCTCTCCACGCAACAATATATTAAAAACTAAATTAACGGCTACCATTTATCAACCGAATTTCTGTAAGAAATAGGTCATCTTTGTGGTATTTCTAATGCTAAACAGTTTATTACTAAAAAGTATAAAGATCAATCTGAAAAACGATCTAAATAAAATATTTTGTACAACCGTAAAGTAAAATGGAAATACAATCAATTTTGATTTCATACATGTATGTACACATTTTAGAAAACTTTTTTTTTTACTTTAACCATTATCAGATAAGGATTGTGCGAAAATTCGACCTCGAAATTTTGACCGATTTGCATAGGGTATCGTCCCCTGATCACGTTTTTGCCATTTTGAAATCGCTACATCTCTCAACATCCCACCGAAACTTTACATTTAACTATATACCGAAACGATATTTAAAAATTTTTCGTCAACCGAAAGCGGCACTTCCCCTCGCAAGCCACACAGCTTAACTATTTTTTCGGGCAACTCCCTCCGCCAAAACTGTCCAATAAGTTAAACCGAAACATTCCGTACGCATTATGTACGACGTCCGGCTAGGGGGTTTGCTACCCCTGCGCGAGTTGGTAACCCTGCTATCGGTAAAGAAAACACCCACCCACCTAAATATTAATTTCCGTCCCGATATTTCACATAGAAAAAACAAAGTCCAAAATTTGCACCGTCCAATCGTGCTCATCTGACCTGTGGCTTTAAAAAAAATCGAGTCCTAGGCCTTGCGCGCATATGCGAGACGACTCACACACACACACCCATAGCAACAATCACCTAAAAAAAATTATAATCAATTGAGTCATTCCAGGTCAGGACGGTCATCAGTCATCAGTCATTATATACATTGACCGCGACTACCGATTGAAGATCGTACGCGAGGCGCATTTGCGCAAACGCGCGTTCGCGAATCCGAAACGGAGACGTCGCGTCACCTGTCAAAAGGGCGCGTTCGCGAACGCACATACACAAAATTTTGTCACAATTGGGAATGTAAGAGGGGGGCGGGGCGAGCGGGGGATCTTCAACACGGAGGGGGCTCGCGAACACCCTCACTATACAAAGGAATCGGGGAGTTGGGGCGGGGAAGAGGGGGGGGAAGGGACACGTCACCGCAACCGATGACGCGTTCTATTGTCGGGTGGAGGGGGGTGGGGCAGTTGAGAGGAGAGGCAAATTAGCGGGGAAAGGGGGTGTGGTTGTTCACCTTTGAAGAGGTAGTCGTACTCGTCGTCCCGGGTGCCCATTGTCGGGGGGCTCAGGGCTGCGGCGGGGGGGTTGCGGGTTGCGGGTTGCGGGGTTGTGTCGGGGCGGGGGTTGGGGAAGTTTCGTTCTGGCGAGGCGACAAAGCGACAAAGCGACAAAGCGACAAGTCTGAGCGCGGCTACCAACCGTGCGGCTAGCAGCTGTTATGGCGGTCGGGAGGGACGCGACGCAAACGCGCATGCGCACACCAATACTATCGCACACGCACGCGCTCTGTGTCACTCTCTACACGTCATCCGATGTGTGTGCATGTGTGTGTGTGTGTGTACATGTGTGTATGTGCGCACGCGCGCGTTTCGGTCGTCGTCGCTTTCCGCCGTGTACGGGTTGCGTGCAATTTCGTGCGCGGATTTTAATTCGACGCGATTGGGTGTGTTGCGTGGGAAGGTTGAGGAATGCGCGCGTGTGTGTTTTTAATTTTAGCTGTAAGCGATGATAGGTATATGTCGGAACGGATGTTGGGTAAAACAGCATATCGGGATTTTAGCATAGATATAGAATACCTAGCATAGATATAGAATGCTCCCCTTCATACTTATCGGTCGACAAAAATCGTCGCTAGAGTAGGTATGAATGAATAAGACTAGAATAACAAGGAAGTGGACCTTTTTTTGAAGTACAACTTCTTTTCGCTCGGTAGAGTAAAAAAAACGGTTCATCCAACGTTCCATACAAACTTTATAAAATAAAAGAAATTTTAACATTTTGGTATCTATTCTATTATTTTAAGTTTTAATTTTAATTTTGAAGTTGTGTCTGTTATCTTATCTATCAAATAAAATCACTAACAGAAGATAAAATTGAAAAAATTGTCATTTTCAACTTCAGGCTTTTCGCTATATTTTTTGGTTTGTGAATAATGAGCATGGTTTCTATTGTTAAGTTACTTTTTTTGTAGTTGTTTATTAATCGAACTATGTATTGTGTGGCAAAAAATCCTTTAGGAATAAAATCGACCCTTTTATATACATATGTAATTACTTTGAAGCTTTTCACTTAAATCTCTATGATTTGCGGTCAAAGCAGATATAACTCATATAACATAATCATTTAATTCACAAAGATGTTAAACACTATCATCAAAACTTAGCCATCTAATGTAATTGTAATTGAGCAATATATTGTGTTTTTCGCCCTTGATTTCACATATATGTAGAACTAAACATGTTTGACAATTTACTATTGGTATTAATTGCATTTAATAAATTTTCTCACAGTTAACTCCACATCTTTCATGCATTTACTAACTGGCACTTCTTGATGCACAATGCAATACATACGAAATATTTCGTTTTCAGTTTTCGTTAAATAAATTTAATACCCCCTTCTTAATACCTTCCCTTGTGGCGTCGGACACCACACCTCTGGTTTCTCTTGTATAGAGTTTGACAGATGCCTGGAAGCGCCGCGGTCGCAGCAGCCAAGTCAGCTAGGCTGCGGCCATTTGCAAAACCGAACTTTTAAAAACGTATCGTGGATACATTTTCGTGGGAAAGTTGAAAATCAACAAAAAGTACCCTTTTAACAAATATAAACTGGCGGGAAACTTTTTAAATTTAAAAATGACCCAGGCTACTCTCATTTTCTCGATGAACTTTAAAAATATCGAACAAATTTTGTCACAAGCTATTTGCACTTGGCCGACTTTATAAGTGCTAGGGCCAAAATATGTAGACGCTGTGCATCTGGCGTCAATGTGAACTGTCAATTGTCACTTGTTAGTTGAGGTTATTTTGTTGTTTGATTCGGTGTTCTTTTGCAATGGCTAATCGTTCTCGTCGTGTAAATGCCGGCAATCGCATGTGCCGAATGCTTCAGGAGGAAGACGAGGACGATTTCTACAAAACCACTTATGGAGGTTTCCAAGACGGTGATGAGGACAACGATTATCAGTGAGTTTGTATTCATAATTTCTACGATTCATTGAATCTAATTGATTTATTTCCCTTTTTGAAGAAATTCAGGTTATAAGGTTCAGGTGTGGTAATTTTATTTTTTTTATTTTAGTCAAGGCGCTGAAGGTGAAGATGAAGTAGATTCTGATTTTAGTATTGACGAAGACGATGAGCCTGTATCGGACCATGGCGACGAAGACATAAAGAAGAGAAGAAAACCTGGTGCTTTCACAAAAGTGTATAAAGTAGGATTATTATATTTACGTACTTTTTTACAATGCATGCACTTCTTTATTATGACCTTATAAAAATTGGAATTTTAATGATTTTTATATTTAGGATCCTGGAAAATCAAAACCTAAAGAAACACCCGATGTTAAAAAGGACCTAATACCAAAAGTGAAAGTTAAAAAACCAGCAGAAAGTACTACAGGTGGTCACATTCGTATTATACATTACATTACCATCTTCTATGAATTGTTCTATGAAGGACATATTTGAATTTAAAATTGATTATTTCTTTCTGAAATTTTAATGGAAGACTTATTTTTTCAACTCAAATTCGAACATAATTATGAACATTATTATATTAAAATAACAGAAAATTTCTGATTTCAGAGAGAAAATCTATAAGAAAGTCCACAGCAGATAAATCTGCTGAAACTAAACAAAGGCAAAAAATTCGTAATCAGTTGATGAAAGATAAAGTGAAAAAGTCAAATGTTGATGATCGAATGCCGTCACAAGAAGAACTACTAGCTGAGGCATTGACAACTGAAATCGATAATATAAAAAGCCTCGGTAACTATTTCGCATGACATTACTTACCATGTTTGATTTTTTGTTCATTATAATTTTAAATCAATTTTTAGAGCGATTCGAACGCTTGGAACTAGAAAAGAAAATAACAAGACCAACTAAGCGTGCATTCAACGGACCTTTGATAAGGTTTGTACAGTTAAAGATCTATTTTATACTAAAAACATCGTTATTAGATTATATAGTGACTACATTTTTTTTTACTTACCAGGTATCATTCTTTTACTGTCAATCCATTATTAGTTGATAATGTCACCGCCAAAGTGAAGAAGAGTAATACAATTAAGGATAAAAAGGAATCGTTCACAGAGGATGACAAAAAGAATGACAGTGTGAAAGAATTAGATATAGATATTTTAGGTATTAAAGCTGAAGTTACCGAAAATGAAGATGAAGATAAAGTCAATATTATGACTGATATTGAAGAGTCTAAGGTCGATACAGATAATAATCGATTTTTAGACATGTAAGTTGTCCTATTTAGACATTGTACTAATTATCAAAGTGTGACTAGTTTTGATTCTTGTTGTAATTGATTTGTAGGTCAGATGCAAACAATGAACTCGAAAATCCGAAACCGCTTGACAAAGATGGAATCGGTACTAAATATGAACGTACACTCATTACATTTTTAAACGATATAAAAGATAAAGCGTTCAAGTCGACTTTTCCTGCATCCAAACGTCCAAAAGCAAGAAGCAAAATTTGTGCTGTTACCAAGTACATATTTATAATTGAATGATTCTTTAATGGTTTTATATCGGTATATATTCTTACTTTGAGTGTAATTTTTATTTTTATTTTTATAGATTACCCGCAAAGTATTTTGATCCAGTTACAAATTTACCATATAGTAGCATTGCAGCATTTAAAATATTAAGGGAAGCATATTATCAAAAGTTGGAATCGCGTGGTAATCGTTCGAGACGAGACGTCTCTAAATGGATCGCATGGAGAGTTGCAAGTCGTAAAGCACGACAATTGCAAACTGTCGCAAAGTTGATATAAATTCATAAAAAATCTATTTTCGCAATTACCTATGTATATAATATTTCTTAAATCAAATTGAAATTTAATCAAATGTGTATCAAAAATAAAAATAAAATTGTTGGTCATGATTTATTTACTTAATAATATATCGTATTCCTAAATATTGCTTATTGTATTTAAATGTCATTTTTTTTAATTCGTATGAGAGAATATTTTATATTTGAAAGCAAAACTTGAATGATTTTTTGAAATTAGTGTTGGCGTAGGTTATCATAAATGTTATAATAATTGGTTAGTATTGTACATATGTGATACATAATGATATAAATATAGATTACAATATAATCAAATTATTTATGTAACCAATAAAATACATACAGGTATTTTACAATTATTCTAAAAAAAGTAGTAATTTTTTGACACTTACATAAACAGGAACCATTTAATACTATGTTTGACACGTATTTGTTAATTTGTAATTGACTTAAAAATTAACAAACTAACTGAAATTCACATCGATATTGCTCGGTGCACTATTTCGCCTAATTTTCTGCAATTTCAGCAGATCTTTCCTGAGGATGAGACCTGAAGCTGCCGCATCAAACCGCGATCTGTATTTGCTCGGATCGGTCGTCGGCAAATATGGATATTCACTGTGATACGTTTGAGAATTGACAATGCTATTTTTTCTGGCAAAATCTTCCAATTGAGATTCCGTGTAGTCATAAGACGAAAGTTGATTTATATTTTCCATGGATTGAAACGTGGCCAATACTGCACTCTTGTGTGGAATTCCTTTGAATATGCCGTATCTTATTTTGCTTGTTTCCCCAGCTACATCGCGAAACAAGTCATGCACTGAGAATTTTTCAGAGATTTTAATTAACCTGTTACTTCCCCCATGCTTCTGCATGTATTTTGAATAATCGGTTTCACTATCGGATGTCGGTGCAGAAAATGCTCTGTATGATCTCTTTAAATATCCGCGCTTCTCTTTATTTTGCTTCTCAATATCTATTTGTTTATCCAACACTTTGGAATAATTTTCGTTGGGATTAGTTAATAATTGTTCACATTCGTTAAAATTTATCTTACGTGGTCTTTGCTTTGGTTCGTCAAGTGTTTGAAAGAAAGTTTTGGCTTGTTGAAACCTCTCTTTATATAATGGTGATCGAATTTCATCGTCTGCTTCATCTAGTTTTAATTTATCCTTTTTGTTTTCGTCTTCGTCTTTTTCAAAATGTATTGTGAGAATTTTTTTAACATCAATTGCAATATCTTTGGGAATAACCGAAAGCACTGTATTTCGAATTTCTGTCCCATTGGTACCTGAAATTTAATACAATCATTTGATTAAGTTTGGTGTTTAGTTTAAAGTATTCGAAGTATTATTGAGAGGATTGTCAGTTAGTGGCTAGAATTTAAACAGTTCTTACCTTCCGGGCTATCGGCATCCAACTTTGACAATTGCACTAATGACTCGTCTTTAATCCTAATATTTGGTTTTGACTTTGTTGTATTGTGTTGATTTTCAAAAACTGCCACAATCGATCCAATTGGTTTAGATATTTTTTTCAATTCATCTAAAATTTCATCGTCATTTTTTCCATAGATGACGGTATCTTCAGATTTTGTTATTTCTATATGACGCCTTTGATTTTGATTTATATCGATTTCTATATTTGCTGCTTGTGATTTCATTCGGTTTTGAATGTTTTGCAGATGCAATTCTATTCTAGCTTTTTTCTCTGAGAGCGTTGGTATAGATTCGGTAGATGCATTAAATTCTTTTTTAAAAGCACTCGGTTCTTTCATAATTTCCATAGATTTATTAATTTTGCCAATTCGTTTTATTTTAATGAAATCGTTTGAGGATGGTCCTATTTTTTCCAGTGAAAAATACTTTTTAAGAGCTTTGAACGATGACTGTCTTGGAATATCTATCGTTTTTGATTTATTTTTAATGAAAGACTGTCTAGTTTTATCTGTAAGGTTTTCAATTTTTGATTGTACATGAGCGGAACAATTTTCCTGATTTTCTGATGTTTCAATGTCTTCGGTAACATACGTCGGTAAAGAGTTATGTTCATTATAGTTTACAACTTCATTACTGTCAATGTTTTCATACTTATAATTTATTTCATTGATTAGAGGTGTAGATCTGTTGCTTATGCTTTGCAATGCTTTGATTCTTCTTTCATTTGAACTTTCACTCCACGTCACCACTAACCTATCTTCGTCCTTTTCAATTTTCAGCAGATTGTTTTCAATCGGCACAGCCTTTTCAGATGTATCTATTTGTTTTGTCACAGAATCGTCTGGCGTTGAGAATCTGGATTCCTCCAAATCTACTAATGGTGACGGATTGGACGCAGTGTCTAAAAATCTGTCAATTCGTTCCGATAGATTCGACATACTCATCGATTTAGCTCGGTATTTTTTATCAACAAGGTTGTTGTCATCTTTTTTTATAGAGAACTTCGAAGCATATGGAGATTCTGTGACGTTGCTTCTGTCTAAAAAAGGCATCGATTCACGGAAACTGTTCGATATGGGTTCGTCAGGAGATGCTAACCATTTTCTTGTCTTGGCTAATTCTTTGCGGATATGCTTTATATTTGATTCGGGAGTTGGCATGCTTTCGATTCTCTCATTCCAGTATTTTTTCCATCTTGTAACCAGAGATTCGTCTCCTGGACTTGCCAACGATTCAAAATCAACCGGTTCCGTGTTGTACTTCTTTCTATTTTCAATACGCGAAACTTTATTGGTAGCTTGTTTCCCTCTTTTTTTGCTCAACGAGTCGTTTCTTCTCAAAAGTGTTGATCTTTTCGTCAAATTTCGGCTCTTTTCCTCTTCGGTGATTTCTATTGATTTGATCTTGTCGTCCCAGTACTCCTTTTTCTCAGAGACCATCTTAGATAAGGATTTTTTTGTTTGCATTCTATTTAAAACTTCATCCTTTGTCGCCTCGTCAATTTTTGCTATTTGACTTGCATCAACCAATTCAGCATCTAAAGGCTGAATTGAGGAAATCAACACTTCTTGCAAATATGAATTATTATTGCCTCCAACAGATCGTTTCACATCTGCCGTACTATCAGATGCTGAACCGTCACTCAAAACGTAAATTGCTTTTGGAAGTTCTTTTTGTGGATAAGTAGTTTTATTGTAAATTTCGTCTTCATTGATAGGTGTTGGAATGATGATTTCCCTTTTTATCATCCTGGAATAGGGTTGGGAGATTGCTTGGCAGTTAAAATGGCTTTCTTTCATATTTTCGTTCTTTGTGATTGATTTCCAAAGTTCTTTTTCTGCAGGTCCCATCTTAGAATATGTTTCATCATCGATTTCATCGTACACTTTATTGCTTTGAACAACGTCACTTTCAGTTTCTTTTATAGCGAATAGTTTAGATTTGGGAGACAGGTCGTTTTTTGGACTGTTTGCATTGGTGTCTGGAGAACTGTTCACCTCGTCTATACTTGTGTATGCCGAATCCCAAGTATCACAACTATTTACGCGAGTACTAATCAATGATCCGTTTTCACTATTATCCACAGTTTTGGGATCTTCTGTACTTTTGCTTCTAGACTGGTCAAGTTCAGCCGATTCTTGTTGCAGCGATCCTTCGTACATTTGAAGAATTTCACTGTCGGTCATTTGCTCGAACGGAGTGTACCTCGGAGGAGTCATGGATGTGGGAGAATTACTATCTTCAGATTGATTCTGCTTAGTAGTTTTTTGTATTTTATTATCGTATTTCAAAAGGGCTTCTTCTAAATTTGAAGCTAGAATGATTGAGTCCATGTCACCGTCTATGTTTGGAAGGGTCACCATGCGAGTTGGAGTCACCGGTTCTCCTATGTGGAAATCTATAGGACTATATCTTTCAATGATTTGATTTCGAGTTGCGATCAATAAGGATGGATCAGATTTGACTTCTTCCTTATTGGGTGAATCTAAATCAAGCGAATCGAACTGTCCGTCATAATGTTGTATATTGAAATTGTTGTAGAGTTCAGTTCTCGCTTCATCTTCATCATCTGCTGTTAGTATTTTGAAAACAGGGGTTTTAGGTCTTTCGGGTAATGCTTCTATAATTGGTATTTTTATATTATCTATTTCATCGTCGTCAAAAGAAGATATTATGATGTCTATGGGTACATATTGTTTATGACTGTATTGTAGACTTTCGGCTTGACTTCCATTGACATCCAATACAATATGTTCTTCTGAAAACGTGTCATTCGTTTCGTTCAAACTTAAAGGTTTATTTTTGTATATATTTCTCATATGCTCAGCGGATTTTGTAAAGTTTTCTTCTCTTCTCGTCGAATTTACTATGTCCGGAGTCGAAACACTCTCCGACCTTTGTTTGTCGTTAATTTTTATCAGTTTCGCCAGCTCTCGCAGCTCTCTACAGATTCGAAGCATCAAAAGTACTTTCTTTGCAACATTATTGAAATGCATTTTCGATTTGTATTTGACGTGATTCTGTTTTTGGCTGTATTCTATCAAATCGGGACTGCAGAGTGCGCGTTGGCTATTATTGTATTGCAAATATTTCATGGTCATATTTTCTAAAGAATCTACTGTTTGCATGAGTGTATCGGCCTCTTGGTCCGATATTTTTTCCAAAGTTCCATCTTCAGTGAGTATCATTTTTTCAGTGACGAAATCGACTATTCTGAAAACGATCTTCCTATCGGATCGTTGCGATTCTATATTCTGAATTTCTTCGTCGTAATCGCGTGACTCTGACCTCTCGATTCGCTCTTCTTCGACGTTGATTCTGAAAGGTGATCCCATAACGTGACACCCTTTGCTGATCATGGACAGTTCATGGTAACCAAATTCTTTAGGCGTGTAGAATACTTTAACTTTATCGTTCCTCATGAGTATGCTTACTTCTATTTCGTTGGATAACTTTGGTATTAGATAATTTGATGCGTTGTAGTTGTTGGTGTAGGACGAGTTTCTAGCTATGGGCAGTTGCATATCCTTGAGACATTGTCTGTGTCCAAGATTGTAGAACACATTTCTAACTATGCGAGTCCTGCCGTAGATTGCCGGAATTAGCACCGAGCCATAGCTGTTCTTGGGTCCTTTGATTTGGATCGATATTTCTCCGGGTTCAAGTCCTTGTTGGGCCGTTGGATATAAGTAGTAGGATGCTTTTCTATTTTTCGAAGCTGTCACCAGCCCCATACCTTTCGCCACATAGTCCAGGGTGTAAGCTTGCACGTTCAAAATTGGCGATCCGGTCCTGGATAAGGGAGGACTCAGACGGTTCAGAGCATCTCTGATGAAGCATAGGTAATTTGCCAGCTTGCATTCTTGGTACGTGGACAACACGGGATGGGACAAGTCTTCTTTAGAAAATACCTGCGAAAAGATAAAATATACGGATATGTAAGTTGAATTATATAATATATATATTAGTGTAAGCGTCTGCCTGTATTGGTGATTACAGATAAGGTGGGACCACACTAGGCGGACTGCACTGCGCGACACGACGCGACAAAAATATGGTTTGTATGAAATTGTATGAGATAGACCGCACTACGCGGCAGCGGAACTGCACTTCAAGTGCGACAATTTCATACAAAAATATTTGGCCGCGTCGTGTCGCGCAGTGCAGTTGCATCGTAGTTCCGCCTAGTGTGGTTCCACCTTTACGCTGTCATTGCCAACATAACCAACATTTTTTTAGCGGTGTGTTGGCAAATAAGCTGTAAGTTGGTTCTAGTCGACAATGCGATTTTAAGGCCATACATCCATTAAATCAACGGTACACTAGACAATTGTTTCACATACTGTACAGGGGTTGTGTTGTTATTGTATAAACCAGCGCGCATGAGTAGGGTGGTAATCCACCGTCATATGACGGACAAACCGACTAGTTTTTAAATAACAACAAGCAAACAGTCAAGGATTCAATTTTATATCTAGAATCTATACAGATAGATAGATTATATACCGATAGGGGGTAAAATAAATGCGATTTGTGCAAGGCTCATCGCATCAGTTGAGCGAATGTGTCCGTGCAAATGTCGGTGGTGGCTTAGTGCAAATTTACATACACGACCGCGATTTTAAACTGTGCACGTGTGTGTGTATGTACATATGTATGTACATAAATGCAGTTGAGTGCAGTTCTGCAATTTGACGTTGGCGTAACTTCGTTAGCAATGTAAACGTACCAACCAACAAGTTTGCGGTGTATTTTAACCATTCGTTTTCGGCATGGGAGAGCGTCGGTATGTGAATCCTGTCAAGTTGTCCTGTCGCGAAATGTTTGCCGACAAACGCTCCGACACATTCAAATGAACGAACGGGACGCTTTAAAACACGCTAGAGTGCATTTTGCTTTTTTTTTTATTTTTATTTGCTTGTGTCAACTGAATTTAATCAACTTTAGAACATTTACCGGGTTCACTCCTAAATATTGTTCGCACAGTATTTGTCCGTGGGATAGGTCGATTCGTCCTTCGTGTCCTGAACACGATCCTGGTGCTACCGATTCGACAAGTTCGCATAGTATCGAACCGTCAGCCCATACTGCGTCTAAAGATTTGATCCTGCTATCCCCTGGGAGTGTTTCTCTTAGCCATTTCAGTACGTCATCCTCTTGCTCTTGCTTCGTGAATAATACTAGAAAAATAAACAAAATTTATACAATCTGCGTAAACGGAAAGTTTACTAATTTTTGGGAGCCATAACTTGTTGCTGGTTAAACAACGTTACCATTGCATAATTGATCAAAATGTATATATGTATGTAGGTACAATCTTCAATTACAATATTAATCGGCGCGGCGATGAAAGTGCTATACAGAAACGAATTGTTCAGCTGTTCAATGGGAATCAATTCGGTTAACAGAATTGCCTTACAAATTATTTTAGTGTGTCAATACAGGTATTTTAAATGATAAGATAAGAATATATTATATGTCGAATTGAGCTCACACCTTGTGTTATGCATTTACAATAATGTCCGATTGGATATTGTACAATTCAGCTTTGCAATAAACAAGTTCGCCGATCACTTCAAACGTGATCGGTCATCGTATAGCTTTAACCGTCCGCTACGGAGGAGTTAAACTTCAACCGATCGTCGAATAAAGTAAAAAAAAAAATGCAATAAGACGTCCACTTTAGCAGGTTTAATAATACCTGAAGGGGGAAAGGCTTTGTTTTATACGCTTTCTGGTCGAATTGGCGAATAGTCGGCAACGAATCCGACAAAGGGGTCGGTCGTACCTCAACGAGGGAGGTTTTATTAGAGGATTTTCTCTCGTGCCATCACACTTGGGGGAAGATCAAAAACCCATTTCGTCGACTGGCCAACCTTGAATATTTTCCGGTCACCGGGGAAAATCTCGTGGAAAAGTCGCTAAATTTATTTACTCTTCCGGTAGCCGAGTTTCCCTCGCTCTACGTAAAATTACGAATTAGTGACTTAGAACATTTGGGACGTTCGAATTTACAATGGAGATATAAAACGTGTATTTCTTTAACGTATCTGATAATCTAATCTTAAGCAAATTTTAAGTATCTACCTAATTGAATCGCGTTAAAAATAGTTACAATGTCAAATTTTATCAACTGTTAATTGATATTTCGCGAAAAATTCATTTGAATTTTTTTTCGACGAATTATCAACTAATATTCTATTTGCAAAATGAAATATTTATGTCTATAGATTATATACCAATGTATGTGTAAATAAATAATATTTATAGAGGATCAATTTCTATTGGAGATCAAAGGCTTTTGGTACGCAAACAAAATCTTGACAAATTGCAATGTATGCTGAAAAAATTTTCGACTCGTTTTTTTTCTTACATTCTTAGATTCAAAATGTTGAAATGACCTTGTAGGGTCGAATTACATTTATGACTTGAATATTTTACAAAGTCTCATCAAAATCAATAGGTAATACATATGTATCATACTATCCGCAGTATTTATATTCTATCGGTCAGTTTTATGTGATATGTTAAATTTAAAAAGATTTATATACATAGGTACACCCGATTCTCTTTTTGAACGATTTTGAAATAACACGGTCCAGGAAAACAGACCAATTATTTTTTTTACATTGATTTTTTTGTTTTAACACGGTTACAAAAAATTAAAAAGAAAAACAGCTGTAAACGGGCACTTAAATGGCGAGTAGCGACACTGAATGAATATAATGTATATGTATATTTTATATATTAAATTAAATTCAAATCGAAAACCATGTCAATTTATTACTTCATTATGTAACTTATGAAAATATTTCTATGTATAAATAAAAAATAAATTCGATTTATTTTTGATTTCGAGATTTTTTTGTCGATATATGTATCGATGTATGTATGTATGTATGTATACAAATACATATCGATGTATGTATGTACATATGCATACATACATTTTTTTTTCTTCAGTTTTTTCTTTGCACGGTAATCCCCGGAACGTATCCCCCGTGCAAAAAGAGAATCGGTGTACATATACAATTTATACAATAAATAAAGTTTCAACAAAATTATTATTGTACATATATCACATTCAAATAGCATCGATACGACAAATGTCAATATCGAACGGTACGTAGACACATTCGATACATACATTATGTATCGTTTTTCATTAAATTCGCTCTCGAGGCGCGTTTTCGCATTTTCTTTACGGCGAGGTCGTAAAGTGTAGTCTTGAGGTAAATTTAATACGGCTAACCGAGCCGTCTCGCCTGTTTGGATACGAGTTCGCGCACGTATGCTAATAACGAGCTCAAATCGAATTTCAGATACTTATAAACTTACACCTATACCTATAACTACACCTGGGAATTGCGTTACAAACACGTGACGTCACCGTTGACGACATTGGACTTGAAACGTCTTTGGTAACCCGCAGCCTTGCTCCACGGAAAGATTATTACGTCACGAGAGTTCCGGGAAAATACGTAATTATGGAGTAAACTGACCTGATCTGACCGCTTTGTCGCATTGTTGCAGTATTCTGGATATAAGAGAGTCATGACCGTAGAACAGGGATAAGATGGCCGCCGGAGCAAAGATCCTTAGAGCTGTGCTGAGGTTTTCCAAAGTGAGGGACCACATCGACGTGCTGAGAAACCAACCTCTTCGAGCTTCAGCTTCTGTGAAAAATAAACGTATTATGTATTTTGAATTGGGTTACGTTATGTTAGGTTTCGATTTGGTGTGTTTATTCACATACCATTATCATTCATTCAATACCATTATCAATACTATTTCAATACCATTATCGTGACGAAAACCTTAAGATTATTAATACCTACTCATAGATATTTTTGAAACTCATTTTTTTTTGATACAATCATTTTGCACATAAAAAGTTATCCTTTTGTATGCAAATGAAATGTTTTGTATTATTTTAAACTATTCAAGATATTCGTATGCAAAAAATATCAATGCTTCAACAATGTTGTATAAATAACGTTGCAATGTCAAATCCGACTAGTTTAGCTTATTAAATATATAGTTAAACTACACAATGTATGTACAATATATAATTTTTCCGTGTAGTATCTAAACGTATGAGATATTCTCTAGAAACGTTCTATTCTGTTATGCAGATAGACAAAAAAAATTCTCGTAGAACAATTTGAACGCGCATTTGCATAATAAAAGCGAAAACGTTGCAACATATTCGCACGCATATTTACTAGTAAACACGAGAGGAATTTCTCGCACACTTTTTTCAACGTATGAAAAATCCTATTTTTATTCTCTTCAATAGAGAGAAAATGTTACCGCCAAATTCCTATTGAAATTTAGTGACTATTGTCTGTAGTGCACTCTTTGAAGTAGACATTTATGTACATATCCAGCTACTCTTACATTTAGTCTTTAAATTGAGAACTGTTAAAGTAAGTCTCCTTTGATTCACCTTTTCACCGTGAGCCGAAAACAATTAAAAGAAATACCCTTCCGTTTCTCGTACATGATCCTGTATTGGATGAGAGCTCGTATCGCATCATTTTCGTAATCTTCACCATCGGAATCCGAAGGCGTGTCCAATTGGATATCTTCATCTTCTTCACAAGTGAATTCGTCGATCTGATCTGTTTCGAGTTCACTCATTTCATCGGCACGCGTTTCACATTCAGTTAATTAAATTCCACGGTGTATATTTTTTTAATTTAATTTTTACAATCGCGCATGGACGCGTACAGGTGTAGACAGATCCCGAGCACTAATAACCCACTGATCGGATTTCTTTCTCACGTATTGTTTCGCGATAGTGTGTAAACACCTTAGGCGCCCGATAACCCTTATCGCGTCTCATGCATATTTAATAACTACCGTATGTAGTCGAGACAAACTGAATCAAACCGGCGATGATCGCCAGATCTATGTACATAAGTACCAGGGATTATTGTGTTAGTTTGTTAAAAAGTGATCAAATTTTATTCAAGTTAAATTGTATGCAAATGGTGCATGTATAGTTATTGTTGTGGTGTGTTTTGTCATTTATGGTGAAATAGATGTTTTCCTTGGAACCATTATTATTATCATGACAGTCTTCACAGTTGTCTTACAGCGTTAAGTCGTTCGAGCGATGCATCGATGCATTTGAAATAAATTATGTGTCTGTTATGGAAATTATGGAAATGGCGTATTTTACATTTTTAACTTTATTTTCCGGAAGTAAATAATTATTAGAAATTTTACTTCTTCCAAATGTTCAATGTGTATACAAAAATACACATACGTACATACATACATACGCGTGAAAACGTTATTCATTAAATTTTCAAGTGTAATACAATATTATCAATACTGTATTGATAATTTAATCTACATCGTAATTATTATTTTTAGTGACGATAAACGGTCTATTATTTATCGATTCAATGGCTTTTCTTTTATACTTCGTACTATTTCAATAACGATACAAATCAATCAATGTATGCATTATTATATCGTATATAATAGCCGAAATCCGTCTGTTTGTCTGTCTGCTGATAACGCTCGCCGACGCAAATGATTAAAAGACACGAACCGTCCGCGCGCGTGATCACCGGGTTGGAATGATGTCGTGCTAACACTTTCATCCAACGGAGGCGATGACGGATCTGCTACAATTGGACAATATTAATTTCTCAATAGGCTCGCGACTTTGCTAAATTGTTACGTTGTTGTATTATAACACGCCATCTATACAACGACTATAAAAACTATTAAATTTAATATTATTTTTCAGTACGGGTGATGAGAACGCTCCGTTGATATTCAACGGGCTTACACTAGTATTAGATAATATGCTTTAAATCGCATATGAATACATACATACATTACTACCTGAAAATATAAAACTATATTTATATCGATACCTAGTACGTAAGTAAATAAGAAACATGTTTATAAGAAAACATCAATCGAAAATAATGGGTATCGAATCGTACGTATGTGGAAACACATTTTAATGCATTTTCCCGTAATGGAAAAGCGATTTTCTCTCCTCGGCGTGGCGATAAAACCTTTTGGGTCTCACCTAGGGATGTTCAAAACCATCCCCTATCACCATCCCCTCAGTTCCTTCCCCCGAAAGCGTTATCTCCTCATAAATCCACCCGCAACCTTAATCCTGATAAGGCGACATTCGTTTCGCACTTTAAACTAAGTGCTCCCTTAAAACACATTTCGCCGACGGGTTTTTACAGGAAACGACTCGAGTGGCTTCAATTACAACCGTGCCGAACCAAACATAGGTATGTATATGTATATGTGTGTGCTTTATAAATTCAATATTACAATTTTCATATGAAAAATTCAGATGTCAATTAAACGCGACGAACGTCATTGGCTCGAGTCGATAGTTCTAATTGTCCGTTGGACCTTAGCCGTCAAAGAGTTATTTATCTCGCGAAACCAATATATCAATTAGCATACAGTCAATACACACCATACGCGCACGATAAATTATCGCTGTGAGTTTTTTTGTGATAATAATTTTATACGAATCGCTAATCGATGTCCACTAATTGAACTGGCTTGTTATAAGAATTCGGAAAATTCAAACGGTGCCTATCTCGATTTGAACGTAAAAGTTTTTCGTTAAAATGAATTATTTGCAAAGTTTAGGTATCCGCCGAGCAGGCGATTAAGATTAACAAGTCGTAAATCTATCGTATTTCAGTTCGAAAGAAAGTTTTGAATTTTATCATAGCAACATTGACACGGTGGGTTGCCGAAGTGGTTGAAAAAATTTACAATTCCATTTTTTAAATATGTATAGGTACATAAAAATAGGTGACGCTAAAATATGTGATGTAGTTAAAATATTGTACGCTAATTTGATAAGTATACTTGACATGCAAAAAAGTCGTTTGAATATCTTTAGTCAATTGATAGTGAAAGTTTACAAGGAAAGTGTTACACGTTATGAAATTTCACTTATCAAAAATGTTGACTTAACATCTGTACGTATTATTCACTTATATCACAGAAACAAAACCAATTAAATTGCTTTCATATTTGCATTTTTCTAAATGAAAAGTGAGAAACTGCTCGTATAGGGTTTCATTAATAATATACCATTGAAAAAAAGTATAAATAAATAATGGATACGATGATTATGATACCGTGAATTATGAATACTTTCTCGCTCTGTTTTATATCGGGGCTAATTAACGAAACCCATATGACAAATAAATAGTTTGACGTTTTTCTTATTAAATTTTATGAATTGAACGCGAAGTCGTAACGGTACCAGGAAAAAGTAAAAATTCAACGACGAGATTTACTTTCACATTTAACGTGCTTGATAACATATTATAGAGACACAATAACGTCGTTATATCGGTGATTACCGTCGATCGAATGCAATATAATATCTACGTATGTACATACATATATATGTATGTAGTCGAGATGTTTCAGTGAATTTTGTTTTCAGTGAGACAATCATTTGTGAAAACACAATCATTTTTCCATTTGTTCCGCGTCGGTTTTCACAGTCGTTATCGTTTGAGCGACACAACGAGAATTCGTATTATTGTTATCAAAATAAGCATCGGTGAGTGTGTTGAAAGTATTATTAAAAATGAGTATGGAGCATGGAAAAGGAATATATAACTCGTCCCAGATTAAAGGATTACTTTTGCGCTGTACGAAAAACCTACTTTTACGAGCTGGGTAAGCAGATTACTTCTGGGTTGTAATCAGATTAGCGAGTTAGTTTTGTTTCTTGCTTTTTAATGTGAATGCTGATCCAATTTCGCTTCAAATTTTTGCGAAAATTCAATTATATGTACATACATACATAGCAAATAAATATGATGTACATATTTATTTATTTTATGTATTTGAAAGATACGCTAAATTCAGATATAACTGAAGAATTTGTTTAACTTTGACTGAGCGTGAATGTAACTATGTATGTGTACGTATTTCTAAAATCAATTGGATTTGACGTTTAATTAACTTGTCGTCTGTGGTTTTGCCGAAAGTAATTAAAACGGTTCACAACAAATAAGGAAAATTTAATTTGCTTCGCATGGAAAATTTTACACGTACATATTATTGGATGAATTAAATAGTAGTTGTTTCAATGTATGAACGTTGATTTGCAAGAAAATTACAATGAGAAAAGAATTTTAGATTTTGAAGAAATATGAAATAGTGTGAGTTTTGAGTATGTTTAGTTTAGAATTTTACAAAAAGAAAGAAACATGAAGAAAATATATAATATACCCTTGATTTAAAAGATGAGTCTTTAGTACATATACATATGTAGGTACGTACATAGTATACAACGAAATAAACAAGCAATATTATTGATGCGTTGTATATATTTAGTATTAATCAGTTTTTTAGATGTAAAATAATTTTTCGTTACAAGATTTACAAAAATATGCTAAAAAAATTACGTCCTAAAAAAGTTGAGAAACAATACAAATCTCCAACCTCCATTGTATCCAACATCAAAAAAACTTATTTTTATATGCAAAACGTGCATCAATTTCAATAGTGTTTTTGTCGAGAAATTGTGTGAATGATAAATTTGACTCTATTTCACATTTTCAAGCACATGTAGAATAAATGCGAAAAACAGATCTAAATAAAACAACAAAATTCGCATAAAAAGTAGAACGTTCACACGTCACGTCACTAATGAGGTTTCTTGTATATGTAATATACATATGTACATACATACATACATACAATGTGTAGCATGCGCAATGCTGTATTTATTTATTATACGTCAATATTTCAGCATAGTGATACTCACCCTTCAAAGCATTGTATCAGCAGAAAATGAAAAAAGTAAATCTTCAGAATGTTGGCACTACATTTGGATGAAATAATGTTGTTGCCTAGTCACTTTTTACTTCTTCTTATTTGACAATTCGTGCTATTTACTTATAGTCACGATTAATTTTCACACTGTTATGGGGCTGTTGATTGTGCAGTAGGGTTATATAAATATATATATATATATATCATATATTATATTAATAGTGTTTGTATATGTGCATGTGACGGATGCCGTATTCGAACTGAGACTGTCCGCAAAGACCTAAGTGATTTGTCCACCACCAACACAGAGTTAAACACCTGTAAACGCGACGTAGCAGAAAATCGTAGCAACTCGTAATTTTAGTTCATTTAAACAAATTTTCGATTAAAAAAAAAACGATCTACATATGTACATACATACTTGATGTAGATATGGATGAATGTATGTTATATTAGTTAATAGTTTGCATATTCCGTGCGTACACTGTTTTGTAGTGTTATAAATGATGCTATAATATATACTAAATGTACATTTTGTTTGCCATAGCGGAATGATTCACAAATTCGGCTTCCATATATGTACAAGGTTGATTTTAAAAACAAGAAAACATCAAGCGTGTTTGTGTACAAGATTGGTTTCTAAAAACACAATGTTGAACTGAAATGTGAGTTTTGCGCAATTACATAAGTATTCGAATCTTGCATCTAAGCCAATTGTCTTCAATTGCGTCTCGTTTAATCATGTGAATTTGTTCTCTGTTTCTGATCACCATTTCGTTGACATTGTTTAGTTTGACTGAAATTTTCAGCTACATTGTTAGTAGGCTATTGTCGTCGTTTATTTTTAAATGCTAAATTTCGCCGGTTTAATTTCGATCATCCTGTATTTTTATAAACATATTCAACAGTATATTTATGTACACTTGGAAATGATGATAAATTTATGCAATTTTTTTCGGAGCGCCAATAAATTTCAGATTGAATAAATAAATAATCAGTTGCTGCGCTTCGGCTGTAAACCATTCGCCAATAACGGTAATATTCCGCGCGTAAAAAACAATCCATAAATATGAAAATTTTCACGAGTCCATTTTTCACCTTCGAGTTCAAAGTAATTTTTTTTCTCCGCGCTTATGTCTCCTCTTCTTCGAGGGCTATTTAGTATTCAAACGATAGCTCGTGGCGAAAATGTATTTCTGACCTTGACAGATTAAATTCGCGTCTGAGAAAAATCCGGATATGCTCGTAAAACAGAATGAAATGCACTATGCATAATTTCCATTGCATTGCACGCATAGCGTGTTTTAATATAATTAAACGTTTCGATGCATAGCAATTATTTATGCATCGATCACAGTGTTTTTCAACAGACGAAGGGCGGTATTGCAAATATTCATGTAAATATAATTATATTCGACTTTTTATGACGTTTAAAGTCATACGTAGATGAATGTTAAGCTTACGGCTAAAAATTGAGAAGATTGAAATAGAATTCAATCGCAGTATCGATAAAGTAGTTGACCTAAAGACCTTGTCGTCCGTTTTGCCCTCTGGACTAATTCAGTTAATGCACCTGCGGAGTCTGCACATGCATTTGAACGTTTCTATGTTTTCCTTCAGGCTCGCTAATACCAACAACTGATTTTAATCCACTTTGAGCCAATGACATAAAATATCTAAATGAGATCATTCATGCATTCAGAAATAGCCGTTTGAGCTATTTTTTTGTTTTCAATATCAAATCTTGAAGATTCGAACCGACGAATTCGATTTGCATTTACATAGTCGCAAAGGTTACCAGTGAATCTTAATGCATTTGAACTACGCATGTACGTACATATGTATGCAGAAGTGAATATTACCAAGTCATTGTTTTCACATGACGTGTGATGAAATGATTTGTTGCTATTGTTTTTATGATTGAAAGCCACTTGTTCGATTGGTTAATTGAAAAACGATGGTGTTAAAGTACGTCATATCAATATAAAACGACACGGTTTTGAAGTTTGATGTCGAAAAGAATGTCTGTTAGTAATGTGAATTGCATTTGAAGTAATTGAATCATATGAAAATTTTCAATCTAATGAAATTTCCATCAGTTGATGGAAACTTGTGGGCGGGAATAATTTTAATGGATTCTGATGGACAATTTCCGTCTCATTTTACTACGTAGTTATGTTTTAATTATTTAACCTATGAAATGCATTTTCCAGACGAGACATAAAGTTAACTCACTTCGCTCGTAGAATTTAAAATAAAAACAGTACAATTTAAATTATTTATTTGAATTCATATATATATTTTTAGAGTATATTTTTGTCTTATGAAATCAGATTTTTAGATTCCCTTTTTTTGATGTAATCTTTGATCTCGGGTAATTCCCAAATCTTCTTAGCCAGCTTTAGCAGGGTAGGATATTTACCATCTATTACGTTCACCCCGAGATAGAATTCGAGGACTTCAATGGCGCCCACAAAGAAAAAGTCCAACCACGTCAACTGAAATCGTAAAATTTTAATTAAAAAATTTTCACACTCGCGAAATTGTAATATACACGAAACAACAGTGATTTCCTTTTATGATTTGCATCAAAGAGATTTGCATTCTTAGGACGCGCGTGTTCCGTTTGTACCTTTTTGGAAAAGTGTCCTCCATTATCGTTGACGACCTTCTCAAAGGATGCGAAATAACAGTCGAAAACGTTTTTCTTCATGTGTTCGAACATTTCGCTTTTTTTTTTCTTGTCGGTCTCTTTATACCACGCCTCCACAACTGAAAAATACATACACACACACACATTATAATATACATACGTACATACAAGATATTTAATCACATAATTCTATATTAAAACTGAATATCGAATGTGTATTTCGCAATAGAGTTGCGTACGTATTTTTTTCGGAAAAGTCCTACGTAATGAAAATTCGACGAAAATCCGCTTTCGTACTCTTATTATTAAAACAAAAATACATTTTCTGTTTCTTTAATACGTACTTTTTAAAATTTCATATATCTTCAAGGCTATAGTATCTAAATGAGCGTCAATCCAATGATCTCCCGTAATCAAACCAGAAGCTGTACCAATACAACTAGCCACTGCAACTGCATGATGAATATCCACGGAAGTTTCTCCGTCTAAAAATTAAAATAAACCTCACAATATCAGCGTAATATCATAATTTGAAACAATCGTTCAATTCTCAAGTTTCATCTACGATTATTTGCCTAGACACATTCAGCATTCTTACATTCCTAAAACAATGATGAATATGCACATGTTTCGTTGATAAAGTGCACTCGTTGATTCGTCATTGTGTGATAAAGGTAAATAAAAAAAAAAAACAACTTGCTATCGCGAGGTCACATTTAACTTCGAACGATATATGTATGTATGTACGTTTTCGCACGTACATATTTGTATCAAACGGTACGGTCGATGTAAAACTTTAATACGGATTGCAATTTAATTGGACATTTAGCGTAAATGGCGTAATTTATGTTGTTGTATGTGACAATGTGTTTGTTGGTTGCAGTGCTGTATGCTTCCAATTAATTGCTATATAGATTAAAGTTGGTAATTTCTATGTGATAGTGAAATTGATTTATGTACATATAATGTAAATAGTTGCTAAGTACTTGGCTAGTATAAAATGGCTATACTTAAATTACTTTACTGGACTGGCAACGCTCATGCAGTTTCAAGCGATAATAACTCTATATATCAATAGTTTGAGTTTGAGGTACACTACCCAGCCACCGAGGATTATCCTAGATAGCAGACCAGAGGTCTCTGGTCAATTGGAAGACCCAAACTTCGGTGGCTGGTCTGTGTCATTCGAGATGCTAGGGTGGTCGGTAGATCCAATTGGAGGACCTGACACAAGACAGGGGAAGAAAATTCTTGGAGGACGCTAAGACCCGCCCTGGGTTGTTAGGCCAATGATGAATGAATAAATAAGTCATCGAAATAAAACTTTGAATGAAAAGCTACTAATGAATAAAAAGTCTTACTGTTCTTACGTGCCCTAAGAAAGCAGTGGATTTTACATAGAAAGCATCTATGGAAATTTTGGTTTTGATTAGTCAAACGGTATAGGAATATGTACATATATCACAAACAAACATATCAAAAGTATTCATAAACATATCTTTAGTGGTGTAGAAAAAAGAGATCTATTCAATTTAAACAAATGAGCGCTTCCAGAGCAGATTCTTTATGCAATTTTGCATACCTAATAAATACAAAATAAAACTAAAATTCAATACCATCGATGGTCTTGAGCCAGTGTTCGATGCTTTGGCGCAAATTGCCCAATTTTTCACCGGCGAAATGTAATAAATATCGTATGCTTTCAGCGGCTCCGTGTTTTTCAGTGCTCACAGACATGTTGAGATGCTTTGTGACCGACAGTTCAATTAAAACTGAGGTCGACTGTGTTTTTTTGACGTATCAGACGAAAATTTGAATTTCGTGCTCACCTGGGGGCAATTTAATCTTTAATAAACGAGCTCGAAAATAAACCACGGGTTATCTCGACTTATGTTACATACATACATATGTATATCGCACTCTACGTATAAAATTTCCACTCGGGTATGTATACTTTAAACAAAACAAAATCAGACGAAGCTCCCTGCTAAGTAACTCAGTTAAATTAATAGTTAAACTGTCAACGACACGGATGCGGTTAACCGACGTCGGCATATCCTGCAGTGACAGGACGATCAAACATCTTAATATCCTTTTCTCGGTATGGGTTAAAAGGTTTTTCTTCGTATCACTATGGAAACCATAAGCGTGCTCAATGCATTAGAGTTGATTATTTGAGCACCAAACAAGCAAATAAATTGTTTTTTTTTTTATATTAAAATCATTCGATTCCTATGAATTTTCACATTATACTGAATTTTATCATTCTGGTAAATATTTATGTGTCTCACTGGAGTTTAAATATTTATTGGAGGCAGATCAATGTGCATTCAAAATGCATGTCGCTGTTTATGACGTGAATACTTTTATGCGAAATGAATGTATGTACATTATACATATGTGGTTGTTAAATTTCCGAAATCCGTTTGATGTGATAAATTAAAATTAAAATTTATGAAATATATAACTGATTATTTCAATTTATCAATAAATTATAAAGCTTTTGTCATTATTATTTAGATGTCGCTGAAATGATCGAATTTATAACAATTTTTATATGTTTTTAAGACACTTGAAATTTAGCTTACCTACACTCTTACTAAACGCAATTACATATTGTAAATTTGTTTTAATTGACTTTTAAATCTTCGCGCAAACAAGCAGCATTTGATGGCAATTTTTATTTAAAATAAAACAACGATTTGTTGAAACAATGTTTTCTTTTATCTTGTGATGAAAGAAATATTATAAGATAAAGTACTATTACATGTAACGGGTTGATAAGATAAAAATGCTCTTTGGTGTCTTGAAATTTGTCGTGCCATTAAAGAATTTATTCTGAAAAATGATAAAGTGCTGACAAATTACTTATACATTTTATCGAATCGATTGAAAACGGGTATTCAAAATGAATAATTTTTGTCGATAATATTTTTGAAAACTGTATCAAAATTTTACAATTTGTATTTAATGCAATTTCATTATCATCATTCCAAAGTACAATCAATTATTTTGTAATTATGATAACCAATGCAATTTCTTGATAAATTGTTTATCATTAATATAATATTTAAAAAAGTCAATCCTAAGTTACTTCATAATAAAAGTATTATAAAGTTATATAATCATTGACTTTATTATAATTAATTAACGTACTTGTATAAAGTTTAGTGATATTCTATAGATATACAAATGTACATATATATACAATAGATATACAAATGTATTATTTTTCGAAACGTTAGGTCGTTTATATTAAAATACACTCCGTCCGTAATTAAACTGTCGATTTTCGACATCGTAATCCGAAATTCAATATCTCTCGTTCATTCGATCATCCGTTCATAATGAAGAAATACAAGCCTAAATAAAATATTGTTTTAAGAAAATAATCCGCCGTTGAACTTTGAGAAATTGTGTTGACATCGCGAAAGTTAAATCCGATTTTCTTCAGAGATTTCGTCTGAGCGTACTCGACTTAATGTAAATCAATGGAAAAGCAATAATACCCATATACATATACATACTATAAATATAGTATTACGATTATAATAAATACTCATTTTGTAGACCTAAATTTTAGTTAGAGATGGCTGAAATACCATCTCATCCCGTACTGATTTTAATTCAAAATTACCTCTTCTATCAAATTACAGCCATTAAAAACATTACACACAAAATACGAGCATAGTATGCGCAAACTGTGCACTATAACCTGACCTAAACAGTTATGTAGCTGCTATATAGATTTAAATTAAATTCAATTAACAGAATCCTCTAACTCGTAACATTGGATTTATACTAGCACTGCACGTACATATGTACATACATATAAAGTACATATATGTCGATATCTTAAAGCAACAGTAAGATTTTCAGATAAGCATGTTAATCGGTTTGTTTTAGCAAGTCCTTATGCACAACACTGAGAGAGTACCAAGACAATGTTACAATTCCGTATTTGCTTACCGCGAGATAAACTTAAAAGATCAATCATCCCAAAACAAAAATTTCATTATTAACTTTATGCGCTCATTTCTTCCCTTGGAAGTGAACACAATGCTATTTCCTCCCTCCCCTCCCTATCCCAAATGTTAACTAAATTTTGAAAATCCAGATTCACAAGAATAGATGGTAGCAAATGGAATGTACTATATTTTCCAAATCTGGACAGGTAACTCTTTGAGATCACCAAAATTCAACAAGGTTTTGATTTGAGAATTCTTACTTCAGCAGAGCTTTGCTCTGTAAATCGATGAAGTCGTCCTTCTGCATGTCAGCATCATCCATGCAGTTCAAATTAAAACTGAAAGGATTTCGTCATCCATTCTTAAGGTTGAAAGTAATCGTCAAAGGACTCCATTAGATTATCCAAATCCTTTCAAAATATCGCCTTGAAATCAATATTATTGTGGGACACTTCATTCCTCCCTTGCAGAGCTTTCATTCCTCCCCAGGGAAGGAGAACACCACAGGCTAAGATGTGTCATATAAATTCATCCAAATATTATAATATTGTAGACCTCGATTTTCACAACTAGAACTTTGGATTTAAATTTAACACACCACCGTCTCAAAGATTCTATTACAAAGTTGACAACGACACTACTTATCGCGCAAAGTGGCGACAGGTTAGGTACGCAGAGTAAGTAAGTACCTAGTGTATGTATACATATAATGGTTTAAAGGGAACTGAACGGTGCCACAACTTTGCGGCATATCATATGTGTCAACGTCAACGCCGACAATGGGGTTTAATAAGACCAGATACAGATTGGGTCTCTTTGATGCGGTCGCACCCTTTTCGGGTTAAGCCCACAGGTTGACCCCGGCACAAAGGCAAAAGTGATCCCCGCGAAATAACATACATACACATACCACCACATGCAAACATCCACACACACTCAAAGAAACCAAAAAAAAAAAAGGAGTAGGCACGAGGAGAAGAAGAAGTAGTGGTAGGAGAGAATACAAAAGGACTCTTATCGGGGTGAGATCTCGCGCGTCCTGACAAATTCCCACCATTTCATGGAGGTGGCCATTCAGTGCACGCCGCGTTGTGCCCTTTCCATTCTCTTTGCCGTTTTCGCTTCGCATTGGACATTTTTCACCACCTCTGATGACAGATCGCTCCGATATCATTATATCACCGAGGGTGACGTCACATTCCTTTATGCAAAAGCGTGAAAGTCACCAAGTCACACTCGAATCCTACCCCCCCCCCTCAGTCAAAAGAAAAATGTATGGAAGTTGCTATGGTTCATTTATTTTCAGTATGAGGAATATGTTAGTATTTTTCACTTGATTTTAGTATTCTCTTTTGGATCAGGGATGTTTACTCAAGGACTTTTGTTTTTACTTTAACATGTTTGTTTACGGTTTATGTGTATATGAGGAGCTTAGCGCCGGATTGGCCCAAAAATAAAAGTAAAAAAAAAATGAGCTAGGTACGCTATCGTCTTTAAAAAAGCATTGTGTATCACTGATTCAGTATCAGGGGCAAACAGGGTTGCCAGATTTTTAAAACAGCATATCGGGATTTCAGCAAAAAAAAAAGGTTTGAAAGTTTTTGAGTATTTGTTCTAGAATTAATGAAGGACTTATCTTCAAATAAATAAGTAATTATTCAAAACATTAGAAAAAATAACAAGGTGAACAAGAACGAGGCGATTGAAATGTTGCGGGCGTGGCGTACGCAGGCCTGGGAGTTTGGGAGTACGGGAATTCCCGGCTTTGTAAGATCAGAGCGTCTCGCGTCGCCTATTGCACCGTGTGCATTTTTGTTCTCTGAATTTCTGCCCAGCTGCCCACTTACTAAGCATTCAAAAACTGCAATTAAAATAATAATAATGTCTTTCTTTAGTTCGATTTTAAAAATTTCTGTGCAAATCGGGAATTACAGACTGTGTATTTATTCAAAACAATGTGCGTATGTCTGGTGTTGAGCCACCGTTGTAAGAAATGATCAGGTTGTTAATTTGCAGGAAAAATTATATGAAGTTATCGTAGTACAAATACACAGTTTCCTGCTAACAATAGATGGGAAAATTTGACAATTTGAATGAACGATCTCTTATATTTTTTCATTATACTGGAATTTCCACAAAAAAATAAATAATTGAAAACCACAGTTAATCTCGATTAAGTCTATGTATATTCTCCGGTTCTGTTGAAGTATAAAGTCAACATTTGTTTGGACGTAAACGATTTGAATAGATCAGAGGAAGATATCGTATGTTGTCTAGTGAGAGGTGGGAAGGGTGACAGAGAGGGTGGAGGGGAGATTTTCCCTTTTTCGATGTAAATATTTGAACGTCCATTGAATGTGCTTTTGTATAGTTTTCATCTAGGCGAAATCTCGACTTTGACTCGGGGGAAGGAAAAGTATGAGCGAAATATTGCGTTAAAATTTAAACAAACATTTATTTTAAGTACATACTCGTACATATACTATAAAAGTCTCCAA
The DNA here is from genome assembly GCA_022651745.1 of Parapsyche elsis. Lineage (NCBI taxonomy): Eukaryota > Metazoa > Arthropoda > Insecta > Trichoptera > Hydropsychidae > Parapsyche > Parapsyche elsis. Next base: position 9,393,982 of record JAGVSN010000010.1, read on the forward strand.
TTTAGTATACATATATGTATATATGAGGTAGAAGGTAATTTTTATCAATTTGGTTTCACTTTTTTTTATAGGCGAATGTAATCAGATATTGTTATCGTTTCGAGTGAATCGACAAAATGGAATCTACTAACTGTATCGCACGAAAAATCAATACCTGGTACTTTTTGAGAAAATACAATTTTTTTTTAATCATCACAGTTTGAAATTTATTTAGTTTTGGCTGAAAATAAATTAAACCAGCTTAAAATATTCATTTGAATCAAATTAATTATAGAAGATTGCTTAAATATTTTGGAATTTAATTTGTTGTTTGTTTGAGTATTTGATTTGGCATACAAGTCCGTTGATAATATTTTTAGTCAATTGTGATTCATGTCATTTATGTAAATCAGCGGTCGCCAACCGGTGTCCGCGGATGGTCCGCCAGAGAATTTTGGTGGTTCGCATTTTTCATAATCATCATCATATTCATCCACTGCTGGATAAAGACCTCTCCAATCCTCTTCCATTCCTATCTGTCTTGAGCAATCTGCATCCACTTGACTCCACCCATTCCTATCAATTCATCAGCCCATCTTCCACTCGGTCTACCTAGCTTTCTTTCACATCCTCTCAGATACCATTCCAGTATTTCTCACGTCCATCTGCCATTCATTCTTCTCGCTATGTGTCCACTCCAACTTTTTCAGTTTTCATAAAGAATAATGAATATAACGTTTATTTATTATAATTTTTCTATCATTATAAGGTGATATCAAACTTTTGTAAATAACTTAGTGTGTAGGAGTGTAATTACCATTTCATATTTAGAATGTTATTTTTATGGAAAAAAATCATGATAGTGGTAAGTGGGGGATTCAAGAGTTTGAGTGTAGTGGTCCGTGAGCTCCGAAAGGTTGGCGACCGCCGATTTAAATAAATGACTGACTTTCTCGTTTCCAAATACAAATGTCCACTTTTTATTTATGTAATTTAATAATACGATTATTGTTAATTTTAAAATTGTATAGCGATGAGTAGATGTGTACATTATCTGTACTAAGAATCAGTACAAAGTCACCGCACCGCGTAAAGTAGATCGCTGCACGTTAAATTGATATAAATTGGCCAAATCTTATCATTCGTTGGTGGATTTTTGTTCAGTTTGGACGTAAAGCTTCTGTCTCATCCCCAAAAAACCCTTGAATAGTCAAGATGGCTCAATACAAGTTGACTTACTTCAACGTTAAAGGAGAAGCGGAACCAATCAGATACCTCTTTGCTTATGCTGGAGTTGAGTTTGAAGATGAAAGGATCGAAAAAGACGATTGGCTGGCTATCAAAGCAGGTATGGAATTTCATTATTTTAATATTTTGATGCCAAAGCTCATATTGTGTTTCGGTTGAAGAAATTGCGTAAAAGTAAGAAATTTTCGAAAGTAACATTTTGGAATAAGACCGATTTTTATTATATAACTTTTATTAAAAAAATTATCCGTAGTATGGATAAGATATTGTTTTTTCCACTTTTCCACAATGTTTTCAATGTATTGTAAAATAATAAGCATTGAATTATTGTACCTACATATATACATACATACATATGTATGTATGTTCATATGTATAATTCTTGGATCGTGTTAAAGTTGTCTATTCGAATAGTTATCGATTTATAAATTAAAAAAAAAAAAGTATAAACTGATAAATCACAAGTCTACATATTATCAGGTGGTTAGATTGTTAAATCCTTGGGTTGTTGGAAAGTTAACGTGTTCTCATTTATCGGATTATTTCAATACGCTTATCTTATCGATGATTTTATCGCATTAAAACAAATTCATCAAAATCAAGTGTGTTTATTTAGTAAACAATTTTCATCTAGTATTATTGTGCTTCTTCTATGTTGTATGTTATACTTTTGCAATTGTAAGAAAATATGAGGCTACTCTTTTTCCACTCTATTTTCGAGATAAGTTTTAAGGCCTTCTTTGTCTTTGATTTTTTCGCACAAAGCTATTAGATTAGGATAAGGTTTCAGAATATCCGGCTTGTACCATGTGATGGTGTCCAGCATTCCGGCAAAATACACGTCAACCCATGTTGGCTAAAACAATATAAAAAACAATAAGTATTTTAATTTTATTATTGATCTTTCAAATCTTTATCAAAAAAATTTTTATTTGTGTCTTATCTTAAAAATTATCTTCATTTATCTTTTATTATCTTTGTGTAATCGATGTAGTACAAAGATATTTATTCGCAAGCACGAAATCTTTATAAAATAATATCAATAGGACCGATTGAATAGTATGCGCAATTTTGATCGATTAGATTCAACAATTTTAATATAAAAATGTATGTAAATGCGTTTTCATCAATATGTCAATCGGAACGTTTTAACGTCGGCGAAGTGCGGAATGAATATGCAATCGGATTTTCATCGGCTTTTCGCGATATTTTACGACACAATAAAGTGCACTCGAATCGGAAAATATTTTATACCACGTTCGTGAACGGAAACGAACATTGGCAATGTTACCTCGGATCCATAAAAGAAACCGTCTGCAGCCAAGGGATCCAGTTTGGAGTACGTGTACGTAAACGCCGCTTCGGCCTCTTGCCTAGTTTCGGGAGTCTTCTTCAAAAATTCCTCAGACAATTCTGCAAACGAATACACAAAATCATGTTAAACCCATCTAATCTGCACATATTTTAATTCTATTAAAAAAATAAACTGACTAATTTGAACGTCTCTCATGTTGTCTACGACGGCTTCGAGTAGAGCGTCTTTCAACGGATCGTCGGTAGTCAGCCCGAAGCGTTTTCCCAAATACCTGCAGATGGCCACCGATTGAGACAATTGATTTCCGTCAACTTCCAGCACAGGAATTTTGCCGAAGGGTTGCTCTTTAAAATATCGACGAAATATGTAAATGGAATTGTTATTTAGATTAATTGACAAAATTGATGTACACTAATGTTGATGTAATGCTACGTACGTTCTTTGAGAGCAGGCCAATCTTCGCGCGAAATCCTCGAGTCTTCAAATTCGATATCGTTATAGGCAAGCATGTACCGAATGCATTCGGCCATGCCTTTTATGTCGAAGTAGATCAATTTGTAAGTGGAATCGGCCATAATGTAATTTTATTCTAAACGACAAACACTTAATTAGTTATATGTATCTATGAAATGTACTGAATAAACATTCATAATGGAAAATACAGAAAATAAGTCTATCGTCGTAATAGTTTATTAAATTATTTTGATTACGATTATAAAAAGTAATGTAATATGTAGTTGAATATAATATTATATAACTATTGTATTATATTTAAACTTAAGATGCCTTAGGTTTTTTTGAGAATATACACGTACATTATTTTTATGAATACCTATATATAAAAGTAAAATTTGATGATATACCCATAAGAAAAGAATTCTATTGATTTTTTACAACCCTATTCTAACGGTAATGTATTGTGTTTCTAAGTGAACTTTTTCTTTTCAAGGCATGAAAATCGATAGTTCTATTAAATATACATACATAGGTATATTCATTTTGAATCGTTATTCTAATTATAGAAAAGTTACATCAAAAGTATTAATGATTCCAAAAAATAATAATAAATCATATTAATCCAGTCAAATAACTTACTTTTCCTCAGACGTCCAAACAAGTCAAGCTCTTGAGCCGAAATGTTCATAATTGTCGGAAAATTCTAATTTTAAGCCACTTCGTGTTTGTTTTGTGTACGTCACGCTCGCATATTGATCTAAAGTATATGTACACGTCTATTAATTAATTTTATTACATTTTCAGACAAACCTTTCGGTCAGTTGCCTGTCTTGGACACCGGAGAAGCATTCCTACTGACTCAATCGGTTGCAATCGCTCGATACCTGGGAACAAAGTTCAATATGATGGGAAGAGACGATCTGCACAATGCCCAATTGAACGCTATAGTCGATCACATGCAAGACTTGAACACGAGTAAGTTAAAATCAACCGGATTTTAAAAATAAAAGTATATTACACCTTTTGTAAACAATGTCATTATATTTTTCAGAACTGTATACCGCATTGCTATCATCTGCAACCCCGTCTGACCTCTTTTCCAGAGGTGCTCCTTTGCCTCCTCCAGACACAACAGCTGTTGGTGCTTTCGAAGCTGATATTCTTCCAACTTTCTTGCAGAAGTTTAACGCCATGGCTGCCGAAGGGTTCTTTTACGGAACTCAAGTAAATATTAATCGGATCTAGACTCTAATTCTTCATATGGTCGTATTGATTTGTTATTTATGGTTTTGTCTAGGCCACGTGGGCTGATATCTATTTCGTCGGTTGGATTGACACCTTGGAAACTAGGTTGAAGAACGAGATTCTGGGACCCTACCCCAATTTGACCCGAATCAAGAGGACGATTCAAGAATCGGACAATGTACAGAATTACCTCGAAAAGAGACCTTTCACCGGCATGTAAATTTGAAAATAAAGTAATTTAACATAAAAAGTAATAATTTTGTTTCATTTTGAAGTCATATTGAAATATTCGCTAGTATTAAAATACAAACGAAGATAAATCCATAATTGTTCATTAAATAAACGGTGGATAGTAAAAAAAATATAGAGATTTTTACTATCGAAATGAAAATCTTTTATGTAAATAATGATTAAGATATAAGTAGATAACAAGTAGATTTGATTAATATCTTTTTAAGAAAAAAATATCACTTAAAATTTCATTATGAATAATTGAATATGTATTCGTAATTAACGTCGTAACTGTGTATGTATTTTAAATGGGAAAATAATGAAAGGTCATACCAATTTATAATTGAACGGCATATGTATGTATGTATGTACACTTGATGGAAAATCGATACCCTGTTACATTAAGACAAATTGTATTCAGTAATAATTTAGTACTTTTACACAAAACTACCGCATTAAAATTAATCAAGTAAGTTAATGGTAGTGTAAATATTACGCAATAGAATTTTAATGGAAAAGTGTTCGAGTCAAAACGAGAAACGTTGAGGAAAAAGTTTTATTATTTTTTTACATTGACATACACACATGTAAGTATAGTTATTTACATATACATATGTACATATATTAATTATTAGTTTTGGGCAATGGGGCAGGTCTCTGTTGAATATATTTCTTCACGCTGTCTTTATTCTTGATTTTATCGACGAGAGCTACGAGGTTCGGATAAGCATCGAGGAAAGTCGGCTGATAGTCCCTCAACGATTCAGCAAAACCTGCAAAGTACATATCGACCCAAGTAGCCTGAAAGCAAAAAGAATATTAATCAAAGATATTTGAAAGGAACCATGTATGTATGATGAAGAGTAGGTGTTATACTTTGGATCCGTAGAAGAAACCGTCATTTGCAAGAACTTCAATTTTGGTCAAAACGAATGTCAATGCTTCGTTTGCGGCCTTTTCATTCTCGGGAGTTTTATTTCCAAATGATTGCATAAGTTCTGAAAAAGTACATTAAAAGTTCATCAGCTTACGTGGGTGTAGTATGTATGTAGTATTGTGTGAATCGAACGTGTAACGCGAGGATATGTGACAAATTACTTTTATCGATCACATTCAATTATTTATAAAAAAAAAGTCGTACTTGATAGAGCGTCTCTAATGTTGTCGACCAGAGCTTCGAGTAAAGCTTCTTTGAGAGGATCTGAAGCGACGAGTCCAAAACGTTTTCCCAAAAATCTACAGATTGCCACAGATTGTGTCAGTTGTTTTCCATCAACGTCTAGCACAGGAACAGTTCCGTAAGGTTGCTCTTAAAACAGTAATCATGGTTAAGTCTATAAGCCTTTTACTTGAATAATTGATTTGTTGTGACAAAATAACGCTCACTTTCTTTCAAAGCTGGCCAATCGGGTCTTTCGAATCTGAAATCTTCAAATTTGACATCAGCATACGCGAAAATGAAGCGTATACCTTCAGACAGACCTTTGGTGTTGAAATAAGTCAACTTGTACGAAGAACTAGCCATTTTGTACTCGCTGTAAGAAAAATCAATAATGGAATATGTATGTGGGTGAACCAAAATTAAAATAATGACAATAAAACTACGTTACTATAAAATAATTATTTTTGTACCACACAATGTGATGAATATATGACGACTATCCATAAAAACGTTTTAAGATTATTATTAACCATTATGTTAATAAATAATTTAAAATCATTAAATGACTCGTACTTACATAGGTACTGACACAAACACTTCTGGTGAACTCTACCGGTATACTGATCATTATCGTTGCTAGTGCCGAAATTAAATAACCAAGTCGCACAATCGAGACAGTGGTTCCAAACTGTCGTATCATCCAAACTAACAAAAACACATTTTTTCGAGGTCATCGATGTAAAAGACGCTAATTGATGATCATGTTTTTCGGAGGATTCCATTGAATCACTCCGAGCGCGAATCGCATGTGCGAACAAGTGCGATTACCGCAGGTAGACGCCGAACAGGATATTGAACGATAACAAAATAATAAACCGAAAATAAAAGGATTCGCTTGTTTACAAGCTTTGTTGAATTTTATAAAAAGGAAAAATACAACAGCATGTATAGTAAAGTCATGCAAATCACAGTTTTTGGAGCACGAGCATATAAAGTGGATTCAGTGAATGAAGCGAGTTAAAAATACATACATATGTACATAATATGTAGATGTCATCTAATGTAAGCACTTGAAAAAAGCGCAAAAGATACTTGAATAATTTGTATATGGAAAATTACCAACTTGGATACTTCTGGAGAAGACAGAAGTTTCATATGAATGTACATAATTTGGCCAAGCAGGAAAGGAATGCAAGTAACTTTAATTTACGTATAACTGTAATTATTGCTGTGATGATGAATATTTTAATGGTTAGTAAAATAAACCATAAGTTATGGTATATAATTTCTGTTTCTCGATAGTTATCAGCGGCTACTAGTCAAGTAGTGTTAGGTTGAGTAGAATTTTCTACTAATGAAATAATAAATTTGAATGTAAATTTTATTTTCAACATGATAAAAAAAATACTTCAATGAAGTGACATAGGGTATACATACATACATACATATGTATATGGATTATAATGCGCAATTTTGACAATCAGATCCGTTTTATTTGTCGACAATATGTTTACAATTGTTTAACTGTTGATCGATATTACGAATTATAAATTAATTCAATCACTTAACCATATATTTATTCTTATTACAATTTATTTGTGAGTATGAGGTGCTTGCACAGGTCTCTGTTGAAGGTATTTTTGAATACCATCTTTGCTTTTGATTTTTTTTACCAATTCTGTTAGTTGTGGATAAGGACTGAGGATGTTCGGAATGAATTGATCGATAGCTTCGAATAATCCAGTGACGTAGACATCGACCCAAGTTGGCTGAAAATTACATTAACGAAATAAATTTTATAATGTGTAACAAGGTATATTGATTTTGAGCTAAAATTTTACTGTAATACTTGTCATACCTTTGATCCATAAAGGTAACCATCTGGAGTGAGTTTTTCAATTCTGTCCAACATGTATTTTAAAGATTCTTGAGCAGCCTTTTCAGTCTCTGGTGTTTTGTTTGTAATTGAATCTTTCAATTCTGTAACGATACAATACATTTAGAACTGATCTAGCGATTCTTTCGCATTAATTAGAATTGATTGGTGTCATTGAAGAAATACATACTTGATTGGGCATCTTTCATATTGTCGACCAACGCTTCCAGTAAAGCTTCTGTGAAAGGATCTTCGGCGACTAGTCCGAAGCGTTTGCCCAAAAATCGCATTATTGATACAGATTGAGTCAAAATTTTACCGTCGACTTCGAGCACCGGAAGTGTACCGTATGGCTGTTCTGAAATTTTTTACAAATTCGTTATGACGATCCGTTAACTTTGCATGCAAATCGAATCGCAATATTTAAACTTTTTATGAGACACTTGTGAGAGAGTAAATTATACAGTTAAAATTTAAATTATATGATAAATGTGCGTACTTTCTTTCAGGGCTGGCCAATCTTCTTTTTTGATTCTGTTGTCTTCGAAGTCTACATCGGCGTACGCGAACAGAAATCTTATACATTCTGCGAGTCCTTTTAGGTTGAAATAAGTCAGTGTGTATTTGGAATCGGCCATTTTGTATCTGTTTGAAAAAAAAAAGCATGCACAGTACACGTAAATTGATGTTAATTAACTGTAACTGTAAAGTAAATTGTAAAGAGCGATCTTATGACACATACATATGTACATACATAGATGCATATATACTAGTGTATTATGTTCAATCATTGAAGATGCAAACATTACAATGTTTAAACATATTTTTGAAGAAACATTCGATCGAAGCTTATTCGTCGAGTTCAATGATCTTTTACTTGTATTGCGCAATATGTACATACATAAGTACTCGGAACGGAAACCATGAGCCACTCCTTACGAAAAAAGTTTATTTTACATTACAAAAAATATTAAGGCAAATATATCAAGATATACCTGGGATTGTATCCTATTCAACGACAACGATATCAAGTGTCAAAAATGTGATCGTTTCAACGTACGAGTCAATTTGACGAGCGTCGACTGCTTACTGATTACAATAACGGCTATCCGAAACGAGCAAACCGACGGGAAAAATCAGTGATCCAAAACTGCTGTGTCATCGTTTCATGACCGTTTTTATTCAAGGTCATCGTTGAATTTGCAATTGCTGGATCGAAATAGAATTCACGATCGCATAACTAAGCCGTGTCACCTACTGCTATTGATGTTCATGTTTTGTCACTTTCCCTTTCGATTTTATCGCTTTGATTAATCGCTGCGACACAAATGAATATATAATAGTTTAAATATAATATTGTTGAGGAACACTGCTGTCGAGCCCATTTTGGGAGATGCGCTCGAACAGTCTCGATGCAACGTTGTGGAATGTTGATTATGGTCATTCTTATCACGGTAGTTAGTAGTTACGATATAGGCTTGTTTTTAAAATGGATTCTTTTTATGTACATAGAGTAAATATTACATAATACAATTTCAGAAAAAATGTTTTGTTTTTTTTTCAAGTGTTTTGTTATTTTATTTTTGTAATTAAATTAAATCTAGATAACTAGTGATATAAGATAAGCTTTAAACCTATATATGTGTCTATGTTGATATAATCTAATCTAATCTATTGCATTGTACCTACATATGTATCTAACAACAACTCAAGCAAACAACAGTTTTGTGTACATACGGTATTAAAACAGTTTAGTTCAATTGCGATTTTTTTAGGCATTATGTACTATGATGGCACAAATGAAAAACGGATAGTTTTTTTTTAATATATGTACATACATATGTATGTACATTCATTAATATTGTATTTACTATATATGTATAAAAGCGAGCGCTTCTGCCTCCCTGCCTGGGTTACGCTCGCATTTTCAACATAATAAACAATTTTTTTTATGCCGCTATCTGTCAAAGCTGTTTCGAGTCGACAATGCTATTTTATGGCCATACACTCATTCAATCTACGGTACACTATACAATTGTTTTGCGTACTGTCAAACGGGCTACGGGCTATACTGTTGTACAAATCACAGCGCACAGTTGGGGGTTTGTGGATGGGATCGCAATCCACCGTAGTATGACAGGTAAATCGGCTAATATTGTAAAACTATATAAACTAAAAGAATATCAACGGAGCGCTCTCATCACCCGTACTGGGAAATAATATTAAATTTAATAGTTTTTATAGTTGTTGCATCTATGCAACCAAGCGCCATTTATGGCGCGTTATAATAACAACAATGTAAAAATTTAGCAAAGTCGCGAACCCTTTAAGAATAAATATTCGCCAATTATAATACGTCCGTCATCGACTCCGTTTGGAAGATAGTGTAGGCACGATTCCTCCCAACCTGGTGATCTCGGGTTCAAATCCCACTAGTTCTGTTTTTTTTTTAATTATTTACCTCAGCGAGCGTTATCAGCAGACAGACACACACAGAGACAGACGGATTTCGGCTATTATATATATATAATAATAATATTTCAAGAAATCATTAAATACTTATCACTATTCAGGTAAATTTAACGATTTTCGTGTGGCTCTCAATCAATTTAAACGCTATCATAAAATTGTAAATGAATACTAACGACTTCCACAGATCGTAAGAATCTAATTATGATTGCCTCTACAGAATGTTTCAAATAAATACATACATCAGTCGAAACTTTGTATGTATGTATGTACATATGTATGTAGGTAGAAAATAATAACTTTTTTCAACACAAGATGCGTCACACATGGTTGAAATATGTATGTTCTGTAATACTTACGCCCCCCTTTTGTGGAATTTTTACAACGTTCATGTTGTTCGTGCACACGAATACCATAAACGAGGCACAATTTTATATTACGAACGTATGTATTTTGTACATACGTACCTATGTTTTTAAATAAAAATTCCATGCGTACGCTCACCCTCATTAATTTCCTCAAAGAAAATATCCCAACAACAGCGGCGTACAGCTGGAGGAAAAATGGAAGAAGAGCAAAATTACAATCCAAACAACGCAATTTCGATAAGATCTCTCGAACGCTGAACAAACGGCACCAAACCAGACAGATACACACAGATTCGATACGCTAGCTCGCGGATGATTTATAAGCTTTCGTGGGGGATGAAGAGTGGGTGGGGGTTTGTTCCGATATTAAAAAGCCCTTAAACAACACGGTCCATCGTTGTTACTTTTAACAATATTGTTATCGTGGCTGAACGTTCCATTAGGTATTCCCGTCTCGCCATACTTTTGCAATATCGCGCGCTAACTTATTTACGGCTGGCCTTAACGAGCGCCCCGGACGAGAAATTAGTGCCATCTCTCGCCTCCGGGCCAAATTGGTATATCAATTCACTTAATTAAATACGGATAGATGCACAAACACACGTACGTATGTGTGTATACAGCGATGACCGGCTGAAAAATAATAACGATGTCTGGTGTATAAGTTACAACGATTAGCATATTCAGCATAGTCATACTTTGTACACACACACGGTGACTATCTCACTTGGTCGTGTGTTTCAGTATGTTAATACTGTAGCCGTTTGTCGCAAATGTGACAATCGACGATAAATTCACGTGTTTTACAATGTAAAGTGTAACTATGTATGTACATACATACATAGTTGAATGAATAAAAAAGCTTATGCATGGTAAGTAAGGTCAAATAAAATCATGTTAGGTTGGAATACATACATACTGTTTATTTAATGTTCTTACTTCATATATGCATGTATGTTCATTGGGGTGGAGCGAAATTACAACAATTAAATATCGGCATTTTAATACCTATGTACAAAAAGTTTCTTTGTATCATCGTACTCGATACTGAAAAAAATCTGTGAATATGTCTTCACTTGAAGGCGAAAAATGAAAATTTGCCTATTAATTTCGAAATCTGAACACAGAATAAAAAATTTTAGATAACATGCTCATAAAATTACCCCAATTTTATGGAATATTATAAGTACTTTTTGTAAAAATCTAATTTATTTACGTATTCCTTGAATTATTCAAATAAATGTGAATTTGGAGGCATACGAGTAAATGTAAGTATATACGAGTAAAATATGTATGTACATATAGTAAAAATAAATACTAATTTTCCAATTAAATTTCTATTTATAGAGATGGGAAACAATCAATTGGAAATTTTCATACAAGTTAAAGTATTAAGATAAAAGTGCTGCTAGAGACCAGAAAAACTTATTTAATTAAGCAGATTTTTTTGGACAGAAGAGGTATGATGTAGAGGCAGCTTTTTATAACTATGTAAGTTCCATACATCGACGCTCCACCCTAATGTACATCCAGGCTATGAACCTTTTGAAAAGAGCTTTACCTAGTTAGTATACTCCTCAAGTACCCTTTCACACCCGCTGGATCATAGTTAGTAACTCTACAAAGTTTGGTCCCGATTGGTCAAGTGGCGTGTGAATGTGCAAGAAACAAACGACAGTTGAATTGTAAATATCAACGGGTGAAATTTATTACTCGATACGTCTGTACTTAGTTTGAATTGAATTTCGATGAAATACATATTTTGATACGTCGGTTTGAGTGTGGTCACAAACGGGTTAACGAAGTGCACAGGGTGTTCCGCAAGTGTCGTAAACTCGGTAATATGCTGACGAATCGGCAATTTCGCGTAAACTACTATATGTACATCTAAAGTGTCGGTTTTTTTTTTTTTTTTACGAGCCGATCGTCCCACCCCATCGTAACAAGGTCACGCACCCCCTTCACTACGCATTTATTTCAACCCTTATATATAGATCGTAGTTTTTGCAGTGTCCCTTTTTGAATTAAAATTTAACGGAGGCTACGCTTCGACTCGCAAAGTCGTAAAACGTGCGAGTTAACTTTTGACTTTGCGGTAATATAATATTGCGGAACGTTTACTATTTTTTTTTCCTTCAAATTTGTTACGCTTAGGGTTAAGTGATTATATAAGTTTATATTTATATCTAACTTTTCAATTTTACATATTATGTAAAGTGTCCCAAAATTTACGCAAGAAGTAATTTTGATAGAAAGCACAGGTTTTTAATTAAAAAATATAATTTTTTTATTGATTCATAAAGTATATACAGTATATATAGTATAAGGTTATTTATGTATGGATTAGCATATCGGGGTTCATTCCCATCAAGAAGCGTCCTACGGTGGAACGTAAGCTACTGTCCTGAACCGTATGCTTGTATCGGTAAAGTTCCAGTGATTCGATTCATTCAAAAATACTCACTAGTGCACATTGTCACGACAAAGTATAATTTGTGAATAAAAAAGAAAGACCTTCGACTATTCAGAGCAACAATTTTATTTTGTTCAATTCAAGAGTTGTGAAAATTTGTGATTAAATTTCGGGATGTGTAAATTTTTTTTTTTGTTTTTTTTTATTATTTATTTATGCTACTCCATACATAACCCTATACTGTATACTTTATGAATCAATAAAAAAATTACAATTTTTCATTAAAAACCTGTGTTTTCTATCAAAATTACTTCTTGCGTGAATTTTGGGACACCTTTACATGCCGACGAAATATACGTATTGCTACAGCTTGTACGAAAGTATGTGGTAGTTTTGTACGTTTTGCCTCGTGTTTGTCGTATATTAAGCGAAATCGTCGCAGTCTCCGAGTGCGCTCGCAGCCGTTATCCGAAACGGTAGTCCAATTTAAATAATTTGGCCCGCTGGTTTTGATAATTTCGTCCGTGGGAGCGACGGCAGTTAGGGGGTTAAACTGTTTTTAGGACTTCGGCGTCCGTTGGTAACGACCGACCGCCATAAGCCTTCCGATATTGTTCATTAAGAGCAGCAGACACGACAACCATTATCGGAAATTAAACTTGACCACTACACGACACGTATAACTCGAAAAAATATACACACGCTGTAAACATTATCCTCGACTTAAAGATTTTCTTAATAAAGTGAAATTTTATCAATTGGCGAAGTGTACAATTCGAACGTAACATGTGGTATTAAGCACTATAGTAAACATCAACATACCTACATATGTATACATAGTTTAGATAAATTTATATCCTACAGTTTATATAAGAAGTCGGCAACTTTAGGGGTGCATCTATGTACATATTCATCATCATCATTTTCTGCCGTTCACCATCCACTGCTGGGTGAACGCCTCTCCAATTCTCTTCCATTCCCGTCTGTCTTGAGCAATCTGCATCCAGTTGACTCCACACATTTTTCTCAATTCATCAACCCATCGTCCACTCGGTCTACCTTGCTTTCTTTCACATCCTCTCGGATACCATTTCGGTATCTGCCATCCATTATTCTCGCTATGTGTCCACTTCAACTTTTTCACACGTTTCGCTATATCTGCCACCTTGGTAATGCTTCTTACCCATGTATTCCCCATACCGAGCATGCATCTTTTCATGCTTCTCCGTGTGCACTGGATCTTGCGTAACATTCTTGAATTTAGCATCTATGTTCATATTATGTACATAAAAAAGTGCTCTCATAACAAAGGATACCTCAGAGATATAAAAAAAAAAACATTGATAACTACTGAATTTTATGCACTGAAGGCAAAATTATCTGTATTTTTTTCAGTTCCAATAAAATAAAAATAGATTCTCGTATGTAAATTGAAAAAGATATTAGAAAAAATACGAAATAAAATGTTCTTTCGATGACTCAAACTAATTTTGTCTTGTTGTGAGGAAATTTAGCGAACAGGTCTAAAAACACAATGATCGATTCGATTTTAAAATTAAATCTCAAAAACATCACATAATTCATATATGTATGTACGTATGTACGTATATATATTTTTGTCTAAGGGCACAAGCATCCAAACCCAATAACTAGTTAACATAGGAATAATGTATAAAAGGTGCTAATTTTTGGAGGAACCGTCTTACAACTAAATTCGATAAATCGGAAAATTTTAACATGAGACGATACTTGAGGTCGAGAAACTCATTCAACGTGTGGTAATCGAGCCCCAGACCTTCGCTCAAGAGCCACCCACTGAGCTATCGCCTGGTTAATGGCAGATTTATAAAGCTCTGAAAATTTAACATATGTAAGTATGACTGTAAATTTGCACACAAGTAACAACGGGTATGTATGTAGGTACGGCGAGGATATGAATAAAATATAAATTGTATAGTGGTGCACTTGAGACGAATCCAAGAGGCAACTAAGCTCAAATCCACGTATAGATACAGCGCAGCGCAGCGAGTTAAAAGATTCCATTTGCTATTAGTTCCGTGCGGGCTATTCACCGTTTTCCGGCACAGCGCTTTAAGGGTTGGACACGAGAACGCCGGGCCGGCTAACCCCTTCGCCGTTCAAGTCGAGAAGATAATTCACGGTGATTTTTTGGATCGGAGAGATTTCGGGATTAAGAAGACTTAGCCCGTGGAAGCTTGCTGACGTATCCTCCCAACCCCCCAGATCCCCTTCCCCATCCACCCCGTGGAAGCTTATTTAATATATGGCGCACTGCTTCCAGGTGATTTATGGACGAACCTTAGCTGGTTACGTGCTCCGTATCATGGACTTTCACGTTTCTCGACAATAATTAATTGTGCATTGTTTTTTTAATTAAACTCACTTATAACAATTAGTATGAAGAAAGTGTGCGATAAATTCAAACTGTCGAGGTAACGCTTGTAAACGCATTACTTTTCACGTGTCCGTCTGTACCAACTATACATATGTATATTTTAAATGAAAAATTTACAAGTACATATGTAGTCGCAAGTCGTACATGTGTATATGTGGTAATTTTTATATACATATCTAAGCTCAGGTTATATAGGATGTCCCAAAATTCACGCAAGAAGTAATTGTGATAGAAAACACAGGTTTTTGATTAAAAATTGTAAATTTTGTATTGATTCATAAAGTATACAGTATAAGGTTATGTACGGAGTAGCGTAAATAATAAAAAAAAACAATTTACACATCCCGAAAGTTCACATGTATTCTAAAGTTAATCACACTTGCACAACTCTTGAAATGAACAAAATAAAATCGTTGCTCTGAATAGTCGAAGGTCTTTCTTTTTTATTCAAAAATTATGCTTTGTTGTGACATTGTGCACTAGTGAGTATTTTTGAATGAATCAAATCACTGGAACTTCACCGATACAAGCATACGGATCAGGACAGTAACTTACATACATTCCACTGTAGGACTCTTCTTGTTGGGAATGAACCCCGATATGCTACACCATACATAACCTTTATAACCTAAATAATTTATTAATCAATAAAAAAAATTACAATTTTTCATTAAAAACCTGTGTTTTCTATCAAAATTACTTCTTGCGTGAATTTTGGGACACCTTTATTAGTTTACGTGAACATAATTTAAGTTTATTATTTTAAGTAAAAATAGATTTCAATTTACAATGTTGATCAAAAGCAGTCGTTAATGGAATATTTACAAGCAATTTTCTCTGTCAAGCAAATATATTTGTCACCCGTTTGAATGAGAAATTAATAGACTACATTTTGCTGTAAACAAAATTCTGTTAAAATCGTTTACCTTGAAGGATTGTTCCGAGTAAAATTTTCAACATTTTCGATATTCCGTTAATTGAAAATATTTACATTTCTAATGAACGCAAGTATCGATTGATTTAAAATTCATTGGGAAGACTGCGTGTGTGTTTTGTCTAAAAATTTGATTTGACTAGAATTTTTCCCCCATCGCAAAAACATTGAATTTCCTTTTCGTTTGAAGCAAATGGGCCATTAGTTGAGAGCTGCAAAATCGGCTTTCGCCTCTTTATATTTTATGCAAAAACCTTTCAAGAATGTTTTTCCGGCGGGGCTGTTTGATAGATTTTCCACTTTTCGCGTGGGTTTTATGGAAACGTTCGTTTTTAATCCGTAAAAGGGGGGATTACGTGCCACAGGAATAATAATTATCACGCTAAAACTCATAGCCAAAAATATACTAAATTCTTTGATAATTCAATTATATGAAAAAAAATTAAGACATTCGAATATGATGTGAATAAATAAAACAGTGCTAAATATATTTTTCCTAAAAATACAGTCTTTCTCAATTGTACACTTGCAAGAGTTTATAAATATCAATGTAGATACATATGTATGCTGATTTGTTCGTTTACTGTTCGATGGCTTTTTTGGAATGAAAAGGGGCGGAGAAAATTTCGCAACATTTCCCTTCGGAACGGGTAATGTCAAAACTTTTACAATTATAGCCAGCTATAAGTTATAACGTTCAACTCTGTTTCCTTTTTTTTTTTTTTTTTTTTTTTTCAATTTAGTGCTTTTCTCCACAAGAGTTGTAATTTTTAAGGTGAAAGAAGTACAAGTATAGGTACATATATACGTATGTATGTACATATGTACATACATAAACTGAAAATTGTATTGTTGTTTCAAACAAAAATTTACAATATAAATTAAAAGAAAAATCATTTTGTGTATGAAAGTAATTAATACGATATTTTACATGCTTTGAACTAAAATGTATATTCAGAAGAAAACTTTATTGCGGCAAAGTGAACAAATCTACCCTTCTAACGTATGAAAGAGTAATTGAAGGGGAGAGAAAAGAATTAGGGGAAATTATGTACAAAGTAGTCCACAGCATTACTAACCAACCGTGAATAGCTGTTATACGATACTTGAAGACATTTATTGCTATTAAATTATGGAGCTTATAAAGAATTTCTCTTTCATCATATAAAAATAACGAAAACTATTGCTATGAAATGTGAAATATGAACGTACATACTTTTATACAAATTTCGTCGAGCAATTTCATATGATTTGTATTTAAAGTTGTTTATAAAACGACAATGAGTCTATAAAGTTATATTACAGTGGAGATTTAATTTTGTTTAAAATTAAAAAATAAAGAAATAAATGTAGTGCTTAACAAGTTAAGCTTGTGATATTTCGTTAAAATCAAACAAGTAACTTTTATAATTCAATTTTGAAATATAAAACTCTTTATTAAATTATTAATTGAAAATCATATTTCAATCACGAAAAAAAATATATTGGAAATTTAAATTGTTTTGTGTGTGTACGGGGATTTTAATTAAAAACCGACCTTTCGCAAGCGTTGTTTCGTTTGCGAGTTATGCGAATGCGGAACGGCGTTAATAAGAAAACTGTGGGGGAAAGTGGAAAACAGAAGAAATTTCGAACCAATCCGACAACAAATTAAGGGCGGTTTTATGGAGGAGAGGGGGTGCAAAATTGAATGTGCTTCTTGTGTACGTTTAATTGAAATTTAAAGACGCAATAATTGTCGAGTTGGAGGGGGGCACACCGGAAGCAACACGTTTTCCAATATAACACGGAGACGGGGAAAATCCGCGAGTGCGAGATTTCCTCGCTCTATTTCGGGAGATTGGCGAGGGTTTTGCGCCAATGAAAATTCTGTCGATTTTTTTTCATTATTCTCGCAAAACTTCAAGGGAAACGGCACTTCAATCAATCGGTTCAATCTTGATTGGCGACGTCGAATTTTAATTAACGTCAAAGTCATAATAGGATTTTTGCCAGATTTTATCCTTAAACGAAAAAAGGATAACGAAAATTCTTTCATTCGAAAGCACACCACATAAAAATACATATAAAATTATGATATTGACTTTATGTAGTATGGAATGTGTAGTACTTTTAGTAGTGGTAAAAAAAAAAAATATACATATATATGTATGTATATTATGGAATATGTTTATACATAAGTCTCATCAACATTATTAAATTTTATTTAACCATGTAAGGTACGAAATACGACTATAAACTTTTGAATGGTAATTAGACTTTAGGCTTAATATATTTACACAAGAAATCGAAATACACAATACTTATATATGTACCATTATATACAAATATACATTATATGTATATACCGTATTGTATATATGGACAGCTCAGTGGTTAGAGCGTTAGTCTCTTGGGTTTTGATCTATGTAAGTATCGTCATTGGCAAGATCTGAACATTATTAAACCCAAATCTGCAGTCTCTGCACTGCGCTGTATGTATACGTGGATTTGAGCTTAGTTGCCTCGTGGATTCGTCTCAAGTGTACCTCTATACAATTTATATATACATATATACATATACTCGCCGTACCTACCCGTTGTTACTTGTGTGCAAATTTACAGTCGTACTTATGTTAAATTTTCAGAGTTTTATAAATCTGTCATTAACCAGGCAATAGCTCAGTGGTTAGTCTCTTGAGCGAAGGTCCGGAGCTCGATTCACGCACGTTGAATGAGTTTCTCGACCTTAAGTATCGTCTCCTGTTAGAATTTGCCGATTTATCTAATTTAGTTGTGAAACAGCTCCACTACAAATTGGCACCTCATATCCATTATTTCTATGTTAACCTGTTATTGGGTTTGGATGCTTGTGCCCTTAGACAAAAAAAATATACGTACATATGTATATGAATTCTCTGATCTTTTTGAGATTAAATTTTAAAATCGAATCGATCATTGTGTTCTTAGACCTGTTGGCTATTCTCCGCAACAAGACAAAATTAGTTTGAGTCATCGAAAGAACATTTTGTTTCGTATTTCTTCGATTATCTTTTTCAATTTACATACAAGAGTCTATTTTTATTTTATTGGAACTGAAAAAAATACAGATAATTTTGCCTTGAGTGCATAAAATTCAGCAGTTATCAATGTTTTATGATATCTCTGAGGTATCCTTTGTTGCGAGAGCACTTTTTAATGTACATAATATGTATGTACATACATATGTAGATGCGCCCCGAAAGTTGTCGACTTCTGATATACGTATGTACATACATATATACATACATACATACATAGACTGTAGAATATAAATTAATCTAAACTATGTTGATGTTTACTATAGTGCTTAATACCACATGTTACGTTCGAATTGTATACTTCCTCAATTGATAAAATTGCACTTAAGTCGAGGATAGTGTTTACAGTGTATAGGTATATTTTTTCGAGTTACTATACATACATAAGTCAAGGCACACATACAAATTGGCACCTCATATCGATTATTTCCATGTTAACTTGTTATTGGGTTTGGATACTCGTGCTCTTAGACATAAAAATATTTTTTTGAGATTAAATTTAATGTTTTTTAGATTAAATTTTAAAATCGAATTATTTTTAATTAAATTAATTCAGTATGATAATTTCAAGAATGAGAATTTTGTTGAATAAAATTAAAGAATAAAACACTTAAAGCTTATCGAGTGCAATTTACGAGCGGCAATATGAGTAGACCCAGATGCTAATACCGTTTATCAGACACTGGAGCCAATTTCACCTGAATCCTAATGACTCCTGCAGGTGCGACGGTCGGTTTTATTCGCCGAGGTCAGGGGTGGTCAAGCAGTACGACCCTCGGGTTTATGACCACCACCCCTAACCCGAAACGGCACTAGCGACTCGTAATCGTGATTTATCCGAAAGCGATCTGTCCGATGGGGCATGCTCGAAATTATTTTACGTAGTTTCGGTTGTAAATTTTTATTATTGCCATCCCCTTACCCTATCGCGCGCTCACGTAATGGACGACTCTTGAAAAATTTCGCCCATAGGTACCTGTTATACAGGTATGTATAATACGCGTGGACGATTTTTAATGTACGCTGTGCGCCGAACCATTCGAATAAATATATTGGAAAAAGTTTTTTTTTTTTTTTTTCGGAACACGGTGTAGTGGAAGTTTTCTCATTGTACGGTAGGGAAACCGACGTTAACTTCGTGCGGTCAAAGAGAGATTTATTGCAGAGACGTAGAAATCTGGTAGTGGGATTCGTCTGCGGGGGTGGATCGGTCCAACATGTCGACAGCAGGCCCTGCTTATGAAAACCCTGGCGCCGGGCTACACTGAAGGGTTGAATTAGTCGCGGAGAACCCTTCTGCTAATACTTATTCGCAGTTGTTTGGCCAACGAGCAAGCTTTTGTGCGAGAAAAGTGTGTGCGGCTAGCGCCAAAAGTCGAATACATTCTACGAGTATACTATACTGCCGTCCTAAGCCCACTTAACGTAACTGTCAAAAATTACAAAAATGAGTTAAATGTGTTTTAGGGGTTATGGGAGTGTATTCTTGCGATTTTTCATATCAAAATTAATGTATCTTCATCCAAAAGTGACTTTATAAAGCTATTAAATCTAACGTATCTGCATGCACAGAGAAATATGTAGTATCACCAATACTTACCGAAAATAACGTATCCAATATTTACTTCGGTCACTACCTTATCATGAAATATTGAAAAGACTGAATCTCTCCACATTGGAGACGAGGAGATTAAGAGGTGATTTAATTGAAGTATTCAAAATAATAAATAATCATTATTCATGTGAAATGACCAACCTCATTATGTTCAATGAGAGCCCTCATCTAAGAGGTCATACTCTTAGACTCCGAAAAGAAAAATCAAATAAGATTGTTAGAGATTCATTCTTTTTAAATAGAGTGGTTGAAGTTTGGAATAGTCATATGTATACATTAATAATGAATAATGAAGTGACGTAACTACTAAAGTATTCATTTTTTTTTTTAAATTTTTCCTTAGAATTATCAAAACACAATAGAAAATAACCTCATGTACAAAAAAAAAGTTTAAATAAATCAGTAATATATGAAGAAAAACACAAATTTAGAATAAAACTTTCAAGTCCATTTATCTCGATGTTGTTGTTTTGTCAGTTACGTTAAGTGGGCTTAGGACGGCAGTATATATATGTACATAGCAGTTGAAACGATATAGCAGTTGAAACGATATAGCAGTTGAAGCTTCCACCATACTTTCGGCCGTATTTGTTAAAATCACCTGCATCTTAAAATTGCATACGAAATGTATGTAAACAGTGTATAAATTATATACATATGTAGGTATATTAAAAATTGAATTAAATGTTGCTCACTAATCACGCCGAGGAACAAAAAATCACGATTTTTAAAACCCAGAGGTCAATCTTTACTAAGTTTGACCCACTGAATTCGAATCCTATAATGATTTTTGGTGATATGCTTTCGTTTATGAGATATTCGCGATTTAAAAATGTAAAAAATATGCATGTGAATGCATGTACACGGTGAACGACTGAAAATGATGATGAGATTAGCAAGGGTCGCACACAGTACACACGTTACAATTGGGCATAAGCATTTGAATTAATAATGGTTTTGAATTTTGTTTAAGTTGGTCTAATCAGAAACGCTCATAAAGATACACTAGTTTGTAACACATAATACAAACAAATTAACCAAAACATTTTACCAAAAAACTAATAATAATAATCACGCTAACAAATTAGTAAATAGACTCGGTGATTACGATAAAGTATAAACATAAGCTCCCGAAACATCTGATTTAAGCCTCTGATTGCAATAAGTCACTATAATTAAGAATATTGATCTGTATGCAAAGTATATATATATACATACATATGTATATGTTCATATATGTATGTATGTATATTATGTAAAATAAAACTATTCGATATTAAATTTTATTTAAATAAATTATATTTGATTAGAAGTCACTCTTAACCGAATGTACATATTATAAATTTAAATCAAATTACATGTAACTAAAATAAGGTAGAGACACATTATTTATATTAAGAAACACTAACGTTATATTCAAAAGTATGTATATGCATATAAATATATACATTCATACATACATATATAGAATAATTGTTATCGAAAAAAATAACATAGGACATGTTTCATTATACTTAGCATGTAAAAAAATTATCATTCAAACAAATTTACTTCTAATAATGTATTAAAAATAAAATTGTAAATACACAGGTTTGTTAGCCAACCAACCAACAGGTTTGTTAGCCAAACCAACACTATACAGTAAGAGTATTTTCCTCACGATTACAAACACACATTTATTGTACATTACATAATATATGGATAAATAAAAGTTTTTAAAATAAAATAAATAAGGATTGGTTAAGTTTTTTCAGCGGTAAAACGAACCTAACCTTACCTTGTTGTACATTCGAGTATCAAATAAAAATCCAACCTTATCTTGTATTAGCGTTTCGACTTAATAAAAATAACATTAGCTCACCTAATCAACCATTACGAGGTACATAGTCTCACCAGTCAAACAACTGTTAATTGTATGAATAAACAGCAATCAGCCAACAATCAAAGTAATGACTTCTTATAGTTATGACCTTGTGAAAATTTCCCAAAATTGATTTATTCATAAGGGTTGAACCATAAACCTCCGAATGGCGTACACTACTGACTACACAATACAGCAGACGTTCATTAAGCGCTTGCAAACATAATATGAAAACTGCACGTATGTATGCGAAATTTTGCACAATTTGCATGGGGAGACACATGGGGGTGAATTTGTGCATCGCCGGTTATGTTTTTGGGGTCCCAGGGACCCCCGACGGTCTTCGTCGAATCGAGTCAATTATTCGACGGGGTAACAGTGGCGTATTGGTGCCGGGGGCACGCCGGCAAACAAACGGTTCCCAGTCCGGTAATTGTGTAACGGGCCGCGGGAAACCGCCACCCCAACATCCCCTTGAACCACCCACTAAACCAACCCAACCACCCCAGTACTCATTAGGCTAGCCTGGACTCACCCCAGGATCCCTCCTCTCGGGAGCTGCAGACCCAGACGGTCTGTGCGATGAACAAAGGGCCCCCGCGACCCAAACCGAACTAACACGTTCCATCTGCCGACACTGCTGTGCGACCAACGCGTACAATTTCGTCGATGACAAAAATTATACAGAGTGTATTTAAATCTACTGCTGTTGCTATATACTCGTGAGGAATGTATTAACGATTAATTTGATTTAAAATAAATTTAAAAAATTTACATGTAAAATGATTAAAACAATTAAACAACGAAAGTATGAGAAAGTAAGCTTAAAAATTAATTTTATTAAAACTTAAATTATGTTTAATAAAATTTGCACACAAAACGTAGTCACTGTGGATCAGTGGTCGGGAACCTTTTTCGAGCTAAGAGCCCAATTGGGGAAAACCTTGTAAAATTGGTGAGCATATTATTTTCGAATTATTAAAAATGGATAGCTATAATAAAAATGAGGTGACTTGTAAGTCCTTGTAAATACCACTTTGTATTTATACTTGAATTGTAAATATCGGTACCAAACTTACAAATATGAAGTTTCAGTAAGATTTTTGAGATATAGCGATTTCATACACACAGACATTTTTAAAAAATCATAAAAAACGTGATACCTGATACAAATCAGTCAAAATTCCGAGGTCGAGTTGTCGCACGATCACAAGTAATAGGTTTTCTTCGTGGTATTACTTAACGTTCGACAATTTATTACTAAAAAGTATTATAATGTTTAATCCGAAGAATGATCTTAAAGCTTAGTTATAGTTATAGTTATTTGCCTAATTCCTAGGAAAATTGTTGAATATGACTGCTTGTAAAGAAAAATAAATAAAACGAAGAATGAAACTAGGATGGAGTGCTTTTGTAAGAATGAACATTGTTTTTAAATCCATTTTATGCTTTTTATGCCAGTTATGACGTATGGATATGAAACGGGGAAGCTAATTTCAAGAATGTTACGCAAGATCCAGTGCACACAGAGAATAATGGAAAGATGTATGTACATATGCTCGGTATGACAAGAATAGATCGTAAGAGAAATACATGGGTAAGAAGCATGACCAAAATGACAGATATAGTGGAACGTGTGAAAAAGTTGGAGTGGACACATAGCGAGAAGAATGGATGGCTGATGGACGCGAGAAATACTGGAATGGTATTCTTGAGGATGTGAACGAAAGCAAGATAGACCGAGTGGACGATGGGCTGATGAATTGAGAAGAATGCGTGGAGTTAAATGGATGCAGACTGCTCAAGAAAGACAGGAATAGAAGTGGATTGGAGAGGACTTCATCCAGCAGTGGATGGTGAACGGCTGAAAATGATGATGATAATGACATGTAAAATGGTTATAATCGGGGTTGTATGAAACTGTACACATACTGTAGAAAAGTATGGTACTCATTTGAAGGGATGGTAGGATACATCATTTTGATACAAGAAAATCAAATAAACTGTATAATATTAAATTTATCGGAAAAATATACTCAACCTTATGCTTTTCGGCAAAAAAAAAAAAAAAAGAGTTTTATCTATTCTTTACAAATCTCAAATCATAGTTCAGTATCGACGTGCCTATAAAAATATAATATTATACATATTTTGGTAGATTTAGGTTTAGCTACTGTCGTAGTATATTTGTCGAAGTATGAAGAATTGTGTTCACAGAAGCAACGTTGTCAAATCCCAGCGGTATCATATAAAAGGATGAGATCACGGTTTCATCTAAACGAGGTAACGTTTGATGCTCACTAGGATATGCAAGCTTAGGGGAAGCTTATCCGTCGCGAAAATAGCTTTGAAGATGACGATCTATTAAAATTTCGTATATTTACATATGTACACACTGTAGTGATTACGTTAATTGTATGCGACTATCCATTTGTACCTTGTGTATCTTTTGTTCCTATTATGTGATATTTTTAGATGCGATGCGTCTATCACACTTCACACACACATGTATGCATGTGTAACCCTTGTCATGTTAAAAAATCATACGAGACTCTAGCATTGTTCTGATTCGAGATGCAAAGAAATAAAAAATAAAATAACAGAAAAGGCTAAAATAGAAAATACGCGGAATGAAATAAAAGAGAGCGTTTTCGCGCAAAGGAAAACGAAATTCAATTTAGGCACATTCGAAATCCATTTTATAGTATTGATTTTTTGTCCGTTTGAAAATTTCTATTTAAATGCAAATACACACTGACATTATTACCATTTGCTCCTTTTTTATAGCATTATATAGAGAGCGTATTGTCGATGTGTAAAAAATTCAACATTGGGATTTTCACTACACAGTATGGATCTAACGTTGAAAATTAAAAAAATCTTTGTTTTTAAAAGAAAATAGTTATATTGATATTAACAGACGATTACAATGATATGAATAAAAATAAATATGTTTTAAGTATATTTTGATCACAATATACTTAAAAGTTGATGTTATTCCAGTATTATACTCGTATGCTCAAATCTCATATAAGTTTTACCTTTTTCTAAAACTATCTATGTTAGTATTCCTATTGGAACTGGGGCACACCATTGCCGATAAGGGAGTGGAACTGTGAGGGTATTTAACATGACACTAGAAGTCAAATAAGTTGCCATCAACAAGGAAGCCAGTTGACCAGAAGGGTCTGTTGTGTCGCCCACCCTTCAAGGGTCTCCAACTTTAGATATAACGGACGAACCCTTCGCTTGTAAGGGTTCATCACAAGAGGAAAGGGTGAGGGGAATTAACCTATCTACTGGACTTTATTTAAATATTCCCAGAGTTGTGTTAATATAATTTCAAACTAATATTCTCCAAGCAAAGCAAACTCGTCAAATAAACTCAATATGGGAGTGTATTTGATGAAGTATTCAGTGTACAGCCTGATAGTGTTTAGTTGTTATTTTCGCAATAGTATATATGTAGTTTGGGGGTATATAAGACATGTTTTCGCAGAAAGTGGATGCATTTGAATATCCCCCGAAGGCTTCAGACGCTCTGTCTGACTCTAGCATATATCCCAAATTGTGTGTGTCGATCCGAGTGATAAAATGAGATGAAAAAGTTCAATGTTGGATATGGCGTTTGCACAAGGCAAAAGGGTAAGCGGTCGTAATCTACAATCACTAGCTTTATGGAAAAACGTTTTATGCGACGAACACTCACACAAGCATAGGGATAAATATGTACGAGCATCGGTAGTTCAATGTGTATGTGAACGATATAAAAAATAAGACAGTTTCAATGTGAAAGTTTACTGAAAGTCGTCTGTTGGTTATCAGTTATGTTTTCGTTCTATTTTAGTACGTCCGAGCACGAAGAAAAATACCATGAAAAATGATTGATGAAGTGTTTTCTATCATACAATGGAAAATGCGCTCGAATGCGCCAGTTGTCGAAAAGATGACACAGTTTTCACACAGAGGATGATCGAAACGTGAAAATAAACACAAAACAAACGCTCTTTACACCCGTCGTGAATGGTGGGGATTTAATCGGTTTTCCCATGTACATATGTACCTACATACAGAGTGCATTCGCGAAACATTTCGAACAAAAAAATAATAAGAAAATTGGCAAAATTTTCCGATAACATCTGGTTGGAGTGAGTGGGTCGTTCAAAACTCAATAAAGTCCGACTTGAACTCGCGGATAATTCACTTAACCGTCGGACTTGAGGGCTAGATAAGGTTATTATTCGGACAGGGTTATATTTGGTACAACTGTGTACGTGACACTACGAACAACTTTAACAACAACAAAAAGAATCGTAAAGTGTCAACTACCATTAGAGGTTTTTCGTTCGTATAAATCTTTTAATATTTTTTTCCCGTCTTGTACATATTCCACGAAAAGTTTGCGACGGTTAGACGTTCATAATAAAATACGTTAGTCGTAAGATTTGACGTATAAAGTCATATTAATATTTTTCATATTAAATTACTAACGATAGAATGATTTATGTATTGTATTATTATTCTGTTATGGCCAAAAAGTGTATGACTGTAATGCGTAATGTTAAGAACAATGTTAGTGTAATGGGGGTTGTTTGTTGATTCAAATTCACAAAGACGGTTTGACTGAAGAAAATTGGAATTTTAGAATATAATTGCGAGTTACTTGTATATTTGGTTGGCACGGTATCGCATTTGTAACAATCATCGCGTATTTTAATTAAATTATTTGTTTAAATAGGCATAAATGTTATAATATCGTAAAATATTTCCATCATTACATATTGTATTTTATTTAGCGAGGTATTCCACACAAAAACATTATAGAAATGTCACAGAAAATCTGTGTAGGCGAAATGCCATTAAATCGCTCTCTACGAGAAACCGCCCTTTTCTCTCTCTCTCTCTCTCTTATATGGCAAAATATTCGAATGAATAAAAATTGAGACATTTCTTTTCCTCCCCTCCCACGACGAAACGTGTCCCGCCATTAATATATATGTAAATTCGAGTTTACAGCGTGGATATTACGCTTATAAATATTTATTGAAATGTTACACCCCCACCGACGTGTACACTTGTATCGTGTCCGTTACAAAAAAAGCAAAATAAAATCGCAAACACACACCAGACAAAATATACACGAAACCGATTGATCCAACCGTTCGCTCCTACCGTTCAATTTGACGGGATTGTGGAATTTATTTGTTTCTACTACTACTACAACTAGACTGTTGTCAGGAGGAGGCTTCGACGAAAAAAAGTCGTAATTTTATACGCGGATGTATAAAAAGGTACAGCTTTTACAAAAGCATCGGTAGTCGATCCAAAAGCTCATGGTACATAACGATATATTTTTACATTTGAAACTCAACCAAAATCATCATCATCATTGTCAGCCACTAACCATCCACTGCTGGATGAAAGCCTCTCCAATCCCTTCCTCTATTCCTGTCCTTCTTGAGCAATCTGCATCCATTTAACTCCACACATTCTTCTCAATTCACCAGCCCATCGTCCACTCGGTCTACCTTGCTTTCTTTCACATCCTCTCGGATATCATTCCAGGATTTTTCGCTATGTGTCCAGCCCATTGCCACTGTAACTTTTTTCACACGTTCAGCTATGTCTACCACTTTGGTAATGCTTCTTACCCATGTATGTATTCCTCTTACGATATTTTCTTGTTATACCAAGCATACATCTTTCCATGCTTTTTTTGTGTGCATCTTACGTAACATTCTTTAAATTAGCATCCACGTTTTACATCCATACGTCATAACTAGCAGTTTTATTTATTCTTCTTATTCTTTACATCCAGTAAAATCTTCATAGGCTAACTTAACTTAACTTTACCTAATTATACCATTATAGCATCATTCTTTTCAACATAAAGTATCAAATATGTGTGGCCTTATGCTTTAATTACACTTTTTTTCAAATTATTACTTCTATTATCTACATATTGTATATTGAGTGTATCCGTATGGCGAAAATTGGCGTTGGATTTGAACGGGTCAGATTTGCGGTTATCGCAAACGAAGCGAGCAAAGGCGAGCACCATTACGCCAGTGGTTTTAAACTTGTGCGAGTGTAACAACACCGAGGGTAACAAATGTTAATTATTCAGATGTGTTTCGTTGATGGCGTGCGGTTTGTGCCGCGTCTCCTAAGAAACTTGTTTGTTTGTAGCGCGGTCGTGGCGCGAATCGAGCTTTCGCGCGCAAAAGCTAACAATTACAAATGAGCTTTCAAAACTCGCGTCGACCACCCCCACCTTTTCGCTTTCATCCTATCCGCAGAAAGCTTTTACGACTTCGCCAAATGACCGAAAGTTTCGAACGTCTCCGGCGAATTTGTCAGGGCGAATCTCCGCTGTTGCGCGAGCTTTAAGCTCTCATGCATTATGTATCAAGTGTGGCGCAAATAACCGACACTCGAATTAAATAATGGGACGAGCGTTTGCGACGCGCGTTTCTAACGCCGCGATCGAGTCGAGGTGGAGCCGTTTCCTTTTCTGAGGTCATAATTCAAAGCTCTTAGAGCCATACATCAGTCGAAAGTTGGAAAGTTTCCCTCGACCAACTTGCTAGTTT
The DNA here is from genome assembly GCA_022651745.1 of Parapsyche elsis. Classification (NCBI taxonomy): domain Eukaryota; kingdom Metazoa; phylum Arthropoda; class Insecta; order Trichoptera; family Hydropsychidae; genus Parapsyche; species Parapsyche elsis. Next base: position 9,423,222 of record JAGVSN010000010.1, read on the forward strand.
CCATTTCTCCCGAGAAGACGTACAGAGTGAAATTCGCGCTAGAACTTACCACTCGACCCGCACACTGGGAAAAACTCGCTAGCGATACAAAATCCCCAAAAATATACCATCCGGGCGAAATTTATTATTCCGCAAAAATAATATTTCAAGAGCTACGTTGAGTTGAAATAGATCAGTGGTCGGGAACCTTTTTCGAGCTAAGAGCCAAATTGGGGAAAACCTAGTAAAATTGGTAAGTTTGGGAGCCACAGCATATTATTTTCGAATTATTCAAAATTAAATTAGATGCTACTCATTGATAAAACGGGTAGCTTGCCTTGTCTTGTAAATATCACTTTTGAAAATCTTACGAATTGTAAATATCGGTAGGTGCCAAACTTACAAATATGAAGTTTCAGTAAGATAGGATTAACGATTTTTGAGATATAGCGATTTCATACACACACACATGCAGACATTTTCCAAAAATCATAAAAACGTGATCAGGGGACGATACCTGATACAAAATCAGTGAAAATTTCGAGGTCGAGTTTTCGCACGATCACAAGTAATAAAGTTATTATTTAACGTTCGACAATTTATTATAAAGTTTAATCTGAAGAATGATCTTAAACCTTTTTAGATTTTATGGCCATCAATAGGATTCGTTTTGATTTTGTGTCAACGTTTTGTGTTACATGCAAAACGTCGGATGACAGCGAGAGCCGCAGATTTTCATACAAAGAGCCGCACGCGGCTCCGGAGCCGCCGGTTTCCGACCGCTGAAATACACGATGAAAAGTCTCATTTTAAATCGTACATACGGATTTTAGAATCGGATTAATTTCAAATGTCAATTTAATACGTGTATAAACTGTTAGTTTAATTCACATTACGGACAGTATTTTACTATATGTTTATTTTACTAATATATGTATGTATGTATAAGTCACCTTGAGAAGAAACACCTCCACATCCTTTATCTCCAAGACCCTCACATGAGGCCACGCCCCCCACCCCAACGAATAAAGTCTGTTGACCTTTCCGTTGTGGAACAACTACGCATCACTGCTAAAATAAATAGAGAGAAGACACAAAAATAAACACAAAATTTTGTTACCAACAAGATCCCACTCGCAAGATTACCAATGGATCATAAAGACAAATTAAACAAATTAAGTATACATTTGGGAATGCATGCCTACGATCATAAATCATTCTATTGTTCATATCCTAATTTTAAATCTGCGATTGAATTTCATTTGCGTTAAGTTTAGTGGAAGAATTAAAATTTTAACGGCACTCCTTTATCGTTTAATTTGAAAGGCATGTCTGTTCGCTGTAATACCACATTATGAACAACTAATCCTACGGCCTTTATCTGAACTGTCGTTAAACTTCGAAACGGGAAAATTCCATTAATGAGTCTGAAATCAACTCCCCCTCTCACCGAAACAAGGGGTAATTAGCGTACGCATTCGCTAAATTAGAGTGCATAATTTGAGAGACGACCGTGGGTATTTTTTTTTTTTGAATTGTCGAATTGACTGCCGTTTATATGTACTTAATATATATGTAGTCTTTTGAAAAGCCTCTTTTATTTGGGCACGTTGGACAAATTGATTTTCACTATAGTTAGACGTATTTCCTGAAAGTTTTCACGAGGGTTGTTCGTCGGGTTAATTAACCAAGCACTTTGAATCGCAGAGGTATTCAATTTCATTTCAACATGTATTATTTATTTATTTTTTAAAATACATGGGCAGGCGGCCTTGATAATATAAATTTATATTAAAGGACACATCGTAAATAGCAAATATTTATACAGGATGGTTCAAATTATAACGACATTCGTTTTCGTTAAAATATCAATAATAATGGAAACGTAACAATAAAGGACGTGAAATTTTCGACAAACATGATAGTAAATCAAATTTTCCCATTACATAAATATTTTTCAGTCTTGGATTTGGTTTTTTTTTATCGTCGTTACTATAGACGTAGCCGCATTTTATTGGAGTCTTGGAATAAAACAAGAAATGGGATGTTTTGCATGCCAAAGTACGCCACTGGTGAAAGGGAAACCTTCGCGGAAAATTCATAAATATATTCGCAATGCTTCCAACGAAAAAACCTCGCCTACACATCTTGATCATTATATACGTATAAAAGGATATTTATTCATGGGAAATTCTATAGAGTGACGAAAGGTTAGGTTAGTCACTTTTATTGCAATAGACAACCATTTTTTTTTCAAGCTTTACACTCCATTTGAATTTAGCTTGATAAAATAATACATTTATATTTGGAAACTACAGTATGAAGAATTTATAGAATGCAGATTTTTCCAACGTACATTTTGCTACTATTACGTACCCCCACATCCAACTGTGCAATCATCGAATGATCCGCGGTCCAGCAGGTCGGATAACGATTTCAAACGAGACTCGAACGCATAGTCGTCTCGGCAATTTACTTAACAAACGAGCAAAGGACTCGATAATGCGAAATTTACACACGACGACATTCCAATACACGTACAGTACATATGTACATACATATGTAGGTTCGTATATTATAGCGTCGGCGCAAACAGCGAGATTACTAATAACTAAAGCAAACCGTAAAGTGGAATTAGTCTCGGTGCAGTGCGCGGATGCAGTATGCTTATGCCATTGTTTAAATAAGCAAACGATAACAAAGCGAGAGGAGACTCAAGAATTCTACGCGAATCGATCCCCGTGTACCCACATGCGAATTACATACATCGAACAAAGGTCGAGTGTATATTATTATTATATTATATTTAGTGTGTACGTCTTAATTGGCAATTGGGAACGCTCTGAGCCGTGACATGATCACGAATGAATATCTCATTCGATGCGATATCGTTAACTTGAGCATTGTCTCGGGAAATCAATGATTTTCTCTTATGTATTTGTGGATGTGTGTCTCTAGCGTGTACCTACGTAGTCCACGAACTAGAAACTGATATAAATCAAGTTCTCTTGGCGAACTTCGGTGTGCGGGGCTTTTAAAACTAGGATTGAAAGCTCGTTATCAATGTATCATACATGGAATTTGATGCGCAATTGTAAATTTACGCTTTGCATTTTTAATGATTCATACGATCAACCGGTCTACGGTAGCGCTCATTAAACGTCACATACTACGAAGGTTAATGACTAAATTTTTAAATAAAAACAAGCTTTTAGTTAATTTTTTTTATGGTGTTGCACAATAAAACGTATATTGCATAAAATGTGAATGGCAGTATGTGAAAAATTAATCGCAAAATGAAAACTTATGTATGTACATTCTATGCCCGCGCTGTGTAAGGGTAGGTTCACAGACACGTTTAATACATATAAAAAAAAAAAAAAAACACGAAATTGTAAGGTAGTGTGGGTGTATGGCTTCTGTTGACTGCGGCTATGGGGTGTCCAGTGCAAAATCACGGGGGAGAAGATAGATTTACAGCCTGCGCGATGCTAGAGACTTCCTGCAGATTTATGTGCGCCATATCCGGCTATGCTTGCTCCCCAAAATCATACCTATACACTGTATATAAATCGCTAGATTTTTCTAATTGTATTATACGTGGTATGAATTTCATTTACGAGCCATAAAATTGATATGTATAGTCTAAAAAGCTTATAATTTGCGTGGTAGTAAGTGGAAAATTAGTTATGAACTTGTTATGGTTGAATATTATTATTAGCTGTTAGCGACAGGGAGTTCTATTTTGGCAGTATAATAAACATATGTACATATTAACGAGTAAATTTTTTTACCCCGCAAAAATGTGTGTATTGTCAATATTGGTATTGTTAGTTATTTTGTATTCTTAGAATTCTGTATCTCAAATGGCACAAAAAAATCATTGTACTTCGTCCAGAAGCATATACGTATGTATGTACATACGTACGTGTTTAATATGTACGTACATGTGTATTATGATAGTTTATGAGAACGAGGAAAATATTTCTGTCTCAATTCGCGTATATGAAATATGTGTTTGATACGTATGCGTGTTGAGAATCTTCGATTTTAATACAAACTTTGTCGTTCACGTTTTCTTCGTATGATTTATGCTAGGTGCAGTGAAACTTGTCACACTTCTTTTTTAATGTTAAAAATTTGTATATTTTCCATTTCGAAGTGGAAAATTGTGAAAATATGTTACAATTTTCTAGTTTGTTATCATCGTTGCGTACAAAGTATATTTTTCAGTTTAAATTTTCGAATTAACTTCAATTAGTAAACAAAATTATTAAACATCACGTAATATCAATTAATCGTCGTAGCATGAAATTTTGTTTTATAAAATATAAATTAAATTATTATACATCGAAATTTCGATATTCATAACAAAAACTGTTTTAAGTGCAAAAGAGATATAAAAATGATTGTCGATATTAAAATTGAACCGTTATCGGATTGAATTTGCAGAATGCATTAATTCAGATTCGAGTGCGAATTATGGAACCGATTCGCAACCCTGCAAAATGTAATTAGAAACGGCAATACGGTTCTCGAATTTCGATGCACAATTTCGCATTCGAAGCATTCGGAATTTGCAATTCTGCAAATTCAAAAAGCCAGGTTTTTGGCCATCTCGACTGGCGAATTTTCACATCGCGGTGCATTTATAATATCCGTGGCATTTAATTTAAATGGGGAAGTGCGCATCGGGTGCAATCTTGGTGGAAAATACATATATTTTATATTATTTTTTTTTGTACTTTCATGGATATTTTTTTTATGTATGTATGTATAATTTTTGTTGATCAAAATCGGTCAACTGAAAATTCCACGCTTCATTTTTATATTCATTTTTTTTAATATACATACATAATATGAGTATACGGAAGAGTTCAATATACAATCAAACTATGTACCATAAAGGTTGTCCGACATTTTAATGTTAATTTCTATTGAAATCCACATACATACATACATATGTGTATGGCAAAGGTAAAAATCTATTTTTTCAACTCGTTCAGTAATAATCGTTATCGTGCGGAATCCAGATGTTCGTGCGCGTTATGAATTTTGAAAATGGCCATAGATAATGCCGTTAGGTTGAAGAATGGCTTATGGTCTCCAACACCCCTAAATCCTCTGCGAGTCAGGGGTCGTAAATCGTCGACTAGCCGGGGTCGAAATGCACGAACGAGCCACGCAAATGCAACAAACCGGGACTAATTGCTCGCTCGCCGGTCATAATTCATAGCGCGATCTTTTTGTTTTTGTATGTATATGTACGAGTATGTACAATAGTGTATTTTTTTCTACTTACGAGTCGCACACACGTTTCGCTAGTGCCATTTTTGGAAAGGGGTAGCGAAATTTAACAGGGTTAATCCCGCCGAGTGACCGTACACCGAGTTCGAGTCCTTTTTGCGTCAGTTGCGTTTTGGCTCGTGTTATCCGCACCGCGTTTCGCAATACATTTATATTACATAAGGGGACATGAAAATGCATAGGGTATAAATCTCAACGTTGAAATGCTCGCGAGGGACTGTTTTAAATTTTCCGACCGATATGCATTGAACACAAAACACCGGATGAAATTCATGTAAGATTATATTTTTTTTCGTTCCAATTTTTTTGTTATTAATCTGTTTGTATGCAATAAATTTTTTAACTAAGGTATCGTTTAATATTTAGATTTTTTATTATAAATCAATTGTACTTGACTTTTTACGTTAACCGTTAGCGCCTATGAAGTTTTAGTAGGCAAACAAAATTTTCCGAGGGTTTATGTGTAGTGTATATTGCATAAAAACAGGCGCTCAATGATAAATGAATTTTCAATACCAATTATTATTATTTGATGTTTCGATTTATATAATGTGTGTATTTTATGAACAAATTTAAGTTTGATAAATTTACATGGTTGGCGCTGAGCCGACTGACACGTTAGAAAAGCTGTACTATCTGATGTAATTACAATATTAATAATAAATTTAAATACCAACCGGATTACGCTATTTTGATTGTCATTAATACAGAGGTGGAAAAAACACGTTAGTAAATAGTATTTTTTGTTTGTTTTCGCAAACACGCGTCGATCGTTAGTCAAACACTGTCTATCGAAGCACAATATTTACGGAGGAATTTTCCGAGTCACGTTTACCTGGCGTAGCGTTGTGCAGATAATTGGCCGAAGGCTTCGCTCTCTAGTGCGCGCGCGAGAAACTTTAAAAGCAATTTCCCGGCCAGGGAAAATCAACCGCGGGCACACGGACCGGCAGTGGCGTCCCGGGACGTAAATACCTTCTGAAACGATAACAAATAACGAAGAGAAAGAGGGGCCCGATAGCGATGCGACTCGGGATTTCACCGGTAAAAGACCGGTGAGGATAACGGCCGTTACGGCTCCCGGGAAAAGTCCCTACCTGAAATGGAAATTATATACGTGTAGCAATTTTAATTAAAATTGATATACCTATTGTACATATTGCCAGCCGATGACATCATGTATATTTAATGCACACGAGCATTGTTAGGTACTGTAGCTGATTAATTATAAACGTTCTTTAAAAGGAAATCTTGATTGTGTATATTGAATGAAATTATATAGATAGTAATGGCACATAAGTCGATTCACGCAACATTATAGATAAGATAGAGGATTAATTTATATAAATGGTTACGTGACTGAGACATCTTCGGCAACGTTCATGGCTCCCGCTATCACTCCCCATAACCACCCCAATAACCTCTTTCCTTATACTAGGAGGGGTAGGGTGTGTTAAGGTGTGGCTCTATGACGCTAATGGCTGATATTTTCTCCGACTTTGTCAGGGTGAGCGGGTGGAAAGGGGTTATAAATTGCCATCGACGCGATTAGAAAACAAAAACGCAAAAACGCCAACGTCCGCCAGCTTATGGCGTATTCCGGTATTTTCTTTTTTTTGTTTTTAATATATTTTACTGTGCGAAAACCTTCGCTAATGTGTAAGTCGTCGACCTTGCGGAAGTTCCTCTGGCCATTGGTTCCGGTCTCTCGGGTGTTGTTTGTTTTAGCGAGAAAAGTTCAAAATTTCAATGGACACGTACATACATAGACCTCGATTCCCTCAGTTGCGGCTCATTTTGTTTTAATTTGTTCTTTAATTTAAACTTTATTAAAAGTTTAAAGAACGTATTTTACACACCGCTCTGTTCCCCTTTATATGTAGATAGATTGAAAAAATGGCGTGAACTTGAGATATTCAATTTCTTAAGTTGGTTCTGTTGCAGAAAACTGACATTATTAAGAAAAAAAAATTCAGCGAAGCGCTTTCAATTGATTTTCCAACTTAAGTTCATTTATAGCAAACTAAGCAAGAATATACGGCTAAAGTTTAAGAAGTTTTAGTTCATTTAACTGCGATTCATTAGAGTTAGAGTTGAATGCACGTCGAAGAGTTTCGTTTCAACTAATGAGTTTCACTATACAATTTCATTTACAAAATTATATTATAATACCTCAAGCATTAGACAACATTTCCAACACGTTCAAATTAAAGCTCACTAGTAAATACAAAATATTCTCGATATTAATATCATATGCGAACGAATTAATTGGTTGTTCAAATCTGAACGTGATGCGAAATCTCATTAATTTAATCCCGCACACATTCGACATTGATATAAACGTCAAACATGTTTACCTTTGTCAAATTAATAAAATTAATTGATAATTCTCCTATTATGTATGTATGATGTCAATATATTCAAACGTTCCGAATTTGATCGGTCGATTTTCGTCGTAACTATTATAATTAATACGAAAAACGTGTCATGTTTGTAATAAATAGTCCGTTTCCGATGTATGTATGTACATACATACAAAGGTAGCGTTGCGCAACCGTACCTACGATCGATTTTATTATTACGTTCGTGCAATTACGTCGGCGAAAATTAGATTTCGAATTGCGAAAATTGAACTTGAAACTTTCGGTCGATTGACGCGCCGAATAAGTTCCTTAAGATTATGTAAATTTATTCCGCTCGAATTATATTTTGACTCGTGAGAGTTTTCGCATTACGCTTTCCACTCGTTCCGACTATTTTACGAGTTTTCCCTGGCCGAGCGCGAGAAAACGCGCACACGCACACCTGTTTTGTTTCCCGCGATTATTTGCTACTGGGGCCGTAAGCTCTCGTTTTCCGGTGCGAAACTTCCGGATCTTTCAGCGAGAAAAAGTGGCGACGCGACCCGCATTTTCCGGAATTATCGTTGCAAATTATTCGAATCGCCCCCCCCCCTCCCCCTTCCCCATCTCCAAAACCAAATTGGACGTTCAAATATTGATGAGAGATGGAAATTTAACGGTGATTTTGAATATATACACAATATATACCTATACAGTCTTTGGAACTTTTACTTTCATGTGGTTTTTCAATTTACGCCTTTTAAAATACGATAGCTTAATGTAACTTCTCTCACAATTCTTTCATTCATATGTATATCATGTGGTAAGAAGTTGAAGTGGCAGTGGGCTGTACACATAAAAAAAAAAATAGATGGCAGATGGATGCGAGAAATACTGGAATGGTATCCGAGTGGATGTGAAAGAAAGCAAGGTAGACCGAGTGGACGATGGGCTGATGAATTGTGATGAATGTGTGCAGTCAAGATTAGTGGATGCAGATTGCTCAATACAGACAGGAATGGAAGAGAATTGGAGAGTGTGGATGCTGAATTCAAGAATGTTATGTCAGATCCAGTGCACAAAAAAAAACATGGTATAACAAGAAAAGATCGTAAGAGGAATACATGGGTAAGAAGCATGACTAAAGTTGCAGATATAGCTGAACGTGTGAAAAAAAGTTACAGTGGCAATGGGCTGGACGCATAGCGAGAAATACTGGAATGGTATCCGAGAGGATGTCAAAGAAAGCAAGAAAGACCAAGTGGACGATGGGCTGATGAATTAAGAAAGATGTGTGGAGTCAAGTGGATGCAGATTGCTCAAGACAGACGGGTACGGAAGAGAATTGGAGAGGTCTTCATCCAGCAGTCGATGGTGAACGGCTGAAAATGATGATGATGATTAGATAGATCATGTAATTTTTCAACGAAATTCCAAACTCTATTGATAAATTCACTTCCAACCTTTCAACTTTTAAAATCTCTGTATATAAATAACATTCCAATCTCTAATCCCACCCACATCTATAACTTCTTCTTAACTTTCCATTCCCCTCATGCTATTTTTCCTTATTCTACTTATTATATTATCTTTCCATTTCTTTACTCATGTTAATTACGTCAAATTCAATTTATTTTTACAACTTTTTCTCCCCTACATTTTGTATTCCTCTTATTATATACAGTATGTTTCTTTGTTATAAGTAAAATGTATACTGGGCCATGCTGTACATATTCCTATAAGGTCCTTGAAATTTTTACTGTGTAAGTTTAATATGGCGAGAATCTTACGTAGGTTGTTTGCATTTTATTTTATCACTCTTTTCAGCTCGAAGAACATAAAAATCAAAATGACGAAAAAAGTTTTTATCGTCTGTAATAATGTAAGGACAGCGAGCTCGGATTGGGGTTAAATTCGTCCGCGAACATTCCGGATGCGCGTTCGGCACACGCTTTCCTCTCGATTTATGATTTTGTTTATGCGTAGGGATTTAGTGTGCGGCCCTTCTTAATTTGTTCTTTTGTTATGCATCCTTCCCGCCCATCCACCCGCCCTCTTGCTCCCGTCATAAATACTCGTTCTTTTATTGCGCGGCGGCCATTTATTTTTATTTGGCTCCGGGGCCATGTTGGCGTTTTTGTTCTGAGCCCCCCCCCCTCATTTCCCCTCTCTCTATGCTAACATATACCGTAATTCTTAATTTCCTATACGTTCGCAAAATAATTTACAAAGGATGTCGTATACTGTGTACGCCCTTCCTAAACTATTTTTTTTTATGCACGTACCTTTACGTATCCAGTCGTTACGAATACGAAAAACAAAGGTTTTGGAGCATATTCGATAGAATTTACGAGTGTTAAAGTTCATTGGAATATATTACACGTACTGAGTATGAATACTTTTGCTGTCTTTTAAAATAATATTGTTTACGTTCAGTTCATTTACTTTAGAGTTTTATGTTTACAATATTACTATATATATATATATTAGCGTAAGTGTCTGCCTGCCTGCCTATGTCGTTGCGGGGCACGCTAGCATTGCCAAAATAACAAGCGGTGTTTTGACAAAAAACCGCTATTGAATCTATCTAATAACTAGTATATTCTACGAACAGTTTTATTAAAAAAATATATACTTATGGGCTGTATAGTGATTTTTTTAGGCATATTACTGTGATCGCATAAATGAAAAAACGGATACTTTTATATCATCATCATCATTTTCAGCCGTTCACCATCCACTGCTGGATGAAGGCCTCTCCAATCCTCTTCCATTCCTGTCTGTCTTGGGCAATGTACATCAAGTTGACTCCACACATTCAATTCATCAGCCCATCGTTCACTTGGTCTACCTTGCTTTCTTTCACATCCTCTCGGATATCATTCCAGTATTTCTCACGCTCTTCCCGTTATGTGTCCAGCCCATTTCCACTTCAAACTTTTTCACACGTTTCGGTATATCTAGCATTTTGGTCATGCTTCTTACCCATAGTTTTATATATATAAATATGTACATACATATGGTATTTATAATTTATAAAAGCGTAAGCTTCTGCCTGCCTGCCTGGGTCGCATTTCCAACATAATGAACGTTTTTTTTAAACCGCTATCTGTTAGGGCTGGATTGAGTCGACAACGCAATTCTATGGCCATACACCCATTGAATCAACGGTATGCTATTAAACTGTTTCACGTACTGTCAAACGGGCTAGGGCCTGTACTATTATTGTACAAAGTAGCGCGCACTTGGTGCTTGGGTGCTTGGGGCTAAAATCCACCGTCCTCAAGTTCGTGCTTAAGGATGGGTTATTTTCAACAAAAAGGTTAAATGTAAAATTGTATGTGATTTACATAAATACATTTTGAGTTTGTCTCTTTTAAAACCAAGTCACAGATACGCTTTGTAGAAGGGAATTTTTAATCAACAGTTTAAAATTTCTCGCTGGTGCGATGTAATACAAAAGTTTCGGATTAAAACTTAAAAAATATCAGCAAAGTCGGTAATTTCGAGTATAAGTAATGCAGTGTGGGGTCCCGAGGAAAATTTAAACGTCGTGATTTATCGGTCACATTGGACCGCGCGTTAGCTTTATCGCAGGTACTTTGAGACTCCGGGACCCAGGGAAAACTTATATTTTAACGGTCATCCATCATGCGCGCAAGCTGCGAAAAATACTTTTGTAATCGAGTGTGTTGAGCCTGCTTTTTCGCACGCTTTTCCCATCGCAGTGAAAAATTGGCGGCGGTGAAAACTACCATGCGCTCAAATTAAAAAAAATCGCAGCGTGTAGCCGCTACTCTAAAAACTTATTTCCAATTTATAGCAAGTGCATTGTAAGTACAAGAAGGAATACAGATGTGAATGTGAAAGAATTGCGTACACAAATGTTGTTTTAAACACCCATGCCGCCACTTCACATTCGCGCGAATGTTCGTGTAATTTTCGCCAACCGTTGGCCTTAGGTGACGTCGTCGAATGTTGACGAGCATTCGCATGGAAGCGACACGCGTGGCCACAGCGCTGCTGTCGTATTGTCAACTAAACTCATATACAACACTGAATGTGGAGGGGGAAGGATCCACCATCTTGCTTTCTTCGCGGTTTGCTCGACTTCGAGCGATGTACGTACGTTGGCCTTAACGCGAAAATGTTCGAGTGACATACCCACACGTGGACGCTCGGTACTGCTCGTCAGCGCTCACCCTATGTGAAATGGCGGCATCACTGCTACGTGACATCTAGCTGAAGCTGCCCGCTGGCCGTCTCTGGTTTTCGTGTCGTGGTTTTCGGACGCTCGAATTTTCAGGTCGGATCTCTCTCTCGCACGAACGTAAAAGAATAAGAGAGAGGGCAATAGTCTACCTGCAAACTGAAGGAGAGGGGATATGCGTCTCAGCTTATCGCTCGCTCCGTTTGTATGGAACGTTGGATGAATCGTTTTTACTCTACCGAGCGAAAATAAGTTTTACTTCCAAAATAAAAACCCACACGGGAATACTCATCAAATCGTTCGAATTTGACGCTGGATTTATATCGAAGCGAGTACAGAGCTGTCGGCGTTGTCGTTGTGCCAAAGGATGGTTGTTAATTTGCGGTCGCAAGGTGCTAACCGTCTGAAATGGACTTAGGGACGGAAGGGTTTTTTTGCGGTCTCGTCGTCAGTAATCTGCTTAGAGCTGCCCTAGCTGATTTAATTACTGACATAGCGCTCCATTACGACACAGCCGCCGGTATTCGCAAATTCGGATTATGACCGTCCCTATTTCGGGACCGGTGTGGCGGTATAATAAATACGGACGCATCCGGTAAAAACGGAAGTTGGCGAATAGCGGAAATTCTCGGAAAATTCGCCACAATAACGCACGGATTTCAACATCGATCGTATGCCGAGAATTTTAATGTACCCTGTGTGTGCGGGAATTCGGCGACGAACGGGTTAAATTACTACGTATTGTGTCTAATTTACTCAAAGGTGTATAATGTGACAGAAGTACCGCGTTAGGAGTGGTATTTGCACCGAGCTGTGTGCGATTTCTAAAGCCCGTTGGCCTGAATTAATTTTAATATGTGTAGCTCGTGGTCTACATTGTTCTTAAAATATTCTCTTTTATGTGTAGGATAAACATTTGAGATGCCGTATTTTAAGTAACGTACATACAGGTTTACTTTGAAAACGTTGAGCGTGAAATGAATGTACATATGTATGTTGATTTGCGTACAATTTATATTTAGTATGTAAATTATGTATATACTGCTATAATTTAAACTTATTGAAAAAGTATCCACACCAGTCTCGCTGTTCGTTTATTATATTATGCATGAATGGATAGTTCATAGAATTAGGGTGCTTTGAACGTGTATCTGTAGCGGGAAATCCTTAGTGTGAAATACACTCATATGAGAACAGAGTCATCTAAAATATAATATTCTACCTTATTAATAGCTTCCGGGTACACTTTAATGAAAACGCTCCGTCTTAACGAGCTTTAAGCTCGATGAATACGCGCACGGATATTTATGACGGGTTATATTAGTTTATCGGTAAATAAATAAACATTACATCGTGTTGTGTGCGAGTGAACATCACCGTTCAACGTTATCATATTATAATACAAATGGTTATTCTTTTTTTTTTTTTTTGCCTTTTATAAAAGGCGTTACAGGCGTACCTTCGTTTCGACTAATTATTCCATTAACAATGAAAAACGGCTGAAGGGCTCCGAGCCCATTTTATTTTCAGGTCGAACGAAACTCCTTATTTTTTCCATCGCCCCTTTCAAGCTCGCCGTCGGTATAAGGTCCTTTTAAAAACCGAATTCTCTAGAAAAAAATCCCCTTTTATATGTAAAGACATTTCTAGATCTCTTCGCGCCATGTTTTGTGTTGGAGGGGAGGGGAGGGGGGTGGGGGGGCCAAAAGCGCCAATTTAAATTCGGTACCCTGCCTTTTCCTCCCGATGGAATACGAATAAAAATATTTTTACGCTATTAACATTTTCGATGGGAAAGAAATAAAATAACTTCATCTCATTAAATTATATACGAATTTTAGGCGGAGATTTCCGTGGAAGCGATGATGGAAAAGCATTTCAATAAAAATTTTAATGTACATAAATTCATAGCAATTTATATATGAATTGTACTACCTATATATTATATTGTAATTACCTACATACATATATACGCGTGAATGTGGAATAATTAATTGGACGAAAGAAAAAAATCAAAAATGGAACGCTTAATTTACCACGAACATATCTGAAAGTTTTGAACTACAACTTTTTATAAACGATCATCTGACGCTGGTTTTAACTCCATTCCCAACCCTCATCCATGTGTACTTGTTTGTACAATAAAAGTATAGCCCGTAGCCCGCTTGACAGTACGTGAAACAATTGTATAGTGTACCACTAATTATAATATATGTATATACATACATGCATACATACGGTAACCGGACAAAAGAGAACAAGACAAAACAGAACACGACAAAAGAGAACAGGACAAAACAGAAAAGCGATAAAGAGAACAGGAAAAAACAGAAAAGCGATAAAGAGAACAGTGACAAAACAGAACAGTGAAAAAATAAAATATTTATTTTTGTCGAATCAATGTATTTTTTAATTACATACATATAAAAGAAAATATTATAAATATTATAAAATATATAAAAATATACAATATATATAAAAAAACGATGACAAAACAAAATAGAGGAAAAATAATATTTTTTTTTTCGTATCTATATTCAATTAAATCTATTTATTAATTAAATATATATAAAACAACATATAAAAAAAATTTATAAAAATATATAAATATGTATATAAAAGTGTCCTGTCGAGGTTATCGGACGGTGGTAGATGGGACAAATTTATTTATTTTTAAATTTACCTACGACATTTCGAGATACGAAAAAAAATAAATTATTTTTTCACTGTTTTGTTTTGTCATCGTTTTGTTATACATATTGTATATTTTTATAATTTTTATAATATTTATAATATTTTCTTTTATATGTACATACAAACATATGTGATTAATAAATAGATTCGAGAAAAATAAATATTTTATTTTTCCACTGTTCTGTTTTGTCACGTTCTCTTTTGTCGTGTTCTGTTTTGTCTTGTTCTCTTTTGTCATGGAGCCCATACATATGTACATACATAGGTGTATGCCCATAAAATCGCTTTATCGACTCAAACTAGCTTTGACAGAGAGTGGCTTGTTGCCAACAATTGTCGAATCAATTTTCATAATATCTCAAGAACAATGTTAGTTACAAACTTTTTAAACTTTTTACGGAATGACGTCATCGAGCTCTATACTATTGTATATGTTTGACACATTCTGTATATAGAGAGCTCTCGTATCGTTGAGTATCAAGCTTCAACCGAGAGGCGACTCATTAGATTTGAATATAAATGAGATAGACCCGGAGTGAACCGTCATAGTTTGATACATTACACTACCTCCGAGTACGTACACATGTATTAGGTACATAGTGCGAATATATGTAGAGACAGGATCGAGTCGAAAAATCAATTATGAATGAGAACAATTAAAAAATTCGGGTGTGGCCAACCCATGACTATGTACATATATCCATATATTTCTGGAAATATTACATGGTAACAGGATTTTTGACTTTTCTACAAGAAAACAAAAAAAAACCAACTTCCGGTTGACTGATTTTAATGATTTATTTTTTCATAACTACATAGGTATCGCTTTAAGAATTATAATATTACAATATTATGTAAATTAAATTAAAATAATACTTTATCCGATTAGGATAAAGTAAAAAGTAAATTGCCAGTTCCGGTTGGCGGATGTTAATCAAAATCATAATATATCTTACATGTTACGTGAAAATAATAGATATGGAATTTCAGCTTAATAGACTTGATAGTTTCGGATAAAAAGTTACAGTCAAAAAGTACACAGACATACAGACATTTTCCAGAAATCATGGTAGCGTGATCAGGGGATGGATACCCGATATAAATCAGTCAAAATCTCGGGGGGTCGAATTTTTGCACGATCACAATACTTTATCCGACTCGGATAAAGTAAAAACGTACACGTGCATATTAAATAGAATTTATTCGGTATGATGATTTACTCCGTCGTCGGGGGGGTAATAGAGCGCTAAGTGTCAATAGTGTCGGATTGCGGTTGTCTGATAAGATATCGGGGCGCGATTGATAAATGATATACGCGCGAGCCTCGAACCCTTAAATTATACGAAAGCTCGGCCCCGTCTGCAGCTTCCGCGCGAAAATAACCCCTCGAAGAGCATCTTTTTATTGAAATCCGTCCGAACGTATCTGCGGGGGAATGCGACCGCCCATCCCGCCCACCAGAGAGCTCACTCTAGGGCGGGATGAGCAACCGTGGATGTGCGAGCCGAATCGAGGACCAATCCCTATATGAGACAATGCCACTCGAGGACTGTTGTCTCCTGAGCTTACAACAGCTCAAGATCTGAAGTCGCCGCGAACAATGCAATGCTGCAAAGTGTGCCAGTGATAGTAGCAATCAAACTAGCAGTAGAAGTATCATCATCATCATCATTTTCAGCCGTTCACCATCCACTGCTGAATGAAGGCCTTTCCAATCCTCTTCCATTCCTGTCTGTCTTGAGCAATCTGCATCCCCTTGACTACCATATTCATGCTTCATGTCTATAAAAAGCTTTAAATCGTTTAAAGCTTTAAACATTAAGAAATATCATGAAGATAACTTTTTTCTTACAGCTATCCATTTAATAAATGAGCAACATTTAATTTAATTTCGTATATCATTTTCAGCCGTCCGCCATCCACTGCTGGATGATATCCATCCTCTCCAATCCTCTTCCATTCTTGAGCAATCTGCATTCACTTGACTACACACATTCTTTTCAATTCATCAGCCTATCGTCCACTCGGTCTTCCTTGCTTTCTTTCACATCCTCTCGGATACCATTCCAGTATTTCTCGCGTCCATCTGCCATCCATTCTTCTCGCTATGTGTCTACTCCAACTTTTTCACCCGCTCCGCTATATCTGCCACTTTGGTCATACTTCTTAGACATGTATCTATTCCTCTTACGATCTCTTGATGTTATACCAAGCATACATCTTTCCAGGCTTCTCTGTGTGCACCGGATCTTACATAGCATTCTTGAATTTACCACCCACGTTTCACATTCATACGTCATAACTGGCAGTACGCATTGGTCGTATGCCTTCTTTTTTAAGCATAGCGGAATGTTGGATTCCATAAGCAGTCCATCCTAGTTTCATTCTTCGTTTTATTTACACAAATCCAACTGCCCTAGGTATAGATAACTATCAACTATCGCTACAATATGATTATCTACTGTGAATACGCTTTGCGTGCAAAATTTATTAAACATAATTTTAGTTTTATTGAAATTAATTTTTACTCATTAAAAATATGACAATATATGTAGTTTATGCAGCGTTCGTGTAAATTAAGTATGCGATTTTTATTTGATGTAATCTTTAGGTGGGTTTCAAATATTTTGTTCGTTTTAATTTTTCAATTTGTCGTTATCTCTTGTGATGATACGTTTCGTTGAAAGATTGACGACCTCATCTCTACGGCGTAGCAAAGCTGCGAGCGAATCCGAGTCATTCTACTACGAGCTAGCGAGCGCGTCGCACGAGCTTTCCGAAAGCTCTCACCTCTACGTCAAAACGCGCGTTTACAAATCAGTTTGCTTACAAATCAACACCATCTGTAAATCACAGAATTCAAATTAAAATCAAACATTTCAAAGTGAAAAAAATTGCTGTAATTTTTCCCATATGCACACAAAAAAAAATAGAAACAACAACACGCTTATAATTTATTTTCAGTTCAAAAGTGTCAGTTGATTGGGGACGGCTTCAGATAACAGTGCCGGAAAATTTTGTGCTCAGGCGAATTTTCAGACGTTTCCCAGGTATGTTATAAATTATGATTTATGATATAATATTGTATTATGTGTATCTGTTGTTGGTTTGTATTTATTAGGTATACACTAGTCGTAAACAATGGTAATGTTTTTGTGTAATGCGATTTTAGTTCGTGTTGTGTTGACTCGGTTACGCCCCCCTTTTCCGTTCAAATCCGTTGTAATTTTTTTTCGACGTTGCTTCATTTCATCCGCAATATGGAATATTTAGCGTTTGCCGCTCGTAAACTGTGTGTGAGTCTTGTAAGGAAGGTTTTATAGCTAGTATGAAAAAAAAGGTGTGTGTACGTGCAAAAGTATGGAGAAAAAGAAAAAACAGCGGCAGCAGTAGCAGCAGGAATTGAGCGAGAGAGTTCGTCATAAAAAATTGCACAAAGCGACCGTCAGAATAATAAGGGCAAGTTTTGGTCGGGAACAGGGCGCTTTTAATAAAGGCTCTTATTTAACTTTTGGGCGCGTAGCCGGTTAATTCGGGACTGAATCGCTTTTGTGCGCTGTGAATTTTTCATTTTGGACCGTTTATTGGCTTTGTTTTTCTTCTTCTTCTTCTTCTTAGGAAAAAAAAAAGAAAAACATTTTTCACTTCTTTAATAAAAGCCCGTTTGATTTACTCTGTTTTCTTACTTTTGTATGTACCAGTAAATAAATTTAAAATATTCACTTCGTACTACAAAGCATTAAACTTTCATCACAAACGTATTAAATGTATGTACATACATACGTACATACATACATAAATTCATTGTCTAAAATATACGCTTATTAATAATTTCCACAATGTAATTTTTCAATTTAAAACCGAAAACACGCATATAATGCAATCTATATTTTATAAGCTTAAAATTATAGTATTAATTATCATACGTAGATTTCTATGAATTTCCCTATGTACATACATAGGTACATACGTATGTATGTACATATAATACTTATGCGTAAATATTTCGCACACATTTCCGTATCAAAAAAATAATAGTCAATTGCTTATTCTTTCTTAATTTATTATAATTGATTATACAAAATTAAATTATACAAAGAGCAATTAATTTATTTGTTCAATTATATTTAAATTTTTGACACCTACATACATACATACATACATAGTACGTTTTTCGTTGACTACGATTTCCCATACACTTACTTTTGACGTAATGGATACACAGTACTATAAAACGGACATAACATTTAATGGCAACTGTTAAAGTCAACTTTTCCATCCTTTTATTTTATTTATTGTTGGGAGGAAAGTTAATCAACAGGTCTAAGAACACAAGGATCCAGACCCAATAACAGGTTAACGTAGGAATATTGAATGGAAATATGCCAATTTTTGATGGAACCATCTCACAACTAAGTTAGATAAATTGGCATATTCTGCCATCTGATCTGGATTTAGTAATGTTCAGATCTTGCCAATGATGGTAATATGTAAAGGTCGAAAAAATCATTCGACCTGCGGGAGGTCCACCCTTGGACCTTCGTTCAAGAGACAAACGCTCCAATCACTGAGCTTTCGCCTGGCTATTTTCTAAAACGAACACGCTTCACAAATAATCCACTAGAGATATCGGAGAAAACTTGAAGACGTTCCCTTCTCGATACGCTCCTTCAAACAAGACAAACTCCAAAATCGCAATAATTATCTCCGCAGTGGCTCAACGGCGGAGACTTGGAGAGCTTTTCCTCTCGATTGGTTGCACATGGCGTCGGTCACTGGACCGTTAAAACGAATTTTCGCGTTTAGTATGCGCTCGCACATAAATAAAACAACAGCCAAAGACACACACAGTAGTATTATACACATGCCCGCACTATAAAAGAAGTAAAAGGGGATATGTCGACGGCGTTTCTAGCAGATAAAACATCCCCGGGCCAATTGAAGAATAAAACGTTTCGTACGTGAGCGGCCGCATAAAGACCGCGAACCGGTCGAATTCTGCTAACGCCGCACGCGCCTAATGTAAAACCTTATTTTTTCCTTCTCCTCTGCTCCTTTTGTTCTTCCACTACGAGCTAAGAGCGCTGTGCGGAATAGAACGGAAAATAGGGGGTCGGTTCGAGGGGGATGTTTCTGCGAATTTCCATTTGTTAGGCGATGGGCGTCTTAATGCCGACCCTGTTATACGCAGAGGCAATCGAATTACGTGAACGGTGTGGTGGTGAATCGAATAAAATCATCACCGTGAAAAATTCCGTATGTCTGTGTGTAAATTTATGCATTTCGATGGAACTGCAGCGATTTGCAACGTTTGAATAATGCAGCGAGCCTCGGTTGCTTCATTTAAATACAACGCGGTCTCGGAGCTTTTAATTTAACTTTTAACTCTAAAGATATTCCGGATGCGAAAGGTCGCTCGTAAATAAAATATTTTCACTGTTATCCTACGAAAATGCGTAGTCGTATATAATAAACAAATATAGAATTAGAAAAATATACTGTTTGTATTTGCGAAAGTGAATATGGGAAATTCGATGTCTGAACAAATATGCTGCTCTAGACGTTTCGGCTAAATATCGCACAGTCAGCATCGCTTTCAACTATATAGAAAATATCGAGCAGTACAAATAAATTTATATAAAACTGACTGTAAGTGTTCGTTATCTGTTATTAGCTGGATCATCGAAATTATACTTTGTATGGAAGCCAGCCGAAAGAAAAAGTAATATAATCGCACGCGAGTAATCTATGTACATATAAGACTCGCAGGGTCGTAAAGTTTGATTTTGATTAGTCAATCTAAATTATAATTTGAAGTGATTAGTAGCCGTGTGAACTTTATATTAATTTTGGTTCAATGTGTATGTACATAAGTTGTATTATGTACATATACGTGAATCTAGTTAGGAAAAAAAATAGCGGTTTTAATACATACGAAATGAGCTTGAACGTACGAGGTAAGACGCGTTAAGCATCGAGTTTAAAATTCGCACGAACTTCGAAGCAATTAAACTTTTCGCAGTGAGCGACGCTTTACGTACGAGTGAAAGTTTCCGTTGCGGATTCATACGTCGGCGCGCACTTTACACCGAAAGCTCGTTACCCGTGTTAATTTCGAATCGAACACGGATTTTTTATTTTATTACACACTACATCGTATATTCCCCTTTGAATGATTGAAATTTCACGAAACGTATCATCTTTGCGTAAGAATGAAATTTTCCGCGTTGGTAGTTTTCACCATACATATGTATATACATACATATGTGTGTATATAGAGGAAGGGAGAGTTAGATAGCGTGACTCGCGACTCTTTGCGATCCCATTCGTCTGTCCTGTCCGTCTGTGTAGAGGTGTAGGGGTATATGTGTGTGTGTGTGTGTAAAGTGAACGGCATTATCGCGTAAAAAGGTTGTGAAGGGTGATTCTATCGCGAATTCTTGCGCATATTTTTCGCAAAATCGTCGAAAAAGCGCGCGTGAATGTGTTCATCAAATTTTTACGACTTCGTATAAAGGAAACTCGAGATTTCGCTCACTAAAAATTAACGTTTACGCTGCGATGCGATGAAAAATTTAGTAGACACGCATAAAATTCTTTTTATCATCGACAATTTAATCGTGAAAGCGTTTCAATTTTAAATAAAAATAAAAACAATGCATAAAATAATCAAACAGCACTTACTTAAACGCATCAATGTAATGAATCATATAAAATTTTTGAAACAAAAAAAATTTAAAACTCAATTTAAACGAATTCCTACACCGTTTTTACGTTTGATTTAATGGACAATTTCCAATATGAAAAATGTGTATATTGCTTTATAGTATTGTATTATTATTATTATTTTATTGTATAGTCATTCTTATATTTAGGCTTACCATACGTCAAGGTTTGACCGGGATTGTCCCGGTTTCAAGGCGAGTCCCGACATCCCGGCTGGTTTGTCATTTTGTCCTGGTTTGCCATTTTGTAAGCGTCTATCGTTACATTCTTTGGAAAATTGTCAAATGGCGTCACGGGACATAAATAACTATTGCGATACTAATCACTCATGTTTATGCTTTTGGCGGAGATGGTAGGCTGCTAACGATAATTAATTGTTTATCAGATCAACATTTGTTAACATTAATTGTTTATCATAACAGTCAACAGAGGTTATCGAGAGTTTTTTTTTTTTACTGAATGTTGTAAAATTTATAAACGATATTTCGGAAAAAAAAATCTCGCATCCGGCGCATTTTTCAAAAGTTTTATACAAAATCTAGTGATTTTTTTATGAAATTCGAAATAATTTAGATGCAAAAAAATCTTTCACCTACGGTGCAATTTTGCTTACCAATTTCGAATAAAAAAATTCCCAGAGTAAAATCCTGTGTCCCGGTTTGAGAGAAAAATAACATAGTAGTGAATTAAGGTAACCTGTTAGGTCACCGCTATATGTTTTAAATAATAAATATATAAATGTCATTTAAATGAAACTTTTTAGTATAAAGTGATATTAATATAGGTATATGTATGTATATGTACAGTTAGTGCTATAAACAAAGATTCCGGGCTTAGTCGTGTTTCTAGGCCTAATTAAAGTTTACTTTTCCGGGTGTCTCAGTCTGCGGGTTTTCTTCGTCGCAGGAAAAGCGGACCGAGCAATTTTCTAAGCCGACGCTCGCTTTTTTAATGGATTTCCAGAGGTGTGGCCGAGTTTTCCGGCAACAATAAACGGGGAGTGTTTCATGTAAATTGCCGCGCAAAGTAATAGCTTCGTTAATACAACACAAACCCGTTTCCAGCGCGCCCCCTAATTAAGATTAACGACTTTTGAAAGGTAACGGCGACTGGACCGCACCAGCCGCACAAAAAAAAGGTACGCGACCGCTGGCTGCGCAAAAAGCGCGATCAAACGTTGCTCGATGTTCGCGAATTAAGAAAAAAAGAAAGTGCGACGAAGCGAAATAAAGAAAGGCGGTCGGAAAATATCCGCGAAAATTGTAAATGAAAAATAAATTGAAAAATGTACGGCGTTTCAAATTAACTGTGACTTATTAAAGAAGCGTTTGCAGATTAAAAAACTTTTTTTTTTTTTTGGATGGCTATACAGGGAATTATACAAAATGTTTAATATCTCGCATTTTTTTCATCAAACTTATAATATAATATTAAATATCAAGGTTTGTGGCTCGTCAAAAATTTGTGGTTTATTACGAACGGGATAATTTTATTAGCCTTTTAATGTTGATGCTCAAAAACATTCCACGTATTCCAAATAGAATAAATTAATTTTCATAATTTGATTAGCTTATTCGCATACTATACATACATATACAATATAACAATCTAATTAAAACCAATTAGGTATGTATATCTACACAACGAAAACCATTCTATTATTAGTCACTAAACAGTGTGATGAAAAAATTTAATCAGTTTTCAAACGGCGTTAAAAATAATATGATTAAATTATAATGTTTATCAAACTATACACATTTTTTATGAAAAATTAATTTTTAGTCGTAAAACTTAGGTCGTGAAGCCCTAATATTAAAAATATTATTTTTTTTAACTTTAATGAGCACGTATGAATTAAATTTATCGCTGAACCGATTGATTCAACGTGTGATATGAAAATCACAATACTTTGTTTATCCGATTAGGATAAAGTAAAAACAAGTGGTTACACATTTTGACGTGAATACGTCTATACGCGGACCAGTATGGGGTACCAATAAGGAAACGGCGGTGTTACGTTTGGATGGGCATACATTACAACACTATAACTTCGTTACTTATAACACGATTGACATGAATCTTATTTTATTCGCTTATTTATACGTCTACAATAAATTTCCAACGTTAAGTTAAGTTAAGTTTGCTACACAAAAAAAATCTCTTCAAGATCTGTCGATTTAAGCCATAAAAAGTGAACTGTGTAAATTATTTGTTGGTGAAAAAAATTTTTTTTTTAATTTTTCTATGTCGGCCCATACTCGCCAAAAATCCAGAAGGAAATACAAAAATACGCATATCGTCAGAGAAAGGGTTTAATCATCTATCGATCAGTACCAACATGTTTGTGACAGAACGAGTGAGACGGTATCGGGAACATCAGAAAGTCTACACAGCGCGCAGGGAAAACAACGGCGCGAGCACTTCGACGGCCACTGCTTACCACAAGCCAATGATAAATAAAATTGTAATCGATTACCAGTTAAGACTTTGTTCGTTATGCTAAATATATTAATGTATCCATTTCGATGCTTCCATTTCATTCTCATATTCCAAATAAAATATTAGCCGCTGACGCAGTCGCATTCACGGAAAACCTACGGCCGTGTTCGATACAGCCACACCCCGAATTTTTTTTCCAACCAATTTCAAGGTCATTTTAGTGAGGCGCAACTCATTTATAAACAAAACAAATTGAAAAGAGATATCTGATCGGCGTTTAAAATGAACAAAGATATCGAAAAAATCAAATAAAGCCACGACATCGCCGTTTCCGAAACGGTACATGCGCGTAATACGGCCGGCTCAGTTGAACATGGTCATAATGGAAAATATGTGGGAAATTGGAAAAGCGAGTGGGGTACGAAAGCAGGGATTTTCGGGGAGGGGAGGAAGAGGGCGAAATGCTTCAGGGGAGGTTTGCGGGGTTTGTATTTCGCGATGGGGGCGCGGCCCTAAGTGAAACGACCCCTGAGTCAATATTTATGGAATCACTACCCAAATATGATTCACCAGTCGACCCCCACGGCAAGGGTTAATTAAGCGATACCAGGACCAAGCCTGACAGAGAGAAAGCTCTCTCTAGCTTTATGCTGTTTCGAATATCATTCGTTAATTATAACTTTACTACATACACACACACACTATTCATTTCACGGCAGCGCATTTTCGACATTCGCAAAGTTCACTAGCTGTAAAAGGAAACGAAATATTGTCGGGGCGAAAAGGTTAAAACGCAAAAGCTTTGTGTGTATGCGCGCACGCTCCAAAGCTCCGTATCGCGTAATAATACCAAAAGTAACGATACAAAGCTTCGCGGACGCGTAATGCATTGACGTATTAAAATTTAGTTATTGTTCCTTTTTGTGCGGTAATACGATGTTTTATTTTGTTTTTATTAAAATAAGCGTATGCTATGTAAAAAGAGTGTCTCGGATGTATTGTATGGAACAATTAGTAACTATAAAGGAATACATGGGTATGGGAATTTTTTATATCTTTGGAATTGAAATATTTTCATAGAAAGAAAAATAATATTAAATTAAATTTCATTTGTTACATTATATGTACATACATAGATATGTCTGTACATTAAAACATTTTAAAAATTATTCTAATTTTTGTATGGCAACTTGACATAATATGTACGATGTACATACATATGTACATATGTATGTATGTATTATACCAATATATTGTATAGATAATATCGATGGGTGAGTGCACAGTTTTGTGTTAAAATATAATATAATATATATAGGCAATAATTGTATTAATTGTATGTATACAATACTTTTTAAACATGGAGGTTTGATGCAGATGGACGTTTTGTGTTTGATAACTCAATTTTGGTAAAAATGGACATACAATATCTGTGCACTAACCCATCGATATATCAATTTAAATGTAAAGAAGAAGAAATAAAACGAAGAATGACACTAGAATGGAGTGCTTTTGAAAGTATGAACATCGTTTTTAAATTCAATATTCTGGTATGCTTAAAGGAAGGCATATGACCAAATGCATACTGCCAGTTACGACGTATGGATGTAAAACGTGGATACTGAATTCAAGAATGTTACGTTATCCAGTGCACACAGAGAAGCATGGAAAGATGTATGCTTCGTATAACAAGAAGAGATTGTAAGAGGAATACATGGGTAAGAAGCATGACCAAAGTGGCAGATATAACGTGTGAAAAAGTTGAAGTGGGTGGGGGAAATGGGCTGGAATGGTATCCGAGAAGATGTGAAAGAAAGCAAGGTAGACTGAGTGGAAGATGGGCTGTTGAATTGAGAAGAAAGTTTGTAGTCAAGTGGATGCCGATTGCACAAGACAGACAGGAATGGATGAGGATTGGAGAGGCCTGCATCCGGCGGTGGATGGTGCACGGCTGAAAATGATAATGATGTGAGTAGTCAACATTTCTGACATAGTTTAATAAATTAATTTTACTCTCGTGTTGTTAATATACAAAAAGCTATTTAAATTGTGTATTGGTTCGTGGAATTTTCGTGTTCATACACCGCAAATTAAATCGACGAATTTCACCTGAACGCGTGCGCGAGTGTAAAATCTCGCATACAATACTCATGAATACACACAGCGGCATTTTCAATCGAAATCTTATTAACATTTTACTTTGCGCGGGGGGCCGTCTTTTGTTTAATTATTTTGTCAATTTTGTCGAGTTCTCATAATTGATTGAACACTCAATTCCCAGAACAAAACGGAGCTTCGAATCGCGGCTGTGGGGTATTTACGGAGAAATGCAATTATTTGCGGCCTCGATAATATTCACACAGAATTCGAACGGTGCCATTTCTTTTGTTCGCTGCTTACAGTCTAACTTCATTGGCAAGTGACGTTTGTTAATTACTTGTGAATTGAAAATGTACGTGTGAATGTTTAACGTATAATTTGACCGTAATTGTGAAGGATCGATTTGGGAATTTTAGTTTATTTATGCTTGCCCGATCGGTGTTTGGGATATTTGATAAATATGAAGAGCAAGTATCGAGTGCCCTAAAGCTTTAAAAGGAAAGCCTCCCTACCTCGATAAAAAATTGAGAAGCGTAGTTTGTTCGGCATTAGCGTACCTGAAATAGTGTGGAGGGCAGGCTGAAAAGGATCCCGTTCGTAAATATTAAATTTTGTTTAGAGGGAGTGTCGGAGCTTAGCCCGGGGGCTTTAAGGGCATTAGCCCTTCCTAGGACCCAGGTGGACCCCTCCCATCGTTCTCAACTTCTACCGATACCGTCTCGATGTGTATTTAAAGGGCGCTCTCTCTCTATCCCTTTGATCGAGAGACCTCTGCGTGTGTGTTTCATTAAAAATTTAAAAACCTTATTCCCCCGCCGAAGCAAAGGGTCGTCTGAGTAGTTCAAGCCAGCCGTTATTCAATTTTAGCGGTGAGCTTTGATCCGTTTGCATCCACCATTTGATCACCTTGACGCCGTAGACTAATGGACAAACGCTGTTAAGGAGTTGACCAGCCCTATTAAGCTATCTATGTACGTATAGATATATCTTAATTGGACAAATGCGACTTACTGTCTTTGATGAGAAATCATGAGGTGCGGTAAGCTGATAACGTGATGACTTTCCTAATAGCGATCTTTTTAAATAGCGATCGTTTATACATATATTAATTGAATATTTGAACTATTTTAGTCTAATAACTAGTCAAATAATAAAAAAAAAGAATTTAATAATTAATATATTTTGAAATTGTAATAAGTTAATAGGTATATGTTATAAGATTGTATTTAAGTTTTATGTTATATTATACATACATATGTGGGTATAGTTCGAGAATTAGTAGCACTATCCTCTAGGTTAGTAGAGGGGGAAACCGGCTTACAAGGCCGCTTGGGAAATTTTTCGAAATATACATATAATATGTATATAAATTGTAATGTTGACGTTTGAAAAATTAAAAAAAAATGTTCCATTTAGGAATTTGGCTCAGCTGTCGCTAAAAATAAGTAGACGCACCAAGAATGAGTGATCACTTGAATTTTTTTTTAGATTTTGTTATTAGTTGTGTTTGAGTTGTTGTTCGCACACTGAAATTTTACCTCCTAGGTTGTGTGGAAATAAATTTTGAATGACGGCACATTTTTTAAAGTTAAATATTACGAAAAATTTCTTATGCGGCCCTGTTAGCCAGTTTCGCCCTCTATATACTAGTCTAGAGGATAGTGCTACTAATTTTCGAGCTCTAATTATGTATATGCACACTTTTACGCAATTTTCACAAAGCTATGTACATACATATTTGTAAATCTCGTATTTTGATTAACCTAATCAGGCGATAGATAGGTCAGCGGTTGCGTCAGTTTCTTGAGCAAAGGTGTAAGGTTCTATCCCCGTATGTCAAATGATTTTCTCGGCGGTTTTTTTGACCTCAATTATCATCATTGGGAAGACATTACTTAATCCAAATCAGCCGTCTCTTGGTAAAATTTGCCAATTTAACTAACTTATGTAGTTGTGAGATGGTTCCACCAAAAATTGACACCTCCTATCCATTACCTTCACGTTACCTAGTGGAATGGATTTTTGTGTTCTTATACCCGTCGGTTAACTTTCCCTCCAACAAAACAAAACGTATATATCTTAATATGATTGCATTTCGGTTAATGATGTTTTTTCTGGATTTTTCTTTAAAAATGATCAACTTTATTTTGCGTTGTTCCGAAAGGCCATTTAATATGAATCGTAAAATGCAAATTTCGTTGATTTTATTTTAATAATTCCGTATACGTACGTATACAATTCGATTTGGCTAAAAAGGATATATTTCACGTAAGGGAAGAGGAGGGGAGGTGGGGGGCGATATCCGGCGTAATAACTGCGCCTAGACCGTGTTTTGTGGAAGTGTTTCGGTACGGTTAACACTGTCATAAATTTACTTAAGTTCGTTTGGCCGAAATATCTTCGGGAGGGGCTAAATTGCTACCCCCCCCCATTCCCTCTTTGGAGGGTCGCTAGGTGAGAGAGGGCCATAACGAAAAGACGAATAACTCTCCATTCCGGTTTAAAAAGTTTCCCCGCGCTTCGACGGATAAACAAAGTCGACTAGGGAGCGCACAAAATCGATATAGCATATTTCGTGGGGGTTGGTTTTGTTAATTATCCGAGGTTTGGGGTGAAATTAAGGGGGGAGGGGGGGGAATTCACCCGCATAAGTGGATATTAAACGAAAAGTGTCATAGTATATTTATGAAGCTTTCCTCGCGTTCGCGGCGCACTCCTATATTATTCAGTTTAATTGGAACCGGCTAATCCAACCCCCTCTCTACATATAACCACCCTCTCTCCCCCTCCACACCAACATGGCACGAGGTGGATTAAATAATTATATTATGATTAGCGCTTAGCAATGAGCCAGACGCAAATTTACATATGGAAATTAAAAAGCGTATATGCGGTCGTGCGCGTGTTTGACGACGCGTCTCGCTTTACTCGCTAATTTATTCAAATTTATGGAACGACGAAATCATCCTAAAAAGATTCCAAAACTGTCATAATTTATAGTATAAAAAAATCGCAGTGTGTAGCCGCTACTCACTATAGAAGTAAAACTTCTTTGCAATTTAAAGCAAGCAAGAAGGAATACCGATGTGAATGTGAATGTGAAAGAATTATGTACACAAATGTGTACTCACTGTTCTCACTGTTACAGGTCGCGCAGTGAAATTTGAGGCGAGCCACACATACACACACATATGCATTTTGATAATGATTGGATTGAAGGAACATGCTGTATTTCACAAAACAAAAATAAACAAAACAATAGTGTCTCTGTTACACTCGTAACGTGTACGCGCACGTTTATTGTTGCATGTAGTGAAAATTCGTATTATTCACCTATTCACAGACACTACACACGCGCAATGTGTGTGTGTGTGGCTCGCTTCAACTCTCGCTGCGCGACCTGTACCTGACATCTAGCCGAGGAGTGAGGATACCTGCCAGCCGCTGGCCGTTACTGGTTTTCGTGTCGTACCACGCTTCGATGAAACATTTTTACTACACTGAGGGGTGGTGCGGGGCGCAGAGGGGATGGTCTAACTGTCGATGTCGGGGCGGATCTCTCTCTCTCTCGCACGAATGCGAAAGAGCAAAAGAGAGGGCAATAGCCTACCTCCAAACTGAAGGAGTGGGGATATGCGTTACAGCTTATCGCTCGCTCCGTTTGTATGGAACGTTGGATGAACCGTTTCTACTCTACCGAAGTGAAAGGAAGTCTTACTTCAAAATTTCACTAGTCGTTTAGCGGTTGCCGAATTTATTTTCGATTCGAAACGTTCGCGCGTTTGAATCGACATCTGGCGATGAATTAATTCACTCCTTACAATTACGTCTAGACGTACTAATGAAAGCTTGAAACGTTTCCGTCGAATCGACTTACTCTTTTTGCACCTTTGAATTTATTCAGAGTGGCGCGCGATGAATATTTTTACGCGATTAATTCCATTGTGAAACGATCGAACCGTGTGCGTAAATTGAATTCGTTAACGTATGCAAAAATGATTGCCATTATGCGCAACGGTCCACTGAACATGCGGACGAATTGAAATGTGCATAGTGTTTTCAAACAATCGTCGAACGAATCGTACAATTGATTAATTCGTTTGTTAAACTGTAGCAAACGCGCAAGAACTACGACTTGAACCTTCATATCAGATCATACCTAGCTATAAGCGTTCAATTAATTTACATTCGCTTTCAATTTAAGCGTTAATGCTTTTATCAGTGCTTACAGTTTGTATCTAGAACGCTCTATATGCATTCTGCGAACCCTCATCAATTTCACTGCGTAACCATCGTAAGTTAGTATTTATAGGTAGTGTGTATTTGATTTATAATTTGAGATAGTCCTTTGCAACATTTGCCAAACACAAAATTGGCCTTTCACTGTATAAGGTATAGGTGACTGTAAACGATCGACATTTTTCACCAATATTGCTCGTCAACCATCCAGCAACTATATCAGCATCGCATGCGAAATATGTGTAGCAGTAATGTGTGGCTCAATGATTGCCGGCAAGTAGTTGCTGTTTTATTATTGCCCAGATTCGCCGAAAGTCAACATCGTGTCGTGTCGTGTCCGCACCTCAGCGATAGAGACCTGCGTATGTGAGAGAGCAGGAAAGAAACATATAATGCCGCGTATTTTCGTATACCGAGCGATATCATCGGCAATATGTCAACAATACTCACCAACACACTGCCATACCAGCAATAGTGGAACAATAGTGTCGGGAAACAACAATATATTTCCGGCCCACATCACCATATTGCAATAATATTACCGGCAATGCTTGCCGGCAATACATTGCCGTGAATATGTTGATCGTTTACAGGCACCTTTAGAAAGAGCAAATGACTACATACCTTTATTTCAGGAAGTGAAAAATTAAATTGAATATATAGATTCACATGAAAGCATGTTGATTATACGCTGGGCTAAAATTATAAAAAAAAAAAAAAGAAATGATCAAAATCTCATTACCTCAGCGATAGAGACCCGCGTATGTGAGAGAGCAGGAAAGAAACATATATTGCCGGCAATAGGCAAGATATCATCGGCAATATGTTAACAATACTCGTCAATACACTGCCATACCAGCAATAGTGGAACAATAGTGTCGGGAAATACAACTATATTTCCGGCCCACATCACCATATTGCAATAATATAACCGGCAATGCTTGCCGGCAATACATTGCCGTGAATATGTTGATCGTTTACAGGCACCTTAAAGTCACGTATTGTTGTTGTTGTCATCAAACAACAACAAAAAAAAAGTAAAAAGTTATAATAGCGCGAAAGTTTGCTTGTGAGCTGAGGTTTCATTACAGTTTACTTCCGGTGCATGGATACTTGGTATGGGGGTAAATAAGATTGCATTCAAGTGTCGTCTTGAGTGTGCATTGTACGGGATGCACACGTCGAGTGCATCAACATTGCAACCGGTTAACGACTGACCCAGTTTCCTAGCGTGAGAAGTACCCGCGTATCTCTGGCCTAGATCCGAGTAATTATCCGAACGTGTCTTCGCTACACGGGGAATGACGAAACGCTTATTTTTTTTTTTCCACATATCTATGTACATATCTTCTCAGTCTTGTTTTCATCTGCTTTCGCTCGCCGCGAAGCTTTGTGTTCGGGGCCCTTTGAGCGGCGAGCTTTCCCCGCATACAGTGAAAGTTTTCAAGGCCTCGAAAGCTCATCGTTGCAGTGAAAAGCTGTGCGGTGTTTTTCCGGTTAATTGCCGTGAAATATTCTCGAAAGGCGAGCGTAGCTTACGCCGTGTTATCCTCTCTCCGGCGTACGCGAAAGGTGCGTTCGGTTAATCCGATTTGACGTTGAAACAGGATTTGGACGTCCGTTTCGCGTTCACTTCAAAGACTCGCAAAATTAAATTGATTAATTCCATTCGCACTCGTTCTCGTACTTTAGCTACGAGTTGATCCGTAGATTACTCGGGAAATGTACTGTTTTGGGGATTGGACCGTTCGCGTATCTTGGTGTAGAAAAGTGGCGCAGTTTAAGCGTAAATATGTATCGTTCATTATTCGGGAAACGCAATGAATGTATGTACATCTGGGTTGATAATAATAAATACATTGGGTTTGTGCGCAGTTGAATATTGACTGTGATATTTCATATATAAAAAGTAAGTACAAAAAAAATAAGATTCTTCTTCTTTTGTTAAATTTAATATGAAATTTTTGAATATCAAAGTAGAATTTACATATACTTATAATATTTGATTTGCTCATGCATTATTCCGCCGATATCGATTGGCACTTTTTGTCTTCATTGTTTGTCTAAAGAATTTTTATAGATATTTTCAATGTTTTATTTTCATGGATGTATGAAATATGTTTATATTTTAATTCCATATAGAGCTTTTGTACGGAAGGTCACAGTGAAAATCCAAATCCTCACCGACAGTTTTCCAACAAAGGGAGAAGAGCTGAGATGAAAATACAAAAAAAAAAACCCCCCCGAAAGATCTTCCTGTCGATAATCTTCAGGAAACAAAGCAGTGGAGTTAATCCCGGACCGCTCTCGTACAATTTCAATTTGCCAAGAAGGTTTGCATCGAAATTTTATTCTTTTATTATTATTTCCTTTGAGGTCTCCTTTATTGGAATTCTCTGTGTGCTGGAAGAATTTTTCCCGCGGGGGGTCGAATTGGGGCGCCGAATTAAATTTTAATTTCGATATATGAAAAAGAGGGGTGTTTCCGACAAGCTCGAGGAATTCTGATCCTAAGTTAATTTCCTACAAAGATTGCGCGAGATTGAACCAGGGAGAAATTTATGAAATTGTATTATAAGCAAACAAAATCGTTACAGAAACGTATTGAAAACTTTTTAAGCCTAACAAAGTTCATTTGTATCGTATAATAGGATATCTTTATTTTTATTCAAATGTCTCTTTCAGAAAAATTTCCTCAATTTTTATTTTTAAAAGCATATGCACTGATAACAACTTTAATTGACATTTTGATATTACATCTTACAATTTTTATAGGCAAAAAACGAGCTTTTAGCTTAATATAAAGCTTATATACGTCATCGTTTTAAGACGTCACCTCGTGGGAGCGTTACTCGGACTCGCCTGAAATTTTATATCCGCGATATTTCATAAGAAAGTGGCACTTGAGGTGCTGAAATAGCACGCGTGCGACGGAGATAGGGCGAGAGCTTTCCCCGTTAAAAGCATATGATAGAAAAGGCAAAATTATCCATTTTCTAGCTCATTTGTTTTCTTCCGGCTTCCGATGAAGTGATTCGTTCGCCATTAGACCGGCTACGGATAGCCGTCCCGACGGTAGACTTAACGATCGGAATATCGGTTTTTTATTTTTATGAGATATCTCCGAAGCTTCTGGAGACCGACTGAATCCTTGGGATGGAGCCAAATTGTTCGAAAATGTGAATTTTTCCCTCGAAACCTTAATAAAGATGGGACGAGTGAGAGACAAAGGCGCGGGCGGACGTATGTAAAATTTCCCACGTATGAAAATAACACATCAACAGCGATTATATTTGTCTGCATTCATACGCGAACACCTAAAATGGAGTAAAAACATTTGAATTGATTATTAATAGTAATACATATGTCCACGATGAACATAAGTTAATAAATAAACAAGTAAAAATCGTATGGTGTGATACCGTTATCTGTATTTTTCAGAAGATTCTGTGCTTTTCACGTGTTATTATGTTCCTTTTTTTCGTCCCATGAGATTATTAATAATGCATTTGCGCTAGAAATCGCAATCCCTAAAGCCCGAACCCGTAAATTCTCTTGCGTTCCTCTGAACAACGTGTTTAATAATTAATTTAATCCTAGCACACTTGTTCGCTCTCTCTTGAAATGCTGCATAGAATATATATATATATATATATATATATGTACATATATGTATATAGTATATATGTACCTATTTAGTTAATTGCCGCATTTAACTTATTTTTTTATGACTTGTTTTAAAAGCAATATTCCACACTGGAGATTTAGCCCAAGTTGAATATTCTAATTAATTTGCAACATGTTCGATTCGAGCGCAACTCACCCGTAACAATTTTGTATCGTAGGGGACGCTTGTTACACGAAGAAGAACACGCTGAAATATTCATCGGCTTTAATTCGAAAATATTCTCACGAGGGGGGTAGTATTTGCACTTTAGCGTTAGGAGTAAGAGCATTCTTGCGAACAAAGGAAAGTTTAAATATATGACTTTTCTTCTTGAGCGCTTTTCACAATCCTTTCTTATTAAAGTGTAAAAACCACAATGTGAGTTACATAGGTACGTAGATCTCGTTTAAGTTTACGCATCTTCCTTTAGAAAATCGTATGTGGCCAATCCATGACCGTATCCATATATTTGAGGAATATACATATGTAAAAAGTGCGAAGATTATTTTGAACTGATGTCAAAAAGAAGAATTTGCTTATTGAAGCCGGAGAATGTATGTACCTCGAAAATACGTAGCGAACAACTAATGCACCCACATATTATATGAAATTTCTGATTTAACCCCCAAAGTTACATTTTATGTATTTTTAAACTTATCTATCTTAGAAAAGAAAAAAATTTCATTTGGTTAAGTTCAGAAAAAAAAAAAAGAAAAATGTAAAATATATTATGATTTATTCGTGCATAATATATGTAGGTATGTATATGAAAACTTTAACAGTGCTCAATAATTCATGAAACTATATCGTAATTCGGCTTTTGTTGATTTAATTCGTGTAAATAGAGGAATGCTGCTTTTGCCACAATGGAAGAGTCCTCCAAAATTGTCTTCGATTTTTGAACAGGTCCTGGTGCACTTCTAACTTGTCGCCGATTTGAACGTGTTTCCATTCGTCTGCTGTTACCAAAGGTGGCCATGATGGTATAGTGCCTAATTTTGTTTCGCGAATTGGAGATGAAGGATCGCTGAAAAACAGGAAACATATTTCATGAATAAAATTAAGACAATTCTTTCAATTTGATTGAATTTTATTTACGATTTTCAACATACCCAGTCTTTGCAAAATTCGACCATATTGTAAGTACTGCATCCGATACATCCAGGTCTCGCCCTTTCAATTCCGGTAAAAATCCCACGTTGAATAAATAAATATATTCATCGAGGTGACAAGCTCCTGAAGTATTCAAATTATAATAAAATTATTTACCGATAAAAGAAATGGTGATTTAAAGTTTGACAAAAGCTTTACCGTAATTCCTAATAGTGTCACCGAATATTTCAGATAAGCTATGTTCTCCTTTGAAAGTGAAAAAATAAAAATATACTGGTCTTGAAGCTTTCGGTAACATCAATTCCAACGCCTCGTCTACACCAGCAGTGAAATAAGCATCAGAATATATCTGAAATTATAAACATGCTCAAAAGCCTGAATTCTAAATTATATAACAATAAGTAAATTGTTGAGACAAACTTACAGCAGTCAAATTCATGTATGTGTCTGGGCTTATAGTAATTCCATTGAAGTAAAATTCTTTGATAGCTTTAGTAATAACGTTAGTTTCACTCGAATGCTGATATCCGAACGTCAGTGGTGCCAAATCGTCGAATTTTTCAACGAATTCCTCCAATAATCCAGGTATACCAAAAATGGCTAAAAAAAATTTGGATTATTAAGTAACTACATAAGATTAAGTAATGTATCGTTTATTTAGTTTTTGGTGGTGACCAGATGATTTGACAGCTCCTTCGTTTCCATTAAAACCATTCATCACAGGCACTTGAGAGAAACGACCTTCTTTCAACAAAACCCTTGGATCTTCGGATAAAAATGAATCTTCGTTTGGAGGTTCCACGACAGGTCTGAATGGTACCATTGGATCAAAGTCCCAATCCTGGAAATTATGACTATGAAAACACAACTCGGGTCTGATACTCAAAATCATTTAACTACATATCTCACATAAAAGAATCTGTCGGCAGCTATAAGATCTTTGGCTTCCTTGGTACGGAGACACTCCACCATAATTTTGTTATCGTCTGTGGGACAATTCATGAATTTTCCCAGTTTTTTAGCTTGTTTTTGTGCTTGCCCAGGTGGGGAGTTAGCCCAATCGCTAAGTGCAGTTCCAGAATGTATTATCGTCCGGTGGAATAGTCCTGAAGCAGTTAAATTGTCACCAAGGAATAACTTTACCTAAACTGAAACGAGTTTTTTGCAACGATCTAACCTTGACTCATCGGTGACATCATATGATAATGAGCACTAACACCACCAAATATTGTCACTAAATTTGGATCGCCGCCGAAGTGTATTATATGCTTCTTAATCCACCTCAGAGCCATGTTTTGATCTTTGAACAGCCAATTTCCAGGAGCGGCTTCGTCGTTTGTTGAAAGCAATCCAAGTGCAGCTAAAAATTCAAATTTCATTATTAAAGAAATTAAACTACATATGTACATATGTATATGAATGAAATTTACCTATATGAATGAAATTTCATTATTAAAGAAATTAAACTATATGAATGAAATTTACCTATTCTGAAATTAGCACTGACATGAACAATATCACGATCTAACAAACGATTTGGCCCATAGAATGATTTTTTGCCAGAACCAGCCATCCATCCACCACCGTGAAATAATACCATAACTGGCAATAAAGAAGCATCTTTCACCTCCTGTTAATTTATTACATTAAGCTATCTGCACCTAATTTCAGGAGAAATAGTAGGCGTACTAAGCGTAACTGAATTTTATTATATTTGTTTTGATTTTATCACCAAAAGGCAAATCATTACGTATGGATAAATTAATACTAGCATAGAACTTGCGCTTACAGCTGGTCTGTAAACGTTTAAATAGAGGCAATCTTCAACACCGTAAACTTCATTGCTTCTTAAAAATGGATTGTTTTGAATGCAGAATGGAGAATCTTGGCTGGCATCTCTAACACCTTCCCAACCCTCAGCTTCGATGGGTGCCTGATAAGAATTTTATATTAGAATTACACTGAAGTACGAAACTAATAAAATGAAAACTCAAATTTTGAGTACCTTAAAACGCAATGGTCCTATTGGCGGTTGAGCAAAAGGCACGTTCATGAAAGCTGCATACTTTCTTCCGGCGGTAGAATCAAAGTAGACTCCTTTGAGGTAGCCTTGGGACGTTTTTACTTCAGGTGCATCTCCAATACAACAATGGATAATTTCGCAAAAGCAATAAACGAAAACTATCGCCTTGATCATGGCTAACCGACTGGTGTAACGAGTTGTTCGTATCTGATGAGTTCACTGTTTTGAGCAGGTTTAAGATATACCAATCGTCAGGGCTATCGTCGTAATCGTTTTACTTGATACATGTAATCATTGTAAATTAAATTAAAATCAATAGATGGACAAAAGGGAAATTACGGTTTGATTATAGTGTTAGCTAAAGTGCGACATGCATAGTTTATTCCATGTATGTACATACATTGTACATATGAAAATTCATCGAGTATCAATCTATCGTAATGTGATAACGAAGAAACTGATTAAAAAACTATCGAACAATTATTAAAAATCAAACGTGAGTATTGAAATGTTATATCATGGCCACATGTTCAAAAATCACTTTTCTAATCAGCAATGTACATTATAAAATACTTGCCGGTTTGCCCGTCGTATAACGGATTTAACCCCACCCCTCCCACTCTCACCCGTGTGCGCTGGTTTGTACAATAACAGTACAGCGTTTGAAACTAGGTATGTATGTATAGTGTATAGGGTACCGGTGATTGAATGGGTGTATGGCCATGAAATCGCGTGTCGATTCAAACCAGCTATGACAGACAGCGGCGTGTTACCGACACACAGCTAAAGCAAAATTGTTTATTATGTTAGCAATGCCAGCGTGAGCGCAACGACCCAAGCAGGCAGCCGGACGCATCCGCTTATACATATTTATAGTAATTGTCACCGGATTTAATGGCGTGAATCATTTAAAAATTTGTAAAAACTAACAAGCTTCATACTCGTTATCTCTCCCGAGCACAACAGTTCATTTACATACACGTGTATTTAAATAGTGTACGGTTCGTATGTGGTATTTTTAGCTAAATTTTATAGTGTTTCGTTGAAAAATTGTTGAGAAACTATGATGGATATTTGTAATAATGATATCCACTTTATGTTGACATGTACAACAAAACAATTATATCAACAGACAATACGCACAATATGCTTATGTGAATAAATTGATAGTGTGCCTTAATTCATACATATACATATAGCGAAGATATCAAATAAAAAAACTCATCAGAATCCGTTTGTATTGTATTAATCATGGGAAAAACAATAATTTATGTGATCAAATACTGCACAAATAAAGAATGCATATAAAATAGGCTTTTAATAGACGAGTATAATTATGGACATTATCCACGCAATACATACGTATTTACGTCAAATGCTTATTTAATTCTTCTATGTAATTTTCTTTTGATCTATGTAAAACGGCAGAATTTGTCTACGATAATGACCAGGTTGTTTTTTGGTTATGTCCAAAACTATTATTAAGTCTATCAAGCTGAAATTTCGTATCTATGTATAGTATTCATGTAAGATGTAAGAAATGATGAAGTGGGTGTTTTTTTAAATTTGTTTCTGCCTTTTCAATATTCTGTATCTACTATAGATATATAATGTTGTAAAAAAAACATCAATATCGGTCTACTGGAAGTGGGATTTTTTTCTCGTAGTATAATCGAAAATAATGTTGGTAAGAAACGGTTTAAAATTTCGCAAACTACTAGGATTGGTGGTTACATCCAGCCAACACACATTGTCAAAAAATCACGAAAAAGTGAAACCTGATACATATCAGTCAAAATCTCGAGATCGAATTTTCGCACAATCACAATACTTAATCGATACTACGCATATGAATAAAGTAACAATGTATATTCAACGTTGCACATGTATTATAAGTAGTACTTGTGTATTAAAAGTAATTACATTTCAAAATTCGTGTTGGGTTACTCGCGAAACTGCGAGACACTATCGAAACTTTTGTTCTTATGCGATATAAACTTGTGTGAAGCGAACACCTCTCCCCAGCTTTCGACTTTACCCTGTTTAGTTTTGCTAAAAGTTTACACACACTCACTTGTAACGAATTAAGTTCACTACGCCACTTCTATGACACGTATAAAATAACATAAACTACATTACAAATCAGGAACGGTCTTTTCAAAACAAACTCAACATTTATGTTGTGTTTGGTTTATATAGTTACGTCTTCTATTAAATAATTTAATAGAGGACATACATAGATGTGATGAGTCGTTCTGTATATTATGTTTTCGCTTATGATATGGCAATGAATATATCTCAAAGGGAAATCAACTGGGCTATGTGCACGTGGGCCCATGTTAAAAGTCACAACTGCTGTTAGTGACAGATCAATCAAATTACCCTTCGTATCCTGCGGCTTTGGGGATAGGTTTGTACCACCGCTTCCCAAATGTATATATCACATACACGTTTGACACATACCTATGTATGTACATTGAAAATACCACAAAAAATAATCGAAATTCGGTTTTGGTAAATTGGACCATGTTAAATTTTGCCCACAATATGCATCTACCTATGTATGTATGTATCTACAGTTACACGTCAAATATTTCGCGGAACCGTTATCGAAAAGTTAAGTCTCTCTGAAATTGAGCTCTCGCTTTTAACGAAAGAAAGGTTTACGTTGTTATTATCGTCGGCATTCGAGACTTAGCGCGAGGTTAAAATTACAAAGCAATATGAAAGTATCTTTTAAGAAAAACACCCACCCTCTCTGCTGTAGATATTATAATTTTTTTTTGTTTCAAATTATAAAATATAATAATTTTGCTCGAAACCACTTCACCGTTTTTGATGAGAATAAAATACGAGATTAATATAAACGAGTGGGCTTTTGATTAAAACCGTTCCTATGTACTGTAGGTATTCCAAAAATATTTGTATAATATGTTGTTGAGCAAGTTGAAATATTTAATTTAAGCTTTTCAATTATTACGTTCCCTTCTTTAGAGATTGTTTGCTTCTTGGAATATGTTTCAATTACAATATTCGAATAACGGCGCGCTGTAATTCAAATGTAAATTCCGCGCTATTATGTTTTTAAAATCACACTTCACTTAAGAGGCTTAGAATTATTCATCAATACCCTTAACACCCTTTGAATATTTTTAATTGGCTCTTAATGGAATTGAAAATTTTATATTACTAATAATAAGTAGAATGAATGGTCCCTTATTAAAAATTCATAATAAACATCAGACATTGCGTGTTTATGCGATTTTTATGAGGAAATCTCGAAAGCGGTCGTAATATTGTTTGAGAGGTCTTAGCGGAGTAAGTTTTGGGTCGTGCTGTATTTTTCGAAATGGGCAGTTATAACGTCGTTCCGTTATGGTATATCTTTGACAACGGTTCTGGTAATAAATGAAGTTTCCTGCCCTCCCCCTTTTCCACCCACAATTCCCCACCTCCCATCCGAGTGGAACAAATACGAGCGAAATTAGGCCAGAGTGCAAATATACTGCATTGGAGTTTGTCGGTCGGTATACGGGCAAGTGGAGCGAGTATGAAATACGTCCCTAATAGCAATTTATTGGAAGGGTCGCAAGAAAAACATCCCCCCTCTGACCGGAAGCGGATAATTTTATTAGGGTTATTGTAATTGAGAAAAATACCATTGTGTTTCGGTTCGCTCTAGGCGTGGAGCGTTAACTCCTCCCGTCCATTTACCAGGTTTTACGTTGAATTATTTTATAGGCTACGGTTTTCGACGCTAGCACACGTTTGGGAACCTTTAAAATGTATAAAATTTTGTCGAGCCGACGCGTATGAGCACGCTAAAATGTAATTTTGGCTCAGGCTGTACAAATTTATATCGTCGTTATACGGTAGGCCAAATCGGTTGTTGCACAATCATCAACCAGCTTTGTACGCACAACTTTCAGATATAATTTGTACTAAACAGTAATATAGATAAAGCTATTTCATACTGTGATAATGTTACTTCAAGATTTTGACAGTATTTCTTCGTTTTAAATGAATTTTTGAATGATGCGTTTCTCACTTGAGGTGATGATGAAGATCAACCAGAGTGAATTTAAGAGGGTAAGTTCTTATGCGGAAAATATTGGTAGTACATATGTACATAGATTTTAAAATGATACATCCAGTTTATATTAATATTCGTCTATCGAAGAATAGTACAAAATCGTACTATGACAAATGAGTTAGTTAAATCGGATTCTAATAAGTGGTATAAAAGTTATATGAGTACATATTTAAAAATAAGTCTGAAAAGAGAGAATAAGCTTTGCACTCATACATATATGTATGTATAAACTTTTGATGTCTGGAACACGGGGTTATATATCGGACAAATCTTTTGGCACTATTACGTCAATATGTCATGAAACACAAAACGTTGCGAAATATTTCGTTTGTCATCAGCGTTTTTAATGACATTCATCGTGATTATGCATGTAAAAAGATTTTATAGTATATTTATATGATTTATTGTTACTTTTGTAATTCCTTGTATTTAAATGTATGTATGTATTTATTAAATTATATCGTCAAAAGCTTGTGGATACATTACAGTATCTACATATTATATGTGCCGCTACATATTATATGAATGTGGTTTGAGTCCATTTTTTTATCGTGACTGTGAATTGTTTTAAAATTAATACATCATGTCTGTTTGTAACCGAAACTACAATCAACTACTCAAAATTGGACAACTAAAATAACGGCTCATATACATATGGATTTTGTTTGACCTATTTTATTGAAACTTCACGCTTACCATTTATTTTGGATAATTTTCTGGCAATTAGAAATGATAAATTTACTTTAATATTAACATTTGTTTTTAAATACAACATTCAGCTATGCTTAAAAAAGAAGGCATACGACCAATGCCAGTACTGCCAGTTATGACGAATGTATGTGAAACGTGGATGCTAAATTCAAGAATGTTACGCAAGATCCAGTGCACACAGAGAAGCACGAGAGTATAACGAGAAGAGATCGTAAGAGGAATACCCGGGTAAGAAGCATGACCAATGAAATAATGGAATGGTATCCGAAAGCAAGGTAAACCGAATGGACGATGGTTTGATGAATTGAGAAGAATATGTATAGTCAACTGGATGCAGATTGCTCAAGGCAGACAGGAATGGAAGAGGATTGGAGAGGCCTCCATCCAGCAGTGGATGATTAATATTAACATAATTTTTAACGTATATTTTAAACCAACACACATATAATTATATGTATGTTGTGAAACAAGGATGAAGGAATGAATTTTTGTGTGAATGAGCTGTATTGTGGAACGAGAGTGTGGCAAACAGGCTACAAGATGATGAGAACGCTAGCGATGGTTGTCAGTTGTCGTTGACAACCCGGAGAAACATGTGCGCAGAGAGTGATAAACGTTCAAACACACCATTCTATTATTTTGCCACAAATCAGATCCCACATACATGAAAACATCCGATGATCTCCAATAGGCAAAACACTGTGAGTTATCGATATATTTTATATTCCTCGTATATCAACCAATTAGCCATAATAAATATAATTTATACAGAATCGACAGAGCGTCGGTACAGTTTTTGTACGATTATTTTTGTTAGTATAAAATAAGGTGATATTTTATTGGCAATAGCAGTCGATAAGGGGGTGGCATTGCGCGTTATTATGGCACGCGGGCCACGCCTGATCGACCGCTGAAAAAGCGGTTACGGCCTGATAAAAATGTCGAGCACTGGTCGAGGAAGGGATAGGAGAGGGGTATGGGGAAATACAAGAGGGGGGGGGGAGGGGTTGGTTTTTATGACGGGACCTCGAGCTTAACGATTTTCCGGGGGCCCGAATAAAGCCCCTCATCTGACGGCTAATCTTTTTACAATCGACGTTAGTGCGACCCCGGCTGACTTACTGCTTCGTAGGGCGCACTCCCTCCCGTAGGGACCGATACTGCAATGGGGTTTCGCGTGCCAAAAAACTACCCGAAACCTCGCTCTAGTGTTTCGATTTTCCGCTATCATCTCGAATAACACTTTAGTGCGGGATTTTGGCTGGTATATGTGCGTCTATATATTCGCCTTCGAAGTTTCAATCCTTTGAGTTTATGTCGGGTATTTTATGAAAATCATATCCGATCCGTTCCGTTATCCGAATGGTTGTGAAACTTTTTCCATTTTTTGTTTCTCATTCAATATATTATTATCATCATCATCATTTCACCGTTGGATGAAGGCCTCTACAATCCTCTTCCATTCCTGCCTGTCTTGATCAATCTGCATCCAGTTGACTCCACACATTCTTCTCAATTCATCAGCCCATTGTCTACTCGGTCTACCTTGCTTTCTTTCACATCCTCTCGGATACCATTCCGGTATTTCTCGCGTCCATCTGCCATCCATTCTTCTCGATGTGTGTCCACGCCAACTTTTTCACACGTTAGGCTATATCTGCTGCTTCGTTTCTGGTTCGAAAGTTTGGATCAATCCCTGGGCTTGTAAAGGTAGGAGAGTTAGTTGTAAGAACATTTCGATATTTCCCGAGAGGAAACATTTCTGAAAAACGTACAAATCTGCCACCTCGGTCATGCTTCCTACCCACGTATTCCACTTACGATCTCTTCTCGTTATACCGAGCATACATCTTTTCATGCTTCTCTGTGTGCACTGGATCTTGCGTAACATTCTTGAATGTAGCATCCACGTTTCACATCCATACGTCATAACTGGCAGTACACATTGGTCGTATGCTTTAAGCATAGCTGAATGTTGTATTTAAAAACAATGTTCATTCCTCCAAAAGCCTTTCATTCATCGTTTTATTTCTTATTCTTTAGAACCAGTCATATTCACCAATTTTCCTATGTATAAATAAGTATCAACTATCTCTACAATATGTTTATCTACAGTTACTACGTTTTGCGTTCAAAATTCGTTAAACATAATTTTAGTTTTATTAAAATTTATTTTTAAGCCTACTTTCATACTTTCTTTGCTTAATTGTGTTAATCTACATATTTCCATATTATAATGGACATATAAACGTAAGATTTGAATGGTTCTGAAAACACAAAAGTGTCAATTACTTGTTATTAAGTAGGTAATCTGAATGAAGAATTACTTTTAATTTCCAATATTTCTACGAAATGTAATGAATACATCAATATACCTAAATGGTTTTTAGGGATGTGTATGACCACTAAATTCTATCCAGATGTTTTCTCAAAATCTCACAACTACGTATGTATGTATATATGTATGTGCATAGTGAGTTATTCTATCTCTTTGCTTTTTTTTAATTTGATTTCGGCTGCGAGCCGGTAATTGAAATTTTAGAAAAACACCACTGGCTAGTTTTCTTATATTGTTATAGAAAAAAATTGTGTAGTTCAAATTCAGGTCATTAAATATTTAAATATTTTATACAGAACCAATCACAGCTCTTGGTATATACATACATACAATGGATCAGTATATGTAGTATGAATTAATAGATTCTATTTGTTTAATCTACTTTTGTATTCAGAAGATAAACTTTTGAAAGAAACCTAACTTGCATTCTCAATTATGTAAATCATTTGGGAGAGATTGTTCAAACTCACTCAATTTAATTTCGTTTGACTGTTTTCTCTCAATAGGATTTTGCGAGAGTCTTGAATCATTCTGTATAACTTTATAGTTATATAACCGCACATGTGCATTAGATTAACGAGTGTATGTTTATGTCTGGCGCATTTAAGTATGGGTATTATAAACAAAGGTATACGCGAACGTATCAAATTACACGTTTCATGGCCAATTTCAAGTTTTATTGTTGGGTTTTAGTGTGTGTATGTGTGTTGGTCCTGTGAAGTTCGCTTTTGCAGACAAAAAGGCTGTAAATTAGATATTTTTATTCATTCCGGTATCACTTGCCGAACCGATTCCGCGAACGCCGTTTCGTATTCGATTTTATATCCGGTAATAATTCCCCGAACGCTTTTTCCCCTGCAATATCGTGTTTTGTATGAATAGGTGTATTATCATGGCGTCGAGCGCATTTGGAACAATAGTTTTCCACGGTTCTATTATGTTTTTCG
This sequence comes from Parapsyche elsis, assembly GCA_022651745.1. NCBI lineage: Eukaryota > Metazoa > Arthropoda > Insecta > Trichoptera > Hydropsychidae > Parapsyche > Parapsyche elsis. The sequence goes on from JAGVSN010000010.1 coordinate 9,468,150, forward strand.
AGGCGCTAAAATTTCCCCCGCTAGTCGAAATGGCCTTTCGCTCGAATTTTCTCGAAGAAAGTTAACGAATTTCGGACGATAGTGTGCCAGAGCTATACAGTTTCCTTTAAGATAAGATTGCACCGGTCCAACATTATCGCCCTACTCCAGTCCTTCGAAGGGATGCTGCCTTTTATCTCGGAAAATGCGGACGCTTGTAGAGATCGACCCGTGTAAAGGATAAACGAGTAAGATGCTGTCATAAAACGTTGATTGAAATCCATTTGTTTCAATGCCTTTGATCAGTTCTTGCGAGGTAAACATTTCGTTGAAAATTATTTTAAACTTATTTGTCGAAAATAATGTCGCTTTAGTATATTTTTTAAGTTATTAAATAATCAGATTTTCATCCTTCTATATTATAAATTAAATGTAATAGCTACAAAAAAAGCTTAAATGTGGCTGGAGAGATGCAAGTAGAAGAGGTTGTGTAATATAAAAAAAATGCTTTAAAATTACATTGTATTACTTAATACATATCAATACTTTTCTATATTTATATCGAATATTGGTTGTTAGATGGTTTCTTAAAGTGTGTTCCGTGAATTCAAATACACATATGTATAATCAACTTGTTGTTTTTTTAACAAGAGAGTATGCAGTTTTAGTTTGAGTAACTATTTTTTTTAACTATGTATGTTAAAAAATAATATTGGTGCATTTGGTGCCAATCAAACTTTCGTCCCTTTTCAACACACGTAGTTAGAAGAAACAGATTTTCAAACCTTAACTAGATACTCTCTTGTTAAAAAACTATAATAGTATTATGATTGCTTGCTAGATTTTGACAATTTATTATAGATAGATATGTAACTTTTTTGGACAATCGAATCGATCAAAATTTTTCGCACTTTGGAATTAACGTAACTTACATACATACATTATTTATTTTATATAATATTAGCGAATTAGCTAATTTAACTTACATCTATTACATATTTATAACAACTATATAAATCTATGTAGTAGTACACATTATACACTGTACTTATACATATCTACATACTATCCCTCACAGAGGTGTCTTCTCATACTTTGCAAGAATGCATCTATGGTCTTAGAAGACCTGACGCACTCAGGGAGGGCATTATACATTAACACACCCCTGTGAAAAACACCACCAAATTAATTAACCAAATTAAACAATTATTTTTTTATCCATCAATAGAAAAATTAAATCACAAAATATAGATACACCCCATTTATATGTAGAATAACTTTTTAAATGTAGTTCTATGTAAATTAAAAAAAACGAATTAAATTGATGAGATTAAATACAACACATTGAAATGTCTGTTGCTGTTGACGCTATAAAAGTATAAATGTATTGAAAATTCATTAAAAGTGTGTGTCACTTAATTTTATTAAAGTTTATTGATACTTCGCTCACTGTTGAATTTATAATTATTGTTGACGAAGAAAAAGCCTTGTCGAGTGTCGAAACCGAGATCCCGCTTTTTGCCTTGTTGTTTGGGCAATTCTATTGTGCCAAGTTTGTGCCATTCGAATCACACAATTTCTTCACCGGGTATAAAATCAAAATCTCCACCGCCCCCCTTAGATTTCGTTGAAAAGCTCTTCGGTCGCGGTAGTAGAGGTCTGCCAAACGGCCCTCCTCTTTACTGCGGCCATTCCGAGTTTGTTCTGTTGCGTCCCACACAAACATTGAAATCCACCGGGTAAAAACAGAACGAGGGGGATGATGGGAAGGCACTGGGGTGGGTCGGTGGCAGGCGACACTTCAAGTGATAAAGTCGAATTTCGCCTTGGGACTATTTTCTGCGACTGCGAATTCACGCTGGGAGGGGTTGAGGTTATGTAATTGAAATATGAACGGAGGGGGAGGGAAAAGCTCTCCTAATGTCTATCAGGGAAAGCAATACGTTGGCCAAACAAGTCTCTCAACAAATTTCGCGTGTATTTCCGGGACAAATGGCTTCTAAGAACTCTGCAAAAGAAAGGTGTATAAACCTTTTTGTCCTGTTATACCTACATACATACATATGTATACAGTGTCAACAAAAATAACCCAACTTGTATCGAATTTGGAAGAAATAAAGTTTTGGGGAATAGCTCGAATCGTTATTGAAATATTATGAACACGTCTGTGCCATTTTGGTAAAAAAAAAAACCTAAAAATCAATAGTATTGTAAATTTTTACGTGAGCGCTACGACGACGGTCGTGTTTGTCGTTTGTATGAATTTTTAAAGCGCCTTTGATGCGCAAAAGCTTTTCCGGTGACTTGAAGCAATTTTCCCGTCCGGGAAAGGTGGTCGGGAAATCGCCCTTGGGCTAATGTTGCTGTGTTTGGCGGCTTTATGAGCTTTGGCTCCCCGTATCGCGCCAATATCTCGCCAAGTGGGTACCCGAGTCCCCCATTGAAGAGACTTGGCGCCGCGGGGCGCCTCGGCACACACTCGAAGCGGTTTCCTTTGCCAGTCAGCAATAACAACCCTTTGAAAAAATATGCAACTATACTCGCTTGGCTTTATCTCAGAGTGTCATCGAACGCCAAGAGGCAAATGCTTGTATTACACTTTAATACTAAAGGGTCATCAACGTACAAGATGCACCATTTTTGTTTATATGTATCTCTGTATGTATGTATGTACATATGTAGCTTGATGCATAAGTAGTGTCGTATTTTTGTAGGGCGAGCCTTTTTACTTTATCCTAATCGGATAAAGTACATATTGTGATCGTTTTTCGAAGATTTTGACTGATTTGGATCAAGTATCATCCCCTGATCACGTTTTCATGATTTCTGGAAAATGTCTGTATGTTTGTATGTCTGTGTACTTGTGTTTTCTCCGAAACTATCAAGTCTATCAAGCTGAAATTTCATATCTATTATTTTCACGTAAGGTGTAAGAGACATTGACAGAGAATTTGGTTAACACCAGTCAACCGGAAGTAGGGTTTTTTTCTTGTAGAAAATTCTAAAATTCTGTTACCACAGAATATTTCCGAAACTGCTCCGGCGATCTTGTCGAAATTTCATATCTATAGTTTTCACGTTAGCCGTAAAAGATACTGTGATTTTGGTCAACATTTGACGAGCGGAAGTGGCAGTTTACTCTTGAACGATTTTTTTTTTTTTTATTTTTTCGGTCTTTTAAATATGCAGTATCGTCACAATACTGTAATGTTGTAATCCTGAGAGAAATTGCTATTTACGAAAATATAAATCAATTAAATCAGTCAACCGAAAGTAGAGTATATTTATATTCCGGTTCCATATAAAATTTAAGAGTTGATAAGGTTTTGATCAAAGTCCGCCGACCGGAAGTGGTAGTTTTTCTTATTTGAATATATGCCGAAGATCGTATTTTACATACGCGTGCGCACTCAACACAGTGATGTCATGATATGTATGTATGTACATATTTTGGTTGGTGTGGTGGTGTGCATGCGTTTTATTTTCTTACGTACTAAAAAAATAATTATTAAGTTATGGGTCCGAATTTTTTCCCTTCTTCTCAAAACTAACCAAAAACATGTGTTTTTAAATGGTTTCATTATATAAAGGAGGGCTCTTTTCACATAGTCTTCAGTGTTTACCCTGCGTTTGTACAATATAGAGCCTCTGTGAATTTTCAAAATGGCTGACGATAGAGTGCATATTCGACATTGTTTACTATTCGAATTTAATAAAGGCCATAACGCAACACAAGCAACAAAAAACATCCGAGATGTATACGGGAGTTCGAACCAGTCAAAGGTGGTTTTCAAAATTCCGATCTGGGAATTTTTCTACAGCTGACGAAGAAAGACCTGTAATCGCGGACGAAGTCAAAATAAAGGCGCTAATCGAAGCTGATCTACGTCAAAATACGAGGGATATTGCAGTGAAGATAGATAGGTTAGAACCAATCAACCGTTGTTCGACATCTCCATCGCATTGGAATGGTTTCCAAGTGTGACGTGTGGGTACCACACGATTTATCGGCCGCTAATGCGACCACATATATGTAGCAATTTTGACCCGGCATAAATTAAAGGAGCTCTACTGGGATATTTTAAGCCATCCACCATATTCTTCTAATTTTGCTCCTTCGGATTTTCATAACTTCAGGTCTTTACAAAATTATTTAAATGAAAAAAAATTGAGGACAAATGATGAAATGAAAATAGCCCTTAATTCATTTTTTTCATCAAAACTGACAAAATTTAATCACGATGGAATTTATAAACTTATTGAAAGATGGGAGAAGGTTATAAGTACAGATGGAAAATATGTAATTGATTGAAAAAAATTAAATTGTTCAAGAACAAAAAAAATAATTTCGTTTTCTTACAAAAATACGACACTATGTACTTATGCATCAACTAAAATAATATAAGGATTCCTCAAGAATATACTTCGCATTTTGCTTTGTATTTCAAAAGAACATTCTGGGCTTGTAAAATGCATTCAAAATTATCCATAACGAATTCGTATAACTTGAGTGTATCCTGAATTTTGAATCGTTCACATACATATGTATGTATGTAAGACCGGGGAGCGGAAGTACGTTAAATTCCCGTCCAGCGTCCGTTCGCTAAATCGCGCGGCCGATTTCCGGTTTACGAGCGAACTTGCCGACTTCATAACAATTAATAATCGCTCGTGTATACATACATATATACGGATGAGACCGAAAGTTGTGTCGGCCAATCATAAAACGCGTTTACAACGCCGCTTTATTGCGGAAACTCGCACAAACACCCGCTAATATACGATTTTCGCCCAAATCCGCGCAAAATTTAACATATCCTTCGAACTAAGTGGATGTGTGTGTGTATGTGGAAAATTTGCGGTTGCCATTTAGGTGTGTATGCGGCAACAATAAAATCCCCGTGTTTTCGTTTTGTCTGCGTGAAATGAAGATATTCGCGAGGGAGGGGTCAAATCGACCCCCCCCCCCCCTCATTCCCCAGTTTGCCGTTAAATCTGTTTATCTGCGAGCCGCGTGAAAATGATATGAAATTTCCCCGAGGAGAATAAAATGCACGCATCGGTCGTTTAGAATTTTCACTTGGTGTGTGTTTGTTTTTTTTTTAATGTCGTTCCGTGCCGGATAAGTCTACACTTTTAGGCGTATTATTTGGCATTTTCGGCCTCCCGAGGACTTTCGAGTGAAACGTAAAATAAATATTATATGTAGATGCAAAGTTTTCATCCCCTTCGGTGCGCGTAGGGGCGGTTTCGGCTCATACATAAAACACGCTAATTTATGACGGGCGAGCTTTTTGTCTCATCTTACATGGGCGTGTGAAAAAGCTCCTCGCATTTGACGCACTTTCGGCTCGTTAGCGCCAGAGCGCTATGAAAAATGTCCAACTATTATTTATTGTAGTTTAATATTTAGCATAGCGAGTCGCTTTGAAGTTCAAGCATAGGAGGTTTGAAATTACACTGTGACCTCGACATGTACATTTATATATTATTAAAGACATTGCAACTAAATTTTAGATGAATGAATCTAGCAATGGAGTTTTTTTGGAAGAATGAACATTGTTTTAAATCCAACATTCCGCTATGCTTAAAAAATAAGGATGGATGTGAAACGTAGATGTTCTAAATTCAAGAATGTTACGCAAGATCCAGTGCACACAGAGAAGCGTGGAAAGATGTATGCTCGGTATAACGAGAAGAGATCGGAAGAGGAATACATGGGTAAGAAGCATGACCAGGGTGACAGATATAGCGGAACGTGTGAAAAAGTTGGAGTGGACACATAGCGAAAAGAATGGATGGTAGATGGACGCGAGAAATACTGGAATGGTATCCGAGAGGATGCAAAAGAAAACAAGGTAGACCGAGCAAATGAGGGGCTGATGAATTGAGAAGAATGTGTGGAAGTAAACTGGATGCAGATTGCTCAAGACAGGAAAATTCACTGTTGGATAAAGGCCTCTCCAATCTTCTTTCATTCCTATCTGTCTTGAGCAATCTCCATCCACTTGTCTCCACCCATTCTTCTCAATTCATCAGCCCATCTTCCACTCGGTCTACCTTGCTTTATTTCACATCCTCTCAAATACCATTCCAGTATTTCTCGCGTCCATCTGCCATCCATTCTTCTCGCTATGTGTCCACTCCAACTTTTTCGAACGTTCTGCCATATCTGCCACTTTGGTCCATACTACATACATACATACGATCTCTTCTTGTTATACCGAGCATACATCTTTTCATGCTTCTCTGTGTGCACTTGATCTTGCGTAGCATTCTTGAATTTGGCATCCAAGTTTCACATCCATACATCGTAACTGGCAGTTTTCATCATTATAAGGTGATATACAACTTTTTTGCAAATAACTTGGAGTGCAAATACAAGTGTTATTATTATTCATATTTAGAATGTTATTTTTATGGAAAAAAATCATGGTAGTGGTACGGGGGATTCAAGATTTTGAGTTTAGTGGTCCGTGAGGTCTGAAAGGTTGGCGACCGCTGGCTTTAGACGGTAAGTCACAGGCACTGAAAGGTTTGTTATACCAATAGTATACACACAACGAGACAATTTCATAATTATCTTTTGCCCCTTAAACGTCGACGGTGTTAACTCATTGGCAGGTTAAAGTGTGCGCGATTGACGTAAGGGGTGATCGAATGTCTAGATGCGTCGCACCAGTCGTCGTCAACGTCTCTGGAAGGCTTAGGGGTGTATTTCTGGGGTGCAGAGGGTTGTAAATAATTGTCTGGACGTGATTTACCGCTGGCGGGTCTGTGTAGGGAAATCGTCGCGATTTATCAGCGGCGGCGACAGCGGCCCGCCTAGTCTAAGCGTAACTTGCGTAACCCATCCCCTAGCTAAACCACCCCCTCTTTACGAAACACAACCCCATACAAACCCTTGGTATGTACGCGTGCGACAGTGCTTTCAAAATTACAGAATACGCCGAAATTTTCGACTAATCGCGCCGCGTGTCTAAAGTCCGCGGAGTCGTTTTTGGTGGATCATAAATTAGATGAATAAATTTACACTCGGCTATCGTACTTCAGTATGGGTATAAATAATATGCAAAGTGACGATATCAAACATGGATGCGGAAGTTTTGGATTTAGCCGCGGTTTTGGGCGCACCCCTTCCTTCTCCAGCGCCTGGGGAGCCATTCATCCCTCGCCCTTGCTAAGGGATGAACGGTTGGATACCAAATGGCCATCGCAATTCGCAGACGCGAACCTCCAACCCCCCTCGTTCCCCTGCTCCTGAAAAAAAAAATGTATATACACGAAAGGAGAAAGAGCGAATTCAATCATCGACAGACAGACACCTATCACCATTGGGAGCTGTTTTTCTTGTCGTCGCCCGCGTCTTCTTTATCTCGACGAAATATATTATTTATGTAAGTGTACGTCTGAATTTCTGATGAAAAATTTATATTCGATATATACATAACGATTCACAGTTCATGGTACATATCATATGTGTGTACCTATACTATAAGGGAAGTAAAGAAGATAAAATAAAAATAAAATTAGATAAACTCGCAGGCTTTTTATGATTAAATGTAAAGGCTATTTATGTAGTGTGGTTTGAATATTGTTGATGTATATGGTATCTACGTATGTATGTACATACGTGCTCTACATTGATTTTGCATGTGTGAATTTTAATATGCATAACATGCAAATTGTCGTATATGCAGCGCGATATTCTGTTGAAATATGGTCTTTGAGGTAACGCGGTTGAGCTAATAACAGCTCAGTTCGAAAATGAAGTTTTCACTAGATCGAGAAAATGCAGACTGGTTAGAATTCAATGGCATTCAACAGTCTTTATGACGATATTTCGTCATTTATCTACAAACATACAAATACATACACTTAGTCGAGAATATTCTCGGAGGACGAGAATATTCTGAGAATATTCTCCAAAGATTATTCTCCGAAAATATTCGAGAATTTTTTTTTTTCTTGGTTATAAAACATCTCATTTTAACATACGCACTATTAGCATGAACGTTTTCCGCGAAATTCTCACAGGAATACAATGCTTATTTACTCTGGAAGCAATAAATTATGTATACATATTTTTATTGCTTTGGTTGTGATATTCCAGTGAAATTGTTCCAACTTATGGATATAATCATTCATTTAAACTTAGCACAAAAGAAAACAGAAAACTCTAAAACAGAAAATTCTCGGTTTGGAGAATATTCTCCAAAAGATTATTCCCGAGAATTTTACAACACTACATACACTATGTATATTAGAGAAAATTTATTAAATTAATTTACATAATACATACTTACTTTGAAACATAATATGGTGGTTTAGTTCGACCTCTTTTGATTTCATTATCATTTTTAATTTTGTTACAGCTTTATACATTGTATGTATGTACAGTATACGGATAAGTGTTGGAATACCACATTTGGTTCGGACGTGAACCAATTTATTTTCTCCACGTCCATCAGCATTGTCGTAAAGAGTTATTTTTTTCTTCTTCTCCTACTGTATCAAGTGCTAGTGGTAGTAAGTTTCGCGCGGAGTGCTTCGATGGCTTCTGGACGTTTTGTCGCCGCCCTTACGCATTTAGGGAGAGGGTCATATTTTTATGGCAAGGTTTCGGGATTTATCTCACCGTGCACCATAAACCAAGGGTCATCCCATAAGGGTGAAACGTGACGTCACCAAATGGAGACGGACTTCGGTGGAGCTTTCTCGTCAAGGGTATGAACGCCCTTCAATATTCCATGGCGTGCTTTCACGCAGGGTTTAGTATGGTGGGAGGGGTTTCCTCCAAAGTCCAGTCTAGTTCAAAGGACGATTTTGCACAACACCCACCTATCTCATACCCTTCACCCCTTCGAGTCTCCATGATGTGAAATGTTTATGTAAAATTTGCATGTTTTTCTTTGCCTCTTGTACGGCAACATTTGCATGCAAAGGGAAAATATGGACGATCCAGAGCGAATTTGTTTCGCTCAAGGCCCACTCAAAAAGACTCTAGGTCGCTGAAAAATAATGAAAATCTTAAAATTAATATAAGTAGGCTGAATTTTTATAATAATGTCGTCTTATTGTCACACTCCTCATTAAGGTTAGCGAATACCAACAGTGTGTAACATTTAATGCAACGTTTGTTGCATTGAAACTTGTTATTATGATTAGGTAATGATGAGCAACAAAAAATCACGTTTTTGAGTTACCGGAGTGGAGACTCAAAAATTATTACTAATTCTAACCCACTGAATCCGAATATGATAATGAAATTTGTTCGTTAGCTCTCGTTTATGAGATATGAACGTTTAAAAAAAATTGACAATTTTTACATTTTTTGACCGTTGTGGTCTGTAACTCAAAATTTAGTACTTCGGTGTCCAAAGTGAGTATTGGAAACAATAGTCAGATTTTTTTCCTATTAATTGTGATATTTGAAAGTTTTAAAATACTTTTATACGTCAAAAATTTTTTTTTTCTTTCGGTTTTTTTCCCGGTATTATTGTCTTAGATTGGCTAGTGTTTTTTTTATTTTATTTTAATGCATTTATAAGAATTGGTTCTCTATGTTACTATTTTTTATTTTTGTCTAAACGCACAAATTTGAGCTGTAGATGATTTGAAGTTTCGTTTAGAGGTGGTTGTGGCGTCAGACGTTTGGAGGTCCGAATTGTTCATTTTTTTAAACGTTCATATAAAGCACTCCTTCCTAGTTTCAACGAAGAATGAAACTAGAATGGAGTGCTTTTGGAAGAATGATAGTTTTTAAATCCAACATTCCGCTATGCTTAAAAAAGAAGGCGTACGACCAATGCGTACTGCCAGTTATGACGTATGGATGTGAAACTTGGACGCTAAATTCAAGAATGCTACGAAAGATCCAGTGCACACAGAGAGGCATGGAAAGATGTTTGCTTGGCATAACAAGAAGAGATCGCAAAATAAATACATCGGTAAGAAGTATGACCAAAGTGGCAGAAATAGCAGTACGGGTGAAAAAGTTGAAGTGGCAATGGGCTGGACACATAGCGAGAAGAATGGATGGCAGATGGACGCGAGAAATACTGGAATAGTATCCGAGAGGATGTGAAAGAAAGCAAGGTAGACCGAGTGGAAAATGGGCTGATGAATTGAGAAGAGTGTGTGTAGTCAAGTGAATGAAGATTGCTCAAGACAGACAGGAATGGAAGAGGATTGGAGAGGCCTTCATCCAGCAGTGGGTGGTGAACGGCTGAAAATGATGATGATGTAATAAACAAGAGCTAACCAACAAATTTCATTGTCATATTCGGATTCAGTGGGTCAAACTTAGTAAAGAATTTTGAATTTTGTAGCACAGTGTTTATTAGTACTCTCATTATTAGGATAGGATTCATTCTGGTATTTAATGGTATACAATTAACAGAATAGTAATAAATAAATAAAGGCTGTGTTTATCTTTATAATATTAAAAAAATGTGAATATTATGAATGTTTGCCGTCGCATAAAAGGCGGTGTATACAAACGAAATTATGCGAATGGTAAACATCGCGTCAGAAGTAAGCGTACATCGCGAGCCCCTTTGTCAAAGCAACGATGAAAAAGCTTTTCACGAAAGCTCCTCTCTCTCTCTCCCCATTTCAACCCTCAACCCCCGCTCGGTGCGTTGAATGGAATGGAAGCTCACTGTAGCCGAGGCAGCTCCCGGGCAAATAAAAAATAATTGTGGGCAGTTATTTGGCCGACGTTCTTCCTTTTGTGGAGATGACATCTTGGTCTCGGCGAGTGCTCTTCACCTCCCAGGGAGCCGCTTCTTTCGCGGAAATTTATGCTTCACACGAGTACGCACAACGTACGCCCGCGTCCCCGTTCGTTATTTTCATTCGCACTTTACTGATTTATTTTAACGAGAGTGTTGTTATTTATTTCTTGCAGGTGTGACGAGTGTCGACGTTCCGCAGGTGGCGTGGGTCGAACTGTGTTTGGACTTCATCTTCCTCCAAATAAGGTGAGCTTTTAAATTGAGATCGTTTTCTTCGGGTGCGCGCTCGTATGAGAAAATCGACACCGTTATTGCGCTCACGCGAAAAAGGATGTGCCTTTTTACGAGGGACAATTTGTCTCCGTCTGGCTTTCTCACTGTGAAAATTCCTCACAGAAAAATTACTCGCGTGTTTCCACCGCGCACACATTGTTAATGTGGATTATTCGGATCGTCGTCACATTTGTAATCACTTAACTTATTAATAAATTATTCTAATGTATCGAAAGATCGCTTGAAATTGAATAAAATGTTACATTTTGAATATAACGACATTTCATATTAAATTGCTATAAATTAGGCATGTCAAACTCATTTAGGTCTGTGGGCCACATTGAATAGAAAAAAATTGACCGAGGTACAAAAAGTAATTCGAAATACATACAATTGGGTATACATATATGTATGCACAAAGATACCCAAAATACCCCTGTATTATTGTGCATATTTCAATACAAAATTAGTTTTAAAGTCGTTGTTTTATCCGATATTATTATACAAATATACAAATGTTCAGTGTCGTTATCAATTGATTTCTTCCTTGTGATTTAATGTACCATTCGTCAAGGTACTTCGAAATATCGATATTTTATATCATTAACGTCTCACTTTTTACTTTATTTCAGTTGTAAGAAAACTATAATTTCATTTCATGTCAAATGTTCTTTCAAAACTTTGTGACGGGATAACTAGTGATCTTTAAGAAGTGTCCTTTAGTCCCCGGGCTCCAATAAAATTGACGATTGATGCAAGTCGTTTAAGTATGTTACAAAAGTAAAATTACAACCATGAATAAATATTGATAGCTGAGCGATATCTTTTACATATTTAATTTTATCAACGGCTATAGAATGAGCTTTGATTTTTATCATTATAATTTTCAGCCGTTCACCATACACTGCTGGATGAAGGCCTCTCTAATCCTTTTCCATTCCTGTCTGTCTTGAGCAATCTGCATTCACTTGACTACACAAATTCTTCTCAATTCATCAGCCCATCGTCCACTCCATGCTTTCTTTCACATGCTCTCGGATACCATTCCAGTATTTCTCGCATCCATCTGTCATCCAATCTTCTTGCTGTGTCCAGCCCTTTGCAACTTCAACTTTGTCACTCGTTGTGCTACATATATCTGTCACTTTGGTCATACTTCTTACCCATGTATTCCTCTTACGACATCATAAGCATACATCTTTCCACGCTTCTCTATGTGCACTACGTAACATTCTTGAATTTAGCATCCACGTTTCACATCCGTACGTCATAAGTGGCAGTATTTTTTAGGCATAGCGGAATGTTGGATTTAAAAACTGGGTTCATTATTTTTAAATGATATTAATTAATTGATCTCTAAGGTCATTTGCTAAATCGGTGACACGATGTGCCACTGTGTTCCTGATAAAATTATATTTTGGAAATCCTTCTTTTCTGTACACATATACATAGATCTATATTTAAAATTGCGACACTAGAGTAAAATATTCCAATGGTAAAATTGAATCCGCGCGCAAATATTTTCCCCTCGCATTTTCTCAACAAACCAGAGCATCTGAAATCCCTAGCATGAGTCAACTTCACAGCATCGTCTTAGAGAAATTGTAGTGCAATATTACACACACACCGTACGACGAGAAATCAGTATTTTCTTTGGCAGTTGTGTACTACCGTATGCTGTGTGTCGTACGTTTTCATTGTACATTGGGATAAGCCACGGTTGCGAGCCCCGGCTTGTAAGCCACTGGCAGACGAGCTTACGCTCTCTTCTCGACGGTTATGAGCGCGAAAGCTTCCGCTCGCGGATTTTATATATTTCATTTATCTTGCAAGGAACGCGAGGAATACACCCACTCTCTACTGTCGACTTGACAAATTCACCCGACACAATTTAATTCAATCTCAACCTTTTCGAGATAAGATGCAAACAAAAAAAAGTAAAAAAAAAACCTTTACACGTTTCATGCAAACTTAATTGAATCCTTTTAATACTCGAGTAGTTGAGGTTTGACTTGGTGCACTTTGGCTTCGTTCAGTGTGCGCAATATCCGTACGTAGACTTTGCTGAAAATTTAAACGAAAGCCAAGCATCGTGCAAAAGGCTTTTGCGCCTTTGCGAGCGGTTCGGTAAAAGGCTCGTCGCTATTCCGTGAGCCATTTTCGCGCGGCCCCCCTTCGGACTATTTTTATTGGCTTATTGGTCCCGTTCCATGCGTTATCTCGTGCTCCATCGAACTCCCATTGAAATCCCACCATATATATGTATGTACATACTATGTAGATACCGATGTATGCCCGTTCTGTCGTCGCCGGGAATTCTTGTACGGTACGAATGCAAATACCGCGGAGAGCTTGGACGATTGTTCAGGGACGAAAGCTCGGCACGTGTTCTACGTGTGTCACAAAGCTTTGTCTCTATACTATTTCAATTGTAGACTTTTTTAGAAACTATACAAAAAAAAAAAAAAAACAACTTAAATGTACGTATTATTTTATGTTAATAAAATTTTACGATGAATTTCTCTCATACACACAGTATATTTATTTATTTATTTACAGGCAAAACGCCCAAATTAATTTATAAAAAAAAAACAATTACAGGATGATAAAATTACAGTTAAAAATAAACATGATATAAACATTGAATATAAATGATATAAACATCCCATGCACATACATACATATATGTATGTACATATTAACACACATACGTACCTATATATATGTACATATACATATAGTACCCATTAACACATATACCCACATACATACATATATACATATATATATATATATATATAGTACATATCAAAACATGCACCATATTCCATGTACACATTACATATTATACACATATTATTACATACTATATTGTACACATTATATGCACATATTACATATTAAATATAATAGTGAAAGTAATGCCTTCAAATGATATATATATATGTATGTATGTAGGTAAAACTCTGGTACTGAAAATGTATATGTACACAGCGATCAAATCAGATATGCCGAAGAGTGTTTAATGCCAAAATTAAGCTCAAGTTAATTTATTTAATAATTCCAAAGTTCAAAGACAACAATACAATCTGTCGGAGAGCTAGAGGGTACACTCGAAGCTATTTGTATTGTGTCTGGTAATTTATTTCGCAATCTCCACATACAAAGAAAACCTTTAACAAAATTCATATCGTAAATTTTTACTTTATCGAGACGGTCCCCTTTTTTTACGCTTAAACGAATTTTCTTTTTAACTCTTAAAGGCAAAGAAGGGCACGGTTGTCTGAGTTATTTGGGTCGAGACATCATTCAAAAATTATACACATTGTTGAATAAATTCTTCTCGGCACAACAACGGACTCTCTCTCGTCCCGTGCGCTGCTCGAATTTTATTCACATTTCTTTTTTGCGTAATCCTATCTACGTTTGATATCGCTTCGACCGTGAAATCAACGAATTGTAGCGGCATGATTGGTATATATAATATATCACTCTCGGAGATTTTATCAACCGAGTAGTTACATATGTATATGTATGTACATACATATGTATTATAACTTTTCGGGTCAAATTTAAAAGGGTGCAAATGTCATACTCAAAGAGTTAAAATAGATGATGTTCTTATTACTTGAGAATGTTATTAATACAACCGGGGTTTATAAACTTCGTTAGGTTAATTTATAGTTAATCTGCGGTTAGCACACGATTGATGACACGCCGTTGAAGTGACGGGGTCGACGACTCGTAGAAACTCTGATCGGCGGCGGATTAACGACAAATAGTTTTGGAAACCATTCAATCAGTCAGGAGATTCGCATTTACCATCTGGAGAGATGAAAATCCTCGCGTGGGGAATTCGCAATAAATCTCTGTGACAAGATTGAAATCTGTACATCGGTGTGGCGGTGAGATTCGGAAAAACTTGTTAGGCGGGGTAGGCATTTTCCGGCAAGCCATCCGATCTCGTAGAATTTTCGCAGATTTTCAACTACTTTATGTATCTACAAATATCTAAAATTGAAATATTTGATTTATTCAAGTAGATTTAAAAAAAAAGCGAACTCACAATGTATAGCAGAAATTTCACTGTGACCTCTATAAAGAATACTTCGTTGCTCAACATTCTTACACATAGTTTGACTTCCAATAAACCGATAAAAAGCTTAGAATTTTATATTTATTTATCGATTTTATATAATATTAGATAATTTAACTTACATCTATTACATATTTATAGCAACTACATACATAAATCTATACACATCATACACAATACTTATACATATCTACTATCCCTCACAAAGGTGTCTCCTCACACTTTGCAAGAATGCATCTATGGTCTTAGAAGACCTGACGCACTCAGGAAGGGCATTATATGTACATTAACACACCCCTATGAAAAACGCCAACAGCTGTCTTCGTTTTCCTTACTCTACCTACAACTAAATGGTACTAATTTCTAGTACAATAACTGTGGATATCACTATTTCTAATGATATAATTCTTAAAATAATTTGGCAATAACTTATGATCTAACTTATAAACAAAAGACAATGTGCTTAACTTTAAACAATTTCTAATACTCACCCATCCCAATTCATCGAACATACTTCTAATACTTTTTAGCCTACCAACATTCAAAATACCTCTCATAGCTATATTTTGTAACCTTTGCATTTTATCTAAATCTTGGCCACTGAACATACTAAGTACAGTGGCACAATAAACCACGTGTGGCAAGACAATTGTATTATAGACTAAAACCTTACTTTTTCTACTTAAAATATTTATTAACCTAAATAAAACACATATATGAACAACATACAATATTTATTCATATTGACTTCCACTCCTTCATCAGTATGTACTTGCCTTCTGCTTCATACTGATGCTGAAATTATGTAGAAGTTCACAGATGCATTAAATTTCCTAGATAAATTTAAATTATTCCAGATTCTCAAAGATTCCGTTAATTCAGAATCTGAATTTGTATTTAAATACTAAATTGAAACACTTTGAAGTAATCTAAAGCACTCCAATGCTAATTTTGATGATAAAAATTGAACAAATTCCTCAGCGAAGCAAATTAACCAACTCGACAATATTCTACCGTTTGATCTCCCTCTCGCAAATGTACATACACTATTTTTTCCCGATTCTAACTTTCACGGCGAGCTTTCGGTTATCTTTTGAAACGGTTGAAAATTTTCTAAAATATCGCTTCCGTTTCCAGCGGAAGTTTCTCTCTCCTAATGCATATTACATGGAGGCGAGGACTACCCATGCAAATTTATGACTTTATATATTGTCTCGCGCGGCAGGATCCTCAGGGGAACGCGCACAGCTCTCCAACACATTGATTCAGGGTCCTTTTCCTTTTGGTGCACGAACTATGACGGTGCTCGTGGACAAGTGCATGAGCTTATCCCAAAACCAAGGAAGCTCTCTCTTCCCGTTTCCTGTCACGACACACTATAAATATGGCGCTTTTGTCGGATAACCAGAGAACGTTTTGTATATAAACATACCAAGTCACACGTCAAGTGTACGACACTATCAATGAATAATATAAATAACCCTTTCGTCGATTACATTTATTTTGGTATGAAATTTTTGTTCAATCTGTATTTGAAGGATGCGTATTTAACGCTGAAGTAGGAACAATTTTGATCGACATAAGCCCATCAAAGAAATGTCGATTCGTTTCGCTCGCACAACTACGCACTGTTTTTCTCTTTTTTTTTGCGCCTTCTTCTCTCTCTCCACTCGCCGCTTTCGTTTGTATTATTTATTTTATTTTTTTCGAATTTCCGTTAAGTCGATGCGATGAGATCCCTTTGTCGCTTCGGTTCGGGTCTGCGAGCGGTTGAACGTATGTGACACACGTTCGTCGATTCCCATTTCGAATTTAACGAGAAAATTTCGAACGAAAGATGAGGGCGTAATGAAAATACAACCGTTGAGTTTCCGATTTTCCTTTGAGCGATACGTACGTTACGTGTGGAAAAGTGGGCGCGTACGTACATACTCGTACGTATGAAAGGGCGCGCGTAACGCGAGCCGTTCGCGGAAAATTCGATTTCATTGCAGATTTGAACCTTCGTTTTTATTGCCACTCTGGGACGCTTTTTTTGAGTAGGAAAGACTCGCTCGTTTTGCTTTCTCTTTTCATTTTTTCGAATGAAATTTTGCAACTCTCTTTGCTGAGTGTCACCGTTGTGATTGAGACGCGTTAAGGATAAGAGTACCTCATTTGGTTATACTTTTAAGTATTTATTTAAATTATTGACAAATAAACGGGCTAAAATGAAAAATGAATGTAAGCTAAACTAACCTAACCTAATATAGACATTTTTTTAATATTGGAAAATAAACCGGTTAAAACGAAAACTTAAAGCCAACCTAACCTAACCTACATAATATAGTCATTTAATAAAAATATTAACAAATAGACAGGCTAAAACGAAAAATGAATTTAAGCTGGTTTTTAAAATTTAATGAAAAATTTAACCTAACCCAACCTAACCTATGTAGGTATGTATTCTCATATGTAGTATATTCATTCTATAAAAAATATTGGCAAATGAACGAATTAAAGCCAACCTAAGCAAATACTATATGTAGATATTTAATAAAATATAGAAAAAAAACCGAATAAAATGAAAAATGAATTAAAGCTGACTTAACCTAATATGTATGTATGTATGTAGAGATTTTATAAAAATATTGGAAAATAAACGGGTTAAAACGAAAACTTAATCTAAGGTAATGTAACCTAATCAAACATAACCGAAGTTATACGGGATAAACAGATTTTTAAAAGTCTATATACAGTTTAATTTGACTATTTGGGTATTCGTCGTGGATCTATTATTATTTTAAAAGTAAAGCCTCTTTTGTATGATGCTGTTAAGTCTTTGGAAGTTAGGCAAAGTTAACTTTGAATAACGAACGATTATCGCGTCTTTCTTTTTTCCATAATTACCCCACAGTAGGTACTGCGGAACGCTTTGTTACTTCGTAACGTTGGGGGTCGAACTTTAAGGTTTTAATTAAACACTACAGTACACCCTTTTTATTCGTGAGAGCCCTGCGAATTATGTACGCTTATTAAAATTCCACAAAAATATGTATTGTTATTTTAATAAAGTCCATTTAAAAGGCACACCGTCGCTCGCTTATATTACACGATTACCATATATACTCGAAATTAAGACGTTTCATTATATTTATTATTTTACGACTAAGTTATATTTGATTTAAATATACATATATGTATGTAGACCGTAGCACAACAGTAATGAGCATTGTTAGTATACGCGTGTAATTTTAACGACTATTTGTCGATTTCGCGTTTCGAATTTCACAATCCGCTTGTGTACATACTTATGTATGCATGCATGTACATATGTATACATTGTATACTGCATTGGGCGTGGTGTATAATTTATCAATTTGCAACACTAGTACGTACAGGAGCGGATTACGTTTTGCGAAAATTGCAGAATCGTCCAGTTTTATTGGTACAAATGCTGAATAGAACACACGCCTGGGGTTATGTATGTATGTACATACATATGTAGACCCCTTTCGCAGAGATATAACTGAGCGTCGTTAACTCTCATAGTGCTGGCGTCTTTGCGGGACCGGTGGCGACTTGTTTATGCGACTGAAGACACTTCACGAACGAGCATAATGACAATTTAGTTAAGGGTTAACTCGTACAGGAAATGTACCCTCACATACTTTCGACCGCAACCACTACAGCTACCTTAATCTGATATTATAGAGGACGAAACTACGCGACAACTCGTAAATACCAATAAAAACTGTATATATGATTATGACGATGATTGCTTTTGGGATTATGTATCGTGATCGCAATATGGATCTCTCAGTATATTCTTAGTTCACTTTTTAACAGGAAAGCTCGCATGTTATATTAATACGAGCGTTAATGTATTCATAGAAAGCTTTGTACGCGCGTCGAATACGTGTTTGGTATTTTGGCTTGTTTTCACATTAATTCTGAAAAGCCGATAAGCTCCTCCGCCACACACGGACGCAGTGCTTTCTCCTTAAGATCCTTCGTTAAAGTGAAATTTATATGAATTTTGCAGTGTTGTTGCGCGAGTGTCGAATGAAATGTGCATTAGTGTACGGAAGTTGGTTATACATAAATGAGTTTGTTCCTAAAATTGAAATTTATCGAATTCGCGTGGACGATTTAATTGTTTCGAATTTTTCATTATTATTTACAAGAATACGATTTCCTGTAGGTATATCAAACAATGAGTTTTATAGGAAAACTTTGCCGGAATAATAAATACTTCCATTGTAGTAGTGTTCGATCGGTGAAAATAATATGGTAGAGGCGTTGTTGTAGAGCTTTTGTCGCGAAAAATAATCGCACAACAATAACGCGATACAACACAATGGGTTGAGGCTTTGAAGTTTGGTTTTCTTACAATGCTATAAGGTCGTAAACCTGCAAATAAATCCCGTCGAAACACTTCTCAGTTTCGTTATGGGAAATTGTTACTCGCGAAATAAATAATATTAACAAAATTTTCTGTTTTGTTTTGTATGGATTGTTTTTCGTTGAATTTCGCATTTATATTCGTCAAAAACGTACAAAATGAAAGAAAGCCGAGATTTTCGCATTTCAAGTAGTGTATAAGAATGAAACAATTCAACCGCAAGGTATTGAATGTTCAGAAGAAGAAGAGGAGAAGGATTGTTTGCGGAAGGAGAAGACTTTAGCTTTTTGTTTTGAGCTTTTATTAGTTCTGCCGACCGGAGACTTCCGGTTGAATAACTTCCATTGAATCTTTACCGCAAACCTGCACTTTGCATTTTATTTATTTACCGGACAGTATCTTTACATTTCACGTCAATTTGAGCGAAATAGTAGAAAACTTTGTATATAACCGTAAATGTAGAAGGTTAAAATTAACGATTCCAAGATAATAGCAATAAAATTTCTAATAGAAATACAGCCTTTAACATCTTTGTGAGTACCGTCTGGGAAAAGTCATAAAATTCGTCATTCGAACGTGAGTTCGAATTTTTATTAATAAAGCGTGTGCCACTCTCACTCTTCAAGATCGCACTTCAAAATAACGAAGTGAATTATTATATAATATTTCCGCTCGAAGAATCCTTGTAAGATTTTTATAATATTTTTAGAACAAGTTCAAAACGTATTAGGGAAGTTTTAATTAAAAACGCTATCCACAAACTAGCCGGATTTAAATTGGTTATTTCCGCACAATTAAACATTCGCACTGGTGTCTCTCATTACGGTCAAAACGGACAGAGTGTTAAACGGTTAAGGGGAACGATTAACACTTCCAGATAATTATACTCTCTTTCGATTATGTTGTAGATAATTTGGCGATGATTTAAGTCGTCGCTCCTTCGACGCCACGTTGAATTATACTTATTTGTGCAGAGGGAGAAATATATTCGAGTTTTGATGCGAAAAAGTAAAAACTTGTTTATTTGGTGAAAAGTCTGCTTTATGCGATTCCGCTTGTTTATGTCGAAAAGAAAAATGTCGATGTAACACTTGTTCCTATTCTTTCTTCGCTAATTTTCGAGTCTTTGGGGTAAAGGAAAGGCGAAAGTTTTCTCCGTTAAAAAAGCGGGCACATAAATAAGGTTATAAAAAACCCCGAAAAGAATACTAAAACGGGCTGGCGGGTACACGCATTGTTGTTGTTGTTGTTAAGGAAAACTTTCCTATTTTTTTTTTTTTGTTTTTAATATTTAAGACGTCAAGAGAGCGACTTCCTGCAGCGACAGTGAAAAGCCATTTAAAATTTGCGCTGAACGAATGAAAGACTATTGTTTGATAGAATTGTATTTTAAATGATATGTACGTATAACGAGATTTCGTTTTATAAACAAGTTTTCACCCTAGACGTGAGATGCTATTTACCGAATGAAACAAAAAAGTTAATTATCCAATCGTTCTGATAACAATTTAACTAGCAATACCATAAAAACTGTTTCGCGCGAAGCGTATAAATTTTCAGTATTCCCATCGCGTGAATACGAAACGATTTTAATTACCATCGTAAATCTTCTCATTTCGTATTAGTGCACACAACAAGCGTTACTTACAGATAATAACAACGAAAATTCACATAAGTAGTGTGCGAGCTTCGACTAGAGAGCTTTGTGCTTTTGTGCGAGCTTAATATTATATACATATACATATATACGTAATATCTTATTATTTGCCAGACAAGGGCGATCAATAAGGGCTCACTAAATGTATTCACGTCACAAACACGCGAACCACAACGAAATACATTATGCGAGATAAAATGAGACTTTCAAGTTTAAATTGCTACTCGAGAAAAAAAAATTAATTTAATAATCCTTTTGAAGTATGAAAATGTGTACCTATGCGAATTTCATTTTACATACATACGATACAAGGACGAAACACGTGTATGTGTGCGACCTTGGTAATAATGTCTCAACAGAGCATATCAATGGAGAGGAAAGGCATTTTAATAATAAATAAAATTAATACGGTTAATTTGTAATAGACTACCGCAGTGATCGGGAACCTCTTTCGAGCTTAGAGCCAAATTAGGGAAAACCTTGCAAAATTGGCTAAGTTTGGGAACCGCAACATATTATTTTCAGATTATACATATGTACATATGTGATAAAACGAAGAATTAAACTTGGATGTAGCGCTTTTGAAAGAATGAACATAGTTTTTAAATCCAACATCCGGCAATTCTTAAAAAATAAGGCATACGACCAATGCGTACTGCCAGTTATGACGTATGGATGTGAAATGTGGATGCTAGATTCAAGAATGTTACATAAGATCCCGTGCACACAAAGAAGCATGGAAAGATGTATGCTTGGTATAACAAGAAGAGATCGTTAGAGTAATACATGGGTAAGAAGTATGACCAAAGTAGCAGTTATAGCGGAACGTGTGAAAAAGTTGAAGTGGACACATAGCGAGAAGAATGCGAGAAATACTGGAATGGTATCCGAGAGGATGTGAAAGAAAGCAAGGTAGACCGAGTGGACGATGGGCGGATGAATTGAGAAGAATATGTGGAGTCAACTGGATGCAGATTGCTCAAGAATGGAAGAGGATTGGAGAGGGTGGATTTCATCCAGCAGTGGATAGCGAACGGCTGAAAATTATATTCAAAATTAAATTAAATGAGCACATTTATGAAATGTAAGAAAAAAGTTATCTTCAGGATATTTCTTAACGTCTGACAGTTTATTACTAAAAAGTTTAATCTGAAAAACGATATAAAGCTTTTTATAGACATGAAGCTATGGAAATTGGATGAATTTAGATTTTGTGTAAATTTTGTGTCAACGTTGTGTTTCACGTAAAACTTTGGATGACAACGAGAACCGCAGGTTTTCATACAAAGAGCCGCATGCGGCTCCGGAGTCGCCGGTTCCCGACCGCTGGACTATCGTATTATTTATGTGTACAGTTATTTATTGTGTTATTATACGATAGTTATCGCGCATGCACAATAACTAGTACATGGAACGTTTACGGTGCGGCTCACGTACTTGTTTCACAATTTGGCCAATTTCCTTCAGCAGTTTCTCGAAATAATTGCATTTTCCAATAATTTCCTGCAGACTACCTACCCCCACAGCCTCCCATCATAGCGTTAAAAAGGTGCGGCGTAGAACTCCCTTCCCTCTCGTCGGCGAATTCGCCCCCTGAATAGCAATGAGAGGGTGAACACCCCTTGGTATATCTAGGGACCTTGCACCACTGCATGCATAATCTCAACCCCTCGTACGATCGTTCTTTGTGTCATTATGGATCCCTAAAAAAACAGAAGAATATAAAAATAAACCAACGATGACCTCTCCCCGTCCCCTTGCGTCGTAATGGTACGAGTCATTTGAATGTTTTAACTCGTCTGCGACCGGTGAACAAAATATATAAAATTTGTCGTTGTGTATTTTATATTCTGTGGTGTTATATTTCTGTGTTCGATGTGCTGTAAGTGGGGACAAATCTCGATAAAACCGCGCAACAACCTTGAACTTTGCTCCCCTCTTGAAAACTTTTCTCATTTTCGTACGCAGGGGTTGTTAATTGCTTAAGCGATCGGTATTGACATCTGTACGATATTCGGCCCTTTTGGACATTCATAAAGTTTCGGCAATAGTCCGCTTAAGTAAACGTTTTACTTGTATGAAGAATGAATAATATATTGCCGGATAAATATTATGAATAAGGTTAGCTTGATTTCATCGGGGAAAATGTTATACGGACATAGTTACAGAGATCGACGGTAATCAAGTTTATACACATTGTGAAATCTAAATTATTTGACTAACTTATACATATATAAATTCACCCAATGAACTTTTGAATAAAGCTTCCACTAAAAAATCTATTCAAAAGTTACTAGAAACTTTCTAGTAATAAAAAATCCATTGAAAATGTTTATCCGTGCGAATTTTTTTTAGTGTCAATTTTTGGAACATTCAAATGACATTTCGTTTTCTACATGACATTCCCAATTATACCTGTATATATACGTAAATTCAAGAATGCTACGTAAGATCCAAATCCAATTTTTCCATTGGAATATTTTACTCTAGTGTCGCAATTTTAAATATAGATCTACGTATGTATATGTACATATGTATGTGTACAGAAAGGAAGGATTTCTAAAACATAATTCTATCAGGAACACAGTGGCACATCGTATCACTGATTTAGCAAATGACCTTAGAGATCATTCAAAAAGAATGAACATAGTTTTTAAATCCAACATTTCGCTATGCTTAAAAAATATTGCCAGTTATGACGTATGGATGTGAAACGTGGATGCTAAGAATGTTACGTAGTGCACATAGAGAAGCATGGAAAGATGTATGCTTGGTATAACAAAAAGAGATTGTGAGAGGAATACATGGTTAAGAAGTATGACCAAAGTGGCAGATATATGTAGCAGATGAACACATAGCGAAAATAATGGAATGGTATCCGAGAGGATGTGAAAGAAAGTAAGATGAATTGAGAAGAATGTGTGGAGTCATGTGGATGCAGATTGTTCAAGACAGATGGGAATGGAAGAGGATTGGAGAGGCCTTCATCCAGCGGTGAATGTTTGGGTAAAGTAATAATAAAACAAAGCACACGTTGAAGCTGTTGTACGTACGTAAGCTGTTGTTGTGCGTAGACGGTATGGCAGATTCTGTAAGAAAAATAAATAAATAAAAACAGAAAAATATTACATGTATTCCATTTTAAGCGTTTCCATTTTTTCTATGTTGTGTAGGTAAGAAACATCCGTGGCCATTTTCCGGAGTGGGACCGAATTAAATTTTCTCGTCGCAGAAAACTAGCGACATTATTTATTAACCCGGCAATAAATTACTCCGGAAAGAGGCTCCTCTCTCCCTCTCGACGTCAAGCAGTGGAAGACGGGAGACAGGGGTAAGGGGAAGAGGGACTAGAGGGATAGGGATGGGGTGGAAGAGGATGACGTCGGTCGGCAAGGGGTTTCACTCGAGATATTTCGGACGACAGAAGTTGATCTAGCTGGACGACCGCTGGTTTGGGACGTTTGCCATTTGTTGCCACCCCTCACTTCCGGTAATTCACGGGGATGTTTATTGCCCAACATTACTGACCCATGCGCTTACAAAGTAAGGCTGCCGACAAGTTTTAACCCGTCTTTTACGATATGGCGCCCCGGTTAAATTCCACTCTAACTCGGTTATGTACAATCAATTTAGAGCAGCGGCACAATTTTACAAAATAAATGTTACACATACATACATACATAAATAGACTATCACTCCTTACAATATATATATTTTATTTATTTATATAATACAGTAGCTTAAGCTAATTATATAATCCTTAACTAAGCACCTGTCTGTACAGATATGTTTTTTTAAGACTGCCAGGAATTTTTCAATAGTTTTGGAACTTCTAATTCCATCCGGCAGTCTATTACATATACTCCAAAACACCTCTGTACAAGATGCTTCTCCTATTTCTATTAATTTTAACATTTTTTATAATTAAATTATTTTTATTCCTTAAATTATATTCACATACATCCATTCCTCTCACAATAAATTTACTAAAATATGATGATAACATATTATTATATATTATATATAAATATAAATACGAACATACAAATACTCAAAGTATCATTCAAATTCAACCAATCTAATTCAATCATCATCTTTTTTTTATACTAGCATACCTATCCGCATTTAAAATTATAAAATTATATACATACATAAATACATCCGATTCTCTTTTGCACGGTTTTGAAATAACACGGTTCAGGATAACGGACCATAGCGACACTGAATGAATATATTTTTAGTTTATCCTAATCGGATAAAAGTATTGTGATCGTGCGAAAGTTCGACCTCGAGATTTTGACTGATTTGTATCAGGTATCATTCCCCGATCGCGTTTTCATGATTTCTGGAAAATTTCTGCATGTCTGTGTCTGTGTACTTTTTAATTGTGTACAAGCTGAAATTTTATATCTATTATTTTCACGTAAGGTGTAAGAGATATTATGTGATTTTGGTCAATATCCGCCAACCGGAAGTGGCAGTTTACTCTTGAACGAGATTTCGTTTTTTTTTTTCCGGCCTTTTAGATATGTGGTATTTTCATAATATTGTAATATTATAATCATTATGCTAAATATAATCATCAAAATCGCTCAACCGAAAGTGGGATTTTTTTTTTAAAAAAGTAAAAAATCCTGTTATTTTTCTGTGCACGGTTTTTTGACTTTTTCAGTTTTTGGTTACTCTTCATATTCCGCAAATATATAGATAAAGTCATGGGTTGGCCACACCCGATTTTTTATATTAAATATAAATTTAAATTGAAAACAATGTCAATGTATTACTTCATTATTCATGTACATATGTACATAGCTTATGAAAATATTTTTATGACATATCTTTTTTTTTACACGGTTTTTTTGTTGCACGGTAGTCCTTGGAACGTATCCCCCGTGCATAAAGAGAATCGGGTGTATTGTGATATTGTACATATGTAAATTGTATAAATGTCAATCATACTCATAGTGTTGTCTCTATTGTATTCGATACGTACTTATGTACAGACAATTTCAAAATAATATAATTTGTAATATTCTATAGAGAGCGCTTGGGGAAGGTGCGTCCGTCACAAACGCTTTGTGAACAAATGGCTTTAATTTAATTAATTATCGTATTGGTTTGTTGAAACGGTGCTTTGTTACACGGTCGACTTATAACTGATGGTATTTGAAAATGAAATTTTACGTAATCCTGACGGTGCAAGTGAATGATTCACGCTCGAAAAAAATGTCGTAATTTGCCGAAGTCGAGTGGAGTCATATAAATTTCTGTGTAATGGCACTCAAGACGTGCAATTTATTTGTTTACAGGAGCGTACAGAAGAGGGGCGTAGGAGATGAATTGAACGTCTGAAAGTTCAAGTCACCATGGAGCTTTTTAGTCGCAGGATAGGCGCTTTGGTCGTAATCGCCTGCGTCTTCTGCGCACTTCCGGCTCCGGTCGAGCCAGCCTCAGAAAAATGCACCACGTAAGTGTTTAAACTTTTATTTATTTAAAAATACTGTTTGCTGTGTAGTAGAATTTCATTTGAATTAACATTGATTATTTCAAATGCGACCATATCAATATACAATAATAGCTTTGCGCACGTATAGTTATACTGTTTATGTTGATATATCAATAACTATCTATATCAATAAGCACACGGAGAAGTATGTAAAGATGTATGCTTGGTATAACAAGAAGAGATCGCAAGAGAAATACATGGGTAAGAAGTATGACCAAAGTAGCAGATATTAGCAGAACGTGTGAAAAAGTTGAAGTGGCAATGGGCTGAACACGTAGCGAGAAGAATGGAATGGTATCCGAGAGGATGTGAAAGAAAGCAAGGTAGACCAAGTGGACGATGGGCTGATGAATTGAGATGAATGTGTGGAGTCAACTGGTTGCAGATTGCTTCATCCAGCAGTGAATGGTGAACAGCTGAAAATGATGGTATATATGTAGTACTAGCCGGCTTGCTCGTCAGCCCCTGTGCAGTGCAGCCCCTAGCCCGTTTGACAGTACGTGCAACAATCGTATATTGTACCGTTGACTGTTTGGATGTATGTATGTTTTGTATGTTTTTGGATGGATGTATATATATATGTAAGTGGCAATAGGCTGGACACATAGCGAGAAGAATTAATGGCAGATGGACGCGAAAAATTCTGGAATGGTATCCGAGAGGATGGGAAAGAAAGCAAGGTAGACCGAGTGAATGAGTGAGTGAGTTTAGTAGAATGTGTGGAGTCAAGTGGATGCAGATCGCTCAAAACAGACAGAAATGGAAGAGGATTTGAGACGCCTTCATCCAGCAGTGGATGGTGAACGGCTGAAAATGATGGTGATGATATCAATAACTGCTTATGAGTGTTTAAATTTATAGCGAAATTATTTTTGTATGTAAAAAAATCCAATATCTTCGATATAACAAATTGATTTTTATATGCGTACCGAGTGAGTATTAGACAGCATGCTTTTTCTCTGCAACGTTCATTCGAATTTCAAAGCACGTTTCGTTACAAGAAACGCTCAGAATACGATATATATTATATATATAGGGCAAAAAAATAAAATATATACAAAAATCCAACAGTGTTTATATCGAACTAGACGTCATACAAGCGTTGGGTCAAATTCGTACAACGCGTACGTGCGACTTTGAAATAAAATAAAATATCCCACTATAGTTAATTTTTTTGATATTAGAATGCTTTTTATTTGTTTCTGAATGTGTAATGTGAATTATTAGTGAGAAAGGGTGTGCTTTTACAAGGAGCTTTCTGCGGCGCGCATTACGCGCGGCAGAGACGCGTAATAAGTTTGTGAATAAACGCGTTCATAATTCAATTTCCCCAGTTTTTGGGGGAAAGGTTGTCAGCTTAGGCCTCTCTCGAGCCGGGGCTTAAGAGTTCTCTCTTCCCCAATTTTGATTAACCTCAACCATTATGCGAGTTATTACATACTAAATACAGGTGGCGGGTTCTCGTCAGCGACTCTCCGCGCAAAAATTTGTTACGCGTATGTATGTAAGTTGCGGTAAAACGTACGTGCAATTAGTGTTGAAAGTCGAGAATATTCTCGGAGAACGAGAATATTCTCCAAAAAATTATTCTCCGAGAATATTCGCCAAAGATTATTCTCCGAGAATATTCGAGAATTATTTTTTCTTGGTTATAAAACATTTCTAAATAGTTTAATAGCTTTTTAGAGGATTTTAGGCTATTTTCAGAACCTAATAGGAGTAATAGGACTTTCTAGAGTGTCTGAGAGCATTTTGAATGACATTTTTTCATTCTGATGACACTGAATGTGTCATTTCGTCATTTTAACATACGCACTACTAGCATGAACGTTTTCCGCGAAATTCTCACAGGAATGCAATGCTTATTAACTCTGGAAGCAATAAATTATGTGTACATATTTTTATTGCTTTGGTTATGATATTCCAGTGACATTGTTCCAACTTATGATATAATCATTCATTTAAACTTAGCACAAAAGATCGTAAAAAATTTGTCATATTCACGCCCCATCAAATTTAGTTTTTGTCAAGGATACTAAACTAATATTATTCGTGTAATCCGTATCACCTCTCCCAAGTATTAGCCCGGATTAGAGGGAGTTTACTGTATATTTAAGCAAATACAGTAAGAGTTAGTATTTATTTATTTAAAATATATGGTGGCCGATGGAGCCCAGGGTACATTGCATTATGTACTACAATTTTAAACAGAAAATTCTCGGCTTGGAGAATATTCTCCAAAAGATTATTCCCGAGAATTTTACAACACTACGTGCAATATCATACTATATAGACGCTAGAAATCGCATGAGCTTAAATTTTAATTTTAATTCGCATTTCGACAACGTTGAACGTGTTATCGTTAGCCGAAACTGTGTTTTTGCCGAACCTAAAAAACGAAATTTGGTTTTCGTCGAAATTCTTCCCTCCGGTATGGTTAAAAAAAAGATGCGAGTGCGCTCGTAAATAAAACGTTATTTCACTTAAAAAGCTTTATTTTCATAATGGTATAATATATTAAGAGGACACGGAAAATATATATACGAAACGTAACATAATGGTAAATTGCGTATTGTACGCTTTTATCATTCGAGTGGAATTACAATATAAATCTTTGGTTTTGATTTCTTCTGTTTTTCTAGATAATTTTCATATACGCCGCTCAGGGGTTGGCTTTCAAGATGCGCAAGTAATGAAATAAATTTTCTTTTTACCCCGGGAAATGTTTCAATAAACGCTTTTCTTTCGACGTCCGCTGAATGTGTGCTTTATAATTTACGGCGCAAACATTATATTACCTATATAAATTGAATTTAAAAATATTTATTGTATGAATTGAATGCGAATGGAACGAATCCTCACGTGTAATTTATTCGGTACAGCTATACTTTATTAAAATGTTTGTTGTCGCATTTTGAAACGCTTCACTCGACAATAATAATGATAAGAAAGCAGTGGCTCGTCGGTTAATATCACAGTTTCGTAATAAAGTGTGTGTTGTGACAGTCGACGTCGTCCTAAAAGGAGAGAGATAAAATATACCAGTTTAAGGGGATGAAATAAATATAAAATGTTTCTTTGAAGATGGGTGAAATGTAGGCGGTATCTTAAAATTGTAAAAAATGTTGAACTATGTGGAAAATTTCGCATTGTTTATATGAACTTGCCCGGTGAAAAATCACATGATATTCTTCTGAATGGATATAATTGTCATATCATACACATTTTTACGGTAAGGGGTAGACAGACGGACATTTTGTAAGGTCTAACGTCGCATACAAAGTGTACATAATAAAAGGCGGGTGTGCGTGTGCGATTTACGACATTCTGGGAGGCTCTCGGCACTCCTCCTCTTCAGATTTTTACGACTAGGAGGAGTGGCATGGTGTCCTGTATCATCACTCTTTTTTCGCTGATGACACGTTTTTATTCGAGACCGTGAAGGAAAAAAAAATCTGTTAAGGAGTCAATCGGGCACTCGCTAGTTTTTACGACGGGTGATTGATTGCCGTTCGCATTTTTATTGAAGAAGACGCAAACGACCGTGGTATTCATGAATATAATACGTAAATATGTATATACTGGGTATTTGAAAGTGATTTGGGGACATTCTTCTATAGAAAAAGTGTATACAATTCGAACATTATTAATGTGAAAACGTGACGTGCGCCTACGGCGCTAGCAAAATCGATTTATAGATTTTGGGTGTCTAAAGCGTATTGTTTGGTCGACTTTGTTGTTTTTCAATTGTGAATTTGTACGGAGGCCATTTTATAAATGTTATTTAACGGTAAAAATTGTCGGAACGTACGTACGTCGAGACTTTCGGGAAATTCGGGAAAAGTTGACCGACGCGAACGTGACTGGAAAAGCAATCGCAACCCGTTTGCTTTAGAACCGATGGGGAAAATTAATTTCGCTCGTGTTCAGTACATTCACGGTTAATCTCCAGAGGGTTGTGTATTTTTTTAACATTAACATTTTGCATGACGAATTTACCGAAAAGCGAAATTCGAACAAATCAAATCCCCATAACCATTATATTTTTTTTCCAGCCCAAAAACGAATCGTGAATTTTTAATTGAGTCCCATCATTTAAATTTCAATATTTGCTCTGCGTACGTGGAAATACGCAATTTACGACTGTTTCTGTGCAAAAATATAAAACGATTTTCCGTTGTGTTCATTAATCCGTTTCGACTCGTAATAATCGCCATAGGCAAAATTTAATCAACGCACATCGAGAGTACCTATACTATTCGCTTTAAGCAAATCACTCCATGCTGATTAAATTGTGGAAATTTGATCATTAATACATACACATGTACGAATGTTGATTCCAAACATAATGTTTTGCCGACT
Organism: Parapsyche elsis; assembly: GCA_022651745.1. Taxonomy (NCBI): domain Eukaryota; kingdom Metazoa; phylum Arthropoda; class Insecta; order Trichoptera; family Hydropsychidae; genus Parapsyche; species Parapsyche elsis. Next base: position 9,499,146 of record JAGVSN010000010.1, read on the forward strand.
ATTCATAACGTAATTGAATACGTTTATTTTTCCGGGCATGAATATTAATTACGGTTATTGTTCAAATTTTCAAAAATTTCATACTCTCAAATAAAAAATGCAATTCATTAGAGACATCAAACGATGTAATAAAAAAAATCCAATTTCCGCACAGGAAATCGCATTAAATTTCAACGGGTATAAAACTTCGACAGTACCTACCTATCGATTGTTGTTCGCATACGTCCGACACAAAGGTCCGACACTTAATTTGCGTTGAACTTTGCAAGGGATGGTGCTCAGATTTGGGCTTATTTGTGCGGAAGTGTTTGTACCACAAATTACCCCTTTTGTGGGGGTGACGAGGGAGCGACGTGTGCGGCTCACCCCCTTGAATAATGCCAAATTCCTGGCGAGTCTCAACACCCTCAAAACCGTGTAAAAAAAATATCCAAAATCCTACCCCAAACGAAGGCACACTATTCCCCAATTAAATCGAAGTGTTCGCTTTGTTAAAAATCCTATTAATTACATCCGCTTTATATAACCGTCCCAACAATTGAATCCGATTCGTTATATTGCAAAAGTCGATTGTTTCCAGTTAAAGTCAGTTTCTCGTTATCCAAATGAAGTTGCTATTCAATTTATTAACCAAACTGCTACATTTATTTATTTAAAAATACATGGGCAGGCGGCATAGCCGATGGAGCCCAGGGGTCTGACATAACTTGTACATACAATTATTAATTATTTATATTTGAAGGATTACAAAAATCCATTTATGTATATTCAAAAACTTATCGAGGTGATTTTTAAAAAGATTTGTATTTTCGGAAGTTACTAGCTGATTTGGCAGACGGTTCCAAACTTCGACCACTCTATTTGAAAAAAAGAGTCTCTGACAATTTTGTTCGATTTGTTTATTAGTAATTTAAGTGCACCTCTGAGATGTGCGTTTTTTATTGAAAGTAAGGAGGTTTTTTCATTGGAAATTTATATTTATTATTTATTATTTTGTAGACTTCTATTATGTAGATCGCCTCTTAACCTTCTCGTCTCCAAAGATGTGAGATTTATTTTCTTCAATCTTTCATTATAGGATAGTGATCGAATTTAAGATGGCATTTTTGTTATCCTTCTTTGAACCCTTCTCTAAACATACAATGTCTTTTTTGAAGTTAGGGTTCCAAACATTTACAGCAAATTCTAGTTTAGGTCTAATATACGATTTATAAATTTTAGACAGCAACTGGATACTAAATGTCTTAAATAAACGTTTGATAATATATATAAATGAATAGTACTTATTTACTAAGGATTTAATATGAATAGACCATTTTAGGTCTTTTGTGATAACAACACCCAGGTTCATTTGAGATGCAACTTTTGGGACACTTACATATGTATGTACATACATACATTATCAATTAAATAACGGATTTGGGGGTTAGTTCGGCCTAGGTGTAAAGCAGAGGACTTATTAATATTTAAAGACAATAGCCATGTTTGGCACCATATATTTATAGATTTGTTTGATTATAACATTTGTTCGACGATTTGCTCTGAAAATCAATTTCCCATATTTTTGTACATGTACATACATACGTGTCAAAATTGTCTGGAACTTAGCTCGGGAAAGTTTGGCATGTACCCACACTGAGCTCAATTAACGGTATTCTCGCCAGAATGCAATATTATATTATACATGTGAAATTTAAATACGTCAAAAGCATATACTATGTATGTTACACGTTCATGTTCATTATAAACGTCTGACGGTATGCTTAACATCTACAGGTACGTCGAAGAAGCGATCTCAACTTTGACGTGAATAAGTTAAATTGGAAATTGATCTACGTAGTCTAGTGTATCTGAAATAAATACTAGTTATATAAAGGCATATTGAAACATGAATACATTTTTATTAATTAAAATGATATCTTAGTATGTTAATCTCGTTTTATCTGATGTGAGTTAAGTTTAATGAGTTCGATTTGAAATTGTAATAGTATACTTAAATAAGTCTTCGAAGGATAACTTTTCAGAGTACAGTTAGAGCAATCTACATATGTATATATATTTATTTAATTATGCATAAGTATACTAAAGATATAAAATGACAATTAAGAACAAATATAATTACTTTAGAGCAGCAGTGCATGTAAAATGTACAATTAACTGGCACGTAAAATACAAGTTCGCTTTGTACACGAGAGAAAATCGACTACACGCTTTAATATGAGTCTTTGTAAACTGCGACACTTCTGCGTGTGTGTATATCTCTCCACACATACAATATTACATAGCCAAAAAGTAAAAGAGCAATTTTGTCGTTACAAATTCCCTCCCCCACGCGTATTAAATGCGAAACGACGAGGGTGGCATACGCAACGCTCGTCTCAGAAGATTGCCTTTTAATTACTGCGTAAGTTCGACGGCTTATGTATGAGCGGTTTGTTTTTAAAGTGGAATTATTACATTTTTTTATTAAATTGCTATGAGGTAATGCAAAGTTTGAATTACAGTTTTACTTATACTTTGACGAAAACGTGGCATATACTCAACTTTAAAAACAAATGGCTCGTATTTATTTATTTATTTACAAAATAATACCACAATAACTTTACAGTTTCCCAAATCGCTACTGTGGCCAAGCAAGTACATCATGAAAAAAGCAAATGTAGAACAAAACAAAAATATAGATCATCCATAAAATAATACACTAAAATCTAATACATACATATATAAAAACAACTATACCAACCTTCCATCATCATCATTTTCAGCCGTTCACCATCCACTGCTGGATGAAGACCTCTCCAATCCTCTTCCATTCCCGTCTGTCTTGAGCAATCTGCAACCACTTGACTCCACATATTCTTCTCAATTCATCAGCCCATCTTCCACTCGGTCTACCTTGCTTTCTTTCACATCCTCTCAGATACCATTCCAGCATTTCTCGCGTCAATCTGCCATCCATTCTTCACGCTGTGTCCAGCGCATTGCCACTTCAACTTTTGCACACGTTCTGCTATATCTACCACTTTGGTCATACTTCTTACCCATGCATTCCTCTTACGATCTCTCAACCTCCCATTACTAAAATTAAATAAGTCAATGTGTATGGCAGCTTGGTAGAGTAATTTAATGACTTTTATAACGGGAGACATGGCTAGCATGCCAGTACGAGCCATCGGGATGGATAACATCGGGATGGATGTTCTCTGAGGTACCTAAACTGATCTGGTACGTCAAAACCCAATTCATCAAGAATTTGTCGATTATGCACCAGGCCACCACGACTTTTTTTGCTTCAGAGACGAGATATGACTTTTCTTATAGATCTATGCCCAGTAACTACGAATCTAGTAATAAATGTTCAAGCTCAAAATTCTGAGATATGTGTGTTTTTTAAATCGCACGAATTTTCTATTTCTTGGTGTTGTTCGGTCGATGTTTCAAAATCTGTCAACTTCTTGGTCAAAATAAATATTGGAATCTATAGTCTTTTATCTTTAATTTTTAGTACTTTTCAGCTTTTAGATCTTTCTAAATAGTCGTCCAGTTCAAATCAAAAGACAAACGTAAGTATTTTCACTTGGGATTTTTTTCCACTGTTAATACTATTTTATATTGAGTATTTTCTATTGAAACATGTTTATTGGGATAGTTTTCTGGCCACATTATTTTTTGTTTTCATTTAAAAGCGTTAACTCTTACTACATAGTAGTGCAGAGTTTTGTGTTTCAACCAACATATTTTTTATTACCAGATTCGTGTTCACTGGGCATAGATCTATAAGAAATGTCATATCTCGTCTCTGAAGCATTTTTCGTGTCGAACAGTGTAATTTGCGAAAATTTTTTCCCAGTTGTGTGCTTATATGGATTACAGGTCCAATATCGATGCGTTAAAATAGCTGAATTTTCATTTGGACAATGGGAAAGTTTACCGGTTGAAATATTGCAATGAAAATTGGACACAATGCGACCCCTAGCCCGGTCGCACCTAATCTGCCGCAACGGGACAATCGCTTTGATCCTCTCGAAAACCGGAACTATCAAACATTTAACGGGGAAAATAGTGTGCGGAAATTGAAGGTGGGGTGTGCGAAAGAAAACGAGGTCTCACTTTCGCAGTCCATTCGAGTTTATTGTAATTGGAAGGGCTACGATTCCCACGAGAGGAGGGCCACATTAGAGTTCGCCCACACAGACCGGGTCGAAAAGGGCTTAACGGGGCCCTACCATTCGGGGAAATTCCTCGGCGATACCTGGGCCTCGGACACTATGAAAATAATATGGAACAGGCAACCCGGCCGAAACGGGAAATAATTAATTAACTTCGGCAACGTGACCCAGTTCTATCCGCGGCAGAGGAAAAACCGGCTGGCGGGTGAGTGCTCGCGCTTTAATTACGAGCGTTTAGAACAAAACTCTCGTCGGTGTTTTATTTAGAGGCGGGTCTAAATAAGACGTATGGATCTATCGACAACGGTGACGGTACCATTTTTCAGTTCGACTTGGTCTGATAATTTAATTCGAAAGCGACCAATGGTAATTCAATAGCGATGCGAGAGTTGGGCCGTGAAGACTTGCAAGGATCAGACAGTGCCGCTAATATGATACTTTTGTTCGGTTTGATTTCCACGAAAATAAATTCAGTTATATAATATGGTCTGCTGTTAAAATGTTTCAATGTTTGTAAGGGTACGATGCTGTTTACAAAATATTATACACCCGTGTATGGTGATTTTTATCCACGACAATACATGATTGGAATGAGTGATTGATTTTGTTCATTTAAGTGAAAGTGTACACAAGCGACTTGTCTGTATTGATCGTTGGTTCCATTTGCGATCGAGGACGATTTTATTTTTGCGCAATAATTTTTATACGTTCCAAATACATGAATTTATTCATCAAAAGGTCTCATTTCCATTGGTGACTTTTACGTGTGTGTGGGTGCGTTGAATCACGTACGTGTGCTAGTGTGCATGCGTGTATATATTCATGGGCATTACGGGTGCCCATTTTCCTTTTTTCGGGACGACCGGTTTTCAGACCGGGTCGCAAAAAAAATCGGCTGAAAGAACTTTATTAGATTGATTAAGGGTCATTTTCCTTATTGCTCGCGAAAGAGAAAAAAAGTTTTTCGGCTTATCTGTGCGCTGGGGCTTCCCCTGTATGCCGAGAGCATTAGACCGGGCCTTTCTTTTGATTCGTCTGATCAATTGCCTATTTACTACTATTTGCCTTGGCGAGGGATTCTCGTCTATCTCGCAAAACCCTCACCTCTCTCCCTCATCCCCTTCCATTTTGGCTGCCTTCCTCAACCTGTTCGCCCTCCCATCCACAAGGAACGAGTAATTGATCGGAATAAATAGCGGACGATTTAATGAATCGAATCTTCAAAAGGTTAACTCACCTCACAGATTTCGATTTAGTTTTTTCGGCGCTAAAACATTTCTCAGCTCTATAGGCGTTTCCAATTTAGATCTGTTATTCAAATTGAACATACATATATCTATATCAGTGGTGCACAACCTATTTGATAGAAGGGCCAATTTATCCATCTTCTAATTGTTCGCGGGCCGCACAAAATTTCCTTTTAAAAGATTCTTGAATTCGGATGATGTGGCAAGCATACTTTTGGCTGGAATCAATGCCATGTAAGGATAACATTTCTTTGCAGTGCGGAAAGATATTTTCTCTCAGCTGTGAATGAAAGAATTTAAGTTTTTCTTGGAAGTCTGAGATGTAATGATTTTTCCCCTGCAATCGAGGATTCAGATCATTAAGGTGTGTTGTAATATTTGTCAGAAATGCCAAGTCACACAGCTATTGAGGATGTTCCAAAATATCGAAAGACTTTCCTTTGTTAACAAGGAATATTTTGATTTCTTTTAAAAGTAACACAAATCTATTCAAAACCTTGCCTCTGCTTATCCAACGAACTTCGCAGTAGTACAATGGGTCAATTCAGCATCGATTTCAATTCGGCTCTGAACTGTGTTTTAATGTTTACTGCCATTACAAATAAATGGGAATCACGGCGAATTTTCAATATTGTTTCGTAAATGTTGTGCACTGCCGAAATTCTAGGGAAAACTAACACTAAAGTGCATGTCTTGAAAATAATTGACTAAACATAGACTGCAACTGCATTGTAGAGAGTGTGACACATTTGCAAAGAAATGAATTTTGGTCGCAAATCTTTACCCGTGAAAAAATACTCGTACTAAATTAAAATTAAAATAAAACAGCACTGTATGGTTTTTTGTTAGTGACGATTCAGATTATACAATACATACATACATACATATGTACATACATACATACATATATTCCTTTGCTACTACATAATTTGTTAACACATCAAATATAGATTTTTTTTTTTTTTACCTTTTGGGCCGCAAAAAATGTAATTTCGGGCCGCGGGTTGTGCATCACTGATTTATATACTGTAAATATCAAAAATAAATATACTGATATTCATACGTTACATTAATAATTTAAAACCATTTTACATATATGTAGTGACCGTACCTTGCAGCGACGGCGAAACGTAAATTTTTTTTTTATTATTTACAAAGTGCAGTATTTCAGTTGTGTAATAAAACACGATAATGCTCTTAGGCCAAGTAACTTTTATTAGGTACGTGTACATACATAGCTTTTCACATTTTGCATCTCCCCCGACCGTAAAGTGAGTACATACCTACTTTCACTGTCAGGCTGCAGTTGTATGCGTACATAGATACACGCTTAGGTACTTAATGTTTTCACGTTTTTTGTTCGCTTTCAAATAAAAAAAAATGAAAAAGGTTTTAATCATGCTTTGGCAGTACCGCCACCCTAGTAGGGGTACTTACTGCTTAGAACTTGGCTCGGAACTTTGTCCGTGGGTCAAAATAAAACCGGACCACAATATTTTTAGCGGTGCAAAGTTTCGGCGTGTGGACAAAGGAGCTTTTTCGTTCCAGGGGGAGGGGGGGAGAGGGTAAAAGTTCGACGGGTTCGTTCAGCCATTACCAGTGGAAAAAAGTTCGGCCGTTATAAATCAATCTTGTATATTTACAAGGGGACGATGTTAGTCGTCTTCAGCATCGGCTGGTGTGGGTTGTTATTGAGCTGGAGGCCCTCTCTAAAGACGAATTGTAAAGGGTATTCGTCGTAACGCTTTTTGTGCTTTTGGAATCCCTATGTGTACATATACGTAATACATTTTATATTGCGCGTGAACAAACCGCGTGATTAAATCTTTTTTTCGCCACTTTGTTTTAAAATGTGTCATTTCAAAGTGTAGGGTCGAAACTGTGCTGTGTAACAGTAAACATTCTATATAGGATTATATTATTGAAACGAGTTCAATGTACTTACGTACGTACACCACAGTATCGATTATTTTTTACTGTATGTACATATGTACATTAGGGTGGAGCGACATTGCGAAAATTAAAAATCGGCATTGTAATACCTACCAAAAGTTTCGTTGTATCATACGTATTCCCGTAAAAATACTGAAAAAAAATCTGTGAATGTGTCTTCAGGCCTCTACCTAAAAATGAAAATTTGCCTATTAATTTCGAAATATGAACACGGAATACAACAATTGAGATAACGCTCATAAAGTTACCCTAACTCTATTGAATATTATAAGTACTTTTTGTGAAAATCTAATTTATTTACGTATTCCTTGAATTATTCAAATAAGTGTGAATTTGTGAGAGCGGTGGAGGGAGACATACGAGTAAATATAAGTATATTTATATATGAGTAAAGTAAGTATGTACATATAGTAAAAATAAATACTAATTTTCCAATTGAAATTGCTATTTATAGAGATTGGAAACAATCAATTGGAAATTTTCATACAAGTAAAAGCGCTGGTAGAGACCAGAAAAACATTTTTAATTAGGCAGATTTTTTAAGACAGAAGAGGTATGATGTAGAGGCAACTTTTTATAACTATTTCAAAACGAATATCCCAAAAAAAAGTACATACATACATACATAGAGAAATCGTTCAATAGCATGAATACATTTGTTCAGTCTATACGTTTATGGACAGCAAATGAGTATGTTTTAATATTTTTCATTTGAATTTGTATAATTTTTGTGAATTTAAATCACATTTTACGACCATCGGGAGAATTCCCAAAGGTTGAAATAGGGGAAAGGTCAAAACGTTGCCCTGACCCAATTCGAACAACTGGGACAACCACGGCCGTGGGTACATCCTAGAGTTCCCACATACTTTTATTTGAAATATTTTATATTCTCCGTTCCTATGTAGGCAAGCATTAATAAACAATGTACGAAATTTCAGAATTTAATGTCAAATATTCGATTGCAAATTGTACCGTACCTGTTTTGAGGTATGTAAGGTATGAGCGCGGTTTCGACCTGGGGTGTCTTATGTGGTATGTAGGTGGCTTTTAGCGAGAGTGATGTATGACGGGTCACAGTATCCGGATAATCCGGGTCTTCGTGGCTTGCATAAACGATCTGGCCCTAATGAGGACCCCACTAGGGGTCCCAACCACGTGCACACGTGAGATTTCAGACCTACGTGATGTCGATCGTGAATACGTGAATCCGGCCCCCGAAACCACCACGCCGATAGCACCACTACATTCCTCCTTCTGAAAAATTCTATAAACGCGAAAGTTGAATTATATTATTGATCCAATATGAGGTCAATGTTGATAATAGTAAAGAAAAGATAATTGTCGGTAAGTGTAAAGTTTTCCGTGATAATCGATAGTCTGAACGGTGCATCGTTCAACGCAATCGCGTTGGATCAATACATATAGCAATTATAGATATCTGGTTTGAATTGATTTTTCATCACCGAAGTGCAAAATTCCAGTTTTATCTAGTACTATCCATACGTAGATTGTATCATTTGAATCTCGATATTAAAAATTATTAATGCAAACGTGCTTGCCAGCTTAGTGCAGAATGGATAGTGGCGCTTAAAGTTTTAAGTTTAAAAGTTTTAATTACAAATTTACTCATTTTAGTTTAGTTAAATGTATATATGTATGTATGTAGTACCTACTGGAAAATTATTATGGAGATTTGAATTTCAATCATTTTAACTTTATCCTAATTCGATAAAGTATTGTGATCGTGCGAAAATTCGACCTTGAGATTTTGACTGATTTGTATCAGGTATCCCGTTTGTATCAGTTTGACTGATTTGTCATTTCTGTAAAATGTCTGTATGTGTCTGTGTTGAGCGGATGTACATATGTATGTACATACATACATAGAATCGCTGTAACTCAAAAACCGTTTATCTTATCACACTGAAACTTCATATTTATTGATATTTCGCCGGCCATTACAATCTAATATTTTCAATATTTTTCGTCAACCAGAAGTGGTACTTCCCGTGGAGTCTTTTGGAATTTTTTGTTATCTTTGGGAGTTTTTTCAAGCAATACTATCATGGATATTAAGCTGAAGTTTTGCATAATTATGTAATATACCATCAAAATAACATAATTTTTTAATATTTCTTTCCTACTATGTTTCTTAACTTTTTCTCCGAAAATATTACCTCTATCAATCTGAAATTTCATATTTATAGTTTTCACGTGCGATGCAAGAGATATTATGATTTTGGTCAAAATTTACCAACCGGAAGTTGCAGTTTACTCTCCAATGAGATTTCGTTTTTATTCGACCTTTTAAATATTTTGAATCTTCATAATATTGTAATATTATAATCTTTAGGGCAATATCTAATTATAAAAAAAATAAATCATCAAAATCGGTAAACCAAAAGTGGAACTTTTTTATTGTATGTACATAGAAAGGTCAAAAATCGTGTTACCAGCAATATGTCTGAAACTACTAAATAAATCAAACTGAAAATTCATATTTATAGTTTTCATGTAAAATTTAAGAGTTGATTGGGTTCAGATCAGAAATCATAGTACTTTATCATCTTATCAAAAAATATCATCAAAATCGGTATACTAGAAGTGGTAGCTTTTCCTATTTGAATATATTCCGAAAATTGTTTATAAGTACGCGTAAACCCACACAGTAATTTTATATAATATGTACATATGTGTGTTTGTGTGTGTGTGTGTGTGTGCGTTCGTGGCTTGCTATGCTACCTACTCCTACTTGGAAATATGTACGTACATCAATGAGCAAAATTTAATTTCAAAACTTATTTAAAATTAAAATTATAAAATTTATATTATTTTGCGTAGTTTGTTTGAGACTGGCTCAATTATTTGGAATTCTAGTCAAAATATTACTACCTCATACTTGTACTTGAGGGAGTATGGTACATATATTTATATTCTAGGGCCTTTGCGTTGGGTTCTTGGCGTTTTGATTCTTTGGCTCGTCAAAGATGCGTCAGTCTTGGAAAACACTCTATAATGATTTTGAGGGGGAAATCCATAATCCTTCATTTCTGGAGGAGTTTAAGTTTTGGCTTCCCGAGCGTAACAGGAAGGAACTCTTTTCTTGTCCGTAATTTAGGCCAGAACCAATATACATACTGATTAACTCGCCTCTATCGAAAGCAATTATCTTCTCAACATATTGGAACGTCATATTGTAATGCGATTATGATGAGATTGAATTATCTTTTTTTTTTCAATATAATCTTTTAAATATTTTTATAATGGAATTATTCGATTTAATGTAATTTAATATTAACATCAATTATGTTTAATTTTAATATCGGCTAATTTGAAGTTAATTTTATTTCATTATATTTTGCTAATAGGTACTATTCAATTTTATTCATATATAATTATAATATATTAAATGTATTTTTCTCGTGTCTCGCCATAGTGACGAATTGGGGCAACCTGTCATATCACTATGGTATAATTTGTAAAATAAAATAAATATTCGATGCGAATTTTCGATACTCTTTGTTTTCCTCAAATACATATATGGATAAAGTCATGGATTGGCCCACGCCCGATTTATTTATTAAATGAAATCTAATCAAATTTTGGATTCCAATTACACTCACTCGAATGACTAACATGAAACCACAGAATTGAACAATTATTGTGATAACTTTATCGATAGAATACATGTTGATCGATCGATTACATGTACGTATGTACATATTAATTTTCTTGGAAAAGTTCGTCGGAAAGTAGCCTTGATACTACGCGTCACATCGCTATAAGACTTTTTAAATGGGTCGATTTCAAAACGGATAACGCAACCATTCAGTCACTGGTGAAGATAATCGCGGTTATCAACACTCAATCTGAACATTACTAATTTTGCCAGTTTGATAAGTGATTTGATGCACGAATTGCACTGATTAGTGTTGTAAGTCGAGAATATTCGAGAATTTTCTTTTTTCTTGGTTATAAAACAACTCTAGATACATATTTTAATAGCTTTTTAGAGGATTCTAGGATATTTTCAGAACCAAATAGGAGTAATAGGACTTTCTAGAATGTCTGAGAGCATTTTGAATGACATTTTTTCATTCTGATGACACTGAATGTGTCATTTCGTCATTTTAACATACGCACTACTGCAAGAACGTTTTCCGTGAAATTCTCACAGGAATACAATGCTTATTAACTCTAGAAGCAATAAATTACTTATACATATTTTTATTGCTTTGGTTATGATATTCCAGTGAAATTGTTCCAACGTATGATTTAATCATTCGTTTAAAATTAGCACAAAATATCCTTAAAAATTTTGTCATATACACGCCCCATAAAATTTAGTTTTTGTCACTGATACTAAAAAACATGTGTACAAGAGTAAGAGAGAACTTTTACACTTCTACCCGAAACAAAGCGGGATGAAAATATATTGAAAGATAGTGAGAATACAGCGTTTTCAAATACACATACATAATGATAGAGAGAAATATTATTTTGAAAGACAATGACAAGGACACGATTGCAGTAAGCAAAGTAAAAAAGTGAAGACTCTCAAACTCAAACAAAAATTACTACATATGTATATATTTTTAAGCCTATTTGTGCAATTCTGATGAAAACTAATATTAATATTAGAGGGAGTTTACTGTATATTTGAGCAGATACAGTAATATTTAGTATTTATTTATTTAAAATACATGGTAGCCGATGGAGCCCAGGGTACATTGCAGTATGTACATACATACAAAGTTTGCCCCTAAGATGCTCTTAAAAAGAAAATTCTCGGTTTGGAGAATATTCTCCAAAAGATTCTCGAGAATCACTAGCACTAGCACTGATTGTTTCACTACTTGCGCAATATGATTAAAATTCATTAAAATTTAACTTTTCTTGAATTTAAAAAATTTCATGCCGTGGAATAAATGATTTATTGAATTTATCGAGACTTGGTCGGTGTATTATTGCACTTCAAGCTTCGTGGATGATCCTATAGGCAACACGTGCCCGTGTGGTGTCCTTCTGTTTGACTGGCATGTCCCTCCCTGAGCAGCCCTCTATAATGAGGGTTGTTTTGTAAGCGGATACTGTTGATGCCCCCTACATTGTTTGCCCATCCCGGCACCGGTTACGACTCTTGCTGTTTGTTCCTCTCGACATGTTCCGAACGCCCTTTCCTTCCTCCTCTCTCGATCCTCTCCCGGTCACGCCACTAACAATAAAAGCCTTCTTTGTCGAAAGAAGCTCAAGCGGAATGAGATCGGGTGATAGATATAATTCGGAGAAGATTCCCTCCTATATACAACGGCGAAGTCGATCCGGTGTCAATATCGCGAAATCTTTGTTCGAATTCCGTTTCCTTTTCATACGTACATGGAGTGCGTCTCTCCCCTCCCTATAGACAACGTATACGTGCTTACTTATTTATTTTTAATTCAGTTGTGTGTCTAGTGTTTGCAGAATATGATCCGCAATAGTGTACCTACATATAAACTATACTTATAAGGCTTATCGTTTTCTACTCGGTTCATCAATAATTTTGATATACATACATATGTACATACATTCCGATACTAAAATTATTATTTAGATTTTATTATATATATATATGTATATATATATAATAGCCGAAATCCGTCTGTCTGTCTGTCTCCTGATGACATTCGCCAAGGTAAATGATTAAAAGACACGAACCATCCGCGCGCAAGTGGGATTTGAATCCGTGATCACCAGCTTGGAATGAGTCGTGCTAACACTATCATTCAACGGAGGCGATGACGAACCTGCTACGATATGACAATATAATATCTCAATAGGCTCGCGACTCTGTTAAATTATTACGTTGTTGTATTCTAACGCGTCATCTATGCAACAACTATTAAATTTAATATTATTCTTCAGTAGGTACGGGTGGTGAGAACGCTCCGTTGATATTCAACAGGCCTACACTAATATCTACATATATATATCAACCAAAAACAAGAAATGAAACTAGGATGGAGTGCACTTTTGGACGAATGAACATTGTTTTTAAATACAAAATTCCGCTATGCTTAAAAAAGAAGGCAAAACGTACTGCCAGTTGTGACGTATGGATGTGAAACGTGGATGCTAAATTCAAGAATGTTACGCAAGGTCCAGTGCACACAGAGAAGCATTGAAAGATGTATGCTCGGTATAACGAGAAGAGACCATAAGAGGTATACATGGGTAAGAAGCATGACCAAGGTGGCGGATATAGCGGAACGTGTGAAAAAGTTGAAGTGGTTGGACACAGCACGAAGAATGGATAGCAGATGGACGCGAGAAATACTGGAATGGTATCCGAGAGAATGTGAAAGAAAGCAAGGTAGACCGAGTGGAAGATGGGCTGATAAATTAAGAATAATGTGTGTAGTCAACTAGATGCAGATTGCTCAAGACAGACAGGAATGGAAGATGATTGGAGAGGCCTTCATCCAGCAGTGGGTGGTGAACGGCTGAAAATGATGATGATATCAACCAAATTTACCTACTTAGCTTTCGCAGCTTATCAGCATACTAATCACCATCAAATTTAGTACTCATTTGTATTTTAAATGTAGGCAGTCGACGTAGCGAAAGTGGAGTTTCCGGAAGTGGAGATGTATTTGAGCGTGAGATGGAACAGGGGTGAAGCACTCTCGGCGCACGGTAGAAGGGAGGAAATGTGCTTCAATCAAAATTGCCACTTTGTTTACGGTGGAGGAGTGTTCAATCAGGGGAATATCCTCGCAGATTATAGGTGCACGCAAAATTTACATACAAACATATGTATGTACATACATACATATATCGAATTAAAATTTATACTTTTGTAAAAAAATTTTAATTGTTCATACTATTATAATTAACGAGCCACTATGGTGTACGCTTCACTTGAACAACACATTAATTAGGAATTTATCGGCGTATCAGTTTCGTATATCACGTTTCCGGACGCCATTAATATCGAAAGCTCACGGCATAAATAAAGCTTCGGCTCCCTTGGCGAGTACGTATGTACGTTTTACACACTCGATGGAAAAACTTTTCGAATAAAAACTTTATTAATATTCAACCGAAGGCACTTATCGCGTCGGTCGTCGGTATAATAATCGTTTTTATTTTACAGCGACAGTGGCCAACTTCACATGTGTACATGCGAAATTATTCCGATTATACTAAATTAGTATGTGAGTGGCGCTGCGTATATCACGAGGAATTGAACGTCGTGACTTTGTGCCCCCGAGGTTCGGCGGCTGAAATTCCAGAAACGGTATTAATTAGATTCAGCTGGATTTCAAGCGTGGGTATGGGTACCAGAATCCCGTCTCTAATCCGTCTTTGGATAGTAAATCTTTTAGCGAAAACGCACAACCCACCCCTAACAAAAACGACGCACGCCCGCCCGCCCTTAGAGCGTATAACTCGTGCTCTCGGGAGTGTATCAAGGGATAAAGGATTCGCCCTTAAGTGTCTGACGGGGTCTCGTTTTGCTACGTTTCACGGGACTTCTCCTATCCATCGCCGTATATAAATTCGCGTTTTAGCCGCCAAGTTTACCCGTCGAGAGTTTGCCCCGGGATTCGTGAATGTGTTCGTATCGGAAGGACGTTCGTTTGCCGTAGAGCGTGTCCTTTGCCCTTTGAAGTGTTTTGCCGTGACTTTTCTAGCCGTTTACATTTTAACGGTGCATCGTTAAAGTTTAATTAATCCTGTGTGAGCGCTCGTAGCGAGTAGCTTTTTTATACGAGTCGTTTCCTATAAAAATGCACAAAGTTTCACACGGAGTGATTCACGGCACTTAGTACACATTGTAGGACGTGACATTTAAAGCATTTTATATTCCTAAGGAATAATGATTTTATAAATTAAATAGTGTGTTTTTTCAGTCTATCCATATTTTCGAAAATGTAAGTACATCTACATATGTACATATGTACATTAGGGTGGAACGACGATGTATGGAACTTTTTTTTTGGGATATTCGTTTTGCAATACATAGTTCTAAAAAGTTGCTTCTACATCATACCTCTTCTGTCCAAAAAAATCTGCTTATTTAAAAAAGTTTTTCTGGTCTCTACGAGCACTTACATATGTACATATATCTTAGCACTTTTGAAATAAAAATTTCCAATTGATTGTTTCCAATCTCTATAAATAGCAATTTTAATTGGATAATTAGTATTTATTTTTACTATTCATACTTACTTTACTCGTATATACTTATATTTACTCGTATGCTTCCCTCCACGCGCTCACAAATTAACACTTATTTGAATAATTCAAGGAATACGTAAATAAATTAAATTTTTACAAAAAGTACTTATGTATAATAAAGTTAGAGTAGAGAACTAAAAATTTGTATTCTGTGTTCAGATTTCGAAATTTTCATTTTTCGCCTTCGGGTAGAGGCCTGAAGACATTATTCACAGATTTTTTTCAGTATTTTTACGGGAATACGGATGATTCAATAAAAGGTTTAGTAGGTATTACAATGCCAATTTTTAATTTTTGCAATGTTGCTCCACCCTAATGTACATATCGCACACCTATGTACATACATAGATCAAAACAGTATCAACTCAAAAATTTAGATTTTTTAGTTAATCATTTATTCGGATTCTACAAACGAAGCAGCATGAACCAACAAAACAAAATTAAATATTTTAATATGAACTTTCTTTAATATGCTTGTTTTCATAAAGAAAAAAAAACAGTAAATTCCTATCACTTATAGCGAAATCACAACAAGTTTTTCGTCGTTCCTGAAAAACGTGTATTTTTGAGTTGATACTGTTTAGATCTAGGTGCGCGATATGTTGTAAATATATATGGTTGTAAATATAAACAACAGTTGACTTTGTTAGTTTTTGAACACTTAATAGAATACGTATTCTATTTTATGTTATATAATACGATCGTTTCTAGAGTTCACCATTGACTTATTCATTAAACAAAGTGCTGTACGTACGAGAAATTTATACGCGTATTTTTGAGTCGCATTGGGATTTGACTCGAGGGGTAGGCCAAAGTCGACACGGGGGATGAAAGGGGGATGCGGTAAAACAAATAACGGCAATCAAACGGAATGTGTTTGTTTTGGTAGTTAGCGGATCGGGGTTGGGTTTTGAGGCGCAGTGAGCCCCCGTTGCAATCCCCGACCAGATTGGATGGATCTGGCGAAAACGTGGACTGAATGTCTGGACGAGACCCAAAAACGAAGCTTCTCAAACCATCCATCGTGAGAATATATTCGACTTATCGCTGCGATATTATTTTGAGCTAAAAATTCAGTATTAGCGCATCGGTTGAAGCGTGAAATATTTGCAAAGTGCGCATAGAATAAATGCGATGGAATTGTCGCATAGACGACTCGTCGAAGAAGTGCATACAATTGAATGCATTAGTCGACTGTGGGATAAGTGAGTGCTGCGCAAATTTGCCGATCGTTTTCCCCAGTTTCCGCGACATTTCATCCTCCTTTTGGTATTGGTATTGAAAGACGATTCGAGAAAAATGCATAAGAGTGCACAAAAATGGCAAAATGCATGAGCGCGAGCAACGACGCGCTTGTAATATTGCACAGAGCGCTGGCCCACCGCCAAACTTAACACTCCACCATAGAAAATCCTTATATTCATACAAATGCATACACATTAACTTGAATAAAAATTCAGTCTTAATAAGCTCATGAATATGTCAACTGAAAAATAATATTATTAAAAGTTTTAATGATTAATACAAAAATATCATTTTAAAAGTTGCTTAATACGTTTGTCTGTGTGAAAGTACTCCGTCGTGCACAAGAGTTCGTTAAATATGGAAAAAAGTTTCCAAAAATTTTAACTATTCATTTTGTTTGAGTTTATTTGATTAAGAGACGTGGCAACATTTGAAAGAAGTACTCTCTCAGCTGATTTATTTATGTATATTACAAGTGCGTCTGTACGCTTGCGCGCATGGCGCGTACGAAAACAATCCTTATTTTGTGTACACGTATACAAAGTCGTGTATATGGCCTTCGCAGAAGTACGAGTCGAGATTAAATCACATAAGCTTACACTTAAAGTCAAGATGCCTCTTCTAATTTAGTGTCGTAGAAGAGCTTAAAGCTCGAGTTACCTCGCGAACGAGTGTACGCCGAAAACACAAAAACCCCCCCCCCTCCTATCGTTTTATTTAATTAAATTTATCGCATTCTATAGACGCTTACGTATAAAATTGGAACGTGCATTTCAAAATAACATATTGTTTAGTGTATAGATATTGGAAATTGATAATATAAAAAAAATATCTTCCAATTCGTTTCGGTTTGATTCATAGAATAAAATATGGCTCACTTTATGCCCCATATAAAAAATATACGCTTTTGAAATTGCGATAATATTTTAAATTGACGTATTGTGGGTTATAAATTGCAGTCGTATATGTATGTATGTTGGATTCGGTATAAAAGTGAACTAAGTCAATTTTATTTTAGTTTGTTTCATTGTTGATAGACACGTTTCACGGACAGCGAAAAATCCCAATCTTCTTAAATATTAAATTTGATAAATGAAACGCGATCAATGTTTGACTGGGGTTGTTCGCCCGGTGCGTAAGGCGCGATATTTATGGGACGCCCACCGGGTAAGAAAACAATTTTCCGAGTGGTAATATATTTTAGACATTGTGTAGGTATTATGAGATTTTTTTTAATAAAAATGTCAATGTTTTACACTGGCGAGTCCTTTAACAAGTTATTTGTCGAGAGTGCGCTGTTGAATTTTCCCCCGCCGCTGCTGCCGTCGCGGAAAAACCAATTTTCCGAGCGAGTCAAAGACACATGGCGGCTTCTCCATAACGCCCGGTGAAATATTCCATGAAAATTCAGACCAAATGCGTCGGCCTTTTTGCGATAAACCGCCAAATATTAATACACAATTTTTATGGCGCAAACACACCCTGCGGCGAAAGAGTGCTAAACAGTACACAACATGATTTGTTTTCATGGAAAAATGTGTCGACGCTGAAAGGTGGTACAATTTCTAGCTACAATAAAGATTATTTTCTTTACATCTGTATGTATTGTGAATTTTATAACACTTTTGCCATTGTTTTGTGTTAAAACGGTTAACATTTCCTCCTCGTTCAAGCAGTGCTTTATTTTTATTCAGAATGGCTTTATTTAAAACTCCGCACCATATGAAAGAGATACTCTGTACGATTAAGTGCTTACAATGGAATAAAAATGTACTTACGTAATTAATTTTGTGGATTGAGTCGAGCGTTGGCTATCTACCTTTTAAGGATTTTGTATCTAATTCGCAGATCAATCAATGTGTCTAGACACTGCTAGACTGCTAATATTGGAGTGCGTATTTGTATGTGGTTTTTTTAAAGTTTCCTTTGTATGTAGTGTATCAATTCTTACAGAATATTTTTCAAATATGTATTCCACGTGAATTGTTGTGTGAAAAACGTTCGACAAATAAATATGTTAGACGAAAAAAAAAATAGTATTGTTCGCTCTCCAGCTTCGCGGAAATTGTCCGTCAATGGAATTGTAAACATGCACGTTTCTCTTCCTTTTTCCGAGGCGCGGGTTCAGATTCGAGCGCGAGTATTTTTTTTTTTTCACCCTTCGGATGAATGTTTTATTCGGTCGAGGGCGAATCCCGAAAATTTACCAGAATAAAAAAAAATACAGATACGTCTGTTGCGGAAGGCGGCCAAGAGGTCTGACAGCTAAGGGGGTGGGTGAGGGTAGCACCTGCGTTTTCATATTTTCTTCTGGAAAATTTATGGTTGAAGGTACCAGCCTGAATATACAATGCAATATGCCATTTGTTACCACTGATATACGATCTGGACACGAGCAGCTCATTCCGCACCGGGTACCGACCTGCAGTTTCCAGGAGCAAACTGCAATTACGTGCTCTGCAAGATGCACTATTAATCTCATTAAACATTTAAAAATTACTATGGAAACACGTTTCCTTAGATTCGCAGCTAAAATTACATAAAACACCTTCATACAACATTTAACTTCATTCTGAACAAATTATAATATAATTGAACCGAGCCACTTTAAAACGCAAGCACGATGAAATTATTGAAAAAAACTTACATATTTATTTTATAATGACTCTCATTATATATGTAGACCTTGCTTTTTGTGTCTGATATGATATGCAAGATCGTAAAAGTATTAATATTGCTTGCGATTTATGTGCTTTGAGCAATAACGTGTAATTTATGATACAATCTATTCCCCTAGCTATGTACTATATAGTACGCACTATACATGATTTATTTACGACTAATAACTTATTATATACGTTCACATTTCACGTTGATACATTTCAAATAAATTCCACGTAAAAATACAACAATTTGCTGAATAATTGCGCAATTAAAAGTGGCCGCTTAACAAATGCCCAATGCATACGTTAACCTGATGTCTGATCTGGCGACGCATTTATCAAAGGGTTACCGCACGAATTGCTCCAATCAACATGACAAAGCGGTTAAAATCTGAACGAATACCGGTCCGTTAAAATAACCGAAGGAAAATTATCGGCATTTGTATTTAAGTAATCGTTGTTTTTTTTTTACTTTATCCATATCGGATAAATTATTGTGATTCGACCTCGAGATTTTGACTGATTTTTTTTTGTTTCAGTGGATTTTCGGTTGTGGCACCCGAAGCGGCCGTTCCCGGGAAGATGATAGCCGTTCTAGTCAACCTTCACCAGGGTGTGAAAGAGCCCAAGAGAACCGCCAATGTCACCCTGAGGTTGCAGACCGAAAAGACCACGTCGAACGACGAGGAAAATTCGCTAGTGTGCGCTACGTCCAAAATCATACACGGTGAGTCCGTAAATTGTATTTATTTTTATTTAACTCGCGTATTGTGTGCTCTTGGAATGTTTTTTTTTTTTTTTTTTTTTTTTTTTTTGCTTTTCAGCTACGTCTGAAAAAGACGCTGTAAAGATACGATCCATAATCGTAAAACGGTTACGGCTCACGGTGGCACGGGCGTAACTAAAGATTGCGCGCATCTCTCTCCCCTCGACTCGTATAAAAATTTATCGACTTTTACAAACTCATTTTTGCATTATGTCCACGTTGTTATTTTACGCTCTGTAAATATGCTGCGTTGCTAAAAAGAAGCCACGAGTGTTAGACGAATATATATTTTTATATTATATTAGGTATGTATATTATGTAGGTACCCCATACATTTTACCGAGTAGTTAAATCTTTTTATTTTTGATTAAACATTATGCAGAAGTAAAACGTTATCGTTTTAGTATGCGGTTTCATCTGCGGTGTAGTCATTTTGAGTCAAAGTATAAGCAGACAAGACATATGGTTTTGCTTTTGATTTTTGTTATTTTTTATATATAAGTTAGTACGCAGCTTCTAAACTATTTCTACAATATAAATAATCTCATAAATTATCTAAAAAAAGAATAATTTATAGTCAAATTTTAAATTTTATAGGTCTATAGTTCAAATTTTGCATTTTAAGCAATATATCACTAATGTGCTACAATAGAAACAACTAAAAAATCACTTATTTAGAGAATGTTTCCATTATTATTGAAACACTGAATTTATGGAATAAAGATAAGGCATTGACTAATGACTGATGGTCCAATATTGAAATTAACAGATGTGGAAAGAGGACTATGTACGTACATACATATGTATGTACATAGTTTGCCATGTTGGGATTGTACTCACTCAAAAATCGTATTTTTTTATGTAGTGCCACTATTGTAGCCCATAAGCGATATATAAGCGTAAAATCTACCTGTCTGGGTCGATGTGGTCACGTTGGCATTGCCAACATAGCAAACAAACACATGTTTTAACTGTGTGTTGGCAACGATCCGCTATAATGTCAAAGCTGATTCAATTTGACGACGCGAATTAAGAACATACATCTAAACAACGGTACAATATACGATTGTTTCACGTACTGTCAAACGGGCCAGGGGCTGCACTGTTATTGTACAAAAACCAGCGCGCACGAGTGGACGTTGGTGGTCAGAATCCACCGCCATATAATATGACGAGCAAACCGGCTAGTACTACATATGTATATACCATAATTTTAAACCGTTCACCATCTACTGCTGGACGAAGGCCTCTTCAATCCTCTTCCATTTATGTCTGTCTCGAGCAATCTGCATCCAGTTGACTCCAAACATTCTTCTCAATTCATCAACCCATCCTTCATTCGTTCATTCGCATCCTCCCGGATACCATTTAAGCATTTCTCGCGTCCATTCATTATTTTCGCTATGCGTCCAGCCCACTGCCACATCAACTTTTTCACACGTTCCGCCATGTCTTTTTCCGCCATTTTTTCTTTTGTTTAAATTATCCTTCCTCCAAGGCAAATTTCCTTCTTTGTGGAAAACTGCAATCATTGTCCCTAGCTTTAAAGAATGATGTTTGGAACTATCGGCCCATTTCTAAATTGTCTGTTTTTGCTAAAATTTTTGAAAAGATCGTTACTGATCAACTTTCTTCACTCCTTCGTAAATATATCATTTCTGAACAACATGGTTTCCTTCCTAAGAAGTCAGTTGAGACAAATCTACTTGAATTTACTGATTTCATTATAGGCACAATGGAGGACAAATGTCAGACTGATGCCATTTATGCTGATTTCTCTAAAGCTTTTGATAAGATTTCACATTACATTTTGCTCCATAAACTTGTAAATCTTGGGATCCACGGTAATCTTTTAAGATGGTTATCGTCTTATATTTCTAATCGATCCCAAGCCGTTCTGATTAATGGACAAGTGTCCTGTTATAAAGTGCTACCTTCGGGAGTTCCCCAGGGTTCTCACCTAGGTCCACTCTTATTCCTCTTATATATTAATGATATTGGTTCCTGCTTCGCAAACTCATCTTTTCTCTTGTTCGCTGATGATATAAAAATTTATAGTAAAATTTCTTCCCTTGAAGACTGCCTTAAGCTTCAAAACGATCTTGACTCGTTTTCGAACTACTGTGATATTAATCAGTTGCTCGTTAATATAGATAAATGTTTTCATATCACTTTCTCCAGACTTGCTTCCCCTGTATTGTTTGATTTTTTTATTGGGCAAACGCGAGTATTGAGAGTTGACCCTGTGAGAGACCTAGGTGTCTTATTAGATAGTAAATTATCTTTTAATTCCCACATTGATGTGGCTGTCAATAAGGCTTATAGGAATTTGGGATTCATAATGAGAGTATCCAAACCCTTTAAGTCCTTTGATACAGTGTCTTTACTATATAATGTATTTGTGAGAAGTCACCTGGAATTTGCTAGTACTATATGGAACCCGTTTTACCAAGATTCCATTAATAAATTGGAAAAAATTAATAAGAAGTTCCATACGTACTCCATTTCCAGGTTTTGTCTTTCTTCTGCAAATTCCCGTGATTACATCTCCCTTCAAACCAGGAGGACGGTCTCGGATCTCTGCTTTGTATTTAAACTTTTAAATAATTTATTAGATAGCCCTTACCTACTAAGTAGGATACTTCTACATTGTCCCCTAGGCCTGTCAGAAATCCTCCATTGTTTCATTTGAATCTTTGTTCCACAAATTATTCACTAAACTCCTTCATTTATAGATCCTGCTCGTCATTTAACGAAATCCCGGCACATATTGATCCTTTTCTCTATTATTTGCCCTCCTTTAAATTATCTTTGCTTAAGTTCCTTTCCAGTCCTAACTCCTAAGTTCTTTTCTTATTTTAATCTGTTGTTCGTTTGCAACTATTTTGGCTGTAGTGTATTGTGTGATATTAATATTATTTTGTATTTATATTTTATTGTACATATACTATAAGCTGTTTGTTGCATGATTAATTAAATAAATAAATAAATGTCTGCCACTTTAGTCATGCTTCTTACCCATGTATTCCTCTTACAATCACTTCTTGTTATTCCAACAATACAAATTTCCACGCTTCTCTGTGTGCATTGGATCTTACGTAACATTCTTGAATTTAACACACATGTTTCACTGGCAATAGTTTGTATGTCTGGGATGTTGAATTTAAAAACTACATACATACATATGTATGTACATACATATGTTCATTCATCCAAAAGCGCTCCATTCGCTTCGTTTTATTTGTTCTTCTTTACATTCAGTCACATTCACACAATGGTACACTATAGCGACTACACAATTGTTTCATGTAATGTCAAACGGGTCAGGGGTTGCACTTTTATTGTACGAGTGGGGATTGTCAAGTCAATATTTTACATAAATACAAAACAATACACACAGCACATTTAAACAAAGGCAAAGTAATTTTTTCGTTACGAGTGCATATATTCGGGGTACTAGACTAGATCCGAATAGGGGCACAACTTTTTCCATTTCTCCCTTTTTCCTAGGCAAATGTCTTTGATTTGTATTCACCCCGAGAGCGTCTAGCAATCAGTCGCGGAACACTTTGACGCCAAAACAGGCACAAACCACCACCATCGCCAAACCAACCCGCCCACACCCCATTTTGAAAGACCACGTTCGCGGGGATTCGACTCGTAAACGAAAACGATTACACAGTCGCGCAAACTTGACGGTACGTACCCGTGGGGGGGTGAGTTTTGTGCGCGCTTTGTGAGTTTCGTATCGACCCGACTCACTTCCGGAGACAAATCCGACCCCCGGGACCCGAAATCCGACTTATCCGAGTTATCCGAGATCCAACTGTATGGTCGGTGAGTCGACGTCCGACCACTCGCCGGCTGAAAAAGTGTCTGAAACGAATTCGCGTAATGAAGCGAAGCGTAACAATGCGCTGGCCGAGAATAGACCGAGCGCACGTTGTGTGCACGTTTCGCGAAAAAATTGCTTTGTTTCGAGACGATTTTGAAGGTCGTCGTTCCGAATACGGCTTAGTGATGGAAATAGTCAGGTCTAATAAGAGTCCACTGTAAAGTCGAGTACATTATACGCTATGTATTTATAACATAAATTACGCAAAAGGCCACTATTTCAAGTGCTTGCGTGAAATTGCTGTAGCGTTGGATAAAATAATAATTATTTAATTCAGTCATATATGTATTTATATGAACCGTTTTATTAATTATCCATATAATGTTCATAATACTTCTTATTTACTAAAAACTATCTTAATGGTTCCTGGTCGAGTGGTAGTAATAATAAGGAAAATAATCTTACTGTATCGTTAGTGTTTTTACGGTAGGAAAGTTTAAGCTAAAAAAACCTATTTACAATTTTATTTTTTAATACATATGTATGTACATATATATGGTATAGATGATACATTAAATTCTTATTTCTAGTGACTTACTGTAATCTGAGGTTTAAAACCGATTATGTTTCGGCGGCCTATGTTTATACCTGAAAGGTAATGACCGAGACTTTTTACTAATTTGTCAGCGTTCATAGTTTTTTGATAAAACTTCCTGGTTAATTTGTTAGTAATATCAGTTACATACAGGATGTTGTTATCAAACGTTTTGTTATGTGATTTGGTATAAATGTAATCTTCGCTTCCAAATCATTTGTATCATTACGAAATACAAATATTTGCATGAATGTACAATACACGGTCAGTTTGTTATAAAATTTGCGTCCATTTTCCAATTCGCTCAATGTGCACCTCGTACAGTGTGTTGTAAATTTGGGTATATATGCTTGTTTAGAGTCACTGAAAGGATTAAATTTAATTGATGGTCGTCCCAGTGATTGATAGAGCGGAAACATTCATTAACAGACGAAACAAATTAATACTCTTTCCGTTATTATATTCGCAAGGGCGTATCCGCTCAAGATAATAATAACGAACGGAACAGGACGCTTCAGCAATTTACTTTGGGTGTCGTTTTACCCAGAATTTCAGCTGAAATTTGATATCCGGCACTAAAACCGACTTCCTGTTTTATTCCCCCGTTTTTTTTTTTTGTTTCTACGCCCGTTACAAGTCGTTTCGTATCTAGCGCTCCCGTTTCCGCGCCGTTTACCAAACATTTCCCAATTTTTCTTATAAATGACCGGAAATTTTCGCATTTTCATGCCGTTTTTTTCCCCCGTCGCATTATTATTCGATGAAAATAACTCTAGTTGACATGCAAGCACCTGCATGATGCTGCTATACAAAATCGCTTGAATTTTTAAATATCAATTAGCGAAGTGCGCATCGCAATATGCGAACACTCGTCGTTGAATTTTTTATTCGATCGAAGCATTTGCATCGCGATTCGTCGATTTGCAATCAGCGCTTATAAAAATATTCGTCACAATAAAATATGGATATATGAATATTTTATTGTGACTCGTTGCAATTCAAGTATCTGTCTGTCGTACATATAATGGGTACGTGCATAGTGCTAATAAATCAAAATCGTTCAATAATATTAATAGGCAATCACATATTGTCAATTTTACATATTATATTGTGCGACGGTGTTTGCAGATTCATGTGCTGTTGCGTATGGCGTGCGTCAATCAATCAATTGTCAACATAGTGATAATGTTATGAGCTTGTTATTTAATACCGTTGTAATACTAGGATTATCTATGGTCAATTAATTTCAATTTCGCTGCGATATATATTTTCAATTTCAAATTTGATGCATTTGTAATAAATTGATAAAGGAGTGCAATCATGTTAAAATTGAACTGTAGAATTATCTTATTATCAGTCTAGTTTTATAAAATAATATTTTATTAGAAAAAATAATTATTCGTCAAATTTGATACTTATTAAAAAAATAATACTTTCCTTAATATTGTATTACTTCTTCAGTTTTCTTTCATACTGTATACAATAGCAAGTAAAATTTTTAGTAAAGTAAAAGTAAATACTTTGAAGTTTATTCTGTGTAATAAAAAATAATGTTTTTGTTTGAGAAGATAATATCAAAATTTTAGTTCTTTCAAATGAAATCTCTCTCGAGAGTTACTCATTTCGCCAAACACAAGAGAACTTTAAATGTATTTTTTTTTAATGCGAGATAAAGAAAATAAAATAATATCTTTTAAAAACGCGATGAAAATACAATGAATTGATAATGATAAGTATGTACATTGTATATCTGTTCTACATTTTCGTTTATCAAAGCATACGATCGTACAAATTGAAATCGCGTACGTATAATTATTGCAAAACGTGTAACTCGTGAGTGAACTTCACCAAGTTATGTATCTATGCGAAACATCTTAAACACAAAGAGCTCGAAAGTATCTCGATAGGAATACCATTTTGATTTGAATATCTGTAGCAGTTTGAGCAACGACACGATGAACACTCGACGATGGAATGGAACATTATTGTAGGCCATTCTCGCTCGTTATTAACACTGCAATTCAATTATTTTACACTAAACGATACAATTCCGAAAAGAATGTGTTTACTCTCCGTGAATCATTTTTGATGGATAAATATTTTTTGAGTGAATACTTAAATTTTTGTTTTAACGGCTCACAAATTTGCAAAACAAAGAAAATTTCTCAGAATTGAAATCAATCTTCATTTTAAGAATTAGTATTATTATTATTATGTTGAGTAGGCGTTCTTGAATTTGTTTATTAATTCAATTTGTTTATACGTTGAAAATTTAGCTTGTATAAATTAACCTTCGTTAAAGTCAACATTAAAAATTTATTTTTATTATTTTATTTAAATAACAAGAAGAAGAAATAAAACGAAGAATGAAACTAGGATGGAGCGCTTTTGAAAG
Organism: Parapsyche elsis; assembly: GCA_022651745.1. Classification (NCBI taxonomy): domain Eukaryota; kingdom Metazoa; phylum Arthropoda; class Insecta; order Trichoptera; family Hydropsychidae; genus Parapsyche; species Parapsyche elsis. The sequence goes on from JAGVSN010000010.1 coordinate 9,526,240, forward strand.
AATGAACATAGTTTACAAATTCAACATCTCGCTACGCTTGAAAAAGAAGGCCAATACGACCAATGCGTACTGCCAGTTATGACGTATGGATGTGAAACGTGGATACTGAATTCAAGAATGTTACGTAAGCTCCAGTGCATACAGAGAAGCATGGAAAGAAGTATGCTCGGTATAACAAGAAGAGATCGCAAGAGGAATATACGTATAGCATAAAAAGTTGAAGTGGACACATAGCGAGAAGAATAGATGCGCGAGAAATACTGGAATGGTATCCGAGAGAATGTGAAAGACAACAAGGTTAACCGAGTGGACGATGGGTTGATGAATTGAGAAGAATGTGTGCAGTCAAATTGATGCAGATTGCTCAAGACAAACAGGAATTGAAGAGGATTGGAGAGGCCTTCATCCAGCAGCGGATGGTGGACGGCTGAAAATGATAATTTAAATAACAGCAATAAACAATTCGGTACATTAAGTACTCAAAATTTCCGTATTGAGCCGTTGCACTAATTGTAATTGAATCGTTAATGGTACATACATACATACGTACGTACATCCAAAACAGATACAATAGTTTGTATCCGCGCGACCGAACTCCCAGATAAAACCGTGACCACTTTCTATAAATACACAATACACACAACATAATAATAACCACACACCTAATCAGCTGAAACTTTTATCATGAGATGAATAAAATAAGTAAAATAAAAATTTGCATTGTCGCATCCGTCGTTGGCACGAGGCCGACTATATGTACATACATATGTACCTAAACATACATACTGTCGTACGGTTAAACGAGACAAACGGCACACTTGAACTTGAACACTTTTAAAAATAATCACGATTATTCACGAAAAACTTATACGAATGAATACACACGGGGGGAGCACGTGCACGTACGATGCACACAGTTTTCTTCGATGGGCACATTAGTCGATGCATGTCCAGATCTTTGATTGCTCACTTGCTAAACCTTTTGATGATTTGCCGTATTGTGTGTGCGTTGATTGTCTCGGATCGATGTTGATAATCTTTTCATATACACATATGTATAAATATATTTATATTCTTATATATATATGTGTGTATAAACGAGTGCACATGCGCCAAACGGCAGTGCAGGGCCGACGAACGCCAGTGCTAAACCAGACCGCGGGGGCGTCGCACGCCTCTGCGCATCTCAACCACTTCGACATACCAAATCGCTGATTAAACACCATCAAAACACCATGAGCGACACGTGTCATAGACAGGGACGTCCCGGAGGACATTACCTGGCGAATTCTCCGAACGCCGCCCTCGACAAGACGATCCTAACCAAGTATATCGATCTCCCCGTGCCGGGTAAAATCCAAGCCACCTACGTGTGGATAGACGGCACGGGCGAAAATGTCAGATGCAAGGATAGAACCGTCGATTTTATACCGTCAGCTGCCGGCGATCTTCCAGTGTGGAACTTCGACGGCAGTTCGACCAGTCAAGCGACTGGAAAAAATTCAGACGTGTTCCTGTACCCGAAGGCGATATACAAAGACCCGTTTCGCCGGGGCAACAATATACTGGTCATGTGCGAGACGTACGACAGCAACTACGAGCCGACCGAATCCAACCACCGAAAAGGATGCGAGGAAGCGTACGAACAGTGCAAAGAAGAGGAGCCATGGTTCGGCATCGAACAAGAGTACACACTTTTGGATTCCGATATGAGACCTTTCGGCTGGCCGCCCGGTGGTTGTCCTCCACCGCAAGGACCTTACTATTGTGGAGTCGGAGCTAACAAAGTCTACGCTAGGGACTTGATCGAAGCACACTACAGATGTTGTTTATACGCTGGAATTTCAATATACGGCAGCAATGCTGAAGTGATGCCGTCACAATGGGAATTCCAGATAGGACCCGCCGTAGGGACGACGGTAGCTGACGATCTGTGGATAGCACGCTTCATCCTGCATAGATTGGCTGAAGAGTTTGGAATCATAGTGAGCTTGGATCCGAAGCCGGTCGAGGGTTGGAACGGATCCGGTGCACATACAAACTTCTCGACGAAGAAAATGCGCGATGAAAATGGTATCATTGAAATCGAACGAGCCATCGACAAGCTGTCCAAAGTCCATATGCGTCATATCAAAGTATACGATCCACGCGGCGGAAAAGACAATGAGAAGCGACTCACTGGCAAATTTGAAACGTCTAGCATCAACGATTTCAGCGCAGGCGTTGCAAATAGAAAGTGCAGCATCAGAATTCCAAGAAGCGTCGCAGAGGAGAAGAAAGGATATTTAGAAGATCGGAGACCTTCGTCTAATTGCGATCCGTATTCCGTCGTAGAGGCACTGCTCAGAACTGTCTGTCTCAACGAATAAAAAAAAAAAAAAATTCAAAAAAAAAAGCGCGTACAATTTATATACACATATGTTCAAAACATATCATTGTTGTATAATTTTTATTTGTTATTCTCTTTTTTTGTAAAAAAAATAATGATATGTTTAAATGTAGTCAATAATACAAACAAATATAGACTGATAAAGTTATTATTATTAATGTAATATATAATAGAAATTAAAAAAATGAATGATTCAACAGTCGTTAAAGTTAAAAAAGAAACAAACGAGCGGTGCCAAGTTATCTATATCAATTGAATATGTTTAATTGTTAATTGGCTTTCATTAGAATATTCGCGAAACGGTTCGACTGTATTATAAATTATATATTGTTGAATAAATTTTTATGAATACTGATGTCTTTTATTTATTATTTAATATTATTGATACAATTCTTATTGCATATTCTGGGTATAACGATAAAGAGATCATTCTCTACATATATGTACGTAAGTCAACTGCGAATTATTGAGAACGTAAGGAAATAGATATTAAATCATTGATGAAATACATCAATGAAAATGATTATGAGGGATTATTTTGGCAATCATTTCACAACATATCCAATTCTTAAGAATCTGAATGTCTCGCTTATGCGACCTTATTATGCTCGCTTATGCGACTAGCGAATTCAATTCAATATGATATAATCACGACATTTGTATTTTCAGAATATGATGCTATGAAATTTTCATACAAAATAACATCAATATCAAACAAAACAGGAAAAGAACATGCAAATAGCTGTCGAATTGATTTATCGCTGTTTAATAACGAAGCTAATTGGTAAACAGGAAGGACGATAACTTTAATCAAAGTCAAAATGGGATCAATATTATTAAATCATATTAGAAATACGTATATTCGTTTTATCTCTTGCTTTCTTTTTTTTTTTTTTTTTATACGATTTCCCGTTTATACGACAAATCTTCCAAGTCACAGCGATGTTGTATGTACAAACATGATTTGTTCGAGTGGGCGAAATTAACCATATCTCGTATAAGAAAGGTGTATACGGACAATAATCTTTTGCGCTAGATATTGTCGTAGATTATTATATGCAATCCTTTTATCTTTATTCTGTTTGCGCGCACGATACTATTATCTGGGTACAACATACATATGCAATATAATATAAGCGAGATGTTGCCATCGGAAAAACACTGATTTAATTTTTTTGGTACATTTGCAGTAATTTCACATTTTACAAACTCGGCGAGCAAAGTTATGTTGCATAACGAGAGACATGGTTTTAAATGTTTCGTCGTGAAAATCGTGTCAGTGTATTTTCCCACGATAGAGTTTTTTTGCGAATTTAACACTTGTGTGTTGATATATACATATGTACATACATGTATGTAGATAACTATTGCACGTGTGTGTTGTGTGGGTTTGTGTGTATTTGGGTCGTTGACACTGAAAACGTTAATTCCGAAAGTCATTTATACTATGCGATGCCAAAGTGATCGCCTTTGTGTGTATCAAAAATAACCAGAAAAAAACACTGGCACGCCAGGGAGAAACTTTCGACATGTTATTATATATGTATGTACATATGTATATATTTTTTTAGCGTGAATAATGCGAATCGCTTTTCGGTGCTATTGAATGACCTTGAAGGCTTAAGACGAATTAATTTTGGTCGCTTCAGTTGGAAAATTTTACAATTCAAACCCAAGTTTGTCATGTTGAAAAATTGACTACCAAATACTTTTGTTGTCGAAGAGCGTAGAACGCTTCAAAATTATCGTTGAAATCAAAATAACGTTTAGCATAAATGTTATGCTTTAATATGATGAACATAATTATGTTAATCTCGTCAATTTACATTTCAATATTTCTTCTAGACAGGTTGTTCAGGTTATATTAAAATTTCTTTGTTGGAATAGGTACAAAATATAAGCTCAAACTCATATTTCATACGAATCGTACTTTTAATTATTAACAAAAATAACATTCGGCATATTTTGAAAATGTATTTACGTATATGTTTATATTTCAATGAATTTAATAAAATCATAGGACAGTATGCTTATATTTTTCCATTACAAAAAAACAAATATAATTTTACCTGTTCGTGACGCATTTTTTAGATGAAACAACAATTTTTTTTGTAATATAACATCAAATCGATTTGATGATTGCAAATTTTCAATAATGTTATTGAAAGTTAAATTACTGTAATTGGAGCGATCTCACATAACGCCTCATAACAACTATCATAATATTGTTCGTACAAACCGAACAAAAATGATTTGCTTCAATTAAAACTATGCCAATAACAATGTACAAACAAAGTGATTGCAAAGGTCAACAATCAGCAGTGAATGAGTAATCAATGTTTTGTGTCAATGAAATCGTAAGAAAGCGATAACGAAACCGCGTAATTTTTTTTTGAGCCAATTTACATATTTATTCGTCGTATAAAATGAATACGATTTTTTTTTTTGGCAATTCTAAAGATTCCCGGAGATTCTATTTATACTTTTCAATGGCCATTACTATGAACCAAAAATAAATTCTGTAGATATAGAAAAAAAAATCCGGATGAACGTTCGACTATTCCAGTTTTTCCGTTCACATTCCAATCAACGATTTTTCACTACACGTACGGAAGATTGAGAACATTTAATTACGTGTGTTCGCTTCTAGTGTGAACGGTCTCGTGAGTCGTAAGTGTTAACCGGACTGAAACAAATCGCGTGCAAAATCGCTCGATCTCAATATTAACCCTTCGCTTACCGATCGGATCAATAAATAGCACGTTCAAAATATGCGTGTTGGTAGTCGGGAATCGTTTAGAGCTAATTTTCATAAATATACCATCGACTTTGAATACCAACTACACATTCATTTGAATACAATTAGAACATTGTTTTCATAATAAAAATATTCGCATCGTCAATTCTGTATTAGGGTTGAGCAAGTCTTTTATACGGAGAGCACTAAAGTTACGCCGAACAAACAATGCTTTAAAAACAATTTTCATACAAGAATAAACAATGATGTTTTTTGTTCGGTGCGCACGAAACTTTCGTATTATGTATATTCGCCAGAATAATTTCCACTCCCTTCTGTTTAATATGCGTATACACAGAAACACTATTATGTATTGGAAAATTTTGCACGAAAAATATTTACCGTTTGGTAAGCACGAGGTACGTTCTTGTAACATTTGCAAATTGATGTAAATATGTATATGTATTGGGCAAATTTGCAACTACATATATATTTATATATGCGTTGTACGTTTGGAATCGTATGATGCAACGTACGAGTATGTTGTACAATGTTTTGTTTCAAACTTATTTTTATTATTAGACTAGTTTTAAGTGCTTGGCTTCACACAAGCTATTAGAACAAACTTTCCGAACAACAACAACAATAATATCGCTTCCTCGGAGCGCAAAGGTAACATGTCCATAATAGTAAATGTTCGGGGCAGCAGTTTTGATGTTTGACCCCATCATAAACCAGGGGAACATATTTTACACTAGATTTTTAAATGCTACTATAATATTTAATTGTTATTGAATTTAGACAAGTAAAATTTTCAAATTGCATGCATAAAAGTCCGGACTTGTCACATGTGTGCTCCAAAAATATAAGTAAAACTTTTGTACTTTGTGAAATCAAAAAAAAAGTTGTGACATCATTCGGATGTGCCCCGATAGAATAATTAAAAAGGAACAAAGTTGCATCAATAGCTCATTTTCGCACAATCTTGGACATGTCCCCCTTGTGCTCTGAGGATGCAATATGCATAAATAATACATAATTTATTGACACTATTTACTATGTATAAGTTAAGCGTGAATTTCTCTACGTAATTATAAATTAATAAAATGGACAAGAGGTGTTGTAAAATCCTATCAAACTGTAAACAAAGGCGCATACATAGGCTTCCAGTGAATGCAAACCGTTGTAAGAAATTAGTGCAGTGCCTTCATTTATTTTCAATTTCTTTCGGACTAACTCCTTCTCGGTGAAGGCTTTCGCGGTTAGTTTGTTCAAGAAAATTAATATAGTTAAAAACAAATTATGGAAACAACCCTTGGAGTCTGTGCTGGCCGCAACGCAAACTACCCCAATTACGTTATGTATATTTCGGAAAACTCAATATTATATTACGCGGCGATAGCGTAATTTTTGTTTACTTTTGAAAAGTTCTCAAACAAAAAAAAGTCTCCTCGTGTTCAGTACGGTGTGAAATTATACGAGTTTTTTTTTCTATATCAACTTTTTAATGTATTTTCCCCCACTGAGGCCCTTTCGAGCTAAGGATAGATCCTTTTATTCTCCCCCCCCCCCCCCCCCCCTTTCCTCTCCATCTTCTGATCCTGATGCTTTCACACAATGACTTGGGAATTGTTCATCAATCAATCTTGCTTAAATTCAAATTTGGAGCCCTCGGCTTTAAATAAACCCTTACCTACTTTTTCCATATCAATTTGATGTAATTGAAAAGACCCTACTTCAAGAATAGTACGAAAAATAATATACATCCTAGCCCGTAGCGAAAAAAGCTACAGTTTAAAAAAAACATAGGTACTCCTATAAATTTGTTCTTAGAGTGTCTTTTAAACCATTATTTTCTTTTATTAGATAAAATATGTTACAGTAATGTCTCGCCAGATGATCCCATAAATTCTTAGGACTTCACGTGTTAGTTCTATGGAGCGATCGCTTCTTTGTCGATTTGGGCTCAATTTAGCAGCAAAATCGGTAATGCGATTTGCTTTAGGAGGCGACGAGGGAGAAGGGGGGAAGGGTATTCAGAGAAAGGCTCCTGAGGGGGGTTTAGGGATATAAGGGTTGGGAGGAGGGAGTTCTGATTTGAATCGGGCGCCAGATTGATAATCCAATTTGGCCTTCATTAGCGACATCTGTCATTTTATTCTGGGAAATCCCTGCACATCTGACGAGATTCCTTGTGTTCGATTTTTTATTTTTTTGCCACCCTCGCTCCTGTTGAGAATCGAATTTATTTTGACAGCCCTCCCGAATGGCACGACTCGTTAAAATATGATTTTTTTCAATTTCAAGTGAACCAAGTCTGATTTGTGCGAATAATTTTCCCAATGGTGATAACAACAGACAGGTCTCGGAAAGCATTAAGTACAATCGGTGTAAATTTTATCAGGGTTACATTAAATTGTTAATATTCATTTGGTGATCTTTATAAACAGTAATAATGGTTAAATTAGAGATAAAATGATTGTTGAATATACTAAATTATATTTATTCTATATTGATCATTGGGTTGGGGTAGAATTTTAAGGTTTTATTTCCGTATTTCACCCTCCCGTTTTAAAGTATGCCAAGGCAGAATTGATGCCATTAAACTTTTAGCCATGGGTTGACATTTATCTGCTTTCGGAATACAAGACACGGACAATGAAGCTCCTGGAGCGGATCCAAATTAGAAGAGGAAAAATAAAAATTGAAAATGAAAGAACGGAAAGAACACTCGGCGCTGGCTGTAGGTAGTTAACGACCCGGAACAAATTTGCTCCGACACTCTTAAAGAAAAATCTACTTCCCCCGCTAAAAACGCGAACGGAATTCGAGGGAAATTCCGCAAAAAAAACACAAAAGTAAAATAGCTTTGCCTTAAACATTTGGCCGAAAAACAATGTTTTAAATTGGCCAATTATGACGCGAAAGACGCGGAACATATTTTGCGACATTGTTGCGAAAACGTTCAAAAGACAATTAATTCCCCGGATTGTCTGAGACGGGAGCATAGAATTGAATTCTTGACGCACAACCGTCATACAGATTTTTACCTGAATTCGTACCAAACGCAAATGTGTCTATGAATTTAATTTCACATAAATTCAAGTGTCATATCTTTGTCCAATCCTTTCATACAAACAAACAAGAATTTACCTTTCCAAAGAATTGCTATTTCTAGCACTTTTATTCATTTGATTGCATCTGTATCTGACGTCATTTTCGGCACGAATTTCGTTTGAAATCTATACACGTATTACCTAACGTGCACCGTTTTATTGCATCTCTTGATTCAAATCCGAATTTTTATACTATTCTCTTCAACATATAAATTTCCAATATAAGAATGATGTATTCAATAATATATAGATATAGGTATAATAATATTAAGCTTGTGACAATACGAAGTTCTTACTAGGAAGAATTTTATTAAACGTTGCCATATATGACAAATTTATGATAACCGAGTCGGGTTAAATATTCAACGACCGAAACCTTTATTAGGGTCAACGATTTTGCCGTTAACCCTATTCAAATATGAAACATGCACACGCTTATACCTCATCTGCCTCGTACCATTAACATTTATACATATGTAGAAGTTCTATGTAAAATCGATATTTTACCAGACTACTTGATTAATATTTAACAAATACATGTTACATCGTATACGTTTGTTTGTATGTATATTCGAAGCTTCTATTTTATTAACTGAACAAGGAGTGCTGAAAGTTTTCTACTTTCAGAGAGTACACGCTAAACAAACAATTCGTATGAAGGGAAACTTTATTAGGAATGGAAACGGTATACTTAACCGTTTTGTTGTAATACGCGTGCTTTTTTTATTGTTTTGTTGTCTTCGAGCAATCTTTTAAAACAACATAGAGATCCTTGAACAATCACACTCATTTTCTTCCCATATTACACAATACAAAGATAAAGTAAAATTTATTTCACTTTAACACGATTTCCTCTACTTAGAGAGAGTTTGTATTACTGTATACACATTCTTGAAATATTTGATGGCTTATGCTTATATCTACAAAAGTACCCTTGCGTAGTGCTGTATTAAATTCAATGAACTTGAATACGTGTACGTATAATTGACCGTGAAAATCGTAATGTACTATGACCAGATTAGCGCTTTTCCTGTGGGTGAGCTTTTCCACCTTTGTGCTCTCATTTCCCCCTTTGTCAAAGCTTCGACCGACATAATTCAATGTTATCTTTTGACATTTTGTTTCGGTGTCGCAGACTTTTTCTCTACGCGCTTCCACTTCCTCTCCCTTCTGTTGGGGTATACTTTACTTATCTGCACGAGTTTTCCATTGTATACCGTCTTAGGAGCTGTTCTTCGATGTAACGTGTCTCTTCTTTTTTTTATCTTCATCTTTTGTGGACCGCGTCGAGGGGTTGAGGCGACTTTCTGGCCCGGTTTTATGGGGGAAGTTTATAAACATCTGCCTTTTATAGGGGAGCTTTTTTCGGCTCGGTTACGATCTGCTGACGTTTCTTCCTTCTTGAGATTAATTAATTTCTATTTTTGTTTCCAGGTCATGGTATAGTATCCTTGCAAGTTCCCGTGACGGAACCGGGTCTACACACCCTACACACAATAGTCAGCTTTGTTGAGCCTGAAAAGGAAAAGAGCGCGAATAAAAGCGGCGAACTACAAGCTGAAGAATGTGATTATCAAAGCAGATCTTATCTCACTGTCGTTGGACCGGTGCGTGACGTCATAATCAGACCTGATAAGCAAACTTATTCACCGGGAGAAACGAGTGAGTATCGCCATAATCTGAATCTTTAGACAAAATATTATCAGTTGCATGTTAAAATAGGGGTTGACTGAGTTGCATTTCATTTCTCAATTAATTATATACAGTTTCAATGCTGATCTGGGGATTAATATCAGCGAAGAAATTAGCTTTGCTGAACAACTCAGAAACGGTCGCATAATATAAATGTCAAATAAGCAAGTTCTACGTAGTTGCATCAGACATTCTCGCACAGTGCTACTCCAAATTATCCGCTGCTCTCATTACGAAAGGGTAGATCCGATGAAGAAGTTGCACCAAGTGACTAATTGCAATTTGACTGCAGCTAGAGCGAGCTCACTCGCAAAACTTTACATTTCCTACACTAACTCGCTCAGCCTCCCCCTCCTCTTGCTGTATTACAAGATTTTAAGTTTCAACTATCGAGCGGCAAACTTTGCTTTGATATTAATTAAATATTTACCTTCTGTTTTACAGTAACGTTTTGGGTGTTGGCGCTAGACCACGATCTCCGTCTACCGAAGAACGTTCTAGGAACTGTCGCTTTGAAGGATGCTGCTGGTACTAAAGTAGCGATGTGGGATCAAGTCTCAATAGACGAAGGTAATTCGCTCATTTAAACCACAACGATAGCTATGTATGTTGATAGAGTATTGATTAAATCCTTAAACTAATATTCCTTCATCAATAGCAAATTTTGAATATAATTAAATTCCAGATCCAAAAATTTTTATTTTACTTATGTAGTTGTTGACATGGTTCCATATAAAATTGGTACCATCTAAAATTCACTTACTCCACCAATATATTATCCCTTCTTTCTTGTCCCTTCAAAACGCAATGGCAAACAACATTTTCTGTGTTATTTTACTATGACAGGCCATGAAAATTATTCTCAAAAATGAACGAAATAAAGTTTGAAATCAAGTACATATTCTAGTTAAAACTAGCTTAAAAAGTATTTGGTTAAATATTTTGAACGCATAATTTTATGCAATGTTTTTTTTCTATACAGGTGTGAAGAAGTTCTCTATAAGTTTAAGTACGAGTGCTATGTTAGGCACGTGGATGGTTTACGTATCTTGCGGTGGTAATTCTTGGACAGGAGCTGTCAACGTGTCAAGGCAAGGTGGTACAGGAAGTTTCAGAGATATTGAAGGAAGTTCAGGAAATGCTGTATCCAGATCGGCAGCTGAAGAACATTATGTTGAGTTGAGATTCGCCCCAACGACAAAACGCTGGTACAAACCTGGACTGTCGTTCAAGGGAAAGGTAATTAAGTTCATCATTAAAAATTTTCATTCAAAACATAATAAATTTTTATATACCTATACATATTATGTGACTAAATAGAGTCAGACCGAACGTGAAAGTCTCTCTCACTGTAAAGTGGTCCCGTCACGTTCAGATTGTATGTATGTAGATAAAACGGCTTCAGCTCCTACATCCAGTGCACTCTACCGTGAAAGATTTCACCGTACGACAGTCTATCTAACCCTCATCAACTCTACAACAATGCTCGGTTTATGTCCTATGCCTTCACCCTCAACCCTTAATGACCCGTCAATAATAATGCCATGATCGGACAATGGTACGTCAAACCTCTATCATACCCCACGAGACTGTTCGACGCAATTATTGCATATTTTCTTCTTTTTTTTACGTGCAATATCACCGTGCTCAAGTTATTTAATGCATATAAATTTTCCGACAAAGTTTTCTTTCGCTCATCGCTTCCTCGAACCTTCGCGCACAAAGCCTAAAAGTTTCCGACACGAGAAAAAACTTCGAAATATAATAATCGTCGCAACGAGTCAAAGCTGTGAATGAAGTTGGGGAAAACGAACAAGACGTGCTCCTAATAATATATAGTTTTGATTTTTTTTTCTTGGAATTTCAGGTAGAAGCGGTCAGTACTGAAAAATACATCCAAGTCAAAGTGGAAATCTTCGACGATGCTACGTCTATTTACAGTCAAGGTGTTGAAATACCTCAAGGAGATGGAACTTTCACAGTTCCATACATGGTCTCCAATAATGACGTCTTGAATTTGCAGGTAATGTATAACACATTAGTACAGTGAATTCATAAATCATCATCGGTTCATTGATGAGCGACGTCAATCGGTATATTTTTTGTCGAAAAAAAAAAGTACTATATTGTTGTTGTGCGTGTTTGGTGGGGCGAGCAGTGATTTAGTGTTTTTGTGCACATTCCGTTTCCAAAATTACTTTCTCCCTTGAAATATTATTTGGCCATTGCGTCCATCTCGCAATTCGACACGCTATCGTTCCACTCACAATACTGAGAACGCAATATTATTCCGAATGGATGATCGTTATATGACTTCCACTCGAACTGCGAAATTGTTCCCTCACTTTTGCCGAAATCGTATCAGTTCTTGCAATATCGATAACTCGCCCGAGGAAATTATTTCAATGTCCGAAAATCGCTACCTTGGCAACAAACTCGACAAATATATCAATTTAATGTTGTACTTAAACATTTTCATTACGCTTTTACCTGTCGTATCTTACCCTTTTGCCGCCATTGAACGTTGCGCCATCGCATTATTTTTTCGTTTAACGAAAACAAAGAGAGTTCGTGTTTAGATATCACGCAATATGGCGTCTCTGTAAATGGGAAGAACGCGATGAGAAAATAGAACGTAATGTTTATTGAAATATTACAATGAAATTGTGAAGAAAATTGCTAAAAACGTACACATTAGTAATTTCCTTTGAAGGCAACCTTTCAGCCACTTATTTATATTGAAATTCTTTCATTTGAATATTGACATTGTGATGGATGACGTGAATTTCGAATTTTTGTCATTGTAAGCTTTGTAATTCGAAAACAACGGAAAATACCGTGAGCTCTCACATTTCCATGCACATAACATAAATATGTACGCGCTTGCAAATATTATACGTTATATAATAAATTGAAAATAAAAACCGTGTCAAAGTTTTTACGATTTTTTTTTTGTGTGTGCGTGAACCGTAACCTTCCGGTTAAAACTGGATCCAATTATACACGCGAAAGTTTACACAACAGAGTAAATTTCAGACGGTGAAAATTCGTTGAAAAACTGACTTTTTAGCCAGATAAGCCGTTATAACAACTTACTTTGTTTATTTAAAACGTTGAAATTGTAAATAGGCACGGCACGTCCAATCAATTTCTCTTGCGTTTGCACATTTACCTTATTTGATGAATATATACGCGTAATTGTAAATAAAACGAATATAATACACATATCATGTCATTTGATATATTGAATATTCAAGGCGAAAACATTCTCGGTGTTAATTTTCAGTAACAATAACGAATAGAACGATAAAATTAATATACAATAGGAAAAACCGACATATAAAATTGTACTTTTATTATCGCAGAAATCGTTAAATCTGATATAATAAATATTTATAGATTGTTTAATGTATTCTTAAAGATATTTGGCACGGGTTTTCATTGTTGTATTCGAAGTTTATTTCCATTTCATGAATTCGTATTACGATTAACTTTGTATTGATAAGTCTGTAAGTTGTTTTGATTTGGTTTATTGTTTACCATTGAGACGTTTTGGCTTACCTCAATGGCTTAAATTTGTACTAAATAAATACATCAAACATCATTTTTGACATAACAACAATACGTTTTCATTTGAGCTTGCGATATTTCGGTGAAAGGAAAATGTTTTCATTATATTATATTGCGAATTTTCCGGCAGATCATTTTATTTTATTGTCTTGGATGAAGATGTGTATTGGCGAGTCTGTTTTTGTCGGTCGTAGTCGATAATTGGCGCGTAACAAAACGTCCTCCAAAGAGTCCACAACAAAAACAGTGATTTGTCTTTGTTCTTATCATCGACTCATTTCCCGGATTCCCGGTTGTCTTGCGGCTCTTATGGGATTATCATTTCTTTTGTTTCGCCGCCACTTTTGCGTCAAACGACGGGAATGGGAAGACCAAACGGTGGTCTGGGGAATGAGCTGGTGGGAAATTCGAGGTGGGAAAACGCGAAAAACAACCCCTCATTCCACCCACTGACGGAAAAGCAGGTTATTATTTCGCTTCTGTATCGCGGCGAAAGTCTTTCTTTCTCTTCGGGAGTTTTTCTCGCGGTCTCGTACGTGAGAGCCGCTAGGTGCCATCAATCATTCGTTCCAATTACTCTAATGTACCAAGCTTCAAACCGAACGTTCCCCTAATTAAATTTACCCATATGTATTATGTCCGTGTACGTGCTTTTCATTCTCTGGTACAGACACACACGCTTGACATGTGCGATACGACTCAAACGTCACATTTGTCCCATTCAAATGTGCGCTCTATTGATACCTTGTGTATTCAGTATTATGTACAAACATATGAACAAAAGTTACCATTCGATATTACATAATACTATCTATGTAGGTATCAAATTGAGAAACTTTTTGTGTAATTGGTAAATGAGACTGCAAAGGCAGATTTACCATCTTGCCGCCTATAGGCTATGGAGTTATTGCCCCTCTTTAAATAATTTTAATTTTTTTTTAAATAAACGTTATTTTTATGCAAAACTGGAATAATCGACACGACCCACAAAATATACGATGGGTACTTTCTGCGTATATCAACCAGGTTCTAGATGTTTTTTCGCCATTTTTCATTTTCCGTTCAAATACAATTGGTGAAAAATAGCGTACTTGATTATTATTACACATCCGTTTAGACAAACTAAAATTCTTGTCTTTGTTCTGCTTAAATCCATGTATGGAAAAATGGTTTTTGCTTAAATTATTTATGATTATTTATGATACCTGTTTAATAAAATATAAGTTAGTTCTGTTAATAAAAAGTGAACGATGTAAATTTGAAGTGTTACGACATTTTTCCATGATACTAGAGGGAGATGTTAATGATTCTCGACTTTCCTCGACATGTGAGACTGGCTCTTTATGGTCAAATTTCAACGAGCCGATATATTATATGTCACAAGAGTTTCAGTGGACTCGCTAGGTGATTCACGTCTGGAATTTTTTTTCAAAGAAAAAAAGTCGTCAAAATTTTAGCTGCAAATTTGCCGCCTCTCAAATCTGCCGCCTTAGGCACGTGCCTACTCTGCCTATTGGTAAATCCGCCCCTGATGAGACTAGATCATTTGCTTAATTTACCTTAACTTTCAGACTGTAAGTTTTGTTTCTAGTATACATAGATAAAAACCAATCGTAGCAGTTGACACACACATTACATTATGTAGTTCACCGTTTGCATCTTGGCGTACTAGTTTGTATTTATAGATTTGATTCATCGAAATGACGTCTCTTCTCTTATATACATATATTCAAAGATCCGTTCTGTATAAACATGTTTTGTAATATTATGTAAAAGCACGGTAATAATCGAGACGTTCAAAATGTCCGTTCGTTATTTGACTGTGCAGATAATTAAATTGTCGGATAAGGGTGGGTGGTGGGGTGTACGGGGGTAAGTAAATAGAACGATCAAGTGGACGAGGCGGTGGGTGAGTGGGGTGTCGACATTTAAGTTGATTACAATAATTTGGACGGATAAGCAAGCTTCGAATTATTTTGTTCGGCAAACAATGTCAGGTCCTTAGATGGATCGTCTGAGCCTGTCACCTCCCATGAATAATGACGTGTTTTATGACCATTAACTGGCTAGCGAAAAGTTGCCAAAACCGAAAATTATCCTTTGGTTTTATTTCGGTCCCTCCATTCTCTCTCACTCTCCCAACTTTCGTTTACTCCCCATTTTGATTGATTAACGGAAGGGACCAAACCACTTCGCGTCGTCGGTCGACTGATGTATTTCGTACATTATAACTTTTCACGGCGAAATCAAAACTTGGTTTTTACTCATGATTCGAAATCGCTACACTCTCCCAGTTGCGCTGGCATTTATAATAATACGGTAATCGATACGGCGCGTGTAGCGTGTGTAAATATTGCATTTTCTTGAGACTAATAACGCGTTACGTGGCTGCAAGGTGAATCTCACGGATTACGCGAAAGGCACGTATTTAAACTAACAATTCGCAAAATGAAAATTTTACAACAGCAAACAAAACAACACATTTCATTTCAAAATCGCTTATAACTAATTTAAAAATTGGTGATATTAGTCATGATTCATGGTTGTACCCAACAATGTAAATATATTTTTCTATTCTACAGGCTGAACTAGTATCCGTTGAAGGCAAAGAGATCGAAAGTCACTACATACTAGCGAGAGAAACAATACAAAAGTGGAATTCGTCTTCAAGGTGTTATTTGGTCATCGAAGGACTCGATTCTCCGCTACAAGTAATTCCAATTTCTTTATTATTTATTCACACATTGATATAACTTTTTCATGATTACTAATGTGTAAATTTATAGGCTGGTATGAGAGCAGAAGTTAAGGTGGTTTCCACGTGTTCATGCGAACGCGAATTGCACGTGGCAATAGTGACTGACGGAAAATTGACGCTTTGGGCTGAGAGAACTTCAGCATCATACGGTTCTTCTCATAATCGCGGTTCTGACAGTTCCATTACATGGGGGAACGTTTCACCGGAGCCTGGAATCGTAGGGACAATGCATTGCTGTGTACATTTCAGGTATTATTTTTATACATTATACATCGGCACATATTACACATTCTTCTACATATTTCAGATTTATACAAAAATGATAACCTTAAGTTTTGATCCAAAAGATTTTCAGTATTTGTCATTTGAACAATTCATATCAAAATTTATCGTACTAGCCGGCTTATCCGTCATTTATTTATTTATACAAAATTTTACCACAGTAACCTAACAGTTTCCCAAATCGTTACTGTGGCATATGATGGTGGATTCCCATCCTGGAGTCGTGCTCGTTGGTTTCTTAAGGTGCCTGTAAACGATCAACATATTCACGGCAATGTATTGCCGGCAAGCATTCCGGTAATATTACTGCAATATGGTGATGTGGGCTGGAAATATAGTCGTGTTTCCCGAAACTATAGTTCCACTATTGCTGGTATGGCAGTGTGTTGGTGAGTATTGTTGACATATTGCCGATGATATCGCTCGGTATACGAAAATACGCGGCAATATATGTTTCTTTCCTGCTCTCTCACATACGCAGGTCTCTATCGCTAAGGTGCGGACACGACACGACACGAGTGTTGACCTTTGGCTAATCTGGGCAATAATAAAACAGCAACTACTTGCCGGCAATCATTGAGCCACACATTACTGCGACACATATTGCGCACGTGATGCCGAAAATGTTACTGGATGGTTGATGAGCAATATTACTGACAAATGTTGATCGTTTACAGGCACCTTTACAGTAACAGTAACCCGTTTAACAGTACGTGAAACAACTTTACAGTTTACCGTTGATTAAATGGGTTGTTGAGTCGAACCAATTTTGACACATGGAGGCTTTTTGCTAATAAATCGCTAAAAATAATTGTTTATTGTGTTGTCAATGCGAGTGTGAACGCAATGACCCAAGCAGACAGACAGGTAGATTTTACGATAATACATATAGGTACATATAGTAATAATTTAAATATTAATTTGTATCATTCAAATTTAAAAGCGAGCGATTTGACGCACATCCGCATGAAACTTTTCGCGAAAAACGTAGATAGGGAAGGGGGTGGAAATAAATCGAAATTAAATTTCGAACGAAATGAATAAGGGGTGGGTGGGGAATGGAAGGGAGTTCTGTAAGATAAATAGCGGAATCGTATCAGAGATAAATCAAATAAATAAATTTTCACCCGGAACGTCCATCCACCTTCCATCGCACCCCGTCAAAAGCAAAAGACTGAATGAGGTTGGGTGGAAAATAGGGAGGAGTTAGGATGAGGTGGTTGCTCTTAGGGATGAGTATTTTCAATTTTGTTATTTCGGATAGGTTATTGAAAGCGATTCGATCAGTCCCATTAGTAAATAATCCGCGACGATTGACACACCCTACCCACTCCACAGCAGTGCCTATCATTGAAACAAGCAAGCGCTGCGACGATAACGCTTCAAAATTACGTTTTCCTTTATGAAAAGGCTCTTCCTTCGATCGAAAAGGGATATAGAAGAGGTATTGAAGAAGGTGGGGAATTTCGAGGCGGAAATTTCCCTTTTTACCCCCGGTAAAATAAATAAAAAGCCCACAGTTCGACGCACTCGGAGATTCCGTCGGCGGCCCTTGCGAAATTATTTGGGCAACCCTTTTTTTCTGAGTGTAAATAAGGTTGCGAGGAAAAAATTTTGAAGTGGGTCCCCATCAAAGGCGAACTCGTTCAATGAATATTTATTGCGGTTTTTTATTTTTTTTATTTATCGCTCGTCGGACGCGCAAAATAAACAGTTGAGTGACGGATTTTTAAGCTGACAAATACATATTTCTCCCACCCCGTGTGATGTTATTTTTTTTTTTTTACCGGAGAGGGGACATTTCACAGTTGACAGACGTGCAGATAGATGTTAGATTTACGCAGAAAAAATTAAACGTATTGATTTCAATCGTGAATTGTTCCATCGCCGCGAGTTAAAAATATCATAATTCAAATTCGTTTCTGTTCGGGCACATAGATATATATGTATAGGTATATTACATATAGGTAATATAAATGGAGGAGCGATTAGAGTGAAACGATCCATCACATCGACGCAATATAATCAAACGCTCAAAATATACCGCGACGATCGCAAAAGTGGTGAGAGCAGTGTGACATTAACACAAATTGATGAGCTCTTGCGGTGAAGTAAGCAAAGGAACAATTGCGAAAATTAACGCTGAAACCCGAAACCGATGTTCTGTGCCGATTACATATGTACACTCACACACACATTATCAAGAGATACATAATTGCACGAGTCAAGGAAAATTAAAATTCATTCTGAATACGAGTATACTCTTGTGTACCTATGTTTGTATGTATGTACATATACATATGTGCATACATATGTATGTATGTACATATATAAAATTGACTTTTTATGTGTTTGTTTACATCCTATGATCCTAGAGTTAGGACCTTTACTCTTTATTTTATACATAAATGATATTGTCAAGGTAGTAGTGTAAGTAGTATTATCGTCATTTTGAGCCGTTCACCATCCACTTCTGGATGAAGGCCTCCCCAATCCTCTTCCATTTCTGTCTGTCTTAAGCAATCTGCATCCACTTGACTCCACACATTCTTCTCATTTCATCAGCCCATCTTCCACTCAGTCCACCTTGCTTTCTTTCACATCCTCTCGGATACCATTCCAGTATTTATCGCTATATGTATGTCCAGCCCATTGCCATTTCAACTTTTTCACACGTCCGCTATATCTGCCACTTTGGTCATACTTCTTACCCATGTATTCCTCTTACGATCTCTTCTTGTTATTCGAAAAATACAACTTTCCATGCTTCTCTGTGTGCATTGGATCTTACGTAACATTCTTGAATTCAGCATCCACGTTTCACATCCATACGTCATAACTGGCAGTACGCATTGGTCGTATGCCTTATTTTTTAAGCAATAAATATAAATGTATATTGTAGACAAAAATATATATGTATGTAATAATAGAAACATTAAACTTAGAATAAAATTGCTTACAAAATTGGTTATGCAACAATAAATTAAAACTAAACATTGATAAAACAAAAGCCATGATATGTACATATTTAATTATAAAAAATTTTATATACTTTACTATCTAGAAATACAAATATATTAGTTTATAATAATCGTGGTTTTTTTAATTTAGTAAATTGGTCAATTAAAGCTTGATTGCAAAAATTGCAAAAGTTAATAGTTAAGAATTGGAAATTAAGCAGATCTAGAAGAAGTATCTTGTACAGGGGTGTTGTACAGAAGGTCTTAAGAAGAAAAATAAACCAAATTGATAGATTCCTGGCAGCCTTAAGACAACACCTCTGTACAAGTGCTAATAAATAATTAAATTTATTTCGTAATTTTAGCTTTGTTACTTTTTTGTTTGTAATTAGCTTTTCAAGCTATTTTAATTAATTAAATAAATAAATAGGGTATTTGAGTGCCACGAGACACTGTTCTTTCGCATACCAAAGGATGCGTCAAAGTATTTATAATATACCTGAAAGAGTTTAACTATGCACGCCCAGGCAATGCCAGGTAATTCCGTAACATATCACGTTCGCTAGATTCACATGCTAACACACAAAAACCGCCATACGAATTGCGATTTTAATTAAATGAGTACAAGTCTAATTTGAACGACTAATCCCTAGTGTGTGACTGATAGATATCAGTATTGCGATACGTTAACAACGATTTCGTTTACACACGCCGCTAAGCGAAACGTCCAAACGTATAATTATTTTTATCTATATTGTTTCAGTATATGTATGTATATCCCTTTTGTTGATCGTCGTGCTCTCGTTCACTTTTAACGGGATAAAGATAAGATTTCGGGCCTCGTAAGCTCGTCGAGCGTTTGTTCGCTCGAGCAGATCGCTAGCTCGTCGAGCGCACTGGTGACAAACGTAAATGAAATGTAAATAAATCAATACGCATATGATATGCATATGTACATATATTCGTGGAATGCGAGTGTTTCACAAATATCTGACGATAATTTTACAGGCGAACTAACGACTCGCTAAGCAATTCGCATCGATACGTATGTACACGCCTAAATAAACAAATTCGCGCGCGTTTGCGGATTGTGCGTATTTTTCGCAATGTTGCGCAATTCGAGTGTTTCGCAATTCAAAAGTTAATCAATCCCGGTCGATCGGGGTCACCGGGTCCTTTTCGCAGTGAACTATGGATTCGTTGACACGCTTTACCGCGTCTTCTACAGCTGAAAATCTGAAAGAAAATTCGTATATACCTATGTATGTAATATAATGTTTCGTCAGATTTACACTGTATGAATAGCACTTCAATAGTTTCTATTGAATACGTAAAATCACATTTCAATCGTGACTCGTTCTATTGAAAGTGAGTTTATTTTCGTTGTATCTACAATATTCCGTTCAATTATAAGATGTTTACTGCCGTCCTAAGCCCACTTAACGTAACTGAAAAAAATTACGAAAATGAGTTAGATGTGTTTTAGATGGGAGTATATTCTTGCGATTTTTCATATCAAAATTAACGTATCTTCATCCAAAAGTGACTTTTTTAAGCTATTAAATCTAACTTATCTGCATGTGCAGAGAAATTGTATCACCAATACTTATTGAAAATAACGTATCCAATATTTACTTCGGTCACTACCTTATCATGAAAGATTGAAAAGACTGAATCTCTCCACATTGGAGACGAGGAGATTAAGAGGTGATTTAATTGAAGTATTTAAAATAATAAATAATCATTATTCATGTGAAATGACCAACCTCATTATGTTCAATGAGAACCCTCATCTAAGAGGTCATACTCTTAGACTCCGAAAAGAAAAATCAAATAAGATTGTTAGAGATTCATTCTTTTCAAATAGAGTGGTTGAAGTTTGGAATATGTATACATACATTAATAATGAATAATGAAGTGACGTGATAAATAGATTATTCGAGATTGTACGAATCAACAGTCACTTTCAATCGAGTGACTTTGACATCTTATTCGAATCAATATTGTCATTATAAAATAGCTTTTAACTTCAGTATATTTGTTTGTTAATAAGGTACATAGTTATCGTTAAAATTATATCGGTTGTTGTTTTTTTAATGTTTATTTGTAGAATAACATAACATTTTATGCGTTGGTATGATCCGGTCTGAACTGGAATGAAAGCTCGTTTTTTCGATTGATTGTTGGATTATAGAGTTTATAGTGCTTCAATACAAAGATTAGAGCCGATTCCAATGAAAAAATAATATTTTTAAAAGCCTTTTTTAATGTATATACATACATGCATAAATAGCTCAAAGCCAGTGATATACATTTTGTCATTTTGCGAGCTATTTCACTGAAAGCCGCGCTAGCTTTTAAAAATTATTCCGCGGAAAAAGTAAAATGGCGCGTGGTACAGCCCGTGCTTTGAGCACGCGAGCTTTCGCGTATATAAAAATTAAGAGGCTTTTGTGCTTTTTTTTGTCACCCCCCTCTCTGAGAGCTTTCACGGCTTATTCACCCCGCGGAGATTTCCACAAAGCCCTCATCGGCTTGTCGTCGTTTCGCGCGTCTGATTGAATGAAGCGTCTCTTTGCGGTTTTGTTTTACTATCTAAGTACATACTACGTCCTTTGATACGTCAAGCATGCTCTCTTCATGCTTGCTCTCTTCTCTTCGTGCCAATTAAGACCTGTAGAAACACGGCTTGCAGCTGTCGTGGCCGTAATAATAAACTCACAATAATATTCCCAGGAAATGCATCGTTTCCAGGAAGAGACGCTCGAAGCGTAACGAGTCTACGGAAAACCCGGGAAAATACATTCGCTTTTGTATAAACGAGCTTCGTAATCGGTCTTAACAATACACTCGAAACAAATTAAAATTTAAAATACGTAATAGTGTGAATACAAAGCAAATTTAATTTAAATTATAATTTACAAACAGGATATTTATTTATAATTAAGGTATCATCATCATCATTTTCAGCCGTTCACCATCCACTGCCTTCTTCTTCCATTCCTGTCTGCTTGAGCAATCTGCATCCAGTTTACTCCACAATTTCTTCTCAATTCATCAGCCCATCGTTTGCTTGGTCTACCTTATTTTCTTTCGCATCCTCTCTGGTACCATTCCAGTATTTCTCGCTATATGTCCAGCCCATTGCCAATTTAAACTTTTTCACACGTTCCGCTATATCTGCCACCCTGGTCATGCTTCTTACCCATGTATTCCTCTTCCGATCTCTTCTCGTTATACCGAGCATACATCTTTTCATGCTTCTCTGTGTGCACTGGATCTTGAGTAACATTCTTTAATTTAGCATGCACGTTTCACATCCATACGTCATAACTGGCAGTACGCATTGGTCGTATACCTTATTTTTTAAGCATAGCGGAATGTTGGATTTAAAAACAATTTTCATTCTTCCAAAAGCACTTCATCCTAGTTTCATTATTCGTTTTATTTCTTCTTCTTTACAACTAGTCATATTCACCAATTTTCGTAGGTATAAATAACTATCAACTATCTCTACAATATGGTTATCTACAGTGACTACGTTTTGCGTACAAAATTCATTAAACATTAAGGTATATAAACATCAACATCAACATCAAAATATAAACATCAAATTAAGGTATATAGAAAGTTAAATGAAGTACAATCGTATTTATAGTTGGTTATTAAGCTGTCGAACTTATTTCGTACGTTGATTGGCAGTCGTTCCAGTCATCGCGAAAAATTGAACATTAATTCCAAGAATAATAATATAAGACGGCACATAAAAGCCGAAATTTCCTAAAAGAAAAGAAATAAAAGGAAATAATAATAAAAGCTTTTTTATATCACTTTTTTTAAAACAAAAGTTTCTCCAAGCGGGTCGATAATAAGGAAAAGGGGCCGGAAAGTGTTCGAAGAAGCTTGTGAATAATAAATCGAGTTTTTTTATGGAAAGTCAAAACATGTCGGAAATATGAGGCGTTTTCTCAGAATCGGCCCTCTCGGAGAACGTTATATTATATTTAATTCAGCAAAGAGCTTCAGAAGTACTCGCTTTGAAAATATATCAAAACGTAATCGTTACGTATTTATGTACGCACAATGCTCATTAACAATTCACGCGCGTCTAATCTGATTTACGACCGATGTGTTGTTCGAAGCTATTTATACACATTTTCTGCGTATTTTAAATGGCATCTCTATGGGGCTAATAATCCCGTTGACCGAGCTGATAATTTGATTTCCCCAGGGGGTACGGGTGAGTCCTGAATCGCATTAGCGTCGGAATCCAGGATATGTAAATCGCACGCGTCACGCCAGGATACACAGCTGCCGTACCGGAATTGATTACCATGTTTATTACGTGATACTCATCCGTTTCAGATAGGTACACTTCTAGTTTTTAGAAATTTATCCGATACGACAATATTGTCCGCCTGTCTGAATATATGTAATGTATCGTGGGGAATCCTTTTTTCAAAAAAAAAAATTTTATCATTGCTAGTTCGTTTAGAAAAGGTTCGTTATCGCTGATCTGCATAAAGTCTGATGAAACGTTAATAGCAGTTAAATTTTGTTAAATTTTGTTCTTGTTATAAAATGTAATCGATGCATTGGACTGATTTCTCAGTCGCGATTTTATTGTTCTGCTTCTATCGATCCAAACGAATTTAATTTTGTTTTGATTGAAAGTTGTGGAATATTATTGTCTAAATTTAGATGCGGCGATAATGCACCGGATGACGATTCAATCTGGCGCTTTAAAGCTCGTTCTCCGAGTAGACGACGAGTTTAACCGTTTTTCCGACCAAGGCCGGATAAGTAATTTTCCTAAAGCTCCGCGTGTAGCGAGCTTTCAATCAAACGGAATTACGCGAAGCTTATACCGGCTACGGGCCGTGTTTCCTCTATCGTGAAAACGCTCTTTTATTGTCTCCTCGAAGGCTCTGATAAATGATACGGCGCTGAAGAATTAAATTTTGCGAATTTGCGATTGAAAAAATCGATAGTGAAAAATGAACGTCCACGATATTGACGTTTCAATCTATTCAATAATAATTGATTTTAATACAATTCAAACATAGTTTAAATTGAAATTGCAATTCTTCGTTGCATAGTTATAGTATTTGTGAGAAGATGAACTTCAGTTGGAATTTCATTATTTGTTATTGCTCGTTGTGTTTCAACGTCTGCTTTCATTATAAATTAAAGTGAATCATTTGGTGCGCAAAAGCCTTTAATTTCCCCGCTGTCCACTTGCTGTTTCATTTTATATTTTTTTCCCGGTTTTTTTTTTGTTTTTTTGTTTTACAGCCACAGCTGAAAACTGAAAAACTCGCTTGCATTTCTGTATTTCGACTGCAGTTAATTATTCGTCGGTTTTTATGGAAGCTTTCCAACGCATCACCATTAAAGCGCATACATATTTGATACGTAATCCAATTGTGAGCGGCACCATTGCCGCAACGAAATTGAATATAATCGTATTTTTTTTACAAAAATAATTTAATATTTAGCAATACAAACTATCAATTCAAATATACTTATTACATTCTATGTATATGCTGAAATTAAAAATTCAATAAAAATTGTAATCAAATTTAACGCGCACATGTGTATGTACATATGTATGTACCTATACATATGTACATATGTATGTACATATGTACATATGTACCTACATACATACATATGTACATACTTAAGTTCCTTTCCAGCACTAACTCCTAAGTTCCTTTCTTATTTTGATCTGTTTTCGTTTGTAACTATTTTGGCTGTCGTTTATTGTGTGATATTAATATTATAAATAAATAAATACATACATTAGGGTGGAGCGACATTGCAAAAATTAAAAATCGGCATTGTAATACCTACCAAAAGTTTCGTTGTATCATCCGTATTCTCGTAAAAATACAAAAAAAAATCAGTGAATATGTCTTCAGGCCTCTACCTGAAGGCGAAATATGAAAATTTGCCTATAAATTTCGAAATCTGAACAGAATACAAAATTTTAGATAACATGCTCATAAAATTACCCTAACTTTATTGAATATTATAAGCACTTTTTGTAAACATCTAATTTATTTACATATTCCTGGAATTATTCAAATAAGTGTGAATTTGTGAGCGCGGTGGAGGCAGGCATACGAGTAAATATAAGTATATACGAGTAAAGTAAGTGTGTATAGTAAAATTAAATACTAATTTGCCAATTAAAATTGCTATTTATCAATTGGAAATTTTCATGCAAGTAAAAGTATTAAGATAAAAGTGCTGGTAGAGACGAGAAAAACATTTTTAATTAAGCAGATTTTTTTGGACAGAGAGGTATGGCATAGAGGCAACTTTTTATAACTATTTCAAAACGAATATCCCAAAACAAAAAAAAAAGTTCCATACATCGACGCTCCACCCTAATATATGTATGTACATAGATATGTACATACACATGTATGTACATACATATGGGCAACAACGAGTCGATCACTTTTTTTAAAACAAAATTTATACACACTTTACTATTATATAATTGATCGGTTTGGTTAATTTAATATGTAGCCATGTTTCTAAAGATACATTTTAATTATGTATGTATGTATTTATTTTGCAGTTTTGTGGTGAAACCAGATATGGCGCCTTCGAGTCAAATTCTCGTCTATTACATTACTCCCGACGGTGAGCCAGTTAGTGATGTTTCCGACTTCGAAGTGCAACTACTTCACAAAGAGGTGAGTCTTTAGTGTACCCACATACACATACACATAAGTCTAGCTTAATTAAGATCCCCGGGGGGGTCCGATTAGCACCGGGTCCTGCGTCAAAAAGACCCCAAAGCACGCAAATCACAACGACGACCCGGCCAAAGTTCAGCTCGCGTTCAAACGACCCTGATCCCCCATCTCTCCTTCCCCTTTCCTCCTTTTCGAAGAACAACTTTGTCCGAGGCTGCTATATGGCTTCCCGCCTCTCCCAGAGGGACCAAACAATGATCCCGCGAAAGTTGCCGCTACCGTGCCACGGAGAAAGCACTCTCAGCTTTTGCGGTAGCGTCGAAACCCCGGAAAACTGCGAGCAGCCCCGGGAAATTCGTCTCATTTTTCTCGATAGGGTAAATACGGCTTTGAACGAGATGGACTAGGGTGATATTGAAAGGCGAAATTTGTTTTCGACGACGTGTGACGTCATTTTGCATGTAAATATGCCGTGTTTGACGAATTGAGGCAAAAATTATCAACACGTATTTCCTTAGATAAAGTACTATCAAACTTAAATAATTATATAAAATTTTATCCGACAAGATGTGAAAGAAAGCAAAGCAATCATTATTTATAACTAAGACAATTGGTGAATATGACTTGATGTAAAGAAGAAGAAATAAAACGGAGGGTGGAGCGCTTTTGGAAGAATGGACATTCTGGTATGCTTAAAGTAAGGCATACGGACCAATGCGTACTGCCAGTCACGACGTATGGATGTTGAAACGTGGATGCTGAATTCAAGAATGCTACGTAAGATCCGATCCGATGGTCGGTATAACAGAAGAGATCTTCATGGAATCATGGGTATAAGCACGACCAAAGTTGCAGATCTTCGGAACGTGGAAAAAATGGGACAATGGGATGAATTGAGAAGAAACCTAAAAAAAAGTTGCAGACATATTTAGTTAGCATAATTTATTACCAAATTATTTCAATATTTAATAAGGCGATATAATATTGTACATAGTCGTAGTAATAGGGGTTAAAATAAGTTAAGAATTTGAAATTAAGTAGATCTAGAAGAAGTATCTCGTACACGGGTGTTGTTGAATACAATGGACTGCCAGAAGGTCTTTTCAAGAAGGTCAAAATTAAATTGATAGATTCCTGACAGTCTTAAAACAACACCTATGTACAAGTGCTAATAGATAATTAAGATTATTTTTAAATTTTAGATTACTTTTTTAGGTTACTTTTTTGTTTGTAATTCAATCTTTTAAGCTATTTTAATTAAATGAAAAGTTGAACTGGCAATGGGCTGGACGCATAGCGAGAAGAATGGATGGCAGATGGACGCGAGAAATACTGGAATGGTATCCGAGAGGATGTGAAAGAAAGCAAGGTAGACCGAGTGGACGATGTGCTGATGAACTGAGAAGAATGTGTGGAGTCAAGTGGATGCAGATTGCTCAAGACAGACAGGAATGGAAGAGGATTGGGGAGGCCTTCATCCATAAGTGGATGGTGAACGGCTGAAAATTACGATAATGATAATATATGTATGTACATACATATATCATCATTATCGTCGAAGAATGTGTGGAGTCAAGTCAGTTTGACCTTCATCCAGCAGTGGATGGTGAACGGCTGAAAATGATGATGACAAATATAAATTTTAATGTTGAAATATAAATTTGTGAGGTATTACAATTACACCATACGACAGAGACACCTTATAATATAAAGAATATTACTTCACCACTTATGTAGCTCTGTAAACTAATGATTTCTTATAGACAGTGTAATAGTAAAGTTTGAGATTTTTAGCTGCATCGATATGGATTTTCTTCGTCGTCGATTTTCCGGGTCATCAAAAAACAATATCGATTCCATTATCCGCGTATGTCGTTTAGCAACAAACGTTCGCCGCATTTACTTTGAGGCGAGCAATCTCGCCCGAGGCTCTCACCGACTCCTGCGAAGCCTTCGTTACTTTCGAGTAATTGAATTGATCAATGATAAATTGCCTTTGTCGGTGGTACCGTATACACCTTGCGGGTACGGCTAACAAAGGCTACATCAAAGAAACACCAGAGTGCCATCAGAACGGAGGATTACCTTGGCAATACTCCGGATTGCAACATCATAACACGACGAGAAAAAGGAATTAATAATACGTGCTTTAGATAAAGGATCGGTTATATGCAGATGATTCTGAGAGCGGTCGAGTTTGGTATATACATACATATGTACATATACGACCGAACAATGACTGACAAATGCTTTATATCCTTCAAAGTCATTCACAGCGATTGGATGCAAACATTGTTGTTTGTTTAGGATCAAAATCGCGTGTACAGAATGGTTTGTTGAAACTTTCACTATGCGTCAAATATTTACAAACGCTCAAAATTGACTGAATTTACATATAAATAGATCGTGTAAGATTTCTTCGGCCGCTATATAAACTGCAGTGTGTATATTATTATTGTAAACATATTTAAATTGATTTGTATACGTAAATGGCGGGTCTTATCGAGTATATTGGATATTGGAAGTAAACCTTCATCGTCGTGCTTCTGGGAAAATTGGGTCAAGACCTCACCACAATCTAACATCTCT
Organism: Parapsyche elsis; assembly: GCA_022651745.1. Classification (NCBI taxonomy): domain Eukaryota; kingdom Metazoa; phylum Arthropoda; class Insecta; order Trichoptera; family Hydropsychidae; genus Parapsyche; species Parapsyche elsis. The sequence goes on from JAGVSN010000010.1 coordinate 9,555,046, forward strand.
AGCACTCACGATAACCGTATCGAATTCTAACGAATTTCGTAAGCTTTTGAAACGTGCCATAGTATTGGAAGCTCGACATTGAGTATTCCGCATCCGGAGTCAATTATCATATTTCGGTCGGTCGGATCGGTGTTTCGGCTTTTCCAAAGAAAGATACGGAACGATAAAGGTTAAACTTTATCGCGGCGCGTGCGTAACATATCCGGCACGGAAAATCAACGCGTGCAAAATTGATACGAACGTGTACGAAATACCCACTATTTTATATGAAAATAGCTCACGAGGGTTTGGAGTATTTAGAAATGCCTACTAAAAATAAAAATAAAAATGAAAAATCGATTTCCATGTTCCGTTATACATACAATGCTAGCGAGAGAGAATCGACCGTCGCGTCGGCGGAAAGCTCTGAAAGCTCATTGTTCGACGCTGGGGTCATTTTAAAATTTAATTTGAATGCGTAAAAGCTCGTGTCGAAAAGCGCTTATTTTTTTTCCACAGTCACGTAATCGATGTTCGTTTTGCGGATAAATGGCGATTTGCATTCGTTGATTGCGCGACCCCCCCATTGCCGTTTTCATACTTCGTGATTTAATAATCTGAACGATTGCTATGAATTTATTAGGAAATAGCACATACATATATATATATGTAGATACGTTCATTTATATAATTTTCAATTTCGGTATATTTTGACGGATTGCATGCACTGTGAACGTAGAAACTAAATTGATTATATTCGACGGGTGAATTTGTGCTTGTTTATATTTAGATGAACTGGAAAGCTAATTATCATAAACGTGCACAATTTTGTATGAACGATAATTGTTATGTGCCTAACTATACGCACGTACGGAATAATTACCGTGTGAAATTTGGAGCAAAATTGATCATTTCCGTTAGGTAGAATTTTGTATACATTAATAACAGAATTTATAGGCCGAAACTATTTTACACACATACTCGTTTGAATGACTCAATATAACAAAGTTCTTACATAAACCTTAGGTTTATGTATGTATGTATGTACATACATACATTATACCCACATATACAATGTACATATGTATGTGTTTATGGATGGGTTTTTTTTTTTTGTTGGTATTTAATATATCTACATATGTATGAGTATGTGCGTCAATGCTGTTGGTAATTATGTTAGCGTCGTTCCAGTTAACGTCGCCGTTAACCGGTTAACGTTAACTGGTTCGATATTCGGCGTTATCAGGAGCTTGGCGTGCCCGGAACCAATTACGCGCCGATACCAACCCAGATGAATATTCATACCCCCTCAACATGGATGATTTTGTGCGAAAATAACAATGAGACCTTGATTGTCATTAGCATAACATCGTGTCGTTACCGAAAACAACCGCAAAAATACACGCAAGCATACACCCGAACGCACTTATGTACATACGTGTGTATGTATGTTTACCAAAATAATAACAATAAATTATTGAATATAGTAGTCTTGAGATGTTAAGGAATCATTATTGTGCCATTAACCCATTTGGGGATTCGTTGTGGTGTAAAATCGACGATAAAAGTTGCGCGCGCGAGCTTTAGCTCTGCGAGTGGCTAATTCCGAAATTAACTTTATCGATAAGGAGAGATTTATTTCGTTGCTTTCACCCAAGGGGATCAACCCTTCTTTCGACTCGCTGTCACACTTGAGACTTTAATCAAGGTATAAGAGGTGGTAGGGGGTGGCGAATGTTCGCTTTTCTAAAACCGTTGGCCCATCGGGTCAGCGGCTTATCTCTCAAGCCCGATAATTCCTTTATCACGGCCGCGGAAATTACTGCTAATTAAGGCATTAGAATTCAAGGCAGCCCCCTCGGGATAGAGGGTGTTTGAAAGCGGCCATAGATGGGGGGGGGGGTGGTTCTCGTAATGTATACAAATGTCTCAGATAATCTAATAATTGAGGGACCCGTTCGAGGCGGCAAGCTCCGACGCTTCGAACGCTTGACTAATTGCCGGAAAAAATAAAATCCGATTCTGTGGAGGTACTACTAGTCTTGGGCGAATTTGGGGTCTCGTTTATCGGGGCGAAGTTCGCAGTGTTGGGGAGGATTTACGATTGCGCTATCGGCGAGCACGCAACGTCGGTTTTGCACAATGACACCGTGGTTCGAAATTAACGAACGCAACCGACCCGAAAAGTTAACTGCACCGAGATTAACCCTTTTCCGTTGTGAGCTTAAATTAAAACTCGGAACAAAAGAGCGATTCGGCGAACGAGAGACGTTCTAGCTTCACCGGTTTCCGTTATACATAGTACCCGAGAATACTAACTCTTCTCTCTTGCCAATAAAACTCGGAACTCGATCGTCATTAGGTCGACCATATACATACATACTTATACAGAATGAGTCACGGCTCTTGCTTATGTAATGTAAAGTGGTGAATGGTAAAAAAAAACTCAATCGAACACCGTTAAGCAAATTGATCGTTATCAAATGATAACGGTCAATTTACAATAGCACGTCATAAACGCAAGTGTGATTTGTGTCTCAATTGACAAAAAATAAAATATTTTATCGTAAAATTCACCTGCCTGGGTCGTTGCCGTCATGCCAGCATTGACAATAAGCCATGTGTATTGACAACAAGCCGCTATCTTTCAAAGCAGGTTCTAGTCGACAACGCGATTTGATGACCATACACCATATGTACATAGATGTAGAATAGCATAGATTGGCCTTAGCGCCCGAAAAATTACATACAAAAAATGCATGCCTTGCATGCATTTTGCTTGTCTTTTTTTTGTGAGAATTCCCCGCACTTTAGACCCCCAGCACACCCCCGTTGCTTCTGACGCTTTCTCCAGGCAAATTTGTTTTTTACAATTTTTCAATTAAAAATGAAATTTTAGTGGTACGCGGAGTGTCCAATACTTAAAAATAACAATTATGTGGCACTTCAGTGTATGTTGGTTCCCGACCACTGCACTATACAATTGTTTCATGTACTCTAATGCTGCGTACACACCGACGAACCGAACAGCGAACGACGAAGGATTGCTATTGTGTGGACGTTCATAAATCATTGGACGTTATTGTGTGGTGCGGTCCACACAATAACAATTCGCCTTCGCCCTTCGTCGTTCGCTGTTCGGTTTGTCGGTGTGTAAGCAGCATAATACGTACTATGGCCTGTACTATTATTGTACAAATCAGTGCGCACTGGTGTGGGTTTGGGGGTGTGGATTAGAATCCACCGTAATACGACGGGCAAACCGGCTATTAACTACATTGTATGTGCTTTCAATAGAGAATAATGTGATCAAAGCTTGCAATTATTTTACGGATCGAATACATTTAGGTGATCAAATCGAAATTCCCAGGTGATGTAAGACCGTGCAGAGTCGTATAATTCCGAAACGAGCGCAACGGAATGTGGCAAATACATAGTGAGATTAAATTTTAAGTACGAAATTGAAAATAGTTTTTCGTCCAAACGTCGGGGGCTCTTCGCTTTTAATGTCCATTAAAAAGGCGTACTTATAAGAAAAAATACGACCCTTTCACGAAATTAACGGCGGCCGAAGATACGTTTTATTAAATTAAGTTCCCGCTTTTATTGATGTCCTAAAAACGAAGTGAAAATTACGATACGTGCCATGGGGATATTACTGAAATATTTTTCCATTAAGTACCAACCTGAAATCGTCGAGTTCGCGTGTCGGAATGAAAATCGGACGTCGATGAATGATTGCGCTGGGTTATTTCACGCAATTCGTGTCACATTATTCAAATTGACCCACTGACAGTGTGATCGATACATTGACAAAACTTTACACCCCTTATTGAATTACAAAAACCTTCACGCATACCATAAATATTGACACAAAATCTGTCGGTGATCTTTTTTTCCCATTGGTTTTCAATAGTTATGTGACGATCAGTTGTTATGTATCGTACATACATACATACATGTCTCGAGCTTTCGGATAAAGCCTCGTCATATAGTTGTGCAGTGTGTCGCTATCAAGATAATTAGTGGCAATTTACAAACATTGTGAGACTGGTGTAAACACATAAGCCCCGGGAATGTATGCCAAGAACGGGATGGCTCGGGATAATTTAATCAATAGAGCAATCCTCGTTGCGCCTAGAGAGATTCTAAATTCCACACAGTCGCACCCACATGCTTATCTCGAGCTCTCTAGTATCAAAATATCAATTTTGAAGTCAATATCGTCTGAATTGCATTACCAAAATCGCACATCAAAACTATCGAATGCCAATTATCAAACGGTCGCGGTATCATTCTGAATTATCCTGCATGGTTTGAGAATGTGCGGATATCGATTATTGCGTTGCAGTAGTATCTAGTACTTGTAGTAGAGGCCTAAGTGACAAATATTCAATTGTGAATGCAAACAACAGAGTCGGTTTTGCGGACCACAATCATTCCAGTTTCGGTTCGGCTAACCAATTGTGTTCACAGGACTATGGACGCATCCCGCAAAACTGTGCAATGCATATCTATTCACAATGAAACATCGCTATTTTTTGTTTAATCGGTACTAGCATCAAAATTGAAACTAAAACCTCTATTAATTGTATTAAAAAAAAAAATTGTAAATAGGTTTTTTAGCTTAAACTTTCCTACTGTAAAAACAAACACTAACGATAAAGTAAGATTATTTTCCTAACACTAACACACATTTATTGTAAAATGGATAATGGCCACTTGACCAGGAACCATTAGTAAATAAGAAGTATTATGAACATTATATGGATAAATAAAAGTTGTTTTTTTTTAACTAAAACTAAATCATCATCATCATCATCATTTTCAGCCGTTCACCATCCACTGCTGGATGAAGGACTCTTCGATCCTCTTCCATTCCTGTCTGTCTTGAGCAATCTGCATCCGCATGACTCCACACATTCTTCTCAATTCATCGGCCCATCTTCCACTCGGTCTACCTTGCTTTCTTTCACATCCTCTCGGATACTATTCCATTCTTCTCGCTATGTGTTCATCGCATTGCCACTTTAACTTTTTCAAACGTTCTGCTATATCTGCCACTTTGGTCATACTTCTTACCCATGTATTCCTCTTACGATCTCTTATTGTTATACCAAACATACATCTTTCCATGCTTCTCTGTGTGCACTGGATCTTACGTAGCATTCTTGAATTTAACATCCACGCTTCACATCCATAAGTCATCCCAAGCTCCCGTCAGACAAAACCTGCGTAAATAATTTATTGCAAAATGCCAGGGATGATGTAGTGATATTCGATAACTTCAAAATTAATAGATTGACAGGCATCGAGTTCGTTTTCGAACTCTGCGAAAAAAATTCAACGTGACAAGTCTCTCCGATGTAAAGATTTTTTTTTTGCTGATATTTTAGTGACGTAATGAAGTAGCTTTACGCCACTCATCCCGCATTAATATCACAACGAGACGCTTCTCAAACATTTATAGTGGCCTCAACGCCATGAGCGCTCGTGTATTTATGCGCCAATCCGGTGGCCGTAAAAAAAAAGGTTTACGGCACGCGGCGGTTGCTTCCGCCCACTTCCGGTTTGCTGTATCGCAAAGACGCTCACTTGTATGTATGAAATATAAAAGAGACAATAGTGCGTTTTTACGGTCGGCATATACCTCGTAAAAATGAACCACTTTTATGTGCCGCGCGGGAGAATAAATTAAGCTAAAGGCCGACCGACCGGCCGGAAAAGCCGTGAAAATCGTGAAAAGTCGAATGGAAATTATTGCGTCGAAAGAACGAAACGCATGAAATACGACCATTGTCCGTTTGTATGCTCTCCTTCTGGGATAAATATTGGTTTTGTATGATTTTGGCCGACTTTCAAATTGAACTACGGCCACGGCGGGATCGTATTTTGATCACGAAAAAAAAAAATATCGCAAATAGTCACAATGTACGATGTAATACATTACGAAACATATTGATCAGTTGTATAAGTTAATATAAAAATTAGATTGATACGTCGTAAAAGTTTGAATGTCGCTTTGTTAGTTTTCCTATTGATCATCTTTGTAGTGTGCTTTGTACATAGGTAATAATTCTTGTTATTTAGATGCTGTCATTAGAATATAAAATTTTCATCTAAGCGTTGTCAAATTTGTATAATAATACCTTCATTGATAAAGGTTTCGTTTGTGCTTTGAATTATTTATATTTGGTATGTATGTATGTAATTCCGCTTTATGCGAACTAAATTGGATTAATATCAAATTGAAATTCATCGTTTACGGCCGCGTTAAATGAATATTAATATTTTTCAGTCTGATATCTTCAAAATGGAAATACTAGAAACTCTTTCGCATCGTACCCAAAAGTTTCAATTACGTAACGCAATAATGAGAGTTTTTTTTTTTTTTTTTTATTCTGCGAACGTCTGCCATTCTCAAATATTTATAAAGAAAATAAAGAAATGTTATTTTTCCGTTCGCTTTAACATCGGTTCTTTTTTTTTCAATCCACCCCCATCCCCTCCCTCTCATCCCCTTACATCCCTTACCCTAAAAAAATTAAGCTTCGCATCGGAAATCTCTTTTTTGTTAGCTGCCCGTCCGCGAACAAAACAACGGTTCATTGTCTTTGAAATTGAAAAGTTTTTTTTTTTAACTTTAATTAGTTTTTGAGCTGTTTTTATCGCGATCCATTTGCTCCTTATCAACAGTGCATTTTTATACGTTCGCTTTTTGTTTACAAACAGGTCTCCGTCTCTGTAGACACCGACAAGTTCCTGCAGCCTGGAGACAGGATCGACGTTGGAATCAAAGCAGATCCTGGAAGTATGGTGTGCCTAATTGGCGGAAGTGCAACGAGTGACAAATTTGATCCGTTCGTAAGGTAAATAAATTATATTAATTTCACCCACGTGATTCAAAACGAAATACAAAATATAAAAATCCAGAAGCTTTTATAGCACATGTCGCTTTATCTGAAAAGCAAACAAATATACATACATACATATTTGTATGTACATACATATGTACATGCATAGGTATGTGTGTGTGTGTTTGCCGGATTTAATATGGGTTCGCGTGCAATTGCCGCGCGAATTAGGCCAAATTGCCAGTTCGGGCGAAAACACTGACATAATCTAATCGTGTCCGTCGATGTATATATTCAATTTTATTGGTCGTGTTAACAGTGCCAAATTCGACCGAATAATTTGATTTGTTCGGATGTTGTCGTAAAGTAACTGTGCGATTTTCGCATACGGTATGTGTGATTTTTGCCCCAAAACTACATATGTACATATGTATAACGTTAATTTAATTGTTTGTATTGTGCAATTTTTCTTACTTATGCGATGTACATACATAAATCATCAATTAGCTATCGGTCTCCTTAATCACATACAAACTAATATTATTTGAGCAACAAAGTTGGATATGTATACAATGTACATATGTACATATGTACCTATATGTTGATACCACAGAATACTCCATAGTGATTTTCATTATGTGTTTCGTGTACAATGGAGAATAATTATTTCTTAATTCAGCATCTTTTCAATTTGGGATTCTCGTTCGGAAGCCCTACTACCTTCTTAACTTGATCTATGAACGACTACGTATGGCTGCCTTCCTCGGGACAGATTAAAAAAAAAAACAACATTTCATTTACATATGTACATATGTATATTGTACGATACACTTTAATTGAAAGTAAATCTCTCACATTATACATATGTATATCGATGGGTTAGTGCACAGATATTGTATGTCCAGTTAAAAAAAAAATTGAGTTATCATACACAAAACGTCCATCTGCATCAAACCTTCATGTCAAAACAAGTATTGTATGTCCAAATAGTATATTTGAGAAGATATTTCCTTATTCAATTATATATGTAATATGTCCATTTCGTCCATAGTTTTCATACAAAAGAGATGTATGTCACTTACAATATTTTAAAACAAAACTGGACATACAATATCTGTGCACTAACCCATCGATATGTTTTGTGAAGGGTGGATACAAGTATAGGTATATTAAATATGTCGATGATAGTATGATATTTAAAAAAATGAAATATTCGCATAAATATAAATCAGTCTGACAATACACTTAGAGATTAGACAAAAAAGCAGTAAATACGGTCTGAATATGGAATACGCGAGAGGGTAGAAGATTTATCAGTGAGTTTTCTTGTCAGATACGTCATGCGAGAAAGATGAATGCTTCGAGGGGAGGGGAAAGGAGCAGTGGAAAAAGAAAGGAAGGGGGTTGGTTGAGGGTATCTTGGTAGCAAACCCGTTAATACATCTTCTAAGTGTTCGTAGAAGTGGGAGGTTAAATATCACCCCATCCCAATCCACCCTCTGTGTTATCTTTAGGGTCAGGGGTGAAAGGAGAGGAAAGTGCGGATTACCCGCGGCTCGTGAAGAATTCCACCACATAAATAATCGCATTCGAATTTTCGCATCTCGGACAACCCACTTTGTCTGTTGTGGGCCGACATTCGAGATTATGTACGCAACCGAACCCCAATCTGACGTCACATTCTCGAGAAATTATGTATGTTCTCTAAGACTGTGTAGGGTAGTTCAAACCGCACGGTACATATTGCTAAAGGGAGATGAAGCTAATGGCATATGAATATAGGCCTAGAAATCAACCGTTGTCGACCCTATACATATTAAAACATTTTCTACTAGTGAGAATTAATGCGTTTTCATTGCAGGCCATCCATATTTTCATAGTTGTAGATTCAAGTTTGACTTGTCATTAAACGTTTAGATACACAAAACAAATACGTGATTCATTTCCAGTTACATATACATACATACATACATACATATGTACAATTGTACATTAGGGTGGAGCGACATTGCAAAAATTAAAAATCGGCATTGTAATAAAGCCTACCAAAAGTTTCGTTGTATCATCCGTATTCTCGTAAAAATACTGAAAAAAATCTATTATGTCTTCAGGCCTCTACCTGAAGGCGAAAAATGAAAATTTGCCTATTAATTTCGAAATCTGAACACAGAATACATAATTTTAGATAACATGCTCATAAAATTACCCTAACTTTATTGAATATTATAAGTACATTTTGTAAAAATCTAATTTATTTACGTATTCCTTGAATTATTCAAATAAGTGTGAATTTGTGAGCGCGGTGGAGGCAGGCATACGAGTAAATATAAGTATATACGAGTAAAGTAAGTATGTTTAGTAAAATTAAATACTAATTTGCCAATTAAAATTGCTATTTATCAATTGGAAATTTTCATGCAAGTAAAAGTATTAAGATAAAAGTGCTGGTAGAGACCATAAAAACATTTTTAATTAGGTATTTTTTTTTGGACATAAGAGATATCGCATAGAGGCAACTATTTCAAAACGAATATCCCAAAAAAAAATAATGTTCCATACATCGACGCTCCAACCTATTGTACATACATGTGATTTTTTCGTCCGAATGATCCTACTATTATCCTTTTAGAATATGAATGAATCCCCTAGAGATGATGCGTATAATTAATAACTCAATGATCATCTCAAGTTCTACATAATAAGATTTCCGCACGGAAATTTAACATCGTTATAATAAATAATGGGACTGTGTAAAAAAGGATATAAATAAAAATAAAAAGTGTGACACTTGAGACGTCTAGTGCCAGTTTTCTTAAATTATATCACATTATATTACAAATCGTCTCGACCGTCCAAATTACCATAACGTAATGACGCATTTATGTCACTTGATAGCGACGACGTAGTAATTTATTTCGTTTGAGGAGTAAATTAACCAATTATACGAACTTTGAAGTCTAACGCCATTTCTTCCGACAAAACTTTTTGACAATGTCGTTGCGAGTCGAGAGGTGTTCAATTACTATAGTAGAGAGAAAACGAGGTTTCCATAGCCATTTATTTGCACGTATGTACTTGGATTGTCGAAAGCGAACCGTTGTAAATATATGCATTTCGATAAGGATAGATATTTGTGTGGAATGTGTATTTTAGATGTATGCGAATGTCGATCGCGAATTTCACCCGTACGCTTAACCCTCAAAGTTAACCCTCTAAGGACCCCATCCTAACGCAATCAGACTACGCGCAATCGGGTGTCTCCACGGAGCGAGAGGCAGGAAATATTCAAATGAAAGGAAATTTATTTATTTCGAAAATATTATAATATGGAGATGAGCTTGAATTTGCATTAAAAATTTTCGTTTTGCCTTCTATTTATGCATTATTTCATTATGATACACGCTCATAACGAATGGAGATTTTTCAAAGAATAAATATTATACGAACGTATACGATGTTTTTGCAAAAAATTTTCGTTAATTTGACACATTTCGTATAATAATATTGAAAAATAAACTTTTATTATTAAACGAGTACAAACGATCATTCATTAGAGCACGAGAACAAGTACCTCGTTTCCGTTCCTAATGTTTTAAAAACAATATTTAATGAATATTACAACCAAAAGTGCGAGCTTATTATGAGAGCAAAAAATATTTAGCTTTGTTATAATTAAAATTCTCAATTGTACCTCTGAAGTTGAGCTTGAATAAATACATTATTGAAACGTGCTTAAAATATTGAATCTAATTAGTAATTATGTACATCTGAATGTCTAAAGGCGTGACCGCACTAGGCGGAACTGCACTGCGCGGCACGGCGTGACCAAAATATGGTTTGTTTGAAATTGTATGAGATAGACCGCACTACACGAATATTCGTGGAATGTTCGTGAAATGTTGGCCTTAGCGTTGTGGTCAGCTGCCGCTGCTCGCCCATCCGTGAGCGCTGCAATCGTATCACTAGTGGCGCCACTCTAGTGTCAACTAGCAAGCGGCAGCGAACGAAGTGTCGCGTCACTGCCTACAGAAATGTCAAGCGTTCAAGACATCAAGACTTGTGTGCAATAAGCACATACAATTACTATCTGGCAGTATGCAATGCCTGGAAGGTAAAAAAACGGTTACTGAATTTGTCCACATGATTGCGCAGTAAACTCACAGACAACACTGCATGTGGAGGGGGAAGGGTTCGTCACCTTGCTTTTTTCGCCGTCGCTCGCCTTCGCTCAACTTTTGCGAATACCGCGCGAATGTTTATAAAGTACGTTGGCGTTAACGCGAATTAGCTCGAGCACATACCCACACCTTGGCGCTGGGCACCGCTCGTCAGCGCTCGTCCAATATGAAGAGCCGGCACTAGAGGTGGGACCGCACTAGGCGGAACTGCGATGCAACTGCACTGCGCGACACGACGCGGCCAAATATTTTTATATGAAATTGTCGCACTTGAAGTGCAGTTCCGCTGCCGCGTAGTGCGGTCTATCTCATACAAACCATATTTTTGTCGCGCCGTATCGCGCAGTGCAGCTCCGCCTAGTGCGGTTCCGCCTTAAATGTATATACATATTTTGGATCGATATTATATAGCTTGATATTTGCTGTCACTTGTTTGCTTATTCAGCTCGCGTCGGGGAAAAAAAAAATGGAAAGCGGTGTAAAAATAACAATAAAATAAAATGTATGAGATATAACATCACACACCATAAAATCTGTAGCAAATGATGCGAAAAAGACGATACTGAGAATTAGGTGTGAAAAGGAAGTCGGCAGATGCCTTCCGAAAGAAAATATCGGTATATATTACGCAAAAAAAAAACAAAAAAAACAGAGACATCACATCGACTCCTCTGCAAATTCCATTCGTATAGGCTTTCGAAATCGCATACATTACTTAGGGGTGTCAGAGGGGTATTAAATGTATCCACCCCTGCTAGCATGGATTGTAATTTCTAATTAAAATTAGGCACATTCCGTTAGAGGGGGGGGGGTGGGGTTAAAAGGGATGGGGAGGGTTTGGCGACCCCTGCGATGCATCACGGCCACGTGATGTACAGCCGTTGTCCGCTCGCGAACCACGCTTCGTTACCCCTGTGATGTATTGCTATCCGACCGGGCCCAATAGAGACGCGAAACCCCTGGTCGCGGATAATGACGCTGAAAAATTACATATTCGCAGTCATATTTCAGCGCGAATATCTCCGAAGGGTGATGTCACACTTTTTTTTTTCGTTCGTCTGAAATTTATCGTTCGAATTTTCAAAGATGGTATATTTAACTGAAATTTAACGTCTTCATGTTATGAAAGTTGATGGCTTACTTCAGTTAAGTGTAGTCGTAATAAACCATGTTACATAAGTTGTCAATTAACTCATTCGGGTTTAGTTTTAAGCTACAGGCATAATTGTATGGTAACCGGACAAAAGAGAACAGTGACAAAACAGAACAGTGGAAAAATAAAATATTTATTTTTGTCGTATCTATTTATTAATTAAAAACATAATATTTTATTATATGCACGTGAATAAAAGAAAGGTTTCTTTAACCACATAAAAAAATGTTAAATATTAAATGCTTATGTAATGTCAAGCCATAAAAAAATCATCGCAGTTAATTTGTCAGTTAAATGGCCTGATAAATTTTTCACATCTATGTACCACCGTACGATACCCTCGACAGGATGCTTTCATATATTTATAATTTATTTTTTTTTATATTTTGTTTCATATGTATTTAATTAATAAATAGATTCGAAATAACGAGATACGACAAAAATAAATATTTTATTTTTCCACTGTTCTGTTTTGTCATGGAACCTAATTGTATACATGTAGGTATGTATGTACATATGTACATAATGGTTATGTATACGATAGAACTCTTTGTATAGTTTAATTAATACGTGTTTAAGTTTGAATGTGACATTTTTTTGCCGAAAATGATCTCTCTATAACTCTTTATTATATGTACCATTATGAGCCGTGAATTATTCTGTATGCATAGAACAGCACGCAAATATTCAAATTGACCGATAGGTTTTATTTGGCGCGACTTTGAACTTTGACCCAAAATACACAACCCGTTGCGGCTATTAAGGTGATCAATCATCCGGGTCTTATCGTCCTTTTTATCGGGATAAAAATTTTCGGCTCTCTCTCCCGCCGGATAATTCTCAATAAAACATTCCCTTTTTAAAACGAGACACATTATTTATATTTATTTTATCGGACAGTTTGAGAGCCCTTGCGATTATTCGCAAACGCGAAATTACGATTTTTTTTCCATCGTTAGATTTATTTAGAAACGTTGCGTAGTGCGCGTAATAACTGGTCCAACTGGGATTTATCGCTCGCATCAAAGCCTGTTTGTCAAGGAAAACCCTCCTTTTTCTTTATTCTTTTTTGTTTTTCAACCCTTGACACGCACTGTGGAGATAACAACCCCTTGTTTAACTGTGATAATACATTGTCTAAGCCGGCTGAGCAATGCCACAACAAGGAAACTCTTGTCGACTTATGTCGCTCATTTATCTGCATATGCACACTGTATAGTACATATATGTAGTACCACAAAGCACGCCAAGCTAATTATACATACTATTGTTTTATTTATTCAAAATGTTAAGCTTAAAGTATACGATAAAGCTTAAGAAGCAAAATTCGGCTACGATAACTGTGTGGAAATTATAAAGAGGTAAACAAAACAGACAGGGAATAGTTAAATTTTACATATTTATTCGGTATATATGAATATTTTCAATGATGTACATGGGAAAAAAATTCTACAATGCCTTATCCTTACAATGTGAATACAAAAAGCCTTATCTGAGCAACCTTCGCACGGGTCTAAAATAAAAGGTGTCATTTTCGGTATGAAAAATATATAATTTGCGCATCAACTCTGACCCCCCTCTCGCGTACTACATATAGAGGAGCGTGTAAAAAAACGTGCGAGATTTATTTTCGAGCCTTTTATCTGAAAACTGAAAGTCACCTCACTCGCACCTTCCATTTTTTTTTTTTTTTTTTTTTTTTTGAGGTTTACCCCCACCTACATATATAATACGTAGAGGACAATGGTTGTGCGATATTTAATAACCGGCTGGCTGTCACCGTCGACCATAATAACTGTTTTGTTCCACGCACGAAGAATGCAAGTGTGACAGTGTACCGGATCGTCCATCAAGTTTAATTAATCTTCCACGTCGGACGGCAAAGCTCAATGAAAATTTCTAAAGGAAAACACAGACACACACAACGTCGAATGTATGTGCACATTATCTAATATTGATTTTTTTGTTGTATCTTTGCAGTCATTCTCATCCGCGTTCCAGCATCCAGGGCGAGCAGGACTTTTTAGAGGCCGGGGTCACTTTGTTCCAGAGGCTCTGTCCCACCGAAAGGGGCTTTGGATTTTCCGGAAACAATTCGTGGACGGATGTGGGTAAAGGTGCCCGTTCCAGTGTCACGTACAGACCAGGAGGTCAAAGGTCCCGTCGACGTCCACCTCTTTTGCCCCAACCCACGGATAGAATCTGGATGTGGGATTGCTTCATATATTCGTAAGTAATTACATTTGACTCGTTTAAGTTAGTTTAATGTTCGGAAAAGTTACGAAAATTTCTAGCCCGCTCGTGTATAAGTATGATCCTTTATTTATTTATTATTTAAATATACATGAGCCGGCGGCATAGCCGATGGGGCCCAGGGGTCTGACATAACTTGTACATACAATTCTTAATTATTTATATTTGAAGGATTACAAAAATCCATTTATATTCAAAAACTTACCTAAAAGTTACTAGCTGATTTGGCAGATAGTTCCAAACTTCGACCACTCTGTTTGAAAAAAAAAGAGTCTCTGACAATTTTGTTCGGTTTGTTTGTTAGTAATTTCAGTGTATAACCTCTGAGATGAGCGTTTTTATTGAAAGTCAGGAGGTTTTTCATTGGCATTTATATTTAATATTTATTATTTTGTAGACTTGTATTAGATCGCCTCTTAATCTTCTCGTCTCCAAAGATGTGAGACTCATTTTCTTCAACCTTTCATTATACATAGGATAGTGATCGAAGTTCAGATGGCATTTTTGTTATCCTTCTTTGAACCCTTTCTAAACATACAATGTCTTTTTTGAAGTTAGGGTTCCAAACATTTACATCAAGTTCTAGTTTACGATTTATAAATTTTTGACAGCAAGTGGATACTAAATGTCTTAAAATTCAAATTGTATTTGTTTTGGCAATGTACCAAGATTCAATTCTGTAGTTTTGAAGTGGTCCGAAAGCGTGTGTGATAATATTATTCAATAGTTAACTTTTGAAATTATTTTTATGGCATAAAAGTAACTTTGACTTCATGTAAGGTTAGATTTAAATTTAAGGCGCCTTGTCTTTCCGCGGGAAAGGAAAAGTGCGGCATATTTTCACGATTTTAAATAATACGTATCAACGAGATAAATCGTTTTATTTTCATTCTTTTCTCTCGTTCCCCTATCGCGCGGCCCCCCCCAGTACGAAATCCAATAAATTTTCCATTACAATTTGCTTCCGCTCGATAAACTATTCGCTTTCCATTACGAAAATATTCGAATGAATAAATTATCGCGGACCGCCGACTGAGAATACATTATTTTTTACGAGGCGCGCGGAGAAACGTTCGCTCTCCTATTCCGCGAAGGGTGAAATTTCGAAATAAAAATTAGCCTTTTTTTTTTTTTTCCTTCTGTTTCAGATCCGAGGCGAGCAAGCGAAGCATCGTGCTACCGAGCGATGAAGGGTTGCACTCGGTGTGGGCAGCCAGTGTTGGGGATGAAGGGTTGAAAGTGGCCGCTGCTCATCCCATCCCTTTAGCGGCTCCAGCCCTCAGGGTATCCTTACCACAACCACCACCCTTGACAGTTAGAGAAACGCTGGAGCTGGACGTCAGCATTTCCAACAACGTTGACGCATGCATGGACGTAAGCATACACTTCTCTACCGTACAAATATTTCTATACAATGTTCAGAATGGTTAGAGACTCGTCACATTTACATACTAGCCGGCTTGCCCGCTATATTACGGTGAATTCTAACCCCACCCACCCGTGCTGGCTGGTTTTTGTACGAAAACAGCCCCCATGAGCCCATTACACAGTAGGTGAAACAATTGTATAGTGTTCCGTTGATTGAATGGGTGTATGGCCATAAAATGGCGTTGTTGAGTTTATTGACAGAACCAGCAACACACTGCTACGCAAATTTTGCTTGCTATGTTGGCAATGCTAGCTAGTGTGACCGCATTGATTTTACGCTAATGTATACATACATATATATACCTAGGACAATTGGTGAATATGACCGTATGTAAAAACTAGGATGGAGTGCTTTTGGAATAATGAACGTAGTTTTTAAATCCAACATTCCGCTATGTTTAAAAAATAAGGCATGCGACAAATGCCACAAACTGCCAATTATGACGTGTGGATGTGAAACTTGGATGCTAAATTTGAGAATGCTACGTAAGATCCAGTGCACACGGAGATGCATGGAAATATGTATGCTTGGTATAACGAGAAGAGATCGTAAGAGGAATACGTGGGTGAGAAGTATGACCAAAGTGGCAGATAAAGCAGAACGTGTGAAAAAGTTGGAGTGGACACATAGCGAGAAGAATGGTAGGCAGATGGACTCGAGAAATACTGGAATGGTATCCGAGAGGATGTGATAGAAAGCAAGGAAGACTGAGTGGAAAATGGGCTGATGAATTAAGAAGAATGTGTGGAGTCAAGTGGATGCAGATTGCTCAAGACAGACAGGAATGGAAGAGGATTGGAGAGACCTTCGTCCAGCAGTGGATGGTGAACGGCTAAAAATGATGATGATGATGATGATAATGATATACATATATAGTAATATATTAAATGTTACGGGGAGGGGTAAATATTGGTCTTAAAAAAGCAAAGACGGATTTACATTAACTAATTAGTTTTATTGGAGATAGAAATTTACAAATATCAATATAAGAATTTATACCTATCCGCAAAAAATTGACCAACTGTATCCTAACAGCCCCAGGTTGTTCCAAGATAAGATAAGATTTAGCCAACGACCAACTGCGTTCTAACAGCTCCAACTCCCATACCTCGAAACTGATCTTTTTTCTACGATGATGTTTTCATCGCGTCATTCCTACTATCAAAGCTCTTTAACTGACTATTCTTTGCATTGTAGGCCGCCATTATATCTAGAATCTAGATGGTTATTTTGTAAGCTAAATATGACGACTACTGCGAATATTTTTTCGTTTCTTGTTTATCTTGACTCCTGTCTTCAGCTTTAGCAACCTGAAGTGAACCATTCGTGTTTGGCCATAGCACTCCCGTTAGCGCCATTAGTTACATTATAAGGAATGATAGAAGAGGTTCAAAAG
The DNA here is from genome assembly GCA_022651745.1 of Parapsyche elsis. Classification (NCBI taxonomy): domain Eukaryota; kingdom Metazoa; phylum Arthropoda; class Insecta; order Trichoptera; family Hydropsychidae; genus Parapsyche; species Parapsyche elsis. The sequence goes on from JAGVSN010000010.1 coordinate 9,572,288, forward strand.
TTCAAATTAACGAGCTCAATCTTCGAACTTATGTTCATATTAAGGTTTTCTAGAAACGAGTGTGTATCATGAGACGTGAATGATTATGGGTACCTGCATGGATCTTATTCATATCTGACCTAGCACGTGTCGCTATATTTCTTCAATTCGCATAAAATACACACGCAATGAGTAGTTTGCGGATTTCCCTTTGAATACCCTATGACCTCTCAGCAGTAGGACTATCTATTCGAGAGACGTCCGTTTCGTTTACTATTCACGCTGGCACAATGAGCCGCTGATATATTGCGAGAATAAAACCGTAACCTTTACTCCATTATGGTTGGGACCACTACACGTTATAATCCCAGACGCACGGGTCAAATTTTGCACGGGTTTATTGCGATTCCACGGCACAAAACTGATGACCTTAGCTCGCAGGACTCGGGAGCCACCGAGAGCTTCGTTTCAACGCGTCTAGTTCATTATTTTTATATAAAAGGGTTCGCAGTTCTTTCCGTGTAACTCCTAAATAAACAGAAATTATTATTACGTTTATGGAAATTCACATTAGCCACGCCACAGTGCGAATGCTTTATTTCCCGCGCCATTTGTCTCGCCCGGGTAAATTATTTTTTTATCGCTCGTTCGCTTTAAACACCACAGCGTGTATTATTGCATATTAAACTTAAGCCTTTCTATTTTATTATGTATGAAACATTATTTTAAAACAAACAACTTAGACGGGCGTGTGAATCATCTCAAGCATTGACTGACAATCTAGCGTTGTAACTTTCTGGAAGCGGCAAAGTGTTAAATTATTAAAAAGGCAAATTGTGAATCATAAACAAATTGTAAATTATAAATGAGTTTAAGCAATTTTAACGTTCTACGAACTCGTTTGACAACCGTTAAAATGTTACGATTATGGTCGGTAAAATTTTCCGCGCAAAATGTCAAAGTTGGACTTAAAGTTAAGCTCGTTTGCTTATCTAAAAACGCGGCCTCAACCGTTTTCAACGGTGAAATTAATTTCGAAACAAAATATTTCTTTATATGTTCAGTGAAAATTACCGTTGGTAAAAGAAAATTATTAAAAATATTTTCATAGATAATTTTATAGTGAGGGTTGATATTTTTATTACATTGTTGAATGATATTAAATTTTCAAGATACGTTTTACATAATTGTTTCAAATTTCCAAAGTTTAAGTGCAACTTTCTGGGTGATAAATGCCAAAAGTCGCTCGTATACATTTTCCGCTGTATAAAAGGGGATGATAAAGAAGTCGCATTAAAGTCGTAGACAGAGCGAACAAAGTATACTCGTTCGAATTATCCTAATGCACACGACATTTTCAGTGTCGAGTTTCAAACTTAATCCGACCAGTGTTGACGGTGAATAAAAGGCTCGATCAATCTTTCAGACGATGGAGACTCTCTTCGATGACAGTTTTCGAATGATTTGCAAAAATTTTTAGCGGTGAAAAACGCCGCGCTACATAATCTTCATTATTCACCCCTTTTTTCCGACGTTCAACTTGTGTGTCGTTTCCCACGCTTTCGTTTGAAAATTTCTTTAGCACAATTTCAACGAACGGTTTCCGAATGTTTAATAAACGACGTGGTCCACCCTCCCTCGAAACGTTATTAATTAGCGAGAGTTGCGAATTATGGGGGAGAGGATGTTCAGCAATAATTTCCACGTGGGTTTAATGTATAGCGAAAATCGTGCTTGGTAATATTTCACCTGTCATATTCCTGACCACGGCTTTGTTGTACGAGACTCGCATTGTACAGTGACAGCTGACGTTCGACCGGAAGTACCTAATTCGCTCTCCTCTCTCTCATTCCACGCTTTCTACTTCCGTCGCAGAAGTCAGAAAGCAAGTGACGTCTACCAATGAAAACCGCTTTTCACGACTGGAAAAGCAACTTTAAAAGGAACGTTTAATTAGCTGCGTCATGATAAGCCTATTCAGGTTGTAATCTTCATACAAAAATGCAACATTTTTTTATGAACTTACATATTAGAGCAGCGGTCGCCAACCGAGAGAATTTTCGTGGTCCGCATTTTTCACAATCATCATCATATTCAGCCGTTCACCATCCACTGCTGGATAAAGACCTCTCCAATCCTCTTCCATTCCTATCTGTCTTGAGCAATCTGCATCCACTTGACTCCACCCATTGACTTCTCAATTCATCAGCCCATCTTCCACTCAGTCTACCTCGCTTTCTTTCACATCCTCTCAGATACCATTCCAGTATTTCTTGCGTCCATCTGCCATCCATTCTTCTCGCTATGTGTCAAACCCATTGCCACTTCAACTTCTTCACACGTTCTGCTCTATCTGCCACTTTGGTCATACTTCTTACCCATGTATTCATATTCCAATCTCTTCTTGTTATACCACGCATACATCTCTCAATGATTCTCTGAGTGCACTGGATTTTACGTAGCATCCTTGAATTTATCATCCAAGTGTCACATCCATACGTCATAACTGGCAGTTTTCGTAGTGAATAATGAATATATCGTTTATTTATTACAATGTTTCTATCATTATAAGTTGATATCCAACTTTTTTCAAATAAATTGGAGTGCAAATACAAGTGTCATTACCATTTCATATTTAGAATGTTATTTTTATGAAAAAAATCATGGTAGTGGTCCGCGGGATTCGAGATTTTGAGTGTAGTGATCCGTGAAGTCTGAAATGTTGGCGACCGCTGTATTAGAGTATATATATATATGTATGTAGTTGTTAGTTGTTGAGCGGCTTTAACTCTATAGCTTATGTATGCACATTTAAAACTATGTTAAACTAAATATGCTCAAATGAATGTGTGTGCATTGAATGTGGTATATAATTTAAAAATTTATATATGTAGATATTTAACCCCAAAACAGGGACTCACACAAAGTACGCATATTATAATTATTATGCATCAGTGTTTTAGTGCACACTACACACCCACCGAGCGCAAGAGTCTCGTATGGTGAAATTTTAAAATTTCAGCATATCGAGGATGTTGGCAACACGTGCCGAGGGAAACTCTCCTCACTTGTGCGAAATATTAAAGCGGAAATGAGCGGTTGTAAATAGTGGCGAAGCGCCTCTCACTAATTCATCGCGAGCCGACGCCTTTGTTCCGACGGACGCGCGAGCTTTCATTTATGCACGAGCTTTCACTCGCCGACGCTTATGTGCATGCGATGCTCAAATGCTCAACGTTAAAACGCCAAATTTACGACACGGTGCGGTTTTAAAACCATAGTATTCGACTGTGTCTATTGTACCACGTACCAGAATGCACACAGACATCCTGGACATACTGTATGTATGTAAAATATATGTACGTATTGTACACTTCCGCGTTTAGTTATTTACATACGTTCGCTTATAGTAACTACATGTATGCACATAACTCTGTTGCGGTAATCCGTAAACTTGCGATGCTGAAATGTTTCCCCCAATTAGTTGATGTTTGAACGGCCGCATTCCAAATTAATTCAATTGCCTTTTACGTGCATGTGTTAACATAATCGATACGCCAAACTATATATATGTTATACAGCGAAAGCATATTTCAAGTGAAAATATATATATCACTACCTTATCATGAAATATTGAAAAGACTGACTCTCTCCACACTGGAGACGAGGAGATTAAGAGGTGATTTAATCGAAGTATTCAAAATAATAAACAATCATTGTTCATGTGAAATGACCAACCTCATTATGTTCAATGAGAACCCTCATCTAAGAGGTCATACTCTTAGACTCCGTAAAGAAAAATCAAATAAGATTGTTAGAGATTCATTCTTTTCAAATAGAGTGGTTGAAGTTTGGAATAGTCTTCCGGATTCAATAGTCACTTTTAAAAATGTTAATTTATATAAAAATCAACTAGATTTATTCTTAAAAAAACAATGGTATTTGTAATTCTTTAATAAATGGACCATTATTCATTTTATGTTAATTTAATTTTTGTTTTTATCTTATTTTTATTCTTATACCAAACCCCATGGGCCTATCGGCTATGCCGCCTCTCCATGTAATTATTAAATAAATAAATTAATTAATTTTCATTGGCGTTTCGGTGAAATCATATTCAAACACATTTTCACTAGTAGATATATTATATTTCTACTAGTGAAATTATATTCGTTTCCGAACTTTCATTGAAACTAAATTTGACAGTTGTGAAATGACCAATCGAATCATATACCTACATATGTAATCTGCTGAAATATTCAATCCTAGTTATTTTGTCGCTTCTTCTTCTTATCGTGCCGTGTCCGTGTTCAGGCGTAGACTTTTACTGGTTAGTACCAATTATAGTTTACAATGAGTCTTTGTCGATTTTATAACAATTGACTTATAATGGTCGGTTTAAGATGAAAATAGCACGTGTTGCGTTGCGTTGCACGTATCCTCAGAATCATCAGATATAACAACGCCACCGTTTCGTTCAAAACACACTTGTAGCTTGACACATCATCGACTTGGGCCAACATCAACGAGTGACAAACACATACGCTTACTTTAATATACTTTCACCGATAATGAGCAGTGAAACTGTATATTCATTGTTTGATACATTTTCACTGCCTGAATTGGTAAAAATATATATTTTCACTTGAGATATGCTTTCACTGTACTAAATAGCTAACAACATCTATTTTAAATTCAGGTCACAGCCCTCCTTTCACTGAGCGGTGGTGGAAGATTCCTCAGCAACAACATGATGTACGTCACTGAAAAATTACGACTTGGTCCTCGTGGAGCGACATCTCTCGTCGTGAGGGTCGTCGTAACGAACAGCGGAGTCTACAATCTGACCGGTAAGAGTCCTACTTGTAATTTGGTTCTATAAAAAGTGAGTCCTAATTTAAACCGTAAGTATGTACGCGAGGGTAGTAGCCTCGTTAAGTCGACCCCGGGTCATTAATGTACAGTAACGATACACATTAATTTCAAAACTTTGCACTGGTGAAACTTTCTTTATAACTCGTCCCGTTTTGCATTCGGGGCTCGCCCTACAGGGAATCTCATAAAGCGCGCTTAAACTTTGACGTCACGTGTCACATTTCCGAGAAGCGAGCTTTCGACAGGGTCGACGGAAGCTCCTGGGTATGGTGAACCTCCTGAAACTCCTGGGTATGGTGAAGAAGGGTATGGTGAGCCTTACCCCACTGCTCGCCCGTCCCGAAGGAAATAAATTAACTCGCTTTGAATTCGTCAACTCTTTTAAGGCAACAAAGGACGACTTAATGTAAACACGCCGATATTAATTATTCCTTTGAACTATGCTGCTGCGGCTCTGTGGAATGGGGAAATCCATGGTGAAATCCCTCCCCTTCTTGCAAGCTGCAGACTATCAACGGAATCCGTGGATGAGATCGTCCTCTCGCCGTAGTATATAGTAGTCGAATCCCAAAGCAATCTCGGACGTAAACAATTCAAAGTTCCCGGGGTTTTTGATTCGCTAATTAAACTTCCGATTCCATTTTCGGCGCGAATATAAAACGAACAATCTTGAGCGCGAGCGAAGGGTCGCCATTTGCATATCAATGGAAGTGTTTTGACGAATTGTCGTCGTCTGTCTGTCTGTATAGGCGAAATTTTCGATTGTTTTCTTTCTTTTGTATTGGGTAAAAATTTGAAAAATTTCAACCGATGTGATTTTCGGGAAATAGTCGCATAATTTTTCTTAGTTTTACCATTTTAAATCGTATAGGGTTTAATAGTGCAGGAATGTCTCAAAAGACATGCGCTGTGAATCGTTTTTTTTTTTGTTTAATAGTCTTCGTTTTCATTTCGAGACATGAATAATAATTCTGATTAAAGTCAAATGTCATATGTATCATAATAATATACATACGTACTCGTAGTACAATAAAAATTTTTGCTGACGAGCTTCTAAACACTTTTCTATTCATGTGTACTTGTTAGTGTATGTACATATGTACATATGTATGTATATAGGCATATTTAAACGCTTCGTATCCATTTTGAAGTTTCTTCAAGTAAATATTAAAACGATTAATGTATGTAATTAACGGTTGAAGTGCATGATAGCGTCGGTCAAATGTTTTTAGTAAGTATAATATTAGAATGATTTTTTTACATTATGCATAGTTTAATACTAGTGTGTTTTAAGGTTTTAAATCTAAAAATAGAAATCTCACTAGATATGTATGTATGTATGTACGATCGAAGCGACGAAGTGGAGCTTAGATTAAACCCTGTCTAATTTTTATCCGTAAGAAGCACATGACGATGCACTTTCCTTTTACCGAAACTGGTGCCTGTTACGTAGAAGAAAAGTCATTAGATCTCGTCGACGAGCTTTCCCCGAGGTTATTTCCTTTTGAAAGTTTCCTTTGCCCCTTTCCCCACTCTCCCTCTTCCATCCTCAGCAGCAAGGAACAACAAAACCTCTCGTGCGCTTATTACTGCCGAGAAACTCAACCAAATTGTTATAAGCAAATAAACGCACGAGTGAATAGACACATTTGCATGATCATCTGACGCTTCCTATCGTATTATAATCTACGTCGGATTTTATGCATATAAATGACAAATCAACCAACGATTTGCATAATAATAATGTTGTTACGCTTATATTATATTATATTGCGTATACAATTTATATGCTTTTGCCTCACATTCAAGTCTTGAAATCCCTTTACGCAAATTTTCTCAAGCGGTTCGCTGCGGTTATTTTACGTTCACCGCAGACACACTCCCTTCAATAAATAATCGATTTAATCGGATTTTTTTGCCATGCTATTATAAACCTGTTGTTGAAATTATCAAAGCGATCCTTTTGTTATTTCTTTGAAGATACCTACCAAATTATTTTGTGTTTGCGTTTAATTTGCCGGCAGGAACAATATGAAACGAGCTTTGGTTGCTTATGATGTACAATTAAAATTTTCCTAAAGAAAACATACTCAAACGATTTTAACAAGCACACAAAACGTTCACGTTAACGTATTTTGTTGTTAAAACGTGACCTTTCAAATTCAATTTATTTTTTAATAAACAACAAACAAACGATTCCTAAAATTTCTTCAGTATAAAGTAACTTTTACAATTAATTTTCGGTCAGTTATTTTAACCAAATGGTGGGTGAATAATTTTAACAAATGGTCAGTGAGTTTTATAAAGGGTTAGTAATTAATACTACGTTTAGTAACTAACCGTTGTTAGTAAATTTATATTGCTATTTAGAGCTACTGACCGATTCGCTATTTTTTACTGACCATTTGTGAAAAAGTAACACCAAAAATATACTGACCATTTTCTTGAAAAGTTACTAACCGATTAATTAGTTGCCTATAATAATTGGCATGGTAATATAAAGAAAAAAAATTTAACTTGATTTTATAAATATCAAATTTTTTACATTTAAAATGATACGTGGACTATATTTTTCACATGAAATGGGACAAGTATTGTGAACAAACTCGTCTAAAAATTCGACCTACTTGCATCTTGCGCTATAACAACCTACCCACAGGGTAAATTTTACCCCGTACGGGATGAAAAGTGCTGAAATTTGCATAGAGTGTAATAATTGACCCAGTTTCAGCAATGCACAACGTAACCGTATTCCATTAGACGGGAAAATAGAGACTCGACCGCGACACAAAGGTTGCCGACCACGAACGCCGATGAGAATATGAACGTGTCTTACTTTACACGTGTTTCACATCGGAAAATTTTATTCGTTTTCAATTAAACATTTGCATTTCGTAACGGTGTATATTTTCCATCCTGCTTACAATTGTATTTAAAAATATAATAGCCGAAATCCGTCTGTCTGTCTGTCTGATGATAACGCTCGCTGAGGAAAAATTATTTAAAAACCAGAAAGAGTGGGGATCGAACCCAGGACCGCAAGCTCGAGAGTAATCACGCTTACGCTATATTCTATCGCCCTTGGTCTGTTTAGTCCTTTTTTTTTAAACATTACCTATAATTAAAATACATAGGAAATGAGGAAAAATAATTAAAAAACCAGAATGAGTGGGGATCAAACCCGCGACGCCAGGTCGGGAGTAATCGTGCTAACGCATACGCCATGGCCCGTTGTTGAGTTGGTCCTTTTTTTTTAAACATTACCTTGATACTATCGATACTACGGGATTGCTATAATACATAGATGGCGCGATAAAAACTATTATTTTTTTTATCAATTAGTGGGGATCTCTATTAAAAAAGCGCTTTACGTAATTTAAAATTCAGCGGGCGTTGATATTCAACGGGCTTACACTAGTTTAAAAATAATAGTACACGATTGCGTTCGAATGAAGGGTTTCACTGATTTTTTTTTCATTTCACGGTTGAGCGGCCAGAGTCTGCAACAGTGAAATAATAAAGTATGACGCATTTTCACCTGGAGAGAATGCATCGGAAATCCCGTGAAATTGGAATGAAGGCCCGATTGAACAGCTTCCGCTGTATTGCTTCATCGTGCGGATTAATTTGCGAAAGCTCCCCAGCGCAGCGTTAGCGTGCAGATTCATACGTGGTAGATGGCACACATCTCGAATATAACCATACATACATATGTACCTACATACATACATATGAATGCTTATGTTTTCATAGAATTACCACGGAGACGGATTTACATACATCATATATAGATGATAAAATTGTCTACATTGTCCTAATCCATCGCTTAGCTTATTTTAATTGAAACCTCGTAGATTTGCACTGGGTATAAAGTGTGTCTATTTATGTAATATATCAACCCATCTAATAATTTTTAGTATATTTATTTAACCGACAGACACCTTTGAGAATAACATACGATATACCTGCCTACTGCAAAATTGAAAACTCATGCACACCATAGCTTCATTCGGGATGATCGATTGAGTTCAAACTGGATAGATTCCAGTCGATTGCTTCAAAAAGCATCCGAGTGAATAGCATCAAAATTGTTCATATTCATCACTATACACCCGATAGTTCTACATATGTACATATAGATATATCTATAGAAATTTTTTGCTCGAATATTCGTATCAGTGTGTTTAAAAGGTTCAGTAGACACAATAAGACACGTTGTAGCAAAATCACACTACACTCGGAAACAGAATAATGTAGTCGAGGCTTGTCCCGAAAACAATACCCGAAGATCAGTAGAATGTTTGTAGGAGGATATGTATTTATCTACGACTACTTGTACAAATATATATGTATAATAAATTAATTTAAAAAACCGTCCACAGTTTGGTGCTGTTTTCGGTGCTGTCTCGTTGATGAATGGACTGGGGCTTTCCGGTGTTTTGTACCTCGGGTGCATTGTAAAGGGTTATCCGTGCACAAAGTGCATTGCCTGCCGGTTGCAGCCGGACATGTACGGCAATGGAGAGACAACCCTTTGTACATCGACATACAAACAAATCCCTTTTGTATACTAATTAAACGGGTTGTAAAAACACCCCTCCACTCTCGCTTGACAGGCGCCGAATAGTACAAAAATAGAAGACGGCACCGAAAGTAAATTAAACGATATTAAAAAAAAATCATATATACATATTGTAATTGGATGTAGTATGAGGCATTAAATGGCATTTAAAAAATAATCCATTAGTTTGTGTTAAAGTTTTAAATGTACACCCAAAATTGAGTATATTCCTTACGTAAATGTAGATAGGTATGACTCGTCGGTGTCTTATGCCAGCGGTCGCCAACCGGTGGTCCGCGAGAGAATTTTAGTGGTGGTTCGCATTTTTCATAATCATCATCATTTTCAGCCGTTCACCATTCGCTGCTGGATAAAGACCTCTCCAATCCTCTTCCATTCCTGTCTGTTTTGAGCAATCTGCATCCACTTGACTCCACCCATTCTTCTCAATTCATCAGCCCATCTTCCACTCGGTCTACCTTGCTTTCTTTCACATCCTCTCGGATACCATTCCAGTATTTCTCGCGTCCATCTGTAATCCATTCTTCTCGCTATGTGTCCAACCCATTGCCACTTCAACTTCTTCAAACATTCTGCTATATCTGCCACTTTGGTCATACTTCTTACCTATGTATTCCACTTATGATCTCTTCTTGTTATACCAAGCATACATCTTTCCATACTTCTATGTGTGCATTGGATCTTACGTAGCATTCTTGAATTTAGCATCCAAGTTAGACATCCATATGTCATAACAAGCAATTTTCATAATGAATAATGAATATATTGTTTATTTATTATAGGCGATATCCAACATTTTGCAAATAACTTGGAGTGCAAATACAAGTGTAATTACAATTCTATATTTAAAATGTTACTTTTATGGAAAAAAATCATGGTAGTGGTACGCGGGATTCGAGATTTTGAGTTTAGTGGTCCGTGAGGTCCAAAAGGTTGACGACCGCTGTCTTATACTACTAAAATTTTAATGTAATATATTCTTTCTGTTTTCCATTAGATTATACGGTAATCGGCAATAAACTCGAGTAATTAAAATTTACGGGCAATCTATTATGATTAGGGGGTCGACGGGTGGAAAGTGGCTACCGGATAATTGAATGCGGCCGATTCGATTCGATTAACCGGTAGCTCGGGTTAATTAGCTGGCGTCGATGAAGCGCCGATAGCTCTAGCATGCAAAGGGTTGAAAGCGTAATTCGTTAAAGTGAAGTAAGTACTAGACTCGAGGCACTTTGAAAATATCAAGTATCGAATCCGTAGGGTGCCCGCATATCCCTTTACTTTTCCGTGCATATTATACGTTTCTCGGGGGCGGAAAAGGTTATAAGGATTGGTTGTCTTCAATTATGAGTGTTTGCCCAGCGGGGAAAACATCTTTCGTCGGTGAAGTTCGGATCAAAGTAAATAAAACGAGTTAAATCGAGTTAATTGTTAGGGAATAGACGCGACGAGAACAACTCGTCCAGAAATCCAACACAGGTCGCGCTGTTTGCCCGACGACTAACGATGGCTTGAGCGACGGAAAAACCCTCGAAATTTTCATATTTGTGTTGCGCAAACGAAACTGGAAACATTTTAGCGTGAAAATTTTTCATTTTCGCAATCGGAACTCGAAAGTTCCGGTGTAACGGCGCGACGCGGCAAACGACCGTATCGGAGAAACACACAAACGGTGGACATTTGCGAAAGTTGTCTGAAAACAAACGACCTCTGCATAATTTCAGACTCTAAATACAAACGGTAACGGCAACTATGGACAGAAAGAGTATCTCACATAAATATCTATAAAATATAATAATATATTGTATTTCCATCCAATAACTCTGGTGATATTCTACTCGTTTATATACCCATCCGTAATGCCCGTACACCCGTTCAAAACAAAGATCAATAATGCGAACAATAAAAATTGCCGTTTATTATCGCCGCGTCTGTTCCCGTTGTTTTTATCACAATACGTAATTCGTCATTTTTATTATTTTATGTATTGTACCGTCGAACTTTTCATGTCCATGTCTAGATAACGAGCGTTTGAGCTCGTAAGCTTCTGCTTTATGTACAAATTGAATAGCGAACGGTACAATAACAACAGTTTCGCATTGTTAGGTACATACTACATACATATGTACAAAAATAGATTAATCCGACAAAGCATACATGCATTTCCACTTATACAATATTAAGTTAATAATGCAATTCTACTTAATGCACCTGCAGTAGATTTAATGCAAACATTGAATAATAATGTTGCATGCATTATCATCATCATCATTTACAACCGTTCACCATCCACTGCTGGATAAAGGCCTCTTCCATTCCTATCTGTCATAAATAATCTGCATCCAGTTGAGTACACACGTTCTTCTCAATTCATCAGCCCATATTCCACTCGGTCTACCTTGCTTTCTTTCACATCCTCTCGGATACCATTCCAGTATTTCTCGCGTCCATCTGCTATCCATTCTTCTCGCTGTGTGTCCACTTCAACTTTTTCACACGTTCCGCTATACCATACTTCTTACCCATGTATTCCTCTTACGATCTCTTCTTGCTATACCAAGCATACATGCTTCTCTGTGTACACTCGATCTTACGTTACATTCTTGAATTTAGCACCCACCTTTCACATCCATACGTCACAACTGGCAGTGCGTATTGAATGTTGAATTTAAAAATTATGTTCATTCTTCCAAAAGCACTCCATACTAGTTTCATACTTCGTTTTATTTACTCTTCTTTACATACATACATCCAGTATTCACCAATTGTCCTAGAAATGTCGTATTATTAATGGTAAAATCGTTTATAATCTATCATTTTTTTTTAATTATACATACATACGTATGTATGTACATGGTACGCGTCTTTGGTACATGTATGAAAATGCTTAAAATTATTTTTATATCATCTCTAGAGAAGAGCGAAGAACGGTTGCGCAGTTTTGTCGGCACAAACAAGTCCTTTTCAGGATCTTTTTCCCCATAGACGAGTTTCGAATATGCGACTGAATCTATTCATCATGACCGGCACGTCATTAGTGTCCCATCCATTTATCTCCCGAGTGATTTCTAAACGTTCTTTCACGCCCTTCGCGATCCCATTTGTCTGATTCTTACACCATTCACCCGGAGTTTTACAGCCCCGTCGACCACATTCGTTGAATTTCTCGTTAAAAATCGTCTCCTCGAGTTCTCTTTATTTTTCGAATTTGGTACCGCTTTGGCGAATTAATGCGCAACGTGTGCGTCGTATCGCGTCGAACGCTTTCCGGTCTATCTTCATTAAGCGTTCTCCTTTGACACGAGAAATTTTGCAATACGACCTGTTTTTCTGCGGTAAATGAGGTCTCCGATGAATTATTCATGAAATTCGACGCTAGAGAGACCGCGCATTTCCATCTAGACGATTTTCCCCGAAAAAAAAAATAAAATAAAGGAAAAGAAATAAATTCGATACAAAGCAACGACACGTACGAAGACGCATCTTAAAAATTCCAGTATGGCCGACATACGATTTCATCTACATATAATTGTACTTTTGAAACGTGCACAATGTGTAAGAAAAGTATGTTAATATAATCAGACACATAAGATAATTCACAATTGAAAAATATCGCGATTTCAATGATCGGTGCTGTATATTAAACTATTTTTTCGCGTGGAACTATTTCACTCTTGGGCGAAAATATACGTCTTTCTCGCACACATCCAATTATCCTAAGTAAAGGTATAATATCCGGCGGATAAATTTGATATGATGAGATATCCTTATTAAGTAATTAAATTAAGTAAGTCCACACGCCAGTGCCGGCTCGCGTTCGCCTCGCAGACTCACTTAGCTAATTATATTAACTATTAATCTACTAATTACGTTACATTCAATTGGCCTACAGTTTTATTTTCGCCAAACTTTCGCACAACGTAACGGCACAATTCAACTTTCAACCGGTAATGCGATTTTAAAATATCCAGACTGACACTTTTTCTCTCTCTCTGCCCAACCCCGTTGATTATTATTTTATTTTGTGATTATATTATTTTATTCGCATTTGTGCGAACACTAACTGTGTGTTTGTTCGGCGTTCGCAATGCCATTGAACCGCTGTTTACGGTTAACCGGCTATTTGTTTAAATAAACCGTAGAACCTAAATAAACTCGCAAAGCTCGATATGCATACACAAAACTCAATTATAGAATAATGTTAATTTGTCTTACGCGAAAAATAAAAACGATGTTATATAAATTATACTTATTGTGGTTTTTCTAAATGAAAATTTCACTTGTTTCAGCTGAAGTTTCTGGATTAACAGGCGGTTGTGTATCTCATGGCGCTCAAGCTATACCCAAGGGTGGTACTACAATTCGCACAGTCACACTTCGAATAAGATCTGAAGGTTTAACCAGGACAGATACGGAGAGTGCTTACTTTTGCGCCAATGGTATTTGCGTCTAACTATACTGATCCTTTCCTCGATGTTTGGACTGTCTTTTATATATATTTTTTTTTTAATTTTCAGAACACACTTTGATATCAACGAACGACAGGTTCGGATATGAATGGATAGCCGCTCCTCGCAACCGAGAAGTCCTAGTGTTCGAAGTCAGAGCTGGTAATTCGGTGAGGATAGCTTTGTCGGATGAGCGTGCTCCAACAGATAGCATGTACCACGTCAACATTGGAGATGCTGAAAATTCACTGGTTTGGATCGGAAGAGGACAGCACGGTAAGTTTCCATTTTTTACACACTTAAATACAAATGTATGTTCACAAAACGGATGAGACACGTACGAGTGTGTAACGGTAAGCCTGCACTTAAAAGGAGTACGACAATATCCCACGCACCAAGCTATCGAGTCGGTACTTAAAAAAATATATTATAATCTTATCACACATTTATAAACATCATTCAAAAATGTTTAAGTATTCGATGTAAATCTTGTTAGAATATCATACTATGGTTTGATTGCTATAACAATATTTTATAATTGTTGCGGTGGAGTGTTGTCGAAGTTGGTGCGTCACTCTCGAGTAAGTTGAAATGGCAAACACTCGGAAAATCGGAATTTTCCTTCGTGTAAAAGTGAAGTGGAAAACGCCGCCCGCTCCTTTTTCATTTCGTCTAATGAGCGTTTTAGAAACGGTGTAACGAACGACAAAAAATACAAGGGCTCCCGAAAAAAGCAGGTAAATAAGATGGCGTCTCACCTTATGAAAAAAGTTTCTTTCCTTCCTCTCTCTCTCTTTCTTTATTCCCGTTCGACTCCTCGGAACGATGAAACTTTTAATTCAATTCTGGGCAACCGGGCTGAGACAGATCCGCTTATGACGTTTTCATTATCTCAGTTCTGTTAAAAGAAAATGTCGAGAAAATTGTCCAAAATCGTCGTATGCTACCCTCTTACGATTTTCGTTGTGAATGTGTGCTGTTTTTCGTACAAAAAAACAACATATTTTCATTTTGGATCAAATTTGTAACTGTCGCGGTTTTATTTTTTCAGATTTAATCACTAGCTTTCGCTTCAAATTCATTATAAATTTTTTGACATTAATCTTCAGCCTTTCCGTGCTGGTGTTCAAAAGTATTCCGTGCTTGGCGGTGCGGGGTACCGACCAATTCTAAACTCAGTTATAATTTAAGCGAATAAATAAGAATTTCAAAAATATCTTTATATTTAGTTTTATTTTATTACTTTCAGGCTATAGTGTTCACCTGTCGGCAGGTGAAATTGCAAATGCCCTTACGCCTGGTGGATTTAGAACCTTTTGGGTATCATGGGCCAGAGGTACATTAACTGCCGGTAAAGGAGCTCTTCCACCGTCCGGTACTCTTGCGGTTTGGAAATTGGATGCAGCTCATCATATTCGACACGTTGGCTTTTCATCGCCATGGGGCAATCAAGCCGACTTCAGGTAATACAATATACCAAAATTCAACTACATCCACAATATACACACATTATATTTGCAATATATTACTTACATGCACATATGTACATACAGTCCCTGGACATCGAATTACAACCACTTGATTTTCGACCGGTTTGTGCATTTGACGCCTTAAAAAAAACTGACTACAGTATGTTATGGTTTCATTTTTTTTTGTACGCCCTTCTACGTATCGAATCTATTCATGCACAAAGCTTTTGTGCAATATTATTCTTAAAAATATTGTGAAACAAAATTTTTAAGGAAGAGACCATTTCTCTTACGAAATTCGTCTGGTGCAGATTTTTCTGTCGTCGTGAAGATTTTTGAGCTTTCGCATTATCAACAAATTTCTTTAATTTTTAATTTCGGGCATCCATATCCATTGAAGGCCCGGGTTCCCTCTATTTCGTTGAAGGATCCATGAACAAAAAGCAGTACACAAAGTTGTTAAAAGATACTTTTTTGTCCTCGATACAAGACAAAATTGATAATAGGATTTGTTTTCACTTCATGCAAGACAATGCTCCCTGTCACACAGCGAAAGTTGTTAAAAAATTTATGTCTGACCATAGAATACCTCTTCTTTCCTGGCCAGGCAATGTTTGGCACCATTTAAAAATGCAAATAAATAAACTTCCTTGTTCCAATAAATCATTCTTAAATAAAATATCATTTTAGTGCGGCAGGGAGTGTGTGATTTAAAAAAAAATTATCTTGTATCGAGAGCATGCCTGATCGTATTGCTCTTTGTATACAAAATTGGAGTAGACCCACTTAATATTAACCCTTCTGCTTTTTATTGTGTTTTATTTGTATGATAAACTGAGTAACAAAAAAAAATTTGGGTGTGGCCAACCCATGACTTTATTTATATTTGAGGAATACAAAGAGTAACGAAATTATTTTTTTAAGTACGTAAGTAAATAAAACGCATGCACACCACCACACCAACCAACATACATACATACATATCATGAAATTACTGTGTTGAGTGCGCTTAGGATAAAGTAAAAAACTAAAAAAAATATGGCAATAAATGTCAAATTTGCAAAATTTGCGAAGCGGTTGTAATTCGATGTTAGGGACTGTATGTACATATATGTACATACATATATGCATTAAAAAGTCTTTTCAAAACTTTCTATTGACATTCAATGTAAATTTTATGAATTTACAATGCAATTTCATCGATTACAGGGTGTGGAACTTCAATGATGAAGCGGGATTCTCACAGGTTGTGCAACTTGCCTTGCCGAGGTGGGCCGTCCCCGGAACCGCCTCCGGTGAGCTTCTTGTTGCTGGTGGCCTAGCCATACCGACGTCACCGATCAGCTATTCACTCAAGGCTTTGGAAGATGAAGATACGAGGAAATCTCCAACGTCCAGTCTCGCAGCTGCCATTTCAGTCTTCACTCCACTATTTGCATTGAATCATGCTAACGTCACACAGCACGAAACAATCATCGAAAAATTACCCGGACAGGTTTATTTTTCATTTTATTTCTTATGCTAATTATTATTTATTGCCATGTCTCGTTGTTTTACTTAGCTTTATTTCAGGTGCAAAAACTACTTGCGTTCAGAAAGAACGACAACTCGTTCAGTGATCACCCGAGTATGAGCAGTCATTCGGCCACCGTTCACGTTCTTGAAGCTTTGACTAAAGTACAATCATACTTTAGTGTTGATCCTGAACTTCTTGAATCGATGAAGCATTGGATACAGATGAGACAAGAGGAAGATGGAAGCTTTACACCACTCTCTGCTGATGTAAAGATATCTATGTTCACTACCGATATTGAAATCGATAGTAACAATATTAAACGGTCATTGAATGCTTATGAAGAGCTCGATTACGGTATTGTAGAAAAGTGGAAGAATCTATCTAAAGATATTTTACAATTAGAAAGAAATGTAGAAACTACAGCAGAAACGTTAATCGCTCTTATGGAAATTGGAATGGAAAATGACGTTAGTTGATAGTTATTATAAATGCTTTAACTTTAAAGCGTTAAAATATGTTTATATCAACTTATTATTTATGTTCTAGCTTGATTTGGAAACAGTAATAAATGCAAGAGTATTTCTTGAAAAAAATCTGCACAATGTGAGCTCTTCTCATCCGATAGCATGCATGACTTATGCGTTAGCTCTTTCTCAGTAGGTCACGTTTACTACCAACAATTTTAAATTTGCAAACAATGTTTGATTTATTTATTTATTGATGTAAATAGGAGTCCGTTATTGAATGAAGCATTGCAATTGTTGAAAAATGCTTCAACAACAGAAGAAGGAGACTTTGGATGGCCACATCCGTTACCGAGACGCGACGCTGATTGGCTTTATGAAGAAGATTCTAACAGACGATCAAATCCCCCAGTTCTAAGTATGTTTACACTCTTATAAATTTTATTAGAAACCATTTTCATATTTCTAAAACATAATATTCTTTTATAGCAAGCTTAGAAGACTTCAAGGCTTCACTTAGTGCCCTATCTGTATACACAGTTTTGGGAGACTTGCAAAGTGCTGAACCGGTTGCGAGATATTTATTCTACAGGTCTCATCTTTTAGATAAACATATGGAATTGCTGTATCAAGCAGTGAAGGCATTCTCTGCCTTCTCAGTTTTGGCATATGACAGGTAATATATTGTTGTATAATCAATACTCGCACTCAAATCATTTCATTACATGGATCAAATCATTACATTTTTCATTATTTTAGACACAGATCATTGACAGTATCTTTAGCCACGGCTGGAATGGAGCTCACTGATACTGTTGAATTAAAAGCTGATCATCCTGCGCGACATTTACATTTACCATCCTTACCTACTAAAGTATTTGTTTATGCAACTGGAGCCGGTTGTGCAACTGTACAGGTAAATTATATGTTTATTAATAACTTTTATTTAATTATATGTATATGTATGTATGTGTATATATCTAAATTATTATATTTGTATGACAGGGTCGAATCACATACTCAGCATATACTCCGTCATCTGATAATGCACTCCTTACTTTGTGGTCAGCTGTTATTGAAGAAATTAGACCAGAAAGAAGTTCCTTAGAGGAATTACAAGGAAAGTTGCCAACATTGAATATAAAAACATGCTTCAGGTAAATGAATATTTAAATTTTAATAATAATAGGTACTACTACTTTTTTACAATATATGAAATGAATCCTATTTCTTATTACAAGATGGAAAAGTCAAGAAAGATCAGGTGCACTTCGACTTGAAGTATCCCTATTCTCAGGTTATGAAATTGTGTCAGTAAATCCGGTCGTTTTAGAAGAAGCTTCTTTTGCCGATCTACAACATGGTTCAAGCAATAATTTTGTCTGGTTTTCTTTTGCCAATGTAAGTAAAAAAATTTTTTTATGTACCGTTTTAAACAGACTATGTATTGAAATATCAAAACATTTGTATTCTTTGTATTTTTTAGATAAGTTCTGCATGCCCAGTATGTGTCACGTATCAAGCAAGATCCACGTTTGTTTTGAGTTCTCTCAGACCCGCTTTTGCTACGATATATCCCGCAACTCGTCCAGATTTAGCTGCTGAGCTATTTTTCCACACAAAACCTGGAAGTCCGTTGCTTAAAGGAATAATAGAAGATGATCTGATAACGTGGTTTGGTAAAACTGATACTGGAATACCTAACGTAGGTCAAGACTTACCTGATATCTGCGAATGTGGAAAAATATGCAGAAATCATATAAAAGAAGCAATCGTAAAAACTACTGAAATATCAAACAAAGTTGAAATTCCTCCAAAAATGGATGTGAAGAATAAAACGTTGACCACTGTCAAAACTTCAATAAATGTAAATAATAATTCAACAAACATTAGTAATGACATTCCAATTATCATTCCTTCTATAACTATTTCACAAGATAAAAGCAATGTTATTAAAGCAGTCCAAAAAGCTAAGCTCAATGAGAGCGGTGATGAAATTGTAGTACAACAAAAGATAACCCCACCTTTAACGTCTAATGTGGCGAAAATACTATTCGATATTGAAAAGAAGCAACCGTTTCAAAAAAAGCAACCTACAATTAGAAAAAAAGGAACTCTCAAACATACTTACGGTGAAAATCATGAAATGCTTAAAAAACACATTAAACCATTTATAAACACAACACCCAATACTCCAATTACTACAATAACGACTGTTGAGGTAAATCATACAACTTCAACTGAATCCTCAACAAATCTGCAAAACGAAACAACTACTAAATTTAATAAAGTGATTGTCAATACTAATTCACCAACTACGCTATCAAATATACCAATAACGGAGAATTTTAAATTAAATGTTACGGAGAATATAAATCCAACCACAATTTCAAACATGTATGAAATAACAAAAAAAATGACAATTGATGAAGCAAAGTTGTCGTCTGATGCAGAAAAAATAGCTGCAACTGAAGATGCAATCACGAATAAAGTATCTGTAGTTGAAACAACAACTCTGATGAGTGAAGAAGTGGTTTCAACAGTGCAAACTTCTTCTCAAATGTCACAAATTCCGAAATCAATTAACCGTGAAAAACAGCGTCCACCAATGGAACCAATATCAGAAACAACATTGGGACTGATTTCGGAGACTCCACCGTCAAAATTTTTACCCGAGAAGAAGGAACAACTATTGATCGTCGACCGGAATGAATTGTGGAGCTTACTTAAAGAAGTCGTACAGATAGAAATGGATAAAAATCAAGAGAAAATGGAGGCAGAGTCCAGTAAATTTAGTAGAAATGAAACTAAATTAAGTAGTAGACAAGTGTAAAATGGGTTCATTTGTTGTGATTATATTTTGCAAAACCTTAAATGAAAAATTAAAAATACTTTCTGTCTTATGATATTTATAATGAATTTCAAATTGAAATAACTGTGGTGGATAGTGATTTTAAAAACAATGATCAATGTTACATAATTTGTACAAAGTAAAATGTAAATCTCACATGTAATGTAAACGAGATCGGCTTCATTATGATCGTTATGGATTAAGATATTTTGTAATATACATACATATATATTATATGAAAAAAAAATAGTGCGTTTATTCCTCGCCATATAGTTATTATATATTTTTGCACGGTACGGCAAGCCTTTTCCTAAATAAATCATTGTACATAATAAAGTTTAACATAGCTTTGAACATTGGCAACTACTATGTAATAAATATTTTATATGCACTTAACTACAAATTATATTGTGTTATTGTTTTTTCGAAGGAAATTTGAGCTAGTGTACGCATGTGCAAAACATGTATCCAAACATTTTCCATGTACATACATACACATACGTGTTTAGGAATGTTCTCTGTTTAAGAGATTGTTAGTTTGTAACCTGCGCTCAAGTAGAATGTAAACTTTCGTTAAGGATATGTAAATTAGTGAATTTTCGACGTACTTATATTTGTATGTACATAAAATGCCCTGGGCCCTTTGTTGAAAATTAAATAAAAATTCTTTCCCACATGAGGTATAGGCGAAAATGAAGAAAAGGTACATAATGATACAAATTTTGTAAAATTACTGTAGATTAAAACAGGTATATATGTAATTACGTGTACTATTTTCTTAGAATGTATGTATGTATTAACATAAATACAGTTAGGCTATTTTGAGAATTGGAATGTTTTAAAATGTTATTTTGAAGTTCATTGAATCTTATTGGTTTTGAAATATTTATTTATAGGGAGAAAAAATTTACTCCTAATGAAATACAAAATTGGTAATCTCAAAAATAAATGTTGTTTTTGGGTACCTATGTATGTATGTACATTATTAAAATTATTTAACATGTCCCAATACCAGTTTCTCAATCGGTACTAGTCAGTATATGATTAAAATTATAAATTTTTTTCCAGAAATTCCTTCCTGTCATATTTTCAATTTATTTATCATATATTTTCATATAAATGGTAGGATTTTATCTTATTATTGAATAATTTTTTTTTTTTAAATACTTTGTATTAATATTGTATTATGTATAAACAAAATTTCTCCCTTATTTTGTAGCATAGTAGTAACTACGATAACTTAGATTTTTTATTTAGCATTTTAAAATGTTGCCTTTTTCTGTCACTAGGTCTTTATAGTATCTATTTGTTATTTAGACTTGTTGGATACTTACCTTGTAGTATTTATGTAGTTTTATGGATGTTATTTTAACACTTATGTAAAAGCTAATGCCCCAGAACTTCCATCCGACTTCTTACACTAATGACTTAATCTATTTCTAATTCTTCTATATTCTATGTCTTTATAGTGATCATATACTTGGTAGACTAGAATTACTTTCAAATCAGTGTATTAGATATTATAATTAAAAATAATAGATTCCATGTAAACTGGTTTTTTTCAGTTCATGTAATACAAAGTAGTGTATAATTTAAATCTAACTAATGGATTTCTAAAATTCCCTAGGAATTATTGTTAACTGTCAAATTTAAATGAAATTTATTACTAAAATTTCTTTATAAATTTAACCTCATATATCCCTTTAACTGTATAATATGTATTTGATTTTTATTTTCTAGTTCTCACTGTTTATATTAAATTGATTGTTAAATAAACTATACAGACTTGTATAATTAGGATTATATAATACCATTATACCTAAAATTTTATAGATTTAATTAAAATGACTGTCTTTAATACAAATCAAAAAATCAATTGAATCTTATGAAAATATTTTTTTAATGTCATACTTCCATGGTTAATCAATATATGTAACTTAACAGGTGGCCGAATCAATTTTAACTACGGTCTTATAAACTCTTAAATTTGAAAATTGAATGTAAAACTTTTATTTTAATATGTAGATATGTATGTACATATGTATGTATGTATGTACCTTATTTAAAGGACCTGTTAACTTATATTTGATTTATACAAATAAATCCCTATGACTATTAAACAAATTAATGCCAAATGATGAATCTTCCAATCTAATCATTATTATAATCCATACATCAAAAATTATAAATAATATTTCCAAGTAAGTCAAACCACACGCTACATTAAATTTAATATTTGTTCAGTTTATTAAAATATGTATATGTATATTTTAATTGAAAAAAAAATAAAAACAATAAATTTTGCTAGTTATATTTTGGTTGGTTGTGAAATAGAAATTGTCAATATAAACCAAATTTCACCTACCTTCAATTAAATGCAATCCAACATTAGTATTTGTCATGTATTTTCAAAAAAAGACATTTTATTCTGATACATTTATTGAAATCTTATTTGATAAATAATAAATTGTAATTTAACTAATTTAAAATCTAACACTTACATAAACTAACACCACTTTTTTATTAAATATTCAGTAATATCTATTGTATTGTGCCAAAATTTATTTTATGCAGAAAAAATAAAATTTATACTTAAAACAAAAATATAGTATCAATTATATTCTTGAAATGATAAGACTATTTTTTGTCCATGATGTTTATGATTTATCTAAAATGTTTTTCAATTTGAAAAAGAGTGTCAATTGAATATAAAATTTTATATATAAAAAAAACCATGTTTAGCTTAGGATGTAAAAATCATTACTGTTTATTTATAATTTAATTATACATACATATATTATATATATTGTACATGCTAAGCCTGTTAAGCAAAACATAAATGTTTAAGCACAATATTATCCAATATTATACACAAAATAAATAAATTACAATTGTTTCATTTACCCAAATTTTAGTAACGGTCAATATTATATGTAGAACATTTTTTAGATAGCAACCAATTTTAAAATATATTATATCTTGATTTAAAAAAAACCTTTTATCTAAATATCTTTATACACTTGAATTTAGATTATGATAAATTTGTGATATTTTACATTGAGATAAATCAAACGAAGAAACCTTTTCATCCAAAAAATGCGAAATTTTCGTCAGAAGGTTTAAGATCATCCTAAAAAACAAAGAAAAAAAATCATGAGCATGTGTGATAATCGTAAACTAGTAAATACTTCATTAATTTCGTGTTAACATAAAACCTCAATACGAGTACATACATACATAGTTTGAAATAATTTAGAAAATATATGTAGTACAATAATACCTTAGAATTCATCACATTGTGTGAAGAATCGCTTTGACCTCTTTTACCAAATCTAAAACATTGAAAATACAGTACTTTATTATTCAGCCCTAACGTTTGTAAAGTGCATTATTAATTTTATTTAATTAATTATTAAAGTTATTATCATTATTAAAATACCTTGGTCTATAACTAAGTGTTCCAGAACGCAATATACGAATCAGAGAATTGGGATCATCATTCTGAGCAGTCTCCGCAAATTGATTTTTAAACAATCTGATTAAAAAATAATTTATTAATTAGTGAAATAATTATCAAGATTTATCGTTGACATAAGTCAGTAGTAATCCTTGATATGCATCAGTGGAATAAGTAATTGTATAAAAGGTTTATAAGTGAGCAATCACAAGAGTTGATTTGAAAATTAATATTGAAAATTTATCTAAATAGATTAGGAATATAAATAGAATTCAATCTTTCTATGCTATTGCTAATATTTCATATTCTCGTGCACTTATTGACAAGGGGAAAAATTAATTTTGTCCCTCTTGACATCGAGTTTGACATATGTTTCCTGAACAGTTTTATCGATGTTATTTATTTGTGCAGTCACCTGGGGAAAGTGTCAATTAAAACAGGGTGTTATCTTGTCACACATCTGATGAATTGCATTCAATAATTACTATAAAATCTGAAGTTCCCTATCAGTTAATTAGGTTTTTTTTTAGCGTGAAAGATTAGACTTTTATGAAATTCCGTTAGAAAATTTTTAATATTTGCATTGAAATGAAACTTTAATACTAAAAAATTATATAAATTTAAATATAAATGTGAATTTGAAAGTTATTTTTAAAATAGGTAACTCACAAAGACTCACCCCAGCAGTATATCAATATTTACCGATAAAATAGCGTAAATGAGTATTATTGGTATTAAGTATAATACTCATTTATGTATAGAAAATGTATTACAAAATAATTTATGGTTATTGCAATCGTGCATTAAAATGTATTACAAAATAATTTATGGTTATTGCAATCGTGCATTAAAATGGATTACATATGAGAGACAGTTTTGGGTCAGGATGTTGGATGTTGAAAAAATAATAGAAATTCATAGCGTTACAATAGTATTAATGATAAAATAATTACCGGAGATTAGAAATCAAATGGTTTTTCAGGATATTTTGCACAACCACATCTTCAGGTAAGTCCTCATATTCTATAGCAAGAGTTAGAGTTGTGGCTATTATAGATATAAGTAGCGTTATCAACAAAACTCGATTAGACATTTTTATTCTACAAAAATTAAAAAAAAAAAACTCAATGAGTAAAGCTTGTAAAGCTTGTATAAAATAAAATATAATAAATTACCTTGCTTGATAAAAGCTTGTATAAAAATACGAATTGATTATTGGTTGATGCAATGTGCAAAGCCGTACAATACTGTTGAGAATTTCTCCAGTCCTTTCTTTTTATATGCATCGGATATGTGTAGGCTTGGTGCGCACTTCGCTCACGCACAAGCATATTTTCAGCTGAAAATTAATAAAGGGGAGCTTTGAGTCTATTGCGAAATTATTGCATTACTCACTGATTCGATAACATGAGTGGTTTGTGTGTGAACAAACAACCGACGAAAATCAAATTGATCAATCTTAATCAAACGCTCGAGTTGGATTAATGTATATTTAGCAACGAAATAAGGATAACACAACAGGAACAAACACGTAAAGCCAAATTCTATGTAGATATTGTATCAATGTGAAGAGATTATTAATCATCATTCTAATAGAACAGTTTTATACTAGATAATTTTCAAACACTGTACTTACATATGAGCCATTATAAATGAAAGTGGTTTAAGTCCATTTTTTGGGTTTTAAGATATTGATCACAATAAATAGATCACACATGTTTGTAGCCATAACTATCATTAACTAATTTTTTTGCAAAATTAGACTAAAACCACTTTCATTTATAACAACTCATTCATATATATGTACATTGTATGTATGTATGTATGTATATGACATATGTATGTATATGTATATACGGACATATGTATGTATATATGTACATACATATTGCACACCTAGATCTAAACAGTATCAACTCAAAAACGACGTTTCAGGAACGACGAAAAACTTGTTGTCATTTCGCTATAAGTGATAGGAATTTACTGTTTTTTTTTTTATGAAAACAAGCATATTAAAGAAAATTCATATTAAAACATTTCATTTTATTTTGTTGATTCATGCAGCTTCGTTTGTAGAATCCGAATAAATGATTAACTAAAAAATCTAAATTTTTGAGTTGATACTGTTTTGATCTAGGTTTACGATATGTATGTACATATGTATGTATGTATATACGGACATACTGATGTAATGAAAATTCACGTGATTTTTGGTTTTTCAATTCGTTCATATACATAAGTGAACTACATATATAATTACATACATATACCTAACTCTAGGCTTTTATTAGGTCGTATTATTTTTCTTTCAAACCGGAACATTAAGAATTTTAGTGGAAGAAAATTTTTTTCGAAAAAAAACGTTTATTTTGTGCGATTTAAAAAAATTACCTGGTTAGTTTTTTTGAGCAAAAATATACCGCAAATGAAATATTTTCTCCCATGAGAACATTTTGCATCTAAATTATTTTGAACTTAGTAAAAAAACCACTAGATTTTGTACATACATAGCTTAAATAAAATGCAACGCAGGCAATTTTTTTTTCCACACAGTATTATATTTTATATCAAAACGCCTACCCTGAAGAACTGAACACTCAGATGACATTGTTCACATTTTACATGATCAACGTAGCCATACACAACGTTGTGGCTGTTGTGTCCGACACCATACGAGTTAGACCGTATTGGAGGGGTGCGGGGAATCGACGACAACAGCCAAGACATTTGTTTTTTTTTTGTATAGAATTTGACAGATGCCAAATCGGCCAGTTGCGAAACCAAGCCTTGAAAATCCACTTTGAAATTGCAAAAAAAATTAACTTCTTTTCTGATTATTTAGTTAGATTATTACATTAATTTATTTTTACTTAAGTCATAAAAAGGAATTCTCCGATTCCGATTCTTAATATTTTCTCTAAATGTATGTCATGGTTGAAAATATAGCTGTTATGGGTTGATTAAAGTGAACTGTCAGTTGTCAGAAGAGCTGTCAAAAACGCACTAAGCAAAAATCAGGTTATACATCGTTCCCATATTTATGTATATGAATATATTCAATCTAGAATGTGAAATAATCTTCGATTTGATTTTAATTTAGCCATGGGTCGACTGCATTTGGAAATAATGAGAATGTCACTCTACATGGCATTCCCTGTTATTGCATTTCATATATTTAACCAACCAGCCTATTTCGAGAAATGGGTGACCGATTTTAAGCGACAGATGTATCCCCCTGAAAAAGAATCTGATAAAAATATGTTAAGAGAAGCTAAGGCGTTTTTACAACAGAGAGAACACGACGCACTGCTGGCAGCCATTAAAGAACACGAAACTAAAAACGCACACTAATATTATGTAATATTTATTAAAAATTGTTCAATAGTTAAGTAATAAATTATCTAATTATAAAGAGTCATTTTTGTTATGTAAATGTTTCTTCCTTCTACATATACATATGTACCTAGGCTTACCATATGTCCCGGTTTGCAATTTTTATCCAGATTTATCATTTTGTACGCAACTATGGTATCACTCTTTGGAAAATTAGCAGATGGCATCAGAGGAATAAGTTGTGCGCATACGTCAAACTATTGTTTTCATATTCATATTCACACTTTTGGTGAAGAGGGTAGGTTGCTGAAAATTGTTGATCGGGTAGTGCATAACAGTAAACAGGTTGTCGAGAGTTTCTTGTCTTGTTTGGACAGATTAGAAATGCCTAAAAGAAACTGCATATCCGGATGCCTTAAAGATAGAATATCCCTTTCTCAAAAGAGTGTATGGCTATGTTGATCATGTAAAATTTGAACAATGTTCGTCTGAGTTTTCAGTTCTTCGGGGTAGGCGTGCTGTGTTTTGAAAAAATATCTCGCCTTCGGCGCATTTCTTTAAAGTTTTGTTTAAAATCTAGTAAATTTCTTCATCATTTTCAGCCGTTCACCATTTACTGCTGGATCAAGGCCTCTCCAATTCTCTATCATTGCCGTCTGTCTTGAGCAATCTGCATCCGCTTGATTCCACACATTCTTCTCAATTCATCAGCTCATCTTCCACTTTGTATCACCTTGCTTTCTTTCACATCCTCTCGGATACCATTCCAATATTTCTCGCGTCCATCTGCCATCCATTCTTCTTACTATGTATCCAGCCCATTGCCACTTCAACTTTTTCACAAGTTCTGCTATATCTGCCACTTTGGTCAAACTTCTTACCTGCATATTCCTCTTACGATCTCTTCTTGTTATACCAAGCATACATCTTTCCATGCTTCTCTGTATGCAGTGAATCTTACGTAACATTCTTGAATTTTTATTAAATTTTCTTATAAAATTTAAAAAATTTAGATGCAAAATGTTTTTATGCAAGGAAATATTTCGCCTGCGGTGCATTTTTGCTTAAAAAACGAAGAAGTTTTTTTAAAATTGTACAAAATAAACATTTTTCTGGAAAAAAATTTAAAGTAAAATCTTAATGTCCCGGTTTGAGAAAAAAATATGGTAAGCCTACTACATACCCAGTTATAACTTCAAAAGGAAAGAATAAAAGTCAATGTAAATTTATGAAAATAAATGCAAAATGCAGTTAAATTTATTTAACAAAATATAACAAACTCAACAATTACAATAATATCTAAATAATACATATGAATGTGTAATATTATGTATGTACATATATACATTACAAGTTATAAACCCTGTACATATATCACAAATACTGTTATGTATGTATATGTATAATAGCAACAACGAACAAACTTCCACCTAATAACCTCATAAACTATTGTAATTTCCTCATCACGTTTGATTCATACTAGCTGATATGGAATGTAAAGATTTTTCACCGTATATTTTTTGTCATCATATCTTTTTCCTGTCTATTGTAATACCTTTGTCGTTTTTTCTATAGTTTCTGGCAATAACGAAACCTATACTCGCCGATATTAAGGACACAATCAAAACATATCTTACGCCGACTAAGTCCGCTAGTGATCCCGCTACAAATGGACCGATAATACCCGAAATAGATCGTATACTGTTTGCAGCACCTATCAGAGACCCTCGATGCTTTTCAGACGACTTTCTAACAATCATTTCGAGTGTGACCAATCTCAAAATAGCGTTCGCCGTAGCTAAAGGTATTAACAATAAAATGAACAAATACCATTGGTTGCAAAATAGCAAAGCTACAAACGTGCAAGTTAAGGCTGCGAAACAGTGTAAATTTCTTTGTGTGTAATTTTTGTCATTTCTATAGAACTTGTTGTTTAAATAGTCAATGAAAAAACTGCAACACGAGCCGACCACACCTTGAAAAGATATCGTATATCCAATCCATTTCGGTGACAAATTGTAATGCATTTTAAGCAACGGTGAGTAATTGGAATAGAAAATACTCATACTAAAGCCGACAAGACCTTTCAAAAGAAAAGCGTCCCAGTAATTGTACCAATCTATGTCTTTCAATTCTTTTATTGATTTAGTCCAACTTTCGTTTATTAATTGTAAATGTTTTTTTCTTATAGTATTTTTTATTGATTTTTTCTCTGCATTGTCTTTGTCGCTTTTGATAGTATAAACTAAACCTGAAATACATATGAAGAGTTACTATAACATACAAAATTTTCAAGTCAACTGATCGAGAGGCGTTTAAATGGTAGAATCCAATAAGAACGAATCCATTATGGCCGAACGAATAAGATCTAATACAAATAAGGTCTAGTTCGAATACGGTCTAATGCGAATTATATAGAAAGTGGATTTGATCCAAAGGTAAATATATCGAATAAAATGCACAAAAAATTGAAAATCTTAATTAAAACACGAGTAGTGTACTACTACTACTCCTGTTTTATTTAAGATTTTCGATCTTTTGTGTATTTTATTCGATATTTTTACCTTTAGATCAAATCCACTTTCTACATAATTCGCATTAGACCTTATTCATATTAGACCTTATTCGTATTAGACCTTATTCGTATTAGATCTTATTCGTTCTAGATCTTATTCGTTTAGCCATAATTGATTCGACCATTTCAACTGTAATCAACCTATCAAACCGTACCCGCATTAACTACAAACAAAACTGAAGTTATCGTGCAGACTATCAAAAATCCATTACTAGGATAGTCTTCGAGAAGATGTCCACCGATCAACGGTCCTAACGTTATCCCCACACCAGAAATTGCTGCCATTTTACCGTAAACTTCTGATTGTAAATCGCTCTTTACAACATCGGTAACAAAGGCTTTTGACAGTGTTTGCGTATGTTTGAATACACCTAAAATTGATAAACAAGTATTGATAAGTGTTATAATTTATTGTTACGCAAGTATTCAATGTGGGAATATATTCCTATACTAACCCAACACCATACGAAGAAATAACAACATGTATATAGATGATAAATATCCGAAGCTGAAGTAAGTAATACTGCAGCATAGTAAAGTTACGATGAGCACCGGTTTACGGCCGTTTACATCGCTGAAACTTCCCTGGAAGAAAATTTGTTAACATTCATAATATTTGTATTTAGAACGATTTGGAATTTATTTTACCAGTATAGGTCCGGAAAATAATTGTAGTCCGGAATAGAATGAGCCCATAAGGCCGACTATGAAGTGTGTTCCACCAAGAGATAATACATGGGAGCTGATCAATGGTACAACAAGACCAACAGCGAACAAATCCTGTGAAGATAAGTTTTTTTTAATGAAATACTTTTTGTTCATGTCTAATTTTTACAATGTCATTTTTTCAACTAAAGAAATTTTGATACTTACTACGAAAGTTATTAAATATAAAATAATCGTTTGTAGATTCATTTTGAAATATTTAACCATGGCTGACGTCTATTTTCCAATATATGTACATAAAATGTTTCTTACTTTAAGACTATATTTTTATATGATTTGTGAAACAATATGAAAGTAAAAATAAATAGCATAATATTACAGTATTAATAGATTTATAAATAAAATATACATATACATAGAAGAAATAGTTTACGTGGAATATTTGAGAATGATAACGTTCCGACTTATCAGCCTTTTTGACAGTTCAGACTTTGGCGCCAAAACGCGATACCTCGGCCATTATATTGTTGCTAAAAATATAAATCGAATTATTTGATCACCTTATAAAAACAATAATTTATCTAACTGTACGTCATCACTATAAACATTTATTTTTATTTTTTTTAAATTGCAAAACGAAATACTATTTTTTATTAGAATTATTACTAAGGCGAAGACAAAATTTAGCCAAATTTTATAAATTTAAAATAGATAGACCCTCTTCAGATATAATGACAATCAGCTCTATACATTCATAGAAAATGCAATTCTAACGCCTCGGTTTTGCGCTTGGCTTTCACGTTTGTCGCACGACTACTATTCCATCCGTCTAAGGCGCAGCAACGCCTGTCGTCGTTTTAAGTAAAACTAAGGCATAAGCCTTGTGCGTATACACATTCCATGAACCCTTGTGGCAACTATGACCCATGACAAATACAGATGTAGGAAATCTCCCCTCTCGTTATCTTCAACGTGGTAATATTTTTTAAAACATCAAGATGTAACCATATAGAAATTCTCTTCTCCCCTCGCGTATTCTTCAACATGGCAACATTCCCAAATGCAGGGGAGGAACACCCTTAAGTACCAGCGCACATCATTGTTCAACAGCTTTCTATTCCATCCTCGCTCATACACACTTCTTTCCAATTTTATTTATAACGTACATACATAATTATAGTAATTGTTAAGTCGTCGAAAATAAAAATTAAAACTACAACAATGTACAGACAAGATTAGATAGACATTATTAAACACGCAGCTTATACATATGTATGTATAAGCTACATGTACATACATACATGGGATAGTAGTTTTTACTTTATTCATTATCTTTTTAATATTTAGTATCTTCATAATATTGTAATATTATAATCCTTGAAGCTGTTGCTTTAGCTAAAGCTAGTTACGAAAAAGTAATTCATTAAAATCAATCAACCGGAAGTTGGTTTTTTTGTAGAAAAGTCAAAATCCTGTTACCACGGAATATTTCCGAAACTACTACGCTGATCAAGTTGAAATTTCATATCTATAGTTTTCACGTAAGGCATAAGAAACATTATGATTTTGGTCAAAATCCGCCAACCGGAAGTGGTAGTTTATTCTTGAACGATTGTTGGTTTTTTAAGTTTTTTCGGCCTTTTAAATATTTAGAATCTTCATAATATTGTAATAATATAATCATTATAATAGGTGAAATAATCTGTGAAAAAAAATCATCAAAATCAACCGGAAGTGGGCTTTTTGACTTTTTCGTTTTTGGTTACTCTTCATATTCCTCAAATATATGGATAAAGTTATGGGTTAGCCATACCCGATTGGCGACCCCACAGAAAACCCTTCGCGACCTCGTTTGGGGTCGCGACACATAGGTTGGGAACCCGTGCACTAGAAGCAAAAGTAGACCGGGCAACTCCACCAAGACCACGTCCCTTTTCGACCTTTTTTTAAGCCTTAGTTCTACTGTGCACTGCATTCGTTGATTCTTGGAAATCTTTAGAACGAAAAAAGAAGATTCTTTCGAATTTTGATGAACCCTAACGCTGAGGTCGCGTAAGGAAGTGTACGTTTTCGGCGGTCAATAATTTCCGTTGTATAGATTTTTTTGTGTATTGCTGTGCATTTTGGTACCTGTAATGATCCCCCCTCATCAAGTGTTCACAGTAGAGTGAAGACAGGTGCACCGGCTCCCCCTCACCTTTTGTTTGAACGGTGGTTCAGTGGTCGACGGAAACGCTCACCGACAGGTGTGGTATCGTGCTTTAAATACCGGCGTCATTTTAATTCAAAAAAATCATCGTAAACAACAACGAAGTTACCGTAGAATAGTCTTTCAAAAGCTAATACACTGTGACTTAAGTTGTGCCCAAACGATAGGGAGTTTTCCGCGATGCATTTTCATCACCCCAACAACACCTAGTCAATGTTTACAGTTTACAATAACGAATTAGCATTAATCCTTCATTGAAACGGTTTTGAATTTATAGTACCTTATTATGACATTAAAATATATCAAATTCGTCTAAATAAATTGTTCTATATTGTGCGAGTGTTCTAAATTATACAATCGCGATATCACGCTCGAAAGATTCGTATGTGTATGACTCACGATTAATACCGAAAAAATTCGTTCATTGTTTTTGCAGTCGGATGCAAATGGAAATAAATCAATGATATATCTCGGTGTTCGTTGGCATTATTTTTTTAATCGTAGTGGAATCCTTGAAAGCGCAGTTCACATGAGAAAAATTCTTGCTGTGTGTAGTAAAATATTAATTATATATGAGTAGGGAAAATAAAGTGCACAACAATTGTGTGATTGTTTAGTGAACCATTGATTATTTATTGGAAATTGACATTATGTAAGTATTATTTTACTGTGCAACTAAGTAACTTTTTGCATACTTTCTATGCTGAATTGCAACACATACGATTTATACTTATTGTCAGTGTAAATTATTATGAATTACGATGTGTGTTTTCAAATATATAGTTGTAACAAAATTCAATTACGGTTTTTAATTGATAGTTTGTGCCGCTTTAAAAGTAATTGACCCACTTGCTAAGGTAAATTTTCAGGATTAATTAAAATCTGCAGATTTCTCGAGATAACAGTTGCGTGCAATCAAATAAAAATATACATTGTATTATTTAAAAGAACGACATTTAAAATTTAAAAGTTCAAATTAATAAAAACGGAAGTGGGAAAGGGTGTGTCTAAAATGTGTATCCGGTTCGACACGGTCAGTTTCTATCATTCTTCACGGAAGAAATAACAATTTCGTAAACTATGTAACTTGTATCATTATTTGTATTTCATATCATGACATCATGACATACCAGGTGGTATGTTTCGTGAATATTTTATGAACATGAACGGATAATTTGCTTCTTTTTCCACCCCCTAAAACACGTCCCCGCCGAATGCTAATAAACAAAATGAAGTCATCGATGGACTTAATGATCATTTTCAATTAGGCGATTAAAATTACGCATTGAAGATTAACAATACCGGCAACATTTCAATTTTTCCTTTGAATTTGAAGGTCGTTTAGAAGCACCTCTCAAATCCTGTTTGTTGTGTGTATTTTAAATCAGGGAATACTTTTAATCGCGCAAGAACAATGGCCAAGTTATAGTTTGACCTTGCAGTGTGTGAGGTAAAATATTCTTTATTCAAAGATGATTCTCACAGGAAGTGACCGGAACAAATTATCAGAAAAGTTTTTATTTTCGATCGGAGAACTTGTTGCGAATGCCGCATATTTTAATATAGCCAATTTTGTATGATAAATAGTGAGCCAACACCAGATTAAAGTTTCAACATCGGTTTCAAACACTCATTCTAATAAGATTTTCGCGGAGTTTTCCGAATTTTCCACACAATCCGATAATAATAAAATATTTCATTACACAATTCAAACATTTTCGATGCATTGTTTGACTAACAATATTATACTACCATGCGTAATATAATATATGTACATACATACATACATATGTATGTACATACAACGAAAACATTTTCCCACATAAAATTTAAATTAAATTGGAATGCAAATTTCATTAACGCTCTGCATACCAGGACGGTATTAAAATAAACCTTTTTTTTTATTTAATCATAACTAACAATAGTGTATGCTATACTTAAAATGGCAATTCGCTATTTTCAGCAAAATTCTCTAAAATAAAGGCCGACAAAAGATCAACCGTTACAACGTCACAACCCAATTGTTTTGTTACGGTATTAAGGTGTTTGTTGTATTTTCGTTTAATTTTACATATGATCACTACGCAGTTGTAAAAGATGCTAATCAAATTAAAATTATACCACTAGAAAAAAATGAAACCGAACATTACAGATTTGAATGAGATTAATACCGCAAAGTGATAATACTCGACCTATTTACTTACATATGTATGTATGTACCTACATACCTACTCGTATACTAACAAATGAAGCACAATAAATTGTAATGGGCACATATCCTTACAAATTGGCACATGCCTTTAAAGCGTTGAACTTATAATGTGTATTGCTTATTGCTTAATAATTTAATATGTATATGTAGTAAGGTTGGAGCTTATCGAAACGATTAACATGGCTATTTATTTATAATTATAACTATAAAGATAGTTAACATTTATTTCCACACATGGTTCTTTAATTTCACGCGTAATATACATAGGTATAATAATTATATCGAAACGTTTCATCGTCGCTGCGAACGGTGAAATTTATTTTTCTCTCCGTTGCACTGATTAACGCCATTTAATTTATACGCTTGAAATAAGTGTTATAGTGCAGTAGATCGTTTTCGATTTTAATGCACAATTCAATGATTCGCATTTCAACAGAATTCAAGCTGCGAAGTGTTCGACGTTGAATTTTGCAATTTCGTTTGTATTTCTCGGAAGTTAATTAACTTTGAAGAAATGCAAAGTGCCAATTTCTATTTTTTTCCTCCACTTCTTTCACCAAAAATGAATAATTGAAATTAACAATCGGCACTGAGTGTTTCATTGTCGGCGCAATTTAACTTCTTCGGCTTCACTTCCACATTCCCATAGTGTTAAACGATTGTTTTTGTATATTGTTCTTTTATGGTGGCGATATGGTCAAATTCGCAATTGAAACTCTTTGATAATTGCCTCTTTTATTGCTGTTAACATTTTAGAAATTTATATAATTGCACTTTTCGCATCTGAAATCGGAGTGCAGCACGCTCGATTAAATATCTTCGGCTATAAATACAATAAATATACATAGATGATGATTTTGTTTCAGATATTTTTACCACAAGAGATCACCGTTTTCAAGATGTTAGATGTGAATATCGTAATTGTCATCGCTGAAAGATAACGACAAACTCAACGGACAAGAGTTAAACATGATCACAGCAAGACCTATAGGCATGGCTTTGGATTTTAGAGAGTACCATTACCATCTTTCACTTTCGCTTAAAATATTCATCCTACTAGTATTCACAAAAGCGTTAAAAGTACAAGGTGAGTGATTTCTTTACTATCAGTAGTGAAAGGGTTAAAATATCTAACGATTAATAGTCACGGAACAGTGACGCTTTTATTTTTAAACACATATGATATGTGTACATGTATAATATGGATAAGATTATTATATTCATTTAAAACTTTTACTAATTTAAATAAATTTGGATTTCGTGTTACAACATGTGTTGGAAATTATTATACATACATTTTCAATTTCTTTTTTGAATTTTTTGCATATGCAAATACCAACTACATATGTATGTTCGTATATCTAAAAATACATGCGATAATGGAAATAATCATATCAGAAATTCAAATTAATTCAGATATGTTTTTATATGGAACTATCATTCTAAATAATCAATCTCTTATAACAGCTACTTTTGGTAACTTTCATATTTATGTTGGATTATATCTTGACAATGAGGATATGACTGTATGTAAGACATATAAATCTTACGTAGCTTTCGCTCAGCAGTGGGATTTAATCTTGTGCAATTGTCGTCACACGTATTTCTACCATTTTTCTCGTTCACTTCGGTATGCAATTGTCGTATGATCGGTGCAAGAATGTTCACGTACGTTCGTATTCCAGATGTAAGCAAGCTGGAAAGTTCTTAATTGACATGCCATAATTAAATACGATTGTCTGGCTATCTTGAGGGCTTGTCGCCGTTGCAATCGCAATAACGTGCTCGTCACACTCTGCGAATCCTCGGGGAAAGCTTTTTTCCCTACAAATTTCATCTAAATTAAACTGGCACAATTTCAATTCATCATAACATCGCATCGAGAGCACACTTACAATTACACAGTAAAGAATGTGGAAAAAAAATCACAATAAGAAATACATGTCATTTGCGACGTGACGTGCCAAAACTAGGCTCACGTCATACCAATGTGCACAAATTTGTGATTTTACATTACTTAATTAAAAATAATTATTGTGTGTAAAATAAAAATGATATTTAATTTTTACGATATCAACACACTTCTCAAACGAATCGAGGTAAAGTAACGTTTCTTATTTTCCATTGGTGTATCTATCATGTGTATATTGTCCATAGGCGTTGGGAAACAGTAATACTTTGACACCTGGAAATATCTTTACTTCTTAACCAATTTTATAATTTATCCATGTTACAGTTTTTACTTTATCCTAATCGGATAAAGTATTGTGATCGTGCGAAAATTCGACCTCGAGATTTTGACTGATTTGTATCAAGTATCATCCCCTGATCACGTTTTCATGATTTCTAAAAAATGTCTGTATGTCTGTATGTCTGTGTGTCTGTGTGTCTGTGTACTTATGCGTGTGTGTGTCTGTATGTGTGTTTTCTCCGAAACTATTAAGGCTATCAAGCTGAAATTTCATATCTATTATTTCCACGTAAGGTGTAAGAGCCATAAGGAATTTGGTCAACATTAGTCAACCGGAAGTAGGGTTTTTTTCTTGTAGAAAATTCTAAAATTTTTTTACCACAGAATATTTCCGAAACGGCTTCGGGAATTTTGTCAAAATTTCATATCTATAGTTTTCACGTTAGCCGTAAGAGATACTGTGATTTTAGTCAACTTCTGACTAGCGAAAATGGCAGTTTACTCTTGAACGATTTTTTGTTTTTTATTTTTTTCGACCTTTTAAATATGTAGTATCGTCACAATATTGTAATGTTATAATCCTGAGAGAAATTGCTATTTAGAAAAAAATAAATTATCAAAATCAGTCAACCGCAAGTAGGTTTTTTTTTGAAAAGTTTACCACAGAATATTTCTGAAACTGCTCCGGCGATCTTGTCGAAAATTTATACATATTTATAATTTTCATATAAAAATTAAGAGTTGATAAGGTTTTGATCAAAATCCGCCGACCGGAAGTGGTAGTTGAATATATGCCGAAGATCGTATTTTACATACGGGCGCGCCCTCAACATAATAATTTCATGAAATTGATGTATGTATTTTGGTCGGTGTGGTGGTGTGCATGCGTTTTATTTACTTACGTACTTAAAAAATTAATTTCGTTTCTCTTTGTATTCCTCAAATATATGGATAAAGTCATGGGTTGGCCACACCCGAATTTTTTTTTTGTGGTTTTAGGTGTTCGTTCTTAGATATATAGTTTCTATAGCTAAAAATATCCAACTTATCAAAGTGCTCATTAGGTTCGGTTGGATCTTTAACTTTATTCTTCATAACGTTCTAGATTTATTTATTTATTTCATCATCATCATCATCATTTTCAGCCGTTCACCATCCACTGCTGAATGAAAGCCTCTCCAATCCTCTTCCATTCCTGTCTGTCAATTGGGCAATCTGCATTCAGTTGATTCCACACATTCTTCTCAATTCATCAGCCCATCGTCCACTCGGTCTACCTTACTTTCTTTCACATCCTCTCGGATACCATTCCAGTATTTCTCGCGTCCATCTGCCATCCATTCTTCACGCTATGTGTCCAGCCCATTGCCACTTCAACTTTTCATTTAATTAAAATAGCTTAAAAGATAATTACAAACAAAAAAGTAACTTAAAGCTAAAATTACAAATTAATCTTAATTATCTATTAGCACTTGTACAGAGGTGTTGTTTTAAGGCTACCAAGAATCTATCAATTTAATTTATATTTTTAAGACCTTCTGGCAGTCCATTGTATTCAACAATACCCCTGTACAAGATACTTCTTCTAGATATACTTTTCAAATTCTTAACTATTAACTTATTTTTACCCCTATGCTATGCTATTACTATGACTATGTAGGTTAATATCTATAATATTTAAAATTGAAGACCTTCACACAATTTTAAATATAGAAAATATGGTCAAGGGTTAATCTAGCCACTGCTATAGCACACACTCAAAGTCCAGCTCACTTGTCGAGGAACGGAAGTACGGTCAGTGGTGTCCGTATAGTCGCGCACTCAACCATGACCAAAGCAGGTGTCCTTTTCGAATTCTTGAATTTGTGCATGCACGTTCAAAACTACAAACATGCTAGACTTGAAGTAACATTAGTCACGATTCTGTGACAAATTCATTTATCTCTGCAAAATTTTATCACTGATGTACATAATATGTAGTAACATCTTCCGATGACCAGAGGCGAACTAAACGAGGGTCTGCCAATTTCGTTGGTACGAAAAAAAATGAAAGCGTTTCATATTATAAAGAGTTAGATAAAGCGACTCTCTGTTCACTGGCTCTCAACAATAATTTGCCTAACGACTGCTCTTTTATGCAATTGTTACGTGATGTGCACGTTGAGAAATACCATTTTTTCAGTACGCACTCATGTTTCACCAAAAAATTACATACATTCGACGCGAACGAAAGAAACATTTCGGCAGAACAATTATTACCGCTGATTAGCTACGAGATGTGTATTGCAGAATGGGATTCCCTTGACCGAGACACTGATGTCGACGGATAACTGATGATTTGTTATGCGAAGTGATAATTCCCACGGACGGATGGGGATGGACCTCGGGATTCTACAATAATTTCCCACGACCCCCATCACCAGCTCAAAACAAGCCGACAAATGCAACGATCTCGATTATGATCGTTTGTGTATTCGAGAAACGCCTTTGTTCTTCTGATGATTCCTATTTGTAGCGTTTTTTTGTCAATGTTTCCAATACTTTCATAATACCACGGATAGCATATTGATAATGAATGCTACATCGTGGAGCTCCGGATTTCAATCAATTCACTTCACATTTAGAACATGAATCTGTGGTACGACCTATGCCCTTTAGAGTTTGTGTAAATGACCGGTCAGATTTCCTCTTGTTTGCGTAGCACTATTGTTCTGGATCTCGTTTCGGTTCAAGCGTACTACTCCCGTTAAAGTTTCTCCAACAGCTACTTTCTTCGCAGGAGAGTCGACAGGTGCTTATTGTTGGTTTAAGAAGAGAAGACGACAGACAACTCGAGCGAAACGTCGACTCTATGTACAATTGGCGTACGGGTGAACGAGCATAGTCCACGTTAGGCACGGGACTTTGCGATTATATTCCAAGTTCATCGAATTTGCTCGACATTTGTCATTAGGCAGTTACGCTGCGTGCCTGTCACGCTTCCGAAACTACGATATTGCTATTGCAAAGTCATCCTAGTAACTAGTACCAATGTGGATCACGGATCAAAATAATCTGTAGTAAATTCTCTTAAAATAATTGGTTTAAGTAGGATCACACTCCAAAAGAACATACATTCTAGGTCACATTCACGTACGTGTACCTACATATGTATGTAGGTACGTACTATTAGATCATGGGTGCTCAACTGGTCGATCGCGAAGCAACATTTAGTCGATCCCGAATACGATTTTGCTTTGTGAATTTTTAAATGAATATAACTTTCCGTTTTTTAAATTTTCTACAATGGTTCAATTTTGTTTGATAAGCCCCGGTCAATGACATAACGGTATTCCTGGGTTCGTGCTTATCTGTTAACGAAAATGATTAATGTTCAAAGGAAGAGACCGTTATTTCTTCGATTTATGCATTTTTTTAATCATTGGTTTTCAGGTACACTAGCTAATTTGTCAAAAGAAGTCAAGAGTACTTCTTGGAACTTTTAAGATCTCCTCTATCACAATACCGTACACTTTCTTCAAAATTGCTAATCCAAAACACTTGTTCTTATGAGAAACTATATTTAAACGACTGTATTCAGCAATGCGGACACGTTTGACTAATGATCACCTTGGTGACTGTTTGCGTTTAGCTATAAGTAATTATAAACCTAATTATTTGAAAATAAGTTTATATTTTTACCGCATTTACCTATGTACATACATACATATAATATATATATATATCGATAGCTTTGTAAAACTAAAAAAAGTTTACAAGAAATTTTGTAAAATTCTTATAAGATTCGTATCGGTGTATTATATTCCGACCTCTCCCTAAATTCTTGCATGGAAGTCGATCGCCACGCAAATTAAAAAAAAAAAGTACTTCCCAAACTGAAAAAGGTTGAGCACCCTTGTGATGATGTATGTATGTACATACATATCTTAATTGAATTTTAAGAAATATTTCTTATGTCTTACGAAGACAGAATACTATGCTACATATAACATAGCTTCTACATATACATATGATATGAAAAACAACGGTGGTATTCATTTTAATTTAATTTTAGCTGAAGTCTCGTGTGTTAAATGATTTTTTTAGTGCCGTTTGTATCAAAGTTAAGCAGTACTTTATCAGAAAGCCTTCATATAGCCTGATAAATATTCAAACACTTCAACCCCCCATTTTTGATAGCATCTATTTAGGTATATGCTTTGGTTTGTAGACAGGAAAAAGGGGAGACTTTCCGAGTGGCGCAGTGCAGGCACTTCCTATCGTTATTTTGAAAGCCAACTCATGTAGGTACATACATATGTACATATATGGGCTAGTGTACGAAACTACCAGTCAATGAACTCGTACATATGTACATACATATATGTATATACATATATGTATGTACATAATACAAATCATATTATACATATGTACTGTGGGCTACTGGTAATTTATTCCCATTTGCAAATCTAACAAGTGGAGATTTATGGAGATAGTTAATTGTAATAGTGCGCTTAACTTAAATTTTTCGATTAGTTTGACTTGCTGAGTTTGTCCTAAATGTAATGAATTTGTGTGGATTTTCAACAGTTGACCGATCAAATAGCGGTTTTGGTTCTGGAATCGGTTAACCTTTTACTGTTTTAAGAAGCAATTTTCGCGGGTTTTCGGTATCGCAACGTCGATCTCGAATCTACTCTCTGAAACTGGGCTGTGCTCACCCTGCCGAAACGTCGGATCTCTTAATGTATTCGAATATCAACGCCATTTCTAGATTTCACATTCGAACGCGATAAACTATGTATATATATATACGTATGTAGATCGAACAGTGACATCCCAAGTGTATTTTCAAAAACGGTCGTTCGTTTCGACAACTCAAAAGTTACGTTGCTCCACGGTGAATCATACAAAGTGGGCGACGAACCGTGTTTGTTTCAAAATGTTATGTCATGAAAGGTTTCATCAAAGTGTGCATATGTATGTACTTAACACGACAAATTGTGAAAGTGCAATCCGTTCTTTTAAAGAATGAGAGTCCATATTTGGACAAAGAACAGTGTCGGTTCGTCGATATATCAATATACATACATAAATTTGAATATCGTTGCGATTTTAGATTGTACGCCTATGGGGAATAAAGCGGATAAGAAGTAGGAAGTGAAGTGTTTGGAACATAAATTGCGCAGTCCATTGTGTTCGTAGGCCGGTGGACAGGCAGTGCTGCCGTGCCAGACGAATGCTTCATAGCACTATATACAAGAA
This sequence comes from Parapsyche elsis, assembly GCA_022651745.1. Lineage (NCBI taxonomy): Eukaryota > Metazoa > Arthropoda > Insecta > Trichoptera > Hydropsychidae > Parapsyche > Parapsyche elsis. The sequence continues at coordinate 9,614,362 of JAGVSN010000010.1, forward strand.
TTTCCCAACTTTCTTCTTCATTAGTAATAGATTTATAAAAATGTTTACAGAATTTTACTAAGAACTCTATTTTGCATCATTTAAGTCAGTATTTTAATAAAATCGTCACTAAAATACTCCAAAAAATAGGAATTTTCTTTCGAATACAACCTATATGCATAACTATGTACAGCTAACACCTATGTATGTCTACATATATGTATGATGAAATTTATATTAAAATAATTGCATTTTTTTCCTGTTGTAAACACGCCTGCAACGGAATTCCGCATTGATCGTCATAAATGTAAATATGCATATTTAATGCGTTTTCGTATTTGGCAGTCACTTTCACTTGACACGTGCTAGGGAAAACTCTCATTTTCTTTAAATTAAATCTATGCAATGTGAATTATTATAAAAAATTGAACATAACCAGCACACTACTTTCTCTATAATAAATTTGAATTTTATAAATACTTTTTAAGACATTCGAGTTACCAAAGTTTTAATTCAATATCGGAAAAATATTAAGTAATTAAATTCAAAGACAATTCACGGCATATTTTCAATGAATCACGCGATCGAGTAAATGGCATGGTTTTGTACAGGATGTTGTGAAATTTATGAAATTGTATAACATTAGATTTAATAGTCTGCCTTTTCTGTATACACGAGTATACATACATTAGCCGATAAAATAGACGTTGTAATTAATGTAAAATTGCTTATGAAAGAACGTGTCCGCGGAATGATGCGAACTAAGTGGTAGAAATGCAGGCAAAATTGACACTGATATTTTTTCATTTGTGACGGAAAGCGATTAAAATTGCACACGTCGAGGAAATTGTGACACCGTCCGGGGTCCACGGAGACTTGGCGACAGAAGAAAAATGAAAATTACGCGGTGGAAAATGCGAGGAAGTGTGCACTTCTGGATCGTCACCGTTGTTCCACGATTGTTCGCCGATTTAAACCTTATCCGCATTGTTTCGAAGATTTTATTTCGTAATTAATGCGAAGAAATTCGTAGAAAGTGTTGCGATTCAATTATAACGGGGGAGGGACAAATTTTAAGCCCGACTAATTCAAATCTTACACGGAAACGCAATTGAAACATTTATTTTACTTCGACAGGAGTACAAGACAGTAGATGCTACTTGGAGAGCGGTGGTTCGGTGGAAAGTTTTTTTGTTAGTGAAGATTTGGCGGTTGGATCTATTGTCGGTAATAATATTTTTTTTAGAAAGCACTACATTTCCGTTATATTTTATATGCATTCATAATTAAAAACAATGTGTTTACTTTAGGCGTTTTGGATATACACGGAGATCCACATGAACAAATAGGAAACATAGCTTTAAGTTTGAAAGAAATTGACAGTCCTGTTAGAATTGCACCAGGATCTAAGAATCTCACTTTGGCTAGACCTTTAGACAAGGAAGGTGTCCTTGGTCCTTCTTCAGTATATGTAAACGTCATTTGCGATAGAAAAAGAACCACTGATCCTGTTAGTATCGAAACAAAATTGTTGTTAACCTTAAGTGTTGTATACCTTACATTTTTTGAAATTTTTGCAGGGCTTTGAAATCCCAGTATCGATTCGAGTAACAGATGCCAATGACAATGCTCCAGTTTGGATCGGTGCTCCATATCGGTTAAGGGTTGCCGAGTTGACAGCACCTGGTAGCCGTGCTCTTCATGCAGCAAAAGCCACTGACAGAGATCAGCAAGGACCTTTCTCAACTGTAGAGTACAAAGTTTTACCTGGACTCTATCAAGTCAGTTGCTGCAATTTCCTTCGAGTCTAAATGAATTTGATAGGTAAACTAATCCAAGCATTCTTTTTCAGGATTACTTCACATTCGAAAACTCATTGGAAGGCACTCTAGTGTTAAGGAAAGCACTAGATTTTGAAACACTTCCAAATTTCACTATAGGTCTTCGGGCTCAAGATCAAGGAAATCCGCCAAATTTTTCCGATACTGTTCTTTACGTTGAAGTATTGGACTCGGACGATCAGAATCCAATGTTTTTGGATGATAGATACACTGCTATTCTTCCAGATAGAGTCAGTCAAGTAAGACCTCATTTAAATTTGGGTACTTTCTAAAAAATTCTTTGAATGCAGTACATAATTGTATCCATTTTAGGGCTCTCAAGTGATGATATCACCGAAAGAAATATCTGCCATAGATCAAGACACTGGAATAAACGCTGCGCTCTTCTACACATTCAATATAGATCATCCCAGCTTTAATATAGACAAGGAAAGTGCTAGAATTACCGTTACCAGAGAAATTTTAGAAGACGAATTGCTAATGCCAGTCACTTTAGTTGTTCGAGTATGATCCACTTTACTCGTTTACTCACATTAGATTGTATGATATGGTTTTTAATTCGTTTAATTGTTTTCCAGGCAACACAGTACGATAATCCTGATCGTTATGCTCTCGCGACACTTGCAATCAGCAAACAATCAGTTGCTAGAAAACCTGTACATTTTTCGCAAAAAAACTACTACGCTACAGTATTGGAAAATTTACCTATCAATTCCGTCCTCATGACACTAAATACCAATCGACTTAGAGATAGAGTAAGTGAAATGTAATTTTAAATTCTTAAAACAAGAAAAATTTAACGAAAATGTGTATGTATGTTTTTTAGGGTCTTAAATATTTCGTATCTGATAGGAAATTTTTAACAAAGTTTGCCATCAATACAGCTGGAGAAGTAGTACTTAGAAAAAATTTGGATTACGAAGTCGACGATAAGTATACCTTTCAAGTGATGGTCACTGATGGACAAGCTGTATGTGTTTTATTATTAGATACATTTAATTTTTAACAAACGCATTTATGTATCTATGATACTGTTTACGTACATAGAATGACACTGCAACCATCAACATCACAGTGCTAAACGTCAACGATTGGGATCCACGTTTCCGATATCCTCAGTATGAGTTCTTCGTGAATCCCAATTTAGACGAAGCAGCCAACGGTTTGCCAATACTCATTGGTAAAGTGGAAGCAGCTGATGGGGATAGAGGAGATGTGGTCATGTTGACTTTACGAGGAGCCGATGCAAGGTTCAATACAATATACCTATACAAAAATTTATGATACAAATCAATTTCAATAAATAATTACGATAAAATAATTTCAGTTTATTCTACATAACGGATCAGGGTGAAATATTCTTACGTGAAAATGCATTATCATTAGTTAATTCATCTATTGTACACGTAGTGGCAATGGCTACAGACACCGGTGTGCCACCGCGTCAAGTAATCAACGTTCAATTTGATTTAGCTCACATGTGATTTGCAATGAAATAATTGTTAATATGGATTGAAATGTTTTCAGACGTCAGTTCCTTTAATTGTGCACTTTTCCGAAGCTTTAATGTCGGTCACGAATGCAGCCAGCTTCAGCGGAAACAGCATGCTGTTGATCATAATTTTCGGTACAATATTGGGACTATTAGGAATTGTCATTGTAATACTTCTGGGCTATATTTATAAAGTGTGAGCGTTTCAACTGTTTACAATCTATGTACATATGTATCCAAATTAAGCATTGATTTAACAAACAATTTTCCTCGATTTTTATAGTAAGCGTCCAAAGTCTGGTGGTAATAAAATTGGAACAGGATTTGTACAACATGAAAAATTACCACCTCCTCACAACGTAGCAGGTGCTGGTACGGGACTTCACGCACCGGGATCAAATCACAGTACTTCTAATAATTTGGCAGCTCTCACTGGAGCTCTGGGTCTGTCGCCGACACGGTTATTTAAATGCGTACCCGTAGTTTAAAGTGAAGAAACGACTTGCATGGTTTAATGTTGATTTGGCTTCACAGGAGCAGCCTCGGGGTCCTTGCTGAGCGTCAGCGCAGGAGCAAGCACAATCCTGGCAAACTCGAGCAGCAGCTTGAACGTCAACGGCCAAGACGCAGATCACAACGGTGGTGCTTTTTCGGATGGCAACGGCCACCCAAACACCCTGCCGCGAGGTAAAAGCAAAATATGCATAGTTAACTGTCAAGGAGTCGACTGTAAATTTTTGCATGTTCTTCTGGCAAAATGTATATCGCTTTGTGAAGCACGTTTGTGTGATGCTCTGTAGGTATAATGGCGCGGGCGTCTCAACGCTTTCCTCATCGCGGAGGCGTGTCTCCTGGTCCTGGGATGGCGATAGGGGGCGTAGGCGCCGGAGCGGGGGCTCTGCCCACCGGAGGGCCCCAAACAACCCTCATGAGCAACCACTTGACAACCGGGGGGGGAGGCAGGTCAGGGGTCGCGTGGCCAGCCGCCACCATACCAGCAAGGGTGAAGAAACTCAGCTGGGACGATGACGATCCCAAAGTCTGTTTTTACCACACATTTTTCCACTACTGTCGCACCCTCCTCTCTACCTTCTAGTTCACTACTTTCGTTCACCGACTAAAACGTGTGCTTCTTGGGTAATTCCAGTGCAAATGTGCATTCCGTAAGGAGCTAGCATAGATGTAGAATAGTTTAGATATGCCCTCACGCTCTAAAAATATTCCGACTCTAACTATGTAAGACACTCAGGTATAAAAATCCTAGTTGTGGGAGTCGAAGTGTTGAAAAAAAAAGGTCACTTCTTGGTTATTCGAGTCTCGGGTTCTTTCCATTCATCCCTACTCTTGTGACAATTTTTGTTGACCAAAAAGTATGAAGGGGCATATCTATGTATTCTATATCTATGGGAGCTAGAGTAAAAAACCTTACTAAAGTTCCGTTTGTCCTGGAATTATCCTATAACGAAATACAAAATGCTTATAAAGGTTGTTCGATTTGCAAATTACAATTTCAGCCACTGTTTATCATCAATGAAACAGTTGGACAGTTTGGATCTAAAATTTGACTGTATCTTATCTCAGCCAGTTGTCTATCAGATGAGGCAATTGAATTGAACTGAATCCAATATTTTTAGAAGCTAAATTTTATTCAATTATAAAACCAAACTGTTTACCGTATTATCTGATTTTATTTTAAAATAGTAAATGAATGGGTTTGTTAACCATGCACTTTAAAATTGACTGCCACAGGTCGCACAGCACACATTAGTCGTTTAAGTGTTTATAATTATTCTTCAAATTCAAATTATTTTACATAATTTGCATCTTGAGACTTAAAAGACCTGTTTCTGAATTTAATGCTAGAAACTTATTAATTTGATTAAATTATTTATTAACCAATCTGATAATGTACATAGTAACAAAATCTTTCTAAGCATTTGTATGTTGATTTTATCATTGCAAGCTTGCACTTCTTTGCTCATTATATCTCGTTTTATTTTTATATAAAATTATTATTAATAAATTTGTAATATCTGAAACGTAGGGTTTCGCCTATTTTTCTGATAATTTGATTCTCGTATTATCGTGTAATATTTTAATAAATGAAATTTGTTTCAGATTGAAAACGGTGGGTTGGACATTGCAGATCCTAACAATCCTAATTCGTCGGAGCATTTGAATTTAACTGTATACTTTTAGTTTTATGCTGTAAAATTATGAAACATGTGTGGTTTTAGCCGCGTTATAAAATTATGGATTAATTTAACGTCGCAACAAAGTGACTTTATCAGTATTAAAATAAATATACTCAATATAATCATTGTAAAACATGTTTGAAAAAATTATTATAGAAGTATAAATAATATATTTTCATTGACAAAAACTGTATATTAAATATTCTGTATTATATTTAAAATTTATTTGTATTTATTCTAAAATGTGTGGTTACCGATTGTATGTGTATAGTCGTATTTTGTTAACAATATTATGCAACGAAAATATTACGTTGATCTAAAAATGTAGTAATATGTATTAACATTTTTTTTTTTATTTTAAGTGTATTTAGTTATGTAGGTATACTAGATCACTCAGTATCGTATCATCTAATGAGGTGTAAAGTACGTATGTATGTATTTGTGTGAATTAACAATCAAGAATCTTAATCCGATTAATCCGTCAAATCCTCACATGAAAATGATTCATAAAATTTCTTTCAAACTTTGTTATTATTTAACTGTTATGTTAATTTGTGTTTTACAATGCTTCATTTAATGTACAGATATTTTAATTGGCTATTTGCGAACAATAATTCGTCAAAAACGTCATCAGGAGATGACCTACAAAAGCGCAAGTATAAAACAACGGGGTCATCACTTTCACACTGCTATATTAAAATCCTGTTTTCAGTTATTCGACATCTCTACGATAATTACATACATAGATACGATCACTGAAAGAGACAATTATTTTAATTTTCACAAAATATACTTAAGCACCTTGATGTTTTTTTAATATGTATTTGTAATGTGTATGTGTAAAATGTTTATTGTTTATTTAGTGTATATCTGAAATTTGTATTGCAATTTAATAGTATTACAATAAAGTAATTTCTATAAACATTTTTATGAAAAACATGTGTCGAAATTTGTACGTTACTATCTACATATGTATGTATGTATATGTACTATCGATTATTCAACAGTGTTGTTTTTCTTTTCATTCTAGTATTACAACTGGTTATGATTTATTATACACACAGACGATTAATGTACCGAAGTATTCTTTCGCATAAAAAAATGAACGGTGTGGGTAAGTGACTATAGTTGATCGGGAGAAATTAGTTTGTTGTGGCTCGTGAAAGTAGTTGGTTGTGTTTTGACCACTCAGGTATTTTTGTACAAATATTTTAGACGATTTTCATTTTCATGTGTCACCACTCGTTGTACTCTTTCAAAATGTCGAATTTCTAAACCATTTCAAAATTTTGCACTATTAGATTATACCTAAATATAGATAATATTACTAAGATTTAAGCAAACAAACTTCATATCAATACTAATACTTATTAAACTATAACATATTGGATTATAGAGCGATAATAATTATTACAAATTAATTTTATTTAAAATATTTACAGTTAAATTCTTGAACATTTTTTACGGACCATAATTTCGGAGTAACGGTTATTCCACCTTGAGTGACTCTTATATTCTTTTTTTATATTGTATTATGCATATGTAAGTGGTTCTTCAACATTTGTTTGGTTTTGCATAATAATTAATACTTCGTCTTAGTTATTGTGCGAGCCTCTTAACGTGATCGAAATGAAATACACTTACTAATAGATACATACAGGTACATCAAATAATAGATCATTCATATTGATGCCGCATTTATCAAAAATTGCGTTTCTAAAAGGTGATAAAAAAAACAATTGAATTATCCATATACAGATGTGTAAAACATGTATTTTATCTCCGAGAGAGAAAGTATTTCTCTGAAACGTGACAATATCATGTGGGCACAATGTTGACTCATCGACTTAACGGGTTTACCGTACTCTTCTGTATTTTCCCAATATATACTTCTATGATCTAATCTAAAATGAAGCAACTAATAATGATTGGAACGATTAGAAAACATAACGCTAAAAGTAAACTCTTCGTATTTTACACATATTTTAATTAAACATTCTTGTTCAAATTCGTAGAATGTGGAAAATAGTCGGATTTTATTGGTTTTTGCTAACCATGACTTCGCCATCGACCCAAGTCGATTTTCAAACTACAAACATGACATTGGAAGCTGCAATTCTATCTGGAACCAATAATTTGGGATACGATGTTGAAAATCCTGGACCTTGGAGTAGTTTATTAGAAGATTGGGCCGTAGGAGCTTCAGATCATAGGCTAGTAAGACAATTGCGCAATAGTGCAATTTTATTTAGCCCCAACACGATCAAATTAATCGACCATTCTTATTCAAACAGGCAAGAGAGGATCATGAGATTGCCAAATACTCAAGGTTATTATATTTCGAACCGTGTTGATACTCCTACCACGTGGTCTGAAGAGTATCCTGCACGACCACCGAAAATTACAAATAGACCTCAATCTCCTTATAATTATCAAAAACAGAAGCCTAACAATCCTCCTTTCGTAAACGAAGGTCCCTCTGGAGTTCCATCGAGGAAAGAAGTATCGGAAACTGATCTATATCTGCTGGGAGCAATCGAAAAGCTCGTTTACAGAGTTGACTTTATGGAAAAAAGATTGAAAAAGGCAGAAGAATTCATATATTACCTAATGGCCGGTAATAATAAAAATCCAGGTAATTAAACACATTTTTAATTGGCCAATAGTTAAATTAAAGTGAATTTAAAAAAATGGCTAAAAATTTCAGAACCCTGCCCGCGAAACTTTACAAGAGCCGGTTCCAATTGCTATTTCTTCGAATCATCGAAAGAACTTAATTGGAAATCAGCCAGTGATGCTTGCAAAGGTAGAGGTTCAACTTTAGCTGAAATGGAAACTATAGAAGAAAATCAAGACATAGTGACGTTCATCCAGGTTAATGCAAATCTTAGAGGTACCTACATATTTGAATAAACAAACAAATATTATAGCATTTATTCGCTATTAGATTTTAAAGTTTCGTGATTTGTCTTTCAGGAAAAGACTTTTGGACTGGTGGTTTGAATCCAGGTCTGCTATGGATCTGGTCTAACTCCGCCAGACCAGTAGCCAACAGTGAAAAAAAGAATGAGATGCAACTGATCAACAATGCGACAAATTTGCAAGAAAATCCAATGAATATCAAAGGGAATGGTAGATGCTTGAAACTTGCCTACAATCCCGCATTACGCACCTACGCTTACTTGGGATACGATTGTGCTAAAGCGCAAAATTTCATTTGTGAAATTTTAGACAAACATTTGAGCAATGAAATCCAAAGAATTTCAAGAGAATTAAATTTATAAAATAATCGAACCTATATAATTTATATGAATTTTTAAAAAGGTGCTGTATTTTATTGGGTATTTAAATGCAAAAATTATATATACCAATTAATGCAAAAACATAATGTATAGTTTTATTAAATATACCTACACATAATATATATATGTATGAACTTTTAAGTAAACAATCGGTATATTTTATTTTTGAATACCTACCTACATTCCGCTCAATTGCGCTCAATCAATCCAATTTGCGCAATTCTGTTTAATGCAAACGTAATCTGAAATAACAATCCACTTGCTCCTAGACACATGAATGGGAAAATAATTTTTCCAGGTTGGGAACAATCTGATCATGAGACGTCATGCAATTATATTGAATTAAACTAATTTAACGTATATACATATTACACAGGTCAACATACGTATGTATGTATGTTTCGATGTTTTACGTTTGATTTGAGTTATTTACTAATTGAAAATTAGTAAAGAAATCAAAAGCTGGGGCGCTGATCATGAATGTGATGTTAATTCTTATCCATCACGTAAGATTTTTTCCACGTTTATTCCAGACAGCAGAAAGACAGAAAGACAAAAAGCAAGGAGGGTAGGGGATTCCTTACCGCCCATATAAATTTATAGATAATTATAATAATCATCATCATTTTCAGCCGTTCAAACATGAAAGAAAGCAAGGTAGACCAAGTGATCGATGATCTGATGAATTGAGAAGAATGTGTGGAGTTAAGTGGATGCAGATTGCTCAAGACAGACTGGGAGAGGATTAGAAAGGCCTTCATCCAGCAGTGGATGGTGAACGGCTGAAAATGAGGATGATGGTGATTTTATTAATATAAATAAATGGATTTCACCAACATACGACTTTATTTTATAAATACAATTCAATTACAAAGTACATATTGGCAGATTTGTGACAACATTTTATCGTTGTTATCAACAGTTGGCTATACTGACATTAGACCGGCTCGCAATCATTTGCTATCTGTCAGTTTTGTCACTCGTCATCTTCTCGTTCGTTCGTTGATCTATCACGATGGGTTACCTGGCTGACTCGGTCAACTACGTGATCTTCACCAATCCAGTCTCCACCGGCTTGGGACAGATGATTAAGAAAACCGTTAGTCATTTTACTTAGCATTTCTGTCATTTACCCACTCCCGCTTGTCGCCAACGTCTGATCTATCATTGAAACGTCTCCGAGGATGTACTTAAATATATGTCATATTCACCATTAATTACCATCGGTTTCGTTCATTAACTTCATAACAACAGTTATAGCAATGTTTCATCATCCCCTAACCTCAACGGTCGCAGTTTCAGTGACAAGCGATGCAATCGTAACATCGTCAATAATGGCCATGTCTAAATTGAATTTTATCAATTTTTCTTCTTTAAAAGTGGTGTACTTTATATCAAGCGTTGCCTCTTTACTTCTTGACAAATATTTTATCGTCTATCATTGTAACTAGGGAAAGGATTACAATAGAAAATGCTAAATCTAATAGGAACGAATCCATTATGGTCGAATGGAAAATGTCCCAAACGGATAAGGTCTAATAAGAATAATGTAGAAAGTGAATATGGTCTAATAAGATTAAGATGGAAATCGCATAAAGTCTATAAGGAATAAGATAGAAAATGGATTTGATCTAAAGATAAAAATATATACAAAACACATTCATCGATTTAAAAAGGTTGAGAATCACCGGTCAAAAGCTAAAAAGAAATTAATTTTCGATATTTTTTCCTTTGGATCAAATACATTTTTTATCTTATTCCTTATAGACTTTATGCGATTTCCATCTTAATCTTATTAGACCATATTTATTCTAATTAAACTTTATTCGCTTTCTACATTATTCCTATTAGATCTTATCAGTTTGCGATATTTTCCATTTGACCATAATTGACTCTTATTGGATTGTTGGATCTTATTGGGTTCAGCCTTTAAACGGACCCCAAGGGAAAGATAGTCTCCAATAGTTTCACAATGTCTTCTGGAATATTACTTCTTCTTTCCATCCAGTCATATTCACCAATTACCTTAACTATCCACACAATGTGACTACGTTTTGCGTGCAAAATTAGTTGAACATATAATATAACCATATAAAAATATTGGATCAGACATGACCAATCTGAATTTAGTATTATCCAAATATTACCAAGAGCGATCAGTACAGTAAAAAACTGTAGAGCAAATTTTTCGAACATATTGAAAATCGAAACATGTTCATTAGTCCAATTTTTTTCTGTTATCAAATGTATTCATGTACATATTTATTTCATTCCAGGGTATAATCCGATCAAAGTCTGATATGGAAATGTCTACCGTGCAAATCTACAATTATGAGCCTTTGCACAAATTGGCTCAAGGATCTGGACCGTTTGTCAGACTCGCCGGATTGATGGGGGCCTCGGCCGTCATATTGGGAGCGTACGGAGCTCATAAGACGTACCCGGAAGAAAATAAAGAAGAGTTGAAACGTATTTACGAAACGGCCAATAAATTTCATTTCATCCACAGTGTAGCTTTGCTCGGTGTGCCAATGTGTCGAAAACCAGCTATCGTAAGTATTATATTTCCGCTAGTACTTTTCTCTCATATGTAAATTGTATAATTTTGTTATGGCGTCTATCTTTTGTAACAAGAGCTCGATGAAGATTGAATTGTTCAAAATAAACCCACAATGTGTCGCTGACAACTTTTAATTTTTTATGCTTATTTTTTTAGAGTGGTACACTCCTGTCGTTAGGAATTATTATGTTCTGTGGATCTTGCTACTATACGGCATTTACTGGAGATCGTCGTTTTCGACGACTTGCACCAATTGGAGGAACTTGTTTCATATTGGGTTGGCTCGCAATGGTCATATAGATAGGTGTTCCTACATCATATAAGTACATATAGACCTAAGTTTATTTCACAGTAACATATTACTGTTTTCATACTTTACATACATGTATGTATGTACTACATCGTATTTCATTGTAGATGAATTCAATCAATGTGTCGTGCATTCATTGCATGCTTTCGTTTTTGTTGTGATATTACTAGTGAGTAAAGTAAACAATTTTGATTTTATTAATTAAGTTCAGTTTCAAAAAATTATGCTTATTCCTTTTCGAATTCGATGAAAGCTCTTAGTTATCGTCAAATTACTATTGTACACTGATGCTTTTTGTTATGAATGTTAAGTGAAACTTTCAATATTGTTTTGATATTTTCAGGTATAAATATTTTAGAGATTGCTTTGATCTGAATGTTTTTTTTTACTTTTAGATATAATATATTTAATATGTAGAAATCGTTAATAAAATATCTTTAAATCAAATTGCTATTTTTTACAACAATGAGTGAGTTGTGAGAATTTCAGCTTTTTCGGGCTCGTTAAAATAAAACATTTGGGTGTGGTCGACCCATGACTTTATCCATATATTTGAGTAACGAAAAAATTTTTGAAACTTAAAAAGTCAAAAATCAAATTCTGCTCTTGAACCGGAAATATTGCTTCGAACATAGCGAGCAACGAACCAACGCATAATATGAAATCACGGTGTGCACGCAAACAAAACAATTTTTCAACACGTACTGAAACATGATAAATCGTCACTTCTAGTATACCGATTTTGATGAGTTTTTACTTTTTCCTAATTGGATAAAGTATTGTGATCGTGGAAAAATTCGATCTTGAGATTTTGATTTGTATCAGGTATCCCCTGATCACGTTTTCATGATTTCTGGAAAATGTCCTATGTCTGTGCACCTGTGTGTAGAATCGCTAATAACTCAATCTGTTTATCCTATTTCACTGAAACTTCATATTTATGTTTTTTGCCGGCCATTACAATCCATAAAGGCGCCCGCACACCGCTGCGGATTCGTATTCGCATTGCGGAAAACCGGTAGGAAAATCACAAGGTTGGTATGGTGGGGAGTTGTATCGTATAGCCACGGGTGGCGCTGCCTACACCACGACGGATTTCCGACCGCGAAACGGCGGTTATTCGTAACGGAATTTGTTTGCGAATTTTCGGCGATTCGCTCGATTTCGATGACGTTATGGAAAAGTTATTGGCGACGGTGAAAAAGTATCCCACCCTGTACGATCTGACTCGATAGGTTATGTCAGAGTGACGGAAATCAGACGATTTTGTCAACAGTCAGCTGATCCCCGATAACACACAGTTATAAATTACATTCAACAATTAAAATTCTTTAACTAATTATTCATATAAATATGTAGCCAACATAACAGCTTCGTGACAGGAGTACATGTCAGAATCGTGAGTGAATTACAAACGTTCCGAAAGCGAGGTGACAGTGATGGTAGTTTAATAGGTTATGTCAGAGTGACAGAAACCGGCGCTTGCGCAGGCCGGTAGAGTGCGGATTATCGGGCCAGTGTGTGCGATACAATTGACAGACTAGCGAAATTCGCGCGGTTTTCCTACATGAATTCGCGGCGGTGTGCTGGCGGCTTAAGGCTTTCAAAAATTTTCGTCAACCGGAAGTAGTACTTCCCTTGGAAAGTCGCCTAATTTTTGTGTAATCTTTGGAAGGTTTTTCCAGCAAAACTATGACACATTAAGCTGAAATTTTGCATAAGTGGTATATGTCGTAACGACCTTCAAAATAATGTAATTTTTAAACATTTTTTTTCCAACCAAAGTAGCACTTGATCGGCTAAGTAGTTTCGGAAGTATTGCGTGGTAATAGGATTTTTTACTTTTCTACAAGAAAAAAATTCAACTTCCGGTAGACTGATTTTAATGATTTATTTTTTTGTAACTAGGTATTGCTTCAAGGATTATAATATTACAATATTATGAAGATACCAAATATTTCAAAGCCCGAAAAAAATTAAGATACTCGTTGATTTTAGAGGAAATCCCGTCTTAAGATACGCACGTTCCCCGTGTGACGCATGTTTACATATTTGCGTATGTTGACGAAATTAGTGATTCCTACAGACTGATTGATTGAACAATCAGCCTGTTTACAGATCGAAACCAGTTCCTAACTACAAACGTTTGAAAGCGCAGTAAAAGTTCATAGCTGTAAACTGCGTTGTACATAGACCAGATCACAACATGAAGTAAAACTCATTTATTTACGGTGGAGTTATTCGTCATCGACTGTCTGTTGTACCTGCTGTTTAACTTCCACGTTGCGTCTTCTAGAATCGCTGGTATATAAATTGATCGAAAATTCAAAATGTTCGAATTCTTATTCAAAAATTGGGCGAAAGCCGCAGATGTGCAAAAGGATCGCATTCATGATAACAGTCCGACGATCAAAAAGGCTGTGCATAAAACAACATCCAAGTTAATAATGGTAACTGGAAGACATCCCGTGACCCAATTGATCTACTCGGCTGCTATGTACACCAGAGTTACTGATTGGCTCGTCGATTTTGTGAAATGGCTACTCGGTACAATGGCCAATGGCTTAAGATTTCTTTCTGGAACTTCAATGGTGAAAAATTTGGACTCGCATATTGACCAATTTGCGAACAGAAATGGTTAATTGATTGATTTTTTTATACCTACATACATATTAAGGTTGCCAACATTGTGTCGATGCTGACCCCGAGAAAGAAAAAAAAAAAATAAAAATCTGTGATTGAAAGTTGTTACAATTTTTTTGATAGCTTTGATAGCAACATTCGCAGGTAATTTAACATATTAAACTCGCGGGTGATTATTGTGCGGCAGGCTTGTGGCCAGAATTCTAGTTTTATTCTTTTTTGCTTGCTTTTTTTCTTTCTTTTATTCTTTTTGCTTTTTTGCTTAATTTTATTGCGATTATTTCGACTTATTGAAGATGTTGCTGATAAGGAGTTTAACGCCGTATGAAATGAGATACCTGCATCTAGGGCCGGGCATTTACGGGCACTTATAGAAACTTTAAGGCCCGTAACGCACTAGGCAGCCAGAACGATGAGAACACACTCACAAATGGACAGCGATAACATTGTAGATACAACATATTTTCAATGCAATATTTGGTTCGTAATCTTGCATCTCGGATCCTTTTGTACTGTATGTACGTACATAGATGCAAATAATTTGTTGAAAATAGCAGGCACTAACTTTTATTTTTTTACATTTTTTTTATATTGTATTATTGTTCTCCCACCACGAGTGACAGAATTTTCCCACTGACCCAGAGATTTTGTTTGTAAACCCTGAGCCCGGAGATCTATCGCCAAACCTGGAGTCTCCGGGTCAAAATGACTGTATTTTGGCAGCCTACTACATATATTTTTTTTTATTATTTCACACACTAAGAAAGAAAACGTTAAACTAACTGAATGTACTGTATTGAAACCGTTTGTATCGTTTGATTCTTGTGTACTAATTTTCCCGTGTAGTGTTTGTCAGAATTTTTCAAAAATTTTCCCGTGCCTCATCCAAAACCAAAATTCAGATATTTTTATACAATAGATACAGCCCCGAACTATCAATGTAATGGATTTGATTTACATCATTCATATATACATAATCATACCTACATACTTAAATGAATAAAATGTTCTTTTATGGGTACAACTATATTTGCACATATTCAGCAGATTTTCAAATTTTAACTTCCTAGTATACCTAGATCAAATTCTTTTTTTTTAATTTATAATACTACTACTTTAAAATACTAAGTGAATTTTACAAAAATTTCTTTTAAACTCAAATTTTACTGTTGAACTCCAATACACTTATAATAAGAAATTTACATCTACCAACACTGACCTCAATTTAATACTTGTAAGACGACATCACCAGCTAATCATTAATTTGACAGTTGGTACACCCCTCGGGCCTATCCTAACTCTGGCAAACTCGCGCAAATGCCAGATCTGGCAACCCCGCGCAAATCAACCCTTACCGAGAGTTTCAGAATACGAGAGTATCTTCGAATACGGAGAATACGTGCTCTTACATACTTAAATTACAATAAATACTCAAAATCTTATATAACTATGTACATATACATATGTATGTACCTACATACATATGTATAAAAAGTATGTAAATGACAAATACACTGAATAAAATTGGCTCAATTGAATTCTTATACCTATATGTTCCTAATTTAGGTAGAAACTAGTCATATTAGTTGTGCACAATTATTTTAAACTTATTCGATTGTTATATGTATGTATGTACTTTCCAAAAGATGATAATAGTAATCAAAGCATTATGTTTAATATAACCTTTCAAATTTCATTTGGTCTAATATTTGGCACGTTATATCAATGCTTTTCAAAGATATTGATTTAACGACTTCTCAAATATGTTCAAAATTTGTCTAAAGCATATCCGATCCTTTTTGGCCATGGCCACGAGGATTTATGTACATATATATACTGAGTTTGATTTTAAAATAAAATTTGCTACAGACGTTGCATTTATTTGTCACAGGTAACTTTAGGGTCAGATCCTTTCACCGACATTGTGTCGTTTTCACCTATGTATATCAGTTAAAACAGTGAATCGTATATATGTTTCATTTGTGAATAGTGAATTTGTGACAAATTCATTCAAACTCTGGAGTAGACTTAAAGATAATTGAATTCAATTACAATAATGAATTTCTGTAATAGTTTTATAAATATCGCATTCTACTTTGCAGCACCAAATGTATCGGCAGCCGCAGCGTTCTAATTTTTCGGTGACCGATGTCCTGTACCCTCGACCACAGCATAAACTTCTACAACTCGATTCACCAGCACGAGAGGTTGCATTACACCACCTAAATTTAAAATAAAATTCATTGTTAAATTTTGTAATTGTAATGTACCTACACTGTGTGTAACTATGTAATGATTAAAAGCACTGAAAATTTTCTTAATAATAAGCTAAAATCGTTTCATATTCGGGCCAGAGGAATCTGTCAATGCTTAAAATTTGTACGATTTCGATTTCAGAAAATAAGTTCATTTATTTTGATTTGGGAAATGAAGCTATAACCTTTTCCAAAAAATTTGCAGTGCTTCTAATAATAATAATGTGAATACATATTTTTATACTTTCATAATACAGTATGTTTGCAATAATTTTATTATTTTATTTCATACAAATACAAATTCATTGTTATAAACAAAGAAATGATTGAGATCTGATCTTGCACACATCACATTTTTTCTATAATTATTATATTACTAGGTGTAAGGCCGTTAAATATCAAGAGAGCGGTTTCTCATCACCCGAACTGAAAAATAATATTAAAATTAATAGTTTTTATAGCGCCATCTATGGTGCGTTATAATACAACGTAACAATTTTGCAAAGTCGCGAACACTTAAATAATTAGTATTGGCCGATTATAGCACATACGTCATCGCCTCCGTTTGGTTGAATGTGTAAGCGCACCTTCTATCAAACTGTTGATACTGGATTCAAATCCCACTTTTTGTATTTTATTATATATTTGTGTATAATCATATGTTGTATAAATTTTGGGTTAAAACCTATATAAATAAAAAAATTACTGTTTTCATACTTTACATACATGTATGTACTACACCTTATTTCATTGTAGACGAATTAAATCAATGTGACATGCATTCATTGCATGCTTTCGTTTTTGTAGTAAATAAAGTAAACAATGTAGATTTTATTAATTATGTTCAGTTTCAAAAAATTCGGCTTATACCCTTTTGAATAAGATGAAAGCTATTAGTTATTATCAAATTACTATTGTACATTGATTAAAGCTTTTTCTTATGAATATGAAGTGAAACTTTTAATATTTATATTTTCAGGTATATGTATATATTTTAGAGATTACTTTGATTTATCTGAATGTTTTTTTTTTACTTTTAAATATAATATATTTAATATGCATAAAATGTTAATAAAATATCTTTTAAATCAAATTGCAATTGTTTACAACAAAGGTGTGTTGAGTGAGAATTTCTGCTTTTTCGGGCTCTTTAAAATAGAAAATTAGACTTTCGAGTATTTTTTTTTATTTTAACTCTGATATGATACTGAGCATCAGCATCATCGTGAAGATTCTTCTACGTTTTATCTAATCTACAGGTTTTTTATGTTTTATTTTACGTCTCTTAATGTGCATGGATTTGGGTAGAGATTGGGCGTTCTCCAATATAATCGTTGCAATGTAGCACACCCATTTTACTGTGAAAATAGGATTGAAAGCTCTTTAATGTGCAAGCACTTCTGCAAACTCAGTATCATGGGAATGATGGAGGTTGATTTTTATCACCGCTGGAAGATTTTCCTATATAAAAAACAAAATCGCACGAGTACTATATGTAGCATTATGCATACTTTTACATATGTACCTATACGATTGTTGAACAACAACCAATTTAATCAAATTTCTTTTTTAAAAAAATATTATTTTTACCCAATAAAACAATTTTACATATTAGTAAGTTTTGTACCTTGATATGTTGGTTTCTACATCTAGAACTGGAATTGCATATTTTAACTTTAATATCGATGCTTGCTTTGCAGTCGAAGTTTATTTTTTGTTGTTTTATTTTAACAATCACGATCACAATACTGTATATGTATGTAGTAACTACATACATACATATACCTACGTATAGTGTTTTACTTTATCCTAATCGGATAAAGTATTATGATCGTGCAAAAATTCGACCTCGAGATTTTGACTGATTTGTATCAAGTATCATCCCCTGATCACGTTTTCATGATTTCTGGAAAATGTCTGTATGCCTGTGTACTGTGCGTGTGTGTGTCTGGCTGTGTGTTTTCTCCGAAACTATCAAGTCTATCAAGCTGAAATTTCATAGATATCTACTATTTTCACGTAAGGTGTAAGAAACATAAGGAATTTGGTCAACCGGAAGTAGGAATTTCCGAAACTGCCCTATTGATCAAGTCAAAATTTCACATCTATAGTTTTCACGTTAGCCGTAAGGCCCGCCCTAGATGTAATTGAATTACGGTGCGTTTTAAAACGTAGCGATTTTGCCTACGGCCCATTTTTTTTGACGCTCGCCCTACACGTTAATGTACGAATGCACCTTATAGCTCAAGGCTACGCGTGCGCCGCGCCGTACAGCTCAGTTGGTTTGTGCAGCGCCACGGCCGCTAAGCGAACTATACCAGCGCTAACACGCTTAAAAATGAGATCTTTCATCGCTAACGCTGAAATCGTTGTCTAAATCGAAAACGGTGCGATTTTTTTCCCCTACACGCTCCGTTTTTACGGCACCGTACTAAAAACGCACCGTAATTCAGTTGCGTCTAGGGCCCGCCTAAGAGATACTGTGATTTTGGTCAACACCTGACGACCGGAAGTGGCAGTTTTTCCTATTTGAATATATGCCGAAGATCATATTTTACATACGCGCGCACACTCAACACTGATTACATGATATGTATGGTGGTGTGCATGCGTTTTATTTACTCACGTACTTAAAATTAATTTCGTAACTCTTTGTATTCCTCAAATACATATATGGATAAAGTCATGGGTTGGCCACACCCGAATTTTTTTTGTTTGATTTGCGAGACTCGATCCATCTATTTATAAATCACAAACCTATACACAGTGCCGTCGTGATATGGTAGGCAGCCCGGGCAGATGCCTAGGACGCTGAATGAGTGGGGGCGCCACTTGAAATAAATTTTAAAAGTCTTAAATGAACTTAGTAAAAGTGATGCAGCTGAGAATATCACATCTCTATTGTTGATTTAGAATTCATTTTTTGCTCGGTCGTCTGTGACTCATGTCTGCAACGAAGATGCTGCAGTATTATTATATATATAATAGGCGAAATCCGTCTGTCTGTCTGTCTGCTGATTACACTCGCCGACGTAAATAATTAAATAACCAGAACGTCGCGCGAGTGGAATTTGAACCCGGTATCACCAGTTCGATAGAGGGTGTACTTACGCATTCAACCAAACGGAGGCGATGACGTACGTGCTATAATCGGCCAATATTAATTATTTAAGTGTTCGAGACTTTGCTTAATTGTTTATAAAGTTTTTGTATTATAAAGCGCCATCTATACAACAACTATTAAATTGAATATTATTTTTCAGTACGGGTGATTTGAAACCGCTCCGTTGATATTCAACGGATTTACACTAGTAGAAATTGTAATCTTCAGAAGGCGGTGTCACTTTTATTGAATCTAAAATCGAAAGTATTGAGAAAAATATCGACGAACATTGTGAAACGGCTAAAAAAACTTCGGCAGAACGAAGCTTTTAAAAATTATTAAGAATTATCGACGAGCTTCAATAAGTTGACAACGACTTAATTCATTTTCAATTCGTTCCATTGAGTATAAAACAGCGAAATTTTTAATTTATGATAAATGAATTGACATATTCTTGGCACAGAGAAAAAATAAAATTTATATTTTTATTTCGGGAATTACAATTTACGTAGATGAGAAGGTGGTAATATGGACCCCTGCTTGCAAATTGGACCCCCCCCCCCCCCCTCTTAAAATCGAAACTAGCAGTGACATACATACATATATGCAATATTTGTTTAATATTCTTCACTATGCTACCAAAAGTGCATACGCGACTTTTAGACGCGAGATTAGTTGCCTGCTGTCTGAAGGCGTGATTGGTAGTAGAGTTTAGTGTGTAAAATCGAAAAATTTTTAGGGCCAATTTCTACCTGTGTGTTCTGACCATTCTTAAGTGGTTTTTCAATATCAATCTCTCATGATAAGGTAGTGACCGAAGTAAATATTGGATACGTTATTTTCGCTAAGTATTGGTGATACTATTTCTCTGCGCATGCAGATACGTTAGATTTAATAGCTTAAAAACATTAACTCGTTTTCGTAATTTTTGTCAGTTACGTTAAGTGGGCTTAGGACGGCAGAGTAGTAAAAGTAATTTTCTTCAATACAAACAGGTAAAAATTCAAGATTATTTTATTTTGATAATTAAATAATATGCAATAAATAGTGTGATGTTGGTAATATGGACCCCCATAGCTGGGTGATTCTGGCACCAGTCGAGGACTTCAAAGAGGCCGTGAAACCAAAGTTACTCAAAATGAAACTTACTCATATGTGTGTATGTACATATGTACATACATCTGACATTATTTTTAATAAATGTTTTATATATATATTAATAATTTCTCGCATGTTCAATCGACCATGTTAAATACACCACACTTTTTGTTGAGCACACCATTATGCCATTTTTCAAATAGATACGACTGTTACAAAAACTATGATCTCAATCTGACAATCGTTAGAATATATCAATGCCAATTAAATTACGAGTTTTTTTATGTATATTTTATTGAAATTGGTTTATAACCGAATTAAATATGAATTAAAAACAAAGTGGGGGTTCATATTACCACCTTCTCCTCTACCCTGTAAATATACATACTCTAAAAATACTACTTTGTTTGTTTGTATTCGCGTAGAATAAATAATATTTGAATATGTAAAATGATTTAGGAATATTATCCTAACTTTTGTAAAGGACGCCAAAGGCGTGGTTTGCCTGGGCGACAAAAATTCTCACTACGGCTCTGCATAATATATGCATGTACATACATACATATGTACATACGTTGAAATCGTTTAGTTTGGGCGTGGTTCTTCCGTTACCGGCCGCCTATTGTACCTGTTGTTTACGTCTTCTAGAATCTCTGGAGTCTAGATTGATCGAAAATTCAAAATGTTCGAATTTTTACTCAAAGCTTGTGCGAAAGTCACACACTTTCTCGAGAAACAAATTCTTGATAACAATGTGGTGATCAAAGGCTTGTGCATAAAACATCATCTTTATGGATATTAAAAGCGGCAAGTGTAGCGCATCCTGTGATCGCATTCATCAGCTCGATTATTGTGGGCTGCAGAGCTAGTGATTGGCTCGTCGATGGTGTGAAATGGCTACTTGGTAAAACGGGCGATGGTTTGAACTATCTTTCTGAAACATCAACGGTGAAAAATTTGGACTGGCACATTTGCGAATTTGTGAAGAGGTTTTTTGGAGGAGATGGTAAATTGATTGATTTTTTTATACCTACATATATACATATATTTATTTTATTTATGATTAACACAATTAAGCAACGAAAGTATGAAAGGAGGCCTAAAAATTAATTTTAATAAAATTAAAATTATGTTTAATGAATTTTGCACGCAAAACATAGTCACAGTAGATAATTACATATATTGTAGAGATAGTTGATTGTTATTTATACCTAGGACTATGATTATTATACCTGGGACTAGGACTATATTATTTATACCTAGGTGAATATCACTGGATTTAAGAAATAAAACGAAGAGTGAAACTAGGATAGAGTGCTTTTAGAAGATCTAACATAGTTTTTAAATTCAAGATCCCGCTATGCTTAAAATAGAAGGCATACGACCAATGCGTACTGCCAGTTGTTACGTATGGATGTGAAACGTGGATGCTAAATTCAAGAATGTTACACAAGATCCAGTGCACACAGAGATCAGAGAAGCATGGAAAGATGTATGCTCGGTATAACAAGAAGAGATCGTAAGAGGAATACATGGGTAAGAAGCATGACTAAAGTGGCAGATATAGCGAAACAAGTGTGGAAAAGTTGCTGTGGACACATAGCGAGAAGAATGGATAGCAAATGGACGTGAGAAATACTGGAATAGTATCCGAGAGGATGTGAAAGAAGGCAAGGTAGACCGAGTGGACGATGGGCTGATGAATTGAGAAGAATGTGTGGAGTCAAGTGGATGCAGATTACTCAAGACAGACATAATTGGAGAGGCCTCCATCCAGCAGTGGATGGTGTGAACAGCTGATAATGATAATGTTGATGATGATATTTATTTATTATTTAAGAAAGAAAACGTTAAACTAACCGAATTTACTGTATTGGAACCGTATGTATCGATTGATTCTTATATACTAATTTTCCAGTGTTTGTCACAATTTTTCAAAAATTTTCCCTTGTCTCATCCAAAACCAAAAATTTGATATATTTATACAATTGATACAGCCCCGAACCATAAACAGAATTATCAATGTAATGGATTTGGTTTGCATCATTCATATACATAATCATACGTACATACATAAATGAATAAAATCAATTGTTTTTTTATGGGTACTACTACATATATTTGCACATTTTCAAAATTTCAACTTCCTAGTATATCTACATTAAATTCTTTTTTTTTAAATTTATAATACTACTACTTTAAAACTATCTTAAAATACTAAATTAATTTTACAAAAATTTCTTTTAAACTCAAATTTTACTGTTAAACTCCAATACTACACTTATAATAAGAAATTTACATCTACAGACACTGACCTCAATTTAATACTTAAATTACAATAAATACTCAAAATCTTCTATAACTATGTACATATATGTATGTACCTACATATGTATAAAATGTATGTAAATGACAAATACACTGAATAAAATTGGCTCAATTGAATTCTTATACCTATATGTTCCTAGTGTATGTAGAAACTAGTCATATTAGTTGTGCACAATTATTTTAAACTTATTCGATTGTTATATGTATGTATGTACTTTCTAAAAGATGATAATAGTAATCAAAGCATTATGTTTAATATAACCTTTCAAATTTCATTTGGTCTAATATTTGGCACGTTATATCAATGCTTTTCAAAGATATTGATTTAACGACTTCTCAAATATGTTCAAAATTTGTCTAAAGCATATCCGATCCTTTTTGGCCATGACCACGAGGATTTATGTACATATATATACTGAGTTTGATTTTAAAATAAAATTTGCTACAGACGTTGCATTTATTTGTCACAGGTAACTTTAGGGTCAGATCCTTTCACCAACATTGTGTCGTTTTCACCTATGTATATCAGTTAAAACAGTGAATCGTATATATGTTTCATTTGTGAATAGTGAATTTGTGACAAATGCATTCAAACTCTGGAGTAGACTTACAGATAATTGAATTCAATTACAATAATGAGTTTCTGTAATAGTTTTACAAATATCGCATTCTACTTTGCAGCACCAAATGTATCGGCAGCCGCAGCGTTCTAATTTTTCGCTGACCGATGTCCTGTACCCTCGACCACAGCATAAACTTCTACAACTCGATTCACCAGCACGAGAGGTTGCATTACACCACCTAAATTTAAAATAAAATTCATTGTTAAATTTTGTAATTGTAATGTACCTACACTGTGTGTAACTATGTAATGATTAAAAGAACTGAAAATTTTTTTAATAACAAGCTAAAATCGTTTCATATTCGGGCCAGAGGAATCTGTCAATGCTTAAAATTTGTACGATTTCGATTTCAGAAAATAAGTTCATTTATTTTGATTTGGGAAATGAATATGGCAAATAACTATGGTATTTCCAAAAAAATTTGCAGTTTTAAACTTTTCAAAAAAAATTTAATAATAATAATAATGAATACATATTTTTATACTTTCATAATACAGTATGTTTGCAATAATTTTATTATTTTATTTCATACAAATACAAATTCATTGTTATAAACAAAGAAATGATTGAGATCTGATCTTGCACACATCACATTTTTTCTACACAATCCATAATAGTTTATTTAAAATGCGCATTGAGCTTCACACATTTAGGGAAAAAAAAAAATATCGGTATCAAAGCAGACGATGATCATGGCGTGCATTGGGCTAGACTGACGTTCTTAATTGCCAGTTAATATTACACAAGAGAATTTCGAAATAATAAAAAAATATGTACTACAGTTTAATTTATGAGATCAGCGTAGAATCAGAAATTCTCAACTGTCGACATGAAATGGCGGAAAATGTTTTAATGAATCTGTGGTTTCATTACCTATGTACGTATATACACATATATATATACTAGTTTAAGCCCGTTGAATATAAACGGACGTATTTGACGTAATTGATTACG
This sequence comes from Parapsyche elsis, assembly GCA_022651745.1. Lineage (NCBI taxonomy): Eukaryota > Metazoa > Arthropoda > Insecta > Trichoptera > Hydropsychidae > Parapsyche > Parapsyche elsis. The sequence continues at coordinate 9,639,045 of JAGVSN010000010.1, forward strand.
TAACAATTTAGCACAGTCGCGAACCTGCTAAGGATTAATATTTTCAAATTATAGGAGGCCTATCATCACCGGTGTTGGGAGAACGCGTTAGCGCTAACTCACCCAACCTGGTGATCACGGGTTTAAATCCCACTCGAGACGTTCGTGTTTTTTCAATTAAATTTGAATTTCAGCCTTTACCGAGGCGAGCGTTATCAGCAGACAGACAGACGGATTTCGGCTATTATATATATAATACATACATACATATCGCACACCTAGATCAAAACAGTATCAACTCAAAAATTTAGATTTTTTAGTTAATCATTTATTCGGATTCTAAATTAAATTCGGTAGATAAATATATATGAGTATTTTGATGCAATAAAATATCACAATCAATAGAAAAAACATCTGACTATTGATTCCAATACTCACTTTTAGCACAGCAATACTAGATTTTGAGTTAAAGACCGCAAAAGTCAAAAAAATGTTAAAATTGATCATTTTTTTTAAACGCTTATATCTCATAAACAAGAGCTAACCAACAAATTCCATTATCATATTCGGATTCAGTGGGTTAAACTTAGTAAAGATAGACTAGTTTCTGCTCCGGTAGTTTTTTTTTTGTTGCTCAGTGTTATTTAACTTTGAACGTCTCCATTTTGATAAAAATCAAAATTGACTCGTAATATATAGTTGTATCTTGTTATGCAGAATATGAACTCTTAAGACACATTCTCTCATTTTCGCAGGAAATTATCACATTTTTATTTAAACAAAACAAAGTTTGTGAATTTCTGTCGAGTTCCTAACACGCCCCCTGAAATTACGAGGTGATTTGAAGAGGTGTCGGAGGCGAGAATTTGGGGTATAATTTATAAGGACGCGGCCAACCCACCGGGCTCAATGGCGAGTGCGTGCCGATAAGGAACGGCCTCAGGTGCCGCATCACTGACACACTCATGTCCTTAATCCAAACTTTAGATACGTGGATATATTTCCTGGTGATGACGATTTTTGAAATTGTGCATTACCTGCCGCGAGTTCCGATACTTCCAGTCGAAGGGTTGCTGCTGCAGAAATCTGGGCTTGGAGCTACGTACAACAGGACAGTGCGGTGTGGTAGTGGTGGTGGTAAGATTGCTAAGGGTGGAGGAGTCCTGGGTAGACGAGCTGCCCTCACAGCAGCAGCCCTTAATCTCGTTGCTGCCCCTTCCATAGGTCTGAGGGCTCGCCAGCAAGTCCGAACGCTACAAGAACCTGAAACGCCATGGCATTTGCACTGTACAGACAACCATCGCTCCATCAACTGAAACATAAACATAAAACGAGCACCTTAAATCAGGTTTTTTCAAACCGTGGGTCTCGACACATTGGTGGGTCGCAAAATAAATAAAATCGAAAAAAATCCAAAAAAAATTGGTTTCGTCAAATGTTGCAAATATCGAGTGGAACTAGATTTTATAACTTCATACAATTTGTGAAAGGGCCGTTCGCATAGCACCGGACACTTTTCATTGTTTAACATTTTCAATGAATATATTTTAAAAAAATTGTCACATGTATCATTTCTTTATCCCAAAGCTTTGATAACTATTTTCCAGTGCAGAAATTTGTAAAGCTAAGCCTTTGGATAAAAAATCCATTTGATTTTGAAAGGCCTGATTCAATAGAGTTAAACTTTGATCCTGAAGAGGAGGCTGAATTTCTGCACCTTGTTAGTTCATTTACACTGAAGAATGATTTTCAGCAATTAAATTTGTCATCATTTTGGATTAAGGTGAAAAGAGAATCTTTAACTTCAAACTTGTTTGTGTTATTTAAGATTTTCCATTTTATCTCAATTAAAAACAAAGTTTCTAGTTGAAAACTGGTTTCATACATAAATATGCAGAATGCAGTTCTTGCAGTGGGTTGTAGTAAAAAAAAGTTTGAAAAACGCTGTCTTAAATAATCCAATCCAACGCGTGGGGTGACTTTTCAGAACTATACCACGAGTGGTTTTAAGACTCGCTTTCAAATGAATATCTTAATGTTCACAGTTATGGAGCGACACGCGTTGAACGCCAATCCGAACATTCACGTGGAACTCTATTTATCGTACCAATGAGATCAGTGATTGTCTATACAATCTGATAAAAGAAATACATATACATATGTACATATACTAACTTTTCGGCCAGTTCTACTGTTTTGCACGTTAGCTACATCGATGTAAGGTTGCAACTTCTGAAGTTTCTTCTCCAGTAAAGCTTTATTGAACACTTTGGCACGCTTTGCAGTTTGTCGCACTACATTATTCTGTGCTTTAACTACGTCTCTCTTTACAAGTGTGGCCACCTCGTGAGACAGATGAAATTTTGTCTCAGAAGGACTAGCGTCGACTTCTGATTCGTTCAGTTTGAGCATTAATTCAGTGGTAGTTTGGACGTGAGCCTCCTTCTTTTCTTCTTGTGGACTGGGCGTCGTCTTGTGACCTTTGTTCTTTTTGGCATTTTCAGCGAATTGTCTCACAAATCGACTGGCCCATTTTAAATTATCAGAGCAGCCGCCCCATTTGAAGTTGCCATTGGGTCTCTCTCGTGGTGGTTGGGCACACGTGCATGAGAAAAGTGCTCCTGACGAGCAAGCTTTCGCCATCGTGTAAGTTAAGGCAGCTGAACTCAAAGCGTACACGAAAGACTGCTCTTTTGTACCTGCTCAAAAAAAAAAAAAATAATTCACTAGATATGTAAGTTAAGATTAAGACTATTTGGATTTTTAGAATTTTTCTATCCTAAATCTAGTGAGATTTTGATAAGATTCTGTAGAGTTAATGAAAATAAGTATTTGAATCGGCCGATCGAATTGGGAGGGTTGGCTTATCCGCTTATCGTGATTGACGACGACTTCGTCGCTGAACGAGAATGATTGATGTACTCTACTCTCAATCGAGCAGTCACAATTCTAAAGTCAAACGAAACGTTTCGATTTCAATATCAATTCAACCGATCCTTTTGATGCAAATGCAATCGACAGTTGTTTTTTTTTTGTATTCGGGCGAAAATAGCGCAAGAGGAAATGAAGGGCGAAATTGCATCCGGATTAATACAATGCGATAACAAAAAGAGCAAAATTGCACCAAGCACGCGAATCCAATCCCTATGTTTCGTAATTCTTACTTTTTTTTACATTCTAAACTTTACACTGCAGAGTGAATACAAAATCTTTATGCATGCTAATTTCTGTATGCTCTGATATATGGGTAGTTTCAACATGTTCTTTCATACTGTTAGACGGTTATTGTTCATTGATGAAGCTCATAGCCATTTTTAACTCTTTAATTATTAAATTATTATAGATAACCATATTGTAGAGATAGTGAATAGTGATAGGATGTATGAAATAAAACGAAGAATAAATCTAGGATAGAGCGCTTTTGGAAGAATGAACATAGTTTTTAAATCCAACATCCTGTTATGCTTAAAAAAGAAGGCATACGACCAATTCGTACTGCCAGTTTACACGTATGGATGTGAAACGTGGATGCTAAATTCGAGAATGTTACATAAGATCCAGTGCACACAGAGAAGCATGGAAAGATGGGTGCTCGGTATAACAAGAAGAGATCGTAAAAGGAATGCATGGGTAAGAAGCATGACGAAAGTGGCAGACAGCAGAACGTGTGAAAAAGTTCAAGTGGCAGTGGGCTGGACACATAGCGAGAAGATTGCAGATGGACGCGAGAAATACTGGAATGGTATCCGAGATGATGTGAAAGATAGCGAGGAAGACTGAGCGGACGATGGGCTGATGAATTGAGAAGAATGTGTGGAATCAAGTGGATGCAGATTGCTCAAGACAGACAGGAATAGATGAGGATTGGAGAGGCCTTCATCCAGCAGTGGATGGTGAACGGCTGAAAATAGTGATGATTAATTGTTATAAGGCAAATTTGAGATATTAATTTTCTCTACTATAATGCCCCAACGTAAATTGGCTCATGCTGTTATTATTTTTATGTAATTTACATACAATGCAGCAAAAGTTAAGTAAAACTACATTTTTACCCCATAACGACGAATTTTATTTTATACAGACCCAGTAACAGCTCAGGGGTAAAATCTGGTGCTAAATCAATTGAAGAACAATTCCAACGACTGTTTGCATGTGCAATTTTGCACGTGTCCTTAGCAAGGGTTGCAGCACGTGCCACGTGCACTAAAGCAGCACATGGATGCACTCCTAGAGCACGTGCACGTCCACAACTAGCACCTTCGTCGGAGACCAGTTCATCGCCAGGATCTTCAGCACCCCCAATCACATCTTCTTCCTTCAGCGCTCTAAAAAAACACACACACACAAATGCATAAGCATAATTGACATTCAAATTCCTCGCGTAAACACCTGTACACGTTCGCCCACTGAACAAAACGGCGAACAATCGGCGAAAGCCACACCTGTTCTGTGACATGAGTGCACTTTCATGAGATTTATGATCAAATAAGCAAATTTTTCAATTTTCAGAATGTGGCAACTCGTGGGCAGTTATATAGATTCCAGTCTGGCTACACTATCATGGTTTATGGTTAACGGTAAAAAATCTTAACCATTAAATGCTAAACGCCAAAGGGGTGGGCGTATTCAACACACCCCAATTATATCATAATTTGCTACCATTAGCATAATTTACACTTGGATCGATCGATTCATATACCTGAAGTACGATAAATCTGAATCAAATTAATGAAAAATACTATTGTTTAGTAACCAGAGGTATCTGTTTAGTTTTTCAGTTGTTTGTGATTAATTGGATTTTAAAATATTTCACACAAGTTTATGTTTAGAAAGGGTTCATACTTTCATAGAAGGATTTCACAAGAATGCCATCTGAACTTCGATCACTACCCTATAACGAAAGGTTGAAGAGAATGAGTCTCACCTCTTTTGAGACGAGAAGATTAAGAGACGATCTAATAGACGTGTATAAAATAATAAATTTAAATGCCTAATAAGAAACCTCCACACGTTCAATAAAACCGCTCATCTCAGACGTCCTACTCTGTGGCTTATTCACAATTTATTGCTAATTAATTTATTTAAACGCCACAGCCAACGACTCGCCGTGTCTTCAACAATACTAAATTTTCTGTGTTTTTTTTTTCATTATTATTTGTTATTATGTATCTCTTGATGATTTATTCCGCGGTAGTCGGTGGCTATAGCGTTTAGCAATTGTGAATAAGCTCCTCTGAGACTCCTGAAAGACAAATCTAACAAAATTGTCCGAGACTCATTCTTTTCAAATGGAGTGGTTGGAGTTTGAAACCGCCTCCCAAATCAGCGAGTAACTTCTGAAAATACAAATCTCTTTAAAAATCATCTCGACAAGTTTTTTTATATAAATGGATTTTTGTAATCCTTCAAATATAAAATATAAATAACTAAAAAAATAAAAAGTGTATGTACAATTTATATCAGACTCCTGTACTCCATCGGCTATGCCGTCTGCCCATGTATTTTAAATAAATAAATAAATAAAGTTGGTACTGTAATTCAACGGTGTCTAATTTTTGTATGAAACAAAGGGTTCAAATGCGTCCCGTAGTACGAATATAATTGCAGTTTAATTTTCGGGGAAATCAAGGGCTAAAATTGCGGCTTTTGAAAGCGGGGAAAGGGTGGGTTATCCCCAGAGATTCCCCCTTTCGACTTGATAATGACAGAAGTTGGACGAACCCGAGCCGTATGGTCGTTGCATCCTCGACTGCAACAGCTGGTGTTGCAAAAAAGTCCCCGCAGATCTACATTTAATGATGATCGAGCGTTTTTTGATGGATCGCTTTCCCTGGCCAACCCGGTCAGAGATGCGAAACGTATGGTTTGAGAGCCGACTCTAGAATGTTTTAAAAATCCCCAAATGATCTTTATAGCTTTTAGTATTTAAAAATGCAGACATTGAAAAGGTTTGCGACCACCGACAGCACACACGTGAGTATATCTACTAATTGAAATTTGATACCATTTGGCAAAACGTTTATAATTGTTGGGAGTTTGTATTTTAATGAGCGTCATCTGACCCCACCGTATAATTCAGAGTAAATTTCACAATAATTTCGTATGCATATTTACATGGAGGTATATTATGTTTAACGATTTTAACAAGCGTAAAAAATCTATACAGTGTACATAGTATTCCGTAAAAGCACATGACTAACTTTATACTTAGCTTAAGTAAATCCATGAAATACCTACATATTATATTATATATGTAAGTGTTAAGTCTATTTACTCGAGAAAATGTCGGAAAAGTCTTTATTCAGAACTATTATCAAATCTTTCGAGTAACACAACAAAAATATCTTGCACGATCAACACGCGATTTTTTATTGGGAAAAATAGAATTTCAAAATTTTAAAAGATAAAGATAAATTGTATCTTGTGTATCAGAGTTTAATAAAAAAAAATCAAAAATAAAGGGTGTTTATCTTGAAAAATCAGCTTATTAATTTAGTCGGTGTGAAATAACCATTGAAAATAATTAGTTAGAAATTAAAAGTTATTCGGTTTATTTTTTTACTCATTTTTAGCGAAAGGAAATTGTCATTTTTGTTTGATGGATTTCGTTGAAATTATTGTACATCTTGATAATTAATACCTACTAGAAATTTGATTTAAAAAAGGTATAGGCAAAAGGAATTAAGCACACGGAAATTTGCAAAAATTTTATACACCAAAAAAGCAATGCATTTTATGCGGCAAATTACAGTTTGCCGATCGCATTTAATTTTATACAAAGTAAAAAATTATCTCTTACAACCATTTGATGCCTTGAACGTATCCTTCTTCAGACTGGAACGTGAAAATAATCCAATATAAAATAATTAAACGAAATACACTTTTCTCGCACATGTAATAACGCATCGTGTCAGCCACTTGATTTTACATATTTTGCAAATTCGTTCAAAATTTAATACAGCATTTGCTTGATTTATTTTTTTATAACAATCTTTGTTATATACGTATGTTACGATGTATATTGTATCGAACGTGACTACTAAAGTCGGATAGTAAATGTGCGACTGAACCCGGTTGCGTTCGGATAACTAATGAGCCCGTTTTGATCCGACAGAGTAGATTCTTCAGAAGAAAATTTTTAGCCGAGAGCAGTGCCGTAACTTTAACCCAATAACCCTTGAGTTATAACCCTTGACTGTTACGTGATGAAAAAATGAAATGTTTCATAACAAAGAAAATAATCAATGGTTAACAGTTAACTGTATAAGAACGTCTATATTTTACATATACATACATATGTACATACAATCAATACCTACCCTAATTTAAGTACCAAAACAAAAATATTCATCATCATCATTTTCAGCCGTTCACCATCCACTGCTGAATGAAGGCCTCTTCCATTCCTGTCTGTCTTCAGCAATTTGCATCCACTTGACTCCACACATTCTTCTCAATTCATCAGCCCATCATCCACTCAGTCTTCCTTGCTTTCTTTCACATCCTCTCGGATACCATTCCACTATTTATCTCGTCCATCTGCTATCCATTCATCTCGCTATGTGTCCACTTCAACTTTTTCACACGTTCCGCTATATCATACTTCTTACCCACGTATTCCTCTTACGATCTCTTACGAGCATACATCTTTCCATGCTTCTTTGTGTTCACTGGATCTTACATAACATTCTTGAATTTAGCACCCACGTTTCACATCCATACTTCACAACTGGCAGTACGCAGTGGTCGTATGCCTTATTTTTTAAGTATACAAAAATATTATGTGTAAGTTATTTATTTTTTTGTTTAATATGATCAAACTCGACTTTGACTATGATGAAATTATTTTATATTTAACAGCATCCGATTGTTGCCTCTTTCATTCCATCCGTCAGCCAACCAGTTGCAATTGGTAAAAGCAAACTACATATGTACATATGTATATGCCACTGTTCCCGCATTTTCAAAAAAAACGAATACACCTACAGTCAATAATTATACAAAGACCACCCCCAAGTACTATTGAATTTTCAGTATGTTCTGGAGCAGACCATTATTTTTAGGCTAAAATTACGGTTTACGTTTTCGGGTAGACAATTTTCTAATCCGGTGGTATTTGTAATAACGCAAAACATGGTATTATAGTGTTTATTATGGTATTATAGTGTTTGAACCATCGGTCAAGTGGTGGTGCATGGTGGTGGTGGGTAATCCTCTGTAATGAGAACCAAGCGAGGGTGAGTCGGATGCCTTTCTCACTTAATCCACCACTAACTCTACATGCAAACTAATATAAAGGAGATTTGGCGGAAACCGACATCAAAATCCTTACATCAAACATGATCTCAAGGTTAATTTTTCTATTCAAAAAGGATAGTCTCAAATAAAGTATAGTAATATTCTAGAATATGTAAGTATATTTTTCACATTATTATTCAGACATGTTGAATAAAGGAAAATACAGCAGTAATTTTGAATTATATATTATAAAAATATGTAGATTGATTAAAATTAAAAATCAAGTAAAAGAAGTCAAATTATTTTATCGCCAGTTCTCTCGCTCAAGCATTACTTTTGTCCGTAATCCCATCAATGAACCAACTGAATCTATACGGTCTTATGTCATTACTATGTTCTTGTTTGCTCACAACAACTGGAGATCGTAATTTTCTTTCAAAAAATACTTCTATCATGGGGATCGTCTTAATATCAGTATCTGGTTTCCAATCGGGTACCTTTGAAAGCTCTTTAGCAATACAATTTTTGACAAATGATAGAAAACCATCAAGAAAATTCAAACAAACATCAGGAGACCAATAGCCCTAAAAAATAACATACAATTAATTATAAAAAGAGCAATGTGTTAGTATAATACATTAAAAAGTAAATAATTATATTTGTACTTCGCCTATATCAATCATATCTGCGATATCGTATCTACGCAAGTCATTCACAATACCATCAAAGTTTCTTATACCGATCACAACAGCTTTTATCCCTGAAAAATAGCTTTGCGTCCAAATTTCTCTCGATTTAAATCTCCTAAAAGTAATATTATAAAATATATTAAACATACATACAAAAACAAGCGTGGAAAGATTTAAGCTTGGTATAACAAGAAGAGATAGAGGAATACGTGGGTAAGAAACGTGGCAGATATAGTGGAACGTGTGAAAAAGTTAAAGTGGAAATGGGCTGGACACATAGCGAGAAGAATGGATGGCAGATGGATGCGAGAAATACTTAAATGATATCCGAGAAGATGTGGAAGAAAGCAAGGAAGATTAAGTGAACTGAAAGCTGATGAATTAAGAAGAATGTGTGGAGTCAAGCGGATGCAGATTGCTTAATACCGACAGGAATGAAAGACGATTGGAGAAGCCTTCATCCAGCAGTGGATGGTGAACGGCTAAAAATGATGATACAAAAACAATAAAATTATGTGCAAATTCCATGCCTAAAATTCCTGTGACCGTCGTCGTAAGCGCTAGTTTTCAATTCAACAAATTTTCTCTGATTAAGTTCACCGATGATTGTTTCTTCGGAACTTTCTTTGATGTCGGATATCGGAGACAAGTCATCACCACACTCAATTATAACACCGTCCATTTCGGCGACATACAATAAACGATGTTTGCCAAATTTATTCTCAAATATACATCCGAATTCTTCACCTTCTTTCACCGGTTCGTCAGTGCACGGTTCCGAATCTGGCATTTCTAAACAAGACAAAAAAATCAAAAGTATTATAAAAGTACAGACACGATACTGCTTTAATACAATTGATATATATAATACTTGACAATAGATGTTGCTCGAACTTGTATCCCCACCGTGAGCAACGTTCCATTCTTTCGTTGGAAATGTCTTCTCCTTTTATGAAAGCGAGATATATATTTCCTTGAAACAAGCAAGCCGAGTACAATTCTGGAAACCTGTCTTGATACGGCAAATTGGCGATCTTTCGCAGCACTTGCCTGTTGCAGATAAATCCCGCGTCGTCGAGAGTCTGCGACGAAAACTTTTGCACAAACGACGGGCGCGTGCTCATGTATCGGTAAAAGGTAAATTCATTGTGTTCGCTGCGTCTCACGGATTCATTTTCACCTTTGGTGAGATCTATTTGGAATTTCTTTCTGCGAAATCTCTGCCATCGTAGGTATCCCAACTGTTCGGTACTGACATATTGTTCACCTTTGGCATCGACGCTATAGAAACCGACTATATTTGGAGATTTAGCCGTTGGCCATTCACCTGTGTAGTTCTTGTGTATGGTATTCAACTCCATCATTACTGGTTACAGGTTAAATTCAACAAAACCAAGGAATATCTGGAAAATTTTCAATAATACAATGATTATTTAAATCTAAATAAAATATGCTAAATATAATACAACAATTAAGCCAAATATGTACATTAAATGAGAAAGGCAAATAAATACACACAAACTAATAGACAAGCTAGAGCTGTCAACGTTTCAGTACTGCCAACATAACTACAAGGAAAAACAACCAGAGAATAAAATTACCATTATATACATAATTTGGATGTACATACAATATTGTAGCGTTTGGGTAAACCCCCCTATAGAAGTTGTTCTCAGTGGTGCCAACACGACATTTATGGGGTTGGCAGCACTGAGACAGCGGACGAATCTGGCAGTTCGAGCATGGCCATCGAGCCGAACAAAGGTCAAATAAAGGCATTAAATCTGATTGAAGTCTTTACTTCCCCTGAGCCCGTCCCTCCACCTCCGCTCCACGCAACAATATTATTAATGTATGTACAATATTATTAAAATTTAGGTCAGAATTATCCAATTTGTCCGACTTAAATCCCCCCCACATACGTCCTGATTTGATCAGACCGATGTTAGACCTGACTTCATCGGACAGCGCCTACAGATGATCTGACTAAAGGCTTGGTTTCGTAAGTGGCCGCGACCTGGTCGACGCCAACGCCGTGGTTTTTTTTTTTTGTTCGAACGCCATACGATAGAGCGAGGTGAATGCGTGGTGCACCACCATAGATATAGAATAACAGTTATTCTATATCTATGTGCACCACGCATTGAACTCATTCCATCGTATGGCGTTCGAGAGAGATGCGCTTCTCTCTTCTAGCTGCAGTGTGCACTGTAGCAGTCTGCAGACGCGTGAAACCAAGCCTTTACTGATTTTACCATCAGAAAATGAGACATTTCTGTGTGATGTTTGCAACTTCAAATAGTAAATGTTAATGAGTGTAAGGTGTAAGATTATACTTACGAATATCATGTTAAGAAGGTTTTTTATATGGATTTTTGTTTTATCTTTTTAGTGTAAAAATTTAAAATGTTGGTAGTTTCCAAAAATATGAGATTTTAAATAAAATACCAAAGTATATAGTTGATTTGCATTAAAATTAACGTTTTATTTTACATAAACATTCTAATAAAAAATATTAAACATATTCTAAAAAAATAAAATCAAAAACATTTACATAGCTCGTCATCAAAGAGATATCTTCAAACGTACTCGTTATTCCATATTTCGGTGCGGTCATATATATAAATAAAATTTTCATGTTCATTTTGTAAAAAAACTCTTTTGTAAAAATAATTTTTCTAAGTTGCAGGAGTTTCTGTCGGTGCATTAGTAGCTTCTGTAACAGCTGACGCTGTATCTTGAAGTGGCTCTTTGATTGCCAACCAAGGCAATTTCTTCTGAAGTTCAGCCCTTTAAAATCAATTATATTAGAAATATAGTGGAAATGCAAAAAAATCTCAATTAATATGGGTAAAATACCTGTATCTTGGATGACTAATGGCATAGACGTAAGGATCTATGCAAGCGACTAATTTGCATGCACACGCAGGTATCATCGTTACCTGTACAATAAATCGTACCATAAGATAGTGAAAGATAGTTAATATTACGTAATGAAAGTATACTTACTCCTGGAGTTAGCAGATTATGATCACCGAACGCGCCAATGAGAGCTAAAATAGCATACGGAGTCCACGATGCCACAAACAGAAAACAAATAGTAATAGCAGCTTTAGCTATGCGAATTTCAGCTGATTCGTTAGCTTGATTCTGATTACTCCTTAGAGATTCTACGTTCATTTTTTTGGCCTGCTCTTTGAGTGCTTTTTCATGATTGATGACATGACTTACAATTTGGCTGTAGTAGTAAATAATCATAGACATTGGTATTAGATAGCTGCACGTGAAAATAACAGCAACAAACATATGATTATCGAAAGTGTCCGTCAAATAATCAAAAGTGCATTGTGTTAAAAATCCCTCTGTAAAAGAATAAAAGAATCCACGTATAAAAATAATAATAGTATTCAATAACCAAATTAAACTCACCTGGAACAAATCTTCCCCAAATTTCAAGAAGTGGAAGTACGGCCCATGGAATTGTATAGATCCATACTACTCCTACCATACAAAGAGCTTTGGTTTTAGTTAGTTTACCATCGAAGGGTCGAGTAATTGTATTAAATCTTTAAAAAAAAAACAAGTTTTATTCATAATATAAGTATGTATATATTTTAGGAAATGTTACGTTATATATTTAATTACCTGTCGTATGCAATGCAAGCATTTGTCATCCCAGCACCGATGCCACTTAAAGATCCCATGAAAGCGAAAATTTGACATCCTAGTATTCCAGCAGCAAACCCTCTATGAAAACAGTTGTAGATGAATATAGGAGTTTTAGCCATCATCATAAAATCACAAAAAGCCAAGTTCACCACAAAGATATTACTAGGCGTTTGTAAAGATTTTGCTCTGTAAAAATTATTTCATAAAAATGTCAACATTAAAATTTTACAGGCTAAAAACAAAACAAGACAGTAAAAGTTTCGTACTTACGATGAAAAAATCCATAAAACTAAACCATTACCTACTAATGCTAAAACTGTAAAAGCTGCATAAATTAAACCTAAGAGGAAATGCATAGATGCTTCAGGCTCTTGGTATATTAACCAATGTTCCGGAATTTGCTTTAGTTCGTCGGGTGGTATATTCCATCCTAGAAGCCGGACTTGCTCCGTAGTCCTATGTACATACGCACAAAATTTTCATTATATAAAATGGGAGCTCATTGGAAAATTTCATTAGGATTTCACTTCATTATTTAAAATTAAATGAAATATATGTATGTACATACCTGGCTTGTGGTTGAATGAGAGACACGTTGTTAAATGTATCTTCGTCGAAATACATCTTTGCTGAATTATAGTTTTTAGTTATTTATTTATTTATAATCAATAGTAAAATTTTATTCGCCCTAGACACTTACCAACATGATTGATAAGTGTCTACTGACAATTTGATTGGAAGGATGGCTATATTTTATATGAATCGAACGACCTTTCGACAATCTCATTTTAATTCGATTTAAAATGGATTTGATTATACTAGGTACGGTGTATACATCTGTATTATAAAGATTATAAAGCGTATAAATGCACTTGTATGTTTTCTAATGACCGAGATTTAAGTAGATTTGTTTCAATCGTTGGATAATCTTCAATACTAAATGGGTCGTATCACAATAATAAAATTGTCATCAATGTTTCTATAGTTTTATTTTCTACAAACTACAGGAATACATTAACATTTAATTAATACCACCCTTTAAATACATTAAATTATATTAATTCCATACTTAAGAATTTAACAGCCATTTTTTTTTATTATCATTATTATTTTTTATATAAACTATAAAATATAACAGGTAAAAATTATTGTATCTAAATGGAAACACACTAATATATTACCATTAATTTAATTAGAAATTCTAACAATATGTATCTACAAAATACTTTTTAAAATGTGAGGGTTTGTATTTTGATTGATCATAAATGTATGTGTAACGCGTACATATGTACTTGGTTTCATGAGTGTATCGGTCTGGCCGATGCCAACGCCGTTTTTTTTTTTTTTTTGTATAGAATTTCTCTTAGAAACCATGACACACTCGCGAAACCATGCCTTTACTTCAACATGACAGACAATAAAAATGTTTACCAAACAGAGAAAGGGCAACTAAGTAATCAAATAAGTAAATACGCCACTTTAAGAAAAGAATTTAGCTATAGCTTGGGCTCAAAAAAGGGTAAAATTTGTAAAAATGAGCTATGGTCAACTTAAACAGTTTTGGTCAACAATATATGGCAATTATGTACTCTGTTGTTAACTAACTTTTTGGCGCGTAAATTGACGTTTATGAACTGTCACGTGCAAATTTGTTTACAATACAATATCCGAGGATTCGAAATGGGAGTGAAGGGTCTTTGGAATCTTTTGGGACCGTTCGCTCACACGCAACCATTATACCAGGTATGTCACAACTGCAACAACCTTAACTTGTTTTAGTCGTAATTATTTAATTTATTCATTGTACTTTTCTCACACTTTCTAATATTGCAGTTACGAGGCGAAAAAGTCGCCATAGATCTATCAGGGTGGGTTTGCGACAGTCAAAATGTAGCCGACCAGTATGTTCAACCACGGTTATATCTAAGGTATTTAGTACACTCTCCAGGACTTACGAAATGATGGCCGTTTACAAATCTTCTTTTACTGAATATAAATTGAAACGTTTTCAGAAATTTATATTTCCGTACCAGCTATTTAATAATGAACGGGATTACTCCCATATTTGTGTTAGAAGGAGAGGCTCCTAAATTGAAACAAACCACTATGGCAAATCGAAATTTAATCCAATATCAAAATCGTCCTCATTCGGCAGTTGCAAAAAGACTTAGGAAGCCGTGTACGCAAAGGAATCGTTTTAAAAGCGTACTTACACATGTATGATAATAAAATTCTTGTAAAATATGGTTATTGTGTATGTATGTACATATATTCTATTTTGTTTACTTTGAAATGATTCTAGTGTGAAAATCTTTTGAATAGTATGGGTTTGCAATGTATTAGAGGTTTCGGTGAAGCTGAAGCAATGTGCGCTCATCTCAATGCTGCTGGGGTATACTTGGAACTAAAATACTTTATTTTTATTGCAAAAATCTTAAATTCACATATTAGCGACTAACAATTTGATCTCATTTTGTAAATTATGTAAATATCAATTTTTCTAATAAATCAGGTAGTTTCTGCTGTAATATCTCAAGATTCGGATTGTTTTGCATATGGTGCAACTCGAGTCTATAGAAACTTTTCTATATCCAATTCTGGGACCAGTGCTACTAGTTCTGGTTCAGTCGATGTTTATGATTTGAATAAAATTGGAAAAACACTCCGTGGGTATAAATATTGTATTATTGTATCAATAATTAAAACCGTTTTTATAATTTTATATGGTTTTCCATGGCAGATTTTGGAAGGAATAAAATGGTTGCGCTAGCTCTACTTTGTGGATCTGATTATAATGGAAATGGAATTGATGGAGTTGGATACACCAATGCGATAAGCTTTTTACAAAGTTGTTCCGATGATACAATTCTTAGCAAGTAGGTTTTATTATAATAAAATTATATCTAAATTATTACTAACTAGCACATTTCCTTTTCTCAGACTTTCATCTTGGGTTTCTGAACCATATGCGTATGATAACATCGCTAAATCGTTAGATAATCCAAACCTTTGTTCCGGCTGTGGTCATCGCGGTAATATTCGATCACATTCTCGTTCCGGTTGTAATTACTGTAAAACTACAGTTGGTTGTAATGAAACTGACTACAAGTATGTATGATTTATAATAATATCTATAACAAAATCAATAAAGTATTTTATGATTCTAATTATTTTTTAATTTATTGTCATCGGTGTTCAATGTATAATATTTGTTATATTCATGTCATAACATAACATAACATAACAGTCATGTTATAATTTGTAATTTTAACATTTTAGGGATCATCGTCAGCAATTAAAAATTGAATTGTCCATTCGAAATAAAGTTCTAAAGAATTCCACTGACTTCCCAAATAAAGAACTGATTGATGAATACTTAATCGACAAAGAAGTCACACCTGAAAACTTAAAACCTTGCTGGCGAACACCAGATCTGATAAAATTTGTTGTTAGTAAGATTTTAAAGTTAGCTGATTTTAATTCTATGTTGCATTATAATTTTATTCTCAATCAAAATCTTAGAAGTTAATGTGTCGATCGTTGGATTGGACAGAGGCATACTGCCTTGAAAAGTTTTTGCCACTTATAACAAAATGGCAACTCATGTGTAAAGTCGGTAACAACGACTCAACAGATTTATTTGTTTATTTAAATGATTCCAATAAACATCTATGGATAAAACCTTTGTTTTATAAAAAACGTAGAAACCCTAAAGGTAACATATTTATCTGACAATGAACCTATGTACGTATTATCTAACATCAAATTATTCCTCATCGTAAACTTTTTCTTTTAGGAGTGGCCTGCTATGAGATAGTTTGGAAAGATTCTGATGGTCATTATGAGGGATTAATACCAGATGAACAGTTTGAAGGTTAATGGTTTATTAAAGTTTATTAGTATCATTTCATGAAAATTAATGATAATTACATATATGTATAACGCTTTTATTGTATGTATTTTAGAAAAGTGTGAAGAAGAATTGTGGACAACTGTTGAACAACAACATTTAGTAGAAATTGCTTATCCTGACTTACTAGAAGCATTTATGTCTTTAAAGAAAAATAAAAAGAAAACTAAAAAGGTTACTAATAATAGTGGTGTTATAAACGGTCTCAAAAATGACATATGTAAATCTAGAAAAAACGTTAAATCAAATAATAAGAATAGCAATGGTGAAACTGTTAATGTTGAATTGGAAGATCTCAATATAAGCATGAAAAACCTCAGCATCCAAAATGATGTATTGAAAAAGATTAGGAAAAGAAAAGGTTTACCCGAAGTAAGTTTTAAAACGAAGCCCCGAAAATATAAAAGAAAAGGTCCAGAAAACAGCAATGTAAATCAAAGGAAAATTGATTCATTTTTAAAGATCAAACAGAAAAGTGTAAATAAAAGTTTGTTCGGGCATGATTATTCAAGTCAAAAAGAAAACGAGATTGATGTTATCGATGCAAAGTCTTACAGTCAATTAAGTATTCGAAATCAGATAAATCGTTTTCAAAGTAAACTTGAAGCTACTGATCCATCTATAAATGTATTTGATCTCGATTCTACAAATGATGATGAAGACCTATCACACATTATTGACGGAATATTAGAAAGAAATGATAATTTTTACGACAACATGTTTGGTGGTAATTGTTCAACTCCACTTAAAGCAATTCAAAATTTATCATTACTGGAAAAAGTGGCGTCTAGCATTGAATCTAAAAAAATACTATTACCTAAACAGTGTAGTAGCACTCCTATACGTTCAAACACTGGCAGAATGAGTTACTTCTTTGGAAATTTGAATGAAGGTGAAGATGTATTTGAAAAATCTCTTGATTTGAAGAATTTTCCCGATGAAAGCTATAGACGCAAATGTTCATCTAAAAATATTTTTTCTTCAAAAAAATCATCGTGGAAAAATAACTATAAAACTTTAAACGTTTCCAAAGATGAACTTCAACATTCTCAAGAAAATGTACATAATTATACACCGCTTTTAGAACGAATAAAAAAATTTAAAGAAAGCAACCATTAACTTTTAAAATAGATTAATATATATTTATATTCATTATTTACAATACATATTTGGTTTGTTTGTACAATAGTTTGCATATTTTTTGGGAATCCACAATAAACAACAATTTATTTATTTTTAATCAATTTATTTATTTTTAATCAATTTATTTGTATTTCAAGCAACAATCGTGTTAAATTATTATATATAAAATTTATAGATTATGTACAAAATATGCATATATATTTATCAAAAGTAAATAAATTTATTACATTATAATTATGTACTCTGTAATACAGTAAAATATTTATGCATAGACATATCAATCAATCATGTGAATTTTATTTTGTAACATTATTTAAATATTTTATATAAATTAAATACAATGACATTATTTGTAAAAATAATTAAAAAAAACTTATAAAATTGGAAATTACAAGAAAAAGTTATAACTTTTTTTAGAAAATGCCTTATTTCAAAATCTTTTTACACAATCTACAACAAAATTTGTTTTATTATGAATTTATGTAAACTTATACATAATTATTCAAATTGTTAAAAATGGAATATGTATGTATCATTTTAACCATGGAATGTAAAAATGTACAAAAATTAAATTTGCATTAAAACACTCAACGCAGTCACAATTTATCAATATATACATATTTAGTGTTCCATACATTAAAAAATTGAAATATTTGCAATACTACTTATGGCAATTGTGGAAATATATTATATAAAATCTACTCAAGTGTTAGTTAATGTAAACACGCGTACAATTCTATGTGTGCACTTGACCAGTTTGTAGATATCTACGAAGTTCTTCTTGGGTATCAAATATCATAACGGGGAACGGAGATCCTGGTACTAACTTACCAGCCCATTTCACTTCTACACGGTAATCTCCAGGCTCGGTAGGATCAAACTGCAACAAGTACAAACGTTTAAAAATAAAATAAACCTATTAAAATTTTATAAAATACAAGAATGTTTCCGAATTTCACCTTGCAAAGTATAGTTCGATCCTTTTGACTTTCTCTTTGCATTTCAACGCGGAATGCGCCTTTGGGACCACGAACTCGCACCGTCAATTGCCCTGCACCAGCTCCTCGTGTATCGCAAATAAACCTAGATTGGAAGGTAGCCAAGACACCGGCTTCTACTCCGGGTCCGTATACTCGAACCTTTAAATTTTAATAAGTTATGTAAATATAAAAGCATTTTAATAGTATTTCACAGAAAAATTTAACTTTTTTTTTTTACCTTTGAAGCATCAGGCGCGCCCGCTACCCTCAATTGAAAAGGTGAACCCGACACATGCTCGCCTGCATATTTCACAGTTAACTGGTGTCTTCCAGCCTCTTGTGGTTTTACGTTCAAAGTAAACGTAGCATCTCCGTGTTCATATAATTCGCAATAAGCTACTTTGTGAGGACCTATAGAATTATATTTATATTCAATATCTTGACTTCCATTTAACATTCAATGTTTTTAAAAATAAAATTCTACCTGTACAATGAGCTGTTAGTTCTCCGGGTCCAGCTCTACGAGTGTCAATCCATGAACGAATTTCTTTACCAACTACACCTTGCGATAATCCGACACCTGAGCATGTGACTAAAGATGCATCAGCTCCTCCCGATACAACGACCGATAAAGGACATCCTGAAATAAAAATGAATCATAAATTATTTACATAATTTAGATAGATAATAATTCGTTTAAATTATTTAGTAATGATAAGGAACCTTTCACTAAGCGATTATCCCAAGTAACACGTAACAAATAATGGCCGGGTGATGGAGCTGTGTATGAAGCACGCCAAAGTGCAGGACCGGTACGTGTTAAAGCAACACCGACGGCTCTTGAAAGTGATCTTGACTGTAATAATACTTCAGGTTGTCCACCACCGGCTTGAGACCCATCTGTAATAAATATATTCATTAGTTTTGTTTGCAGTAATAATTTTGAGATGAGAATTTAGAACCTAAGACTAACCAATTGTAAAGTGTGCAACTTCGCCGGTATGAGCCGTAGCTAAACCTCGACCGGCAAGAAGGACACGCTCAGCAGGACCTGTGACAGAGCTACTGCTTCCAGAAGCAGCTTGAGCAGCTTTAGGAGCACCTCCTACTACGGCACCACTGTATGTGAGTTCAAGGGACATTTCTTCTGAGGATGCTTCCATCAATGATAGAGAAACCACCGCTCTGCTATTAACTGTTTCGACAGCTAAGACAATAATGAGTTATAGATTTTAATTTTATTTTATTGTAGCCAAGCGTTAATACTGTGTATTACATTTTACACTTACAAACATTCCTTCCGTTCAATAAACACTCTAACTGCCCAGGACCCGCATTAGAAGTATCAAATACAAGCTTAGCTGGAACTTTCACTCTACCAGCATCATCGAGATGAAGTGCCCATCCACCGACGAGCGACACTTGAGAGGTATCAATGACCTGCAATTTTATTATTTTATTACAAGTTCTAAAACATTATAAGTAATTATTTTACATAACAGAATCTACACACTTTAAGTTCCCATGGGCTACCGGCTAACGGACCTTGACGTGGACAACTTATCCTTATTTCATACAGTCCGACATACAATGGTATGTAAGTACAACGCCATTCTCCATTATTGCCTTGTACAACAACACAATCTAACATTTGACCTGGACTACCTTGTTCTTCAGGCGACGACAACTTTTCAATCTAAAAACATTTTAAACGTTATCTCTATCAAATTATGTAGTTAACGATTACAAATGTGTGTCACGTTTATTACCTGAATATGCGGCTGAGAATCGTGTGATATGACAGTAAAAGCAGATTCTTTTCCCACATGAGCAGCTTGCAAGCCAGGACCTACAGCTCTAGCTGCTGATGCTGATGTAGTACCTACACCTCCACCTATGACTCCGAGTGAAAGAGGACTTCCGGCCACTCCGACTCCTATTTAATCGAGCATTAGCATATTATACTCATTCAACACAACAAAAAACATATCTAATAAAAATCAATTAACCTCCATATGTTATGTATAATCTGTAATGTCCCGGAATTGTCGGTAATAATTGAACGTGGTGGATTCCTTCCCCTTGTGATGTTATATCCAAAGGAAGACTATGACCGAGAGGACTCGTTGCCGTCACATCTAATTCCGCTAAGCCTGCATCTGAGTGATTCACTGTAACAAAATACATACATGTATCATTTTATTTCAGATATAAAACATAAATATTTATTTTCATAAACATGTATAATTATTATTTATCAAACCTGTAAATGCAATCGGCGTATGGACGCTAACATTCCCTTGAGGTATATTCGATAGAGAAACTTTAGCTGGATCAAACGAATGGCATGTAAAAGGACTTCCTGAGACTGGTTTTGATAAATGCAATACCTCTGAAATTAAAAATACGGTTAATATCCGGCTATACTATTTTACGTTTAAATGTATGTATGTATTCGTGAAAATTTTACTTTACCTATAGTACACTGTCCAACTTGTGATACTGTAAATTCAGCTTGAAGCTGTCCAGATTTAGTTTGGTAGCATCTTAAAATAAAGCATCATTACACATTAGTATTGATATTTTAATATAAATGTGATTCAAAAACATAGTGTGAGTTAGTTGATTACCTGACGGGTAGAGCTATTCCTCCGGGGCCAGAAACTACTACGTCAAACTCTCTCGCGGGTTGTCCCAAAGTATCGATGCTAAACGTGCTAACTTGACCGATCTTCGTTTGATACAAACCGAGCCCAGAAGCAGTCACTTCTTGTCCAACTGCTGGTGGCAAAACGTTGGGTCTCAACGGACGGCGAGACACGGGTACACCATTATAAAATAGCATAACGGTGTGCGGAGCAGCTCTACTCGGATGGTATACCAGCTCATGTCGACTGCCTTGGGATCGTACTGAGTGTGGAACACTAGAACCGCCACATCTTACCAAAGCCGTTAAAACTCCAGCTCCAACATCGGCAACCGACACTAATCATATGAAATTATCCTCGTTAGTCTAATAAAAGTTATGCAACATGATCACATTATAAAATTATTTAAAAAACCTGTGATGATGGCAGGCCTGTGACAATACGCGTCTCCTATTGATAACACTTTAATCAAACTGGTATCGAAAACGTTGACACTCTTGGCCGATATAATGGAACCGGACGAATTGAGGATTTTCACATTGTACATTCCGATTTGATCCGTTTTAAATTCTGCAATTCCATGATTGGTAACGTATTGAACATTTTTATCATCCGGTCCGATGATTTCAATTGAATGGGTAGATGTCGGTAGATCGACTGTAGCATTTCCACCTGGAAAAAAATCATCTTGATATTGGTAGGTATCTACTATTTGAAGTAAAGTTGTTTTTTTATATATAAATTTATAAATCATACCAATTTGAACATGATTAACAGTTTCGTGTACATCACATTGAAATGGACTCCCTGGAACAGAAGCTTCGTTGAATGTTATATTTACAAAATGCGGTTCGCAAGTTTGAGGTACAAATGTTACATCGTAGAGACCCCGAGCGCAAGCGACAACCTAAAACGAATCAGTGAAGAATAAATTAATATTAATTCCTCTTTTACAAATAAAAATAAGTAAGCATATCTTAAACAATTTAATAACACACTTACTTCAGCTTTAACGGTGGACTGTGCTGTCGAAACCACAAGTTCCAAAGTGCCTTCTCCGGCATTAGCTGCGTCAACACTAAAAGTAACAGGTTTCCCCACTTCTCCCTGTATAGATTCCCCTAAACTTAAACCTTCAACCATTCCTTCCAGTCCTAAAATATAAAATACATTAAATTTAATACGAAAAATATAAAACATTCATCAATATTTCAAATTATAAATTTACCTCCTGCACCCAATCCGGTGACTCTGACTTTGTCGACATCATAAACGTTACACGTAAAAGGTGATCCTTGCACGTGATGAGATGGACCTGCAGTAATGGAGATCTGATGTCGACCCACTTGCTCGGGGAGCCATTTTGCTAACCAAGTATCGGGCGAGGTTCCTTGGGCGACGCGTGCTTTGATTACAACACCACCTGGTGCAGATACCGATACTTGAGGATCAACTCCTGAGAAACCTGATAGTTGAATTTCAGCGTTATGTCCTCGTGGAGCAGAGCGTAGTGTTAGACCACGAGCGCGTGCATTGGGTGGTGCATTTCCACCAGACGGACCAACGATGCAAGTGAACGGTGAGCCGGGTACAGCTCGGCCGTTAAATCTCACAGACAAGGAATGTGGAGCTGCCTCAGTAGGCTTGAAGTTTACTTTAAATCTAGCATTTCCTTCACTCTGAACGTAATTTGGAACATTACGACCAGCAACGGCAACTATTATTTCTAAATTTCCAGCACCTATAATAATTTAAAATAAACATTATAAATACATAATTACCTACTATGAAAAGCATACATTAATACAGATTAAGTTGTAGCTCACCTGCTTGAGATGCATTAATAGTGAAGCATACAGGTTTTCCGACTGTTCCAGGAGTAATATCAGTCACAGATACTCGTTCAGCTGAATAAGCTTTTAGTAAAAATGGACTTCCTTCAACGTGACCACCTTGTGGTAGACGTACCTGCAAAATTAATCATTATTACTAAATGAACAATACATATGTATATAACATATACTTAAGATAATTATTTTTGATTTACCTCTATGCTGTGATCTCCGACGTCAATCGGAGTGAATCTTATTTTGTACTTTTGATTTGATAAGTTAGTCGTACCGAATTGATCTTCCTCAACTTCATCGGTTGGTATAACTTGAGCTCCTACCGGTCTACGTGCAGGTCCCAAAATTTCGATTATAGGAGTAGTCGCACTTTCCACGAAAAATTCACAAGATGAACCAACTGAGACTTTTTCAAGTGATTCGACATCGACGACTCGAGCCGGTGATGAAATGTGACATTGGAAAGGACTTCCTGCAACGTCAATAATAATTATAATACATACTACTTTAAAACAATTTGCTATACTACAATTATTGCACTACACAGAAGTCTGTATAATTACCCGGTACATCTTGGCCGTTGAATCGCAAGTCAACAGTATGAGGTGTAGGATCACGAGGAGTAAAAGATATGGCATATGTATGTTGACCCTGGGCTTGAGCTGATGTTGGAACACGTCCACCGTTTACAGTTACTTCAAGATTTCCAGGTCCAGCTTGAGATGTTTCAACTACAAACAAAAGCTAAGCTTATGTAGATACGTCGAAAATATATACATATATACTATATTTTATCATATACTCATACCTAAAAATGTTACAGGTTTCCCAACAGTTCCATTTGTAACTTCCTTTACTCTGATAGCGTTTACATCGTATACCTAAAATAAAATGGGATTCTTACAATGCAAATACATAAGTTATGATATTATATTTTTCGATTTAAAAATATTGCATAGATACCTTGGCTGCGAAGGGGCTTCCCGGTGTTGCCTGTCCTTGTATCATAACATTGATGCGATGTTCGCCAACTATTCTTGGTACAAATTCTGCTTTAAATAGTCCTTCACCGGTTTGCTGTACTGTAGCCGGCACACTGGATCCATTAGGACCTTTAACGGACCATTAATCCAACTGTTATGTTTGTTTCAAGGGTACTCAACGTCAATTTGTCTGTATTTTTTAAAGTCCATTCTAACTGATTTGAACTAATAATGTCATCGGTCAAAGCTGACAAGTGTCAAATACTGTTCAATTTGTTATGAAAGGTGTTAAATTGCAGAACATTGACTTTTTTAATTTTATTAATGGGTAGGTAACCATAACCTTTCATTTGACTTTATATTACTTTAGAAAGCATTATGAATAATTGATAAGCATATAACTAGAATCACTCCATATTTCATCTCAATACGGTCAGCCCTAGATGTCAAAGTTCTGAATAAAAAAATTACTCCTATATATTTTGACTTATAATTTAAAAGAATGTTTAGATTAGGCATGAAAATTTGTCTTAAAAATATATATATATATATATACATATCGCGTCCTCAGAGCACAAAGGTGATATGTCTAAAATAGTAAATTGTTCAGGGCAGCAGTTTTAAAGTTTGATCAGGGGAACTTTAAATAAAAATGATCATTGTACATATTGGACTCTAGATTTTTAGATGCTACTTCATTGTTATTGAATTTCCACAAGTAAAGTTTTCAAATTACATGCAAAATCAGACTTGTCACTCGTGTGCTCCAACAATATTATTCTTTTTTTTACTTTGTGATTCCAAAATTAATTATAACGTCATTCGGATGTGCCACTCGACTACCCTGATAGAATAATTAAAGAGGCACAAGTTGCATTCAAACTCATTTTCGCAAAATCTTGGACATGTCACCTTTGTGCTGTGAGGACGCGATATATGTATGGTATACAGTATACATACATATGTATATCCCCAATGAAAAGTTTTTAATCACTTCACCTCTAGGGCTGACCTCTGTTTAAATATTTGAGAAATATGATATTGAAAAAGCTACATTTGTATTGCCATTAATTATTTTTTGATATTGACCGCAACAGCTAATTCATATTTCAATAAAATCATAAAATAATATCCCGACTTATTATAATTTGATGTTCAAGAAAACCATAAATAGTAAAAATATTAATTATTTGCTTCCAAACTGATTTAAAAATAAATAAATAAACGTAACTTAAACTTAAAAACTTAAAAATAAATAAATAGAATTTAATAATGAATGTATTTTGTTGCCGTAATAAGAGATATCGAAATCCTCGGTTAATGTGTAGAGTGTGAGCAATAGATGTCACAAAGATACACAAAGTATCGAGTAATAAAAGGACTGAAAAGTCCTTCAGGAGGGGCACAGCCCCAACCCGATATAATATTAAACATGATTAAAAAAACCCTGATTTATAAAATTTTAAATTAAAAGTAATGCATATAGTAAAAGTTTATAAAACATCATTGTTAGTATGTATGTATAACATTAGATTATGATGCATTAATAAATATGTATAGTAAAAAGAATGTGTAAGCATAAAATCAAGATAATTGTGTTTAAGCATTATTATACCAATTGCCCAAGTATGTATGTGTAAAAATTAATAAATAATACAAATGATCATTTTAATCCATAACCATCGTAAATAATTAAGCTATGCGCTATTAATTTTAAATAAATTAATGTTATACATCTTCAATCCTTATACGTGTATTGTAAATTATAAATTATTAGCTTTCATGATACATGTTCTAAGGATTGAAAACATTTTTCGAAAGCAAAAACATAAACAAGCACACACGTGTGTAAATATTTATACTTGTGCGTGCATGTTTAAATATTAGCCATAACAGTTTGACTGTTATGTGTCAGTCAGGTATTCAGCCAAACTTATAGGCATCGTCATGTCAGTCTAGACAAGTGTTGACCTTAAAAGTTTTGGCAAAAATATACATGCCACGAGTTGTCATCATTGACAAAAATTCGTTTTGTATGAATTAAAAGTACGTCTTAGTAAAATAGTCGACGTCGCCCTGCAATGATAGAGAAAAGAAAAAAAAGATAATTATGATCGAACTCGGTATCTTTTTACTTCTTCCAGTTTCATTCAAGTGTAAAGTTGGAGCGAAAATTACTCATATAGTATTTCCTTTTGAATTTAAAGTGTTATTTAACATAGTTGAAATAAACCTAAAATAAATTAGTCATGATTGAAAAAATTCTTTGAATCAGCATTCTGATTATTATCTTTCACGTTCATAAAATACTTTTATTATTGAATCTTGCATATAGTAGATTATATACATGTATGTATGTACGTGTGCATAGGTACAAAAATATTTTATTTCGATATAAACTATCCTACACAAAAAAATATCCATAAATTATTATTTTTTTTAATGAGATATTTTCAGTACATATCAAATCAAGTAAAAAAATAAGAAATTTCTATTTTTTATTTCATACCTGTATTTTATTTTATGATACTTGTAAAATTAAAGTTGACCGTTATTTACAAAAATAAATTCATTTTTGACAATCGAACAAAAATTAAATTTGTCCTAGTATATTTGAACAGTTAACCAAACTAAAATTAAAAACTTCACCTCAAAGACCAACTCCAAAAAGAGCCCAGAGTGCAAAAATTAACATTGAGATATTTTAAAAAGTTGCAATGTGCAAAATGTAGAAAAATTAGTAAACATGAAATAAAAAAAGGAACTGGAAGAAGTACATAGTATAAAGAAATGGTTGTGTACTTTTTAACATGTGCATTACACATAACTTTAAATTGTTTTTTAACATCAATGTGACGTAAAAAAATCAACGTTACTTTGTGTAGTGAGTTCAAAATATACAGTGACATTATAGTTGATGATTTACCTTCAACATTAACTTCAACATCCTCTAGTCTACCACCAGGGTGATTAATTAAAAGCGTTGTAGCTTGCATTACAGGACCAGGACCTGGCAAAGAGACTTGAGGACCTCCTAAGCCGCCAGACACGGGCACGACTATGGGACAACCGGGAACGATCATCTATAAAAATACCAATTTACCTTAGAATACATTTGATAGAAAATTACTAAATAATAAATAATATACTACAAATTACCTTGTTGAACGATACATTAACGATATGATCGCAAGCTTCCGCAGGAACAAAGCTAACTGAAAATCTAGCATTGCCCTAAAACAATAATCATTTTTATTATAAGAGTCCAGTATCGAGCTTTTCAAATGTGAATGTATGTACATATAAAAACTACAAACCTGTGGATGAACTTGTGTAGGTATATTCAATCCTCTTGCTGATATAGTGATTTCTAAGTTGCCTTCGCCAGCTTGTGATGCATCAACAGTGAAGTGAGCAGTGCCTCCGACAACACCACCACCAGACACCACACCTCCTCCAGAAACACCACCAACAGCAACAAGACGAGCATCGTAAGCTTTTGCTACAAATGGTGTACCCTAAATACAATCAAACAATTAAAATCACAAACATAAGTACATTATAACAAAGTACATTAAACAATATTATATAACAACATCAGACCTGAACGGGATGTCCATTATAATCTACGGTGAGTGTATGGGGTCCAACAGCATGAGGAGTAAATTCAGCAGTGAAACCTGAATGAGCATCACCCATAACTCTAACCGGCAACTCACCACGAGGACCTCGAACAGCAACGGCTAACTCGGCCGCACCACCACCTCTCACAGTCAATTGAAAAGTACTGGCAGTACCCACCGATATTAATTCTACAAAATTACATGACCGTTATCATTTTGAGCATTAATTAGTGTTACTGAATATCTAATTGTGTTAATTTTAAGTACCTAGATTTCCTAGATTGAGCGAGACACGGCTCGTATCGGCAATGTTACACACGAACGGGCAGCCTATCACTGTTTCTCCGTTGAATTTTATATCGATGTAATGTGGTTTGGCTTGGTCTGGTGTGAATGAGACTAAGCATCTTCCTCCACCGACGACTTGCACATGATTGGGCACTTCCCCTTCATTAATTGAAATTTCAAGTTGTCCTTCTCCGGCAGCACTGGCATCCACTAAAGATATTAAAATCATTTAAGAATTTGTATTGAATAAGCTTATCACTTAAATTAAACAGTAAAAAAAAAACCTCTGAATTGACACGGTTGTCCGACGACTCCACTGCTAACATCGTTCACTTGTATAAGACTGGAGTCATAAACTTTAGCGATCAACGGTCCAGCTGGTAATTTGCTACCAGCTATAGATACCTAAAATTACACAGCACCAATTAGACTTTGATCGACCAATTATTTCGACAAATTATAATGCAATACGTACCTCAATCACATGTGTGCCGACTTCATCCGGTACAAATTCGATCCTGAAAGCGCTCGGTTTACCCGGAGCATCTAAAATTCTGGATTGCACTAGTCGCTTGGACGGAGCTACTACGTTCACACCGATCTGTAAAGATATTTCACGGTCACAGTGATATGTTGTTTTTCAGCCAACTTTGAAAGAGACTTGAATAATAACAAAAGTATTAAGACAAAGGTCGCCAAAACGGGTAATTGTGGAATGCGTGCACATAATTGCTGTCACACCGGTAGGCAACAATAGTGACACCACTGTGTACCGAATGTCACGTTGAAGGTTACTAAATAATGCGGAAGCTTAGTTCTTTATTACATGTTTGGTTACGAATAATACATACCTCGCTTTTGGTGAACGGGGCGCTTCCAGGAGCTGTAAGAACTTCGAAGACTGCCGGTAATCTTGCAGCTACCAATCGAGTAGATTCACCTACAATGGAGGCGCCCGTGGAGCTGGCAGATCCTCCTGAGCTACCCGCAGACATCACTGACACTAACCAAGGAGAACCTAAATAGAAAATAACATCATTTCATATAAATCGTAAATGCTAATCCTCCAGGACTTTCATCACGTAAACTAATCCGTCTGCCGTATTAAAAGACACAGGTTAAATTATGAATAGATTATTATCAAACGTCCGGTTACGAGTTACATCTTCGCATCGAGTAGATACCCTAAATACCAAGCGTGCGCGTTTGGGTGCGGATTGAAGAAAGTCTCATGTATGATTGTTTGCCAGCGTAGTTAACGGTAATTTAACTCAGTTTCGATCGACAAAGTGGGGTAACGACGAGAGTAAGCGTCATTGGGCTCAGCTTCACCCACGACCGAGACGACGCGACGACCCAGAGATTCTTCAGGTCGTGAAATATTCGACACCTATCGACTAAAATGGAATGTGCTGTTTATCACTAACGACTTGAGAGTAAAAGCCTCCAAAGCACACACGTATAGACGAATACATAAAGACTCGCAACACGCAAAGCAACGAGAACATACCCATACAGTAATGATTATTGCAAAGATTTCATTTATTGCATTTCTAATTCAGTCTAATCATCTTGCTTAATGCTTCTAAAACAAATATCTAAATCATTTTCAGCCGTTCACCATCCACTGCTGGATGAAGGCCTCTCCAATCCTCTCTGTCTTGAGCAATCTGCATCCACTTGACTCCACACATTCTTCTCAATTCATCAGTCCATCGTCCACTCGGTCTACCTTGCTTTCTTTCACATCATCTCGGATACCATTCCAGTATTTCACGCGTCCAGTATCCATTCGCTATGTGTCCAGCCCACTGCCACTTCAACTTTTCCACACTTGTTCCGCTATATCTGCCAGTCTGGTCATGCTTCTTACCCATGTAATCCTCTTACGGTCTCTTATTGTTATACCAAGCATACATCTTTCCATGCTTCTCTGTGTGCACTGGATCTTACGTAACATTATTGAATTTCGCATCCACGTTTCACATTCATACGTCATAACTGGCAGTGTGCATTGGTCGCATGCCTTATTTTTTAAGCATAGCGGATTGTTGAATTTAAAAACTATGTTCATTCTTCTAAAAACGCTCCATCCTAGTTTCATTTTTCGTTTTAAATATCTAAATAAATAAATTTAAACATCATTACCGCGAATAACCGCAAACGTAAGCTCATCTATCATCTCAGCACGAACAGAATGACGTTAAATATACTTTCGTTTCGTTTCGATTTGATACTTGGTGGTAATATCTAATGAATCAAGTTTCCAACATAATTATTAGAAAAAGTTTCATAGAATTATATTTTAATCAAACTATAAGACTTCGAGAATAATAACATTTCTTATATTATTATTAGAATATTTGACTAAAACATCTGTATTCTATTTGATAAATCACTGTTCGATCTATGTATGTATGTATGTAATTCGTTCTCAGAGTTTAGTATGCACGTACTAAATTACGTACAAGTGCATGTTAAACAAGTGTTCAACTACATTAAATGAACCGGTCAAGTCACGTACTAGGTAGATATGGTGAAAGACTGGCTGCATTTCAACGTTTCGAGAGACTTTTGTGTTCGGAATCGATCGTGGACTTTCGAACTGTTTAAAATTGGCGACGAGGAAGGAGAGCAACGAATGCTCTGCAATGCGTATTGAGATATGGCTGGTTGAAATTCTGTAAGTTTCCCGGCAATTTGCATGTTTTGAACGGCATTCAACTTGTACGAGGCTAACTGTATAAATCCCCATGAAAAAAAAATGCGTGCATTACAACGAAGGCGGCAACGGATTTAAAACTAGTTTCTTCTATATCGTGTGTTACACATTCGAGTATGTAAACGTGTACTCGACAAGGATCTGGGGAATGTGTGTCATAGATAAACGGATGAATCCGATCCCGCTTCCGGATATGAAATTCCAGTAACGTTTTTAAAGCCAATGTCAATGTAATTGAGCGTTAATTTTAGCGTTCACACGTTCAGAGTGCAATAGTACAATTTTCCTTTTATGTGTGTGTGCGAAGATTACAATTGACATATCGTGTGATAATTTTCAACGAGTGATTGCACTTTCTAGTGTGTCGCTTTCACCCGCAAATTATCAATCCGCAACAATTAAAATAGTCATTTCGTATCGTACTTTCGTTTACAAATCGCCAAGTGCGTCGAAAGAATCGATGCGTTTACTTTAAAAATCGATTGCAAAAAAAAAACAGCATTTCGAAATTGCGTTTCAAGTATGCTACGATAATTATACATTTGCGTAGTCCACTTTTGCTAAAGAAATTAAATTCGGCGTTGTATCCGCGATTATCATGGAATAAAATGCGTTTTTTACGTGCGTTGTAGGTACGAGTATATTTAAAATTACTTTAGTTCGATTTCTACATAATTTGCAAATTAAGATTGGATTAAATTGAAAATAAATTGCTTAATATCACGCTATTTCAGATGAAATGATCATAATCGACCGATCAGATACCGTGAAATATTTACGATTTGGTGCTAAAAATCAAGAATAAGAATTCCAGTAAAATCCACGATTTTAAATGAAATTATATGATCTATTGTTTACCTAATATCTAAAATTTATACTAAGAGACAATTTTTTTTACCTTGGAAACGTTTTTGACGTTTATTGTGATTGCGGAATACAAATACAATTAGGTGTGTTTTATAAATACAATAGAATCAATTCCTACATGGAAGAACAATGGAAGTTTGTGTCAAATCTTATGCTTATCATTGACAAGCAAGTGTACAAATCAACATCCTATGCTTTTCTAGGGCATCGCTCATTTGTACTCAACCGTAAACGTTTTGATTACACCGGATAGTGTTAAACAACCATTGCGAAATATTATTGAAACAGGTATCGAAGGTAATAATGCTGAGTTGTTGCATATTGTTATCAATTATTGGCGCTTATATTGCGACAGAACGTAAAAAATTGTCAATTTTGCGACAAATTTGGTCTGTTTTATTTTTTCTTTGAATCGTGCTTAGAAATGTCGATCTCAGCATTAGTTACACAAATTCTTAAAATCATTTCATTAGTTACCCACTCAAGTTCGATTCTAACTGGATACCTATGTATTGTATATAGAGTATATACATATTTTGGAGATAATAATACTAAAGTGGCTTTGGATAGTTAGGCCAATTACACTGAGTAACAAAAAATCACGAATGACCGATAAGCGCGCCGCCGGTAACATATCATAACGTAGTTTAAAATCATTTGCCGCTCGAATTAGTAAGTTAAGATAAAATAAAAAAAATATTGAGATAGAAAACCAATCCTTATAAATGTGGTGAAATAAAAAAACTCGCCAAATAAATCCCAAATAACACGAGAAAAAATTATATTTTTGACTTTAAAAATTCGCTAGATAATTAATTATAAGTATTTTAAAGTAATAAAAAATCACAATCAATAGGAAAAATATCTGACTATTGATTTCAATACTCACTTTGAGCACAGCGATACTATACTTTGAGTTAAAGACCGCAAAAGCCAAAAAAATGGATATTTTTTACATTTTTTAAATCGCGAATATCTCATAAACGAGAGCATATCAACAAATATCATTATCGGATTCGAATTTAGTGGGTCAAACTTAGTAAAGATTGACCAATCTCCGCTCTGGGTATTTTTTTTTTGTTGCTCAGTGTTATTTATAAAGAGAAAAGATGGAAAACAAAATTAACAGCGAATTTTTCACACGTAAAGCCTAATATTCATACAACGCATTCAATAGACCAGTTCGTACGAACGGTTGCCCTAAATTTCAAAATTCTCAAATCTGTTCTAGAATTTATTTCAATTTAAATCAACAAAATTTGGCGCCAATTTAAACTCGGCCTGCCTACATACATATATTAAAGAGTCACCTATACATCAATGATACATGACAATAATATGTCAATACAAGTCGAGATAATGGATTGGACTAGACGGGACAGCTTTCGAACGTATGTATGTAATATCAAGGACTCACAGATCAACTTTCTAAACAGAATTGCTAAGGGCAAACTCGCCACGTACAGTTCGTCGAATGTTCGAACTCGGATCACAACAATATCGAATATTGTTTCAAATCTGCATTCCTATCGTTGAACGTAAGCCATTCAAAGGTCACGAGGATCCTTGCGGGTCAATTTAAATTTTAAACTCAACTGACGACGATTCGAATTATACCGTTTGTGAATATACACATACTACATCACGGGTAAGTCGACGACCCCGTTCCCTTTCGTTTGACATTTGGAAGTGTGAAACCACAGGTATTTCTGAGGGGGATTTTGCACGCACACACACACACACATACGAAAGGTGTTCGGCAGGTAATCGTCTTCGATGGATAAAAGAAACGAGATTGTCCACCTTATGTCTGCTTTCGAATTCCCCGCCTACGAATTTCACCGTCTGTAGAAGAAACGCCAAAGGCGACACGCCATTATATGTAATATATCGAAGCGGTCCCAACAATTGACAAATAAACCACCGAAGAGAATTAATACACTTAATACACACACGGAGACACAAACACGCACTTGATGTATGGTAGATAAGGATGTTGCGGCTGTACGGAGCGGAATCAGCGCATGTGAGGTGGTGAAGCTCGCGTCGTTCAACAGGTGAGAACGACGCGATTGCCGGTGAGGCACTGCTTGGTTTGCAGGTGAGTACGAATGTCAGTGGCCGCCAACACTTGGCTCGCGATACCCTCTGACTCATTTGCATTCGCCCATGTAACAAACGAAAGATTCACGATCCCCATATAAGGTTCACCGCCTCGACGAAATAGCCCATAAAGATAAATGTCGCAAAGTCGAATAAATCATAGACACACTCGACTAAATTTAAACGACTGATGTTAAACGTTTAATCGTGGGTACTATTTGCGGCCTGTATACGCACAAGGCATACGATCGCCTTTTCTGTGAGTGTATAGCGCTGATTTACGTTTTCTTCGCTCGAAGAAAGGACGTCTATTTGGTGTAGATAAATAAACATTAATTAATCCTGTCCACGCCTTAAATTCCACCCACTAATATAATCTAATCGAATTTCAATGGTTGCACTATGATTTGTAATTTTTTACTGAATTAACATTCGAATTTCATGTGGTGGTTTTTAAAATCAAAAGAAGATATACCTACATATATTTGTATTGCCTTTTCGATTTCAAATGCAATAAAAACAAAATAACGCATTAAAAGTTCTAGAATTCCAATTTACAAAAAAGATGTTTTATATAAAACTAGCCAGTTTGCCCGTCATATGACGTTGGATTCTAACCCCCTGCACTTCAACACCCTACCCATGCGTACTAGTTTTTGTACAATAACAGTAGAGCCCCTAACCCGTTTGACGGTATAATGATAGTAGTGACACAGACATTGCATAGTTGTACTATAATCACATTGTTGACTTGAACCGTTGACTTGAACTTGTTGCCAATACACCACAATTTTTTGTTTGTTTGTTATGATGACAATACTAGCGTGACCATAACGGCCCAGACAAGCATGCAGGCAGGCAGACGT
Source organism: Parapsyche elsis (assembly GCA_022651745.1). Taxonomy (NCBI): domain Eukaryota; kingdom Metazoa; phylum Arthropoda; class Insecta; order Trichoptera; family Hydropsychidae; genus Parapsyche; species Parapsyche elsis. The sequence continues at coordinate 9,673,600 of JAGVSN010000010.1, forward strand.
TTAAGCTAATATATTCATATATGTAGTACATAATAATAATGAATGTGAAATGTGGATGCTGAATTCAATAATGCTACGTAAGATCCAATGCACACAGAGAAGCATGGAAAAATGTATGCTTGTTGTAACAAGAAGAGACCGTAAGAGGAATACATGGGTAGAAAGCATGACCCAAGTGGAAGATATAGCGCAACGTGTAACAATGAGCTGGAGACATATAGCGAGAAGAATGGATGGCAGATGGACGCGAGAAATACTGGAATGGTACCCGAGAGGATGTGAAAGAAAGCAAGGTAGACCGAGTGGACGATGGACTGATGAATTAAGAAGTATGTAAGGAGTCAAGTGGATGCAGATATCTCAAGACAGACAGAAATGGAAGGAGGATTGGAGAGGCCTTCATCCAGCAGTGGATGGCGAACGGGTGAAAATGATGATGATGAATAAGTTGTAACGTATAATATACATACCAATAAATAAGAGGTGAACAATATTTATAGACTATGTACTTTGACTTTATATCACCTCGTAAATCCTTTGTATGTTAATGTCGAAGCGTAGGCGCGTAAACGAGAATTGTACATACACGTACGAATAATTCAAACAAGAGATACACACACACACACACATACACACACAGTTGCAAAATATTTTTGCAAGTTGAGTTTATTTTTGTCGGAAAATTTGCAATGGCGAAAAGACGGTCGAATGTTTTTTTTTTGTTTTGAACGAATGACGAAATTCGAGTCGGCCGAAATTCGATGTGCAACTTTGCAGTATTGATGAATGAATTTTTTGGAATTTGGACTAGTTCGCGAACAAAAGGTGCGACTCGGCTGAAATTCGAGAACGCGTAGTGGGAAAACTCCTTATGTATATTTTCCGACTCGCTCGCACCACACGGGTTAGACTGAGACAGATTTATTTTACGCGTGAATACAAAGGCATACACGAAGACAAGAATGGAGACACGAACTAGTGGAGAAGCGCGAAACCTATTTTTTTTCTTTTCGTTTTTTTTATTATAGTATTTCAAATTCACAATAATATAAGTTGTGTGTGAAAATACCTACATACATATATGCAAATTAAAATGCGCACACGCGCGTATCGTCAAATTTATTACCACTATTTAGTTGCACGGGTGTGTTTACGTAACTGCAATAATAGTAGTTTCACGGTGGAATGCACCTGAAGCGGTTTGATCCAATCGTGCAAGAGGCGCCTACTACCGTCAACTTTCAACAATTATTTACTATTAAAACTTTAAAAGTCACAGTTATAGCACATTCTGAAGGGCATTGGACCCTCGATTCGAATATACATTCTACTGAAAAAAAAAAATCGTTTAACACGTTCGTTACGTATCAACCAAACTATCCAGTTAGATTTTTTTCCAAACATACTCTCTCCTTATTGCAACTTTCTCGAGAAAGTCCATCTTGATAGATTAACTAATGCATCTATGTTAAAATTAGACAGTGATTAAATACATTTATCACCACAAAAAAGTTAATTATAGATATAATACATTCGAATACTTTGGCTGCTTAATGAACGATAAATGGGATCCTGAAAAAGAAATCAGATGTAGAATTGAACAAGCCAGATTGCATTCAATAAAATGAGACAACTTTTATGTAATAATCACCGAGATACACAATGATAAAATGTTATGTGTAGCCTCTGCTTCTCTACGGAATGGAGGCTTGGACCCTTAAAGTAACGTCCATAAATATACTAGAAGCTTTCGAGGTGTGGACTTTCGAGGTGTGCACTTAAAGAGTCGGAAATTATTCAGCACAATCAGAAAAAAAATGGCATATTTTGGTCACACAATAAGGGGAGGAAGATACTACTCGTTCTAGAGACTGATAATGATAGGAAACATCGAAAAGAAAATAGGAATCGGATGAAAGCATGGCTGAACAACATCCGATGGACGGGGATAAAGGACATTGGCGGATTGTTTAAAGCGGGTAAGGAGGAAATAATGTAGATGGTCGCCTACTTTAGCTTGATAGACGTAATAGTTTCCGAGATAAAGTTAAAAAAACATTGAAAACCAAGAGTAAAAGTACAATTTCCGGTAAGAAAAAAAAATTATTTTGAAGGTACATATGTACATATGTAGGTACATACTACATATGCATAATTTCAGCTTACTGTATATGATAGATTTGCTGGGAAAACCGCCCAAAAATAACAGAAAATTAGGTGACTTTTCAAGAGAAGTATCACTTCCGGTTGACGAAAATTTTTGAAAGCCTTATGGATTGTAATGGCCGGTAAAAAACTTTTAAATATGAAGTTTCAGTGTGATAGGATTAATAGTTTTTTAGTTATAGCGATTCTACACACATCCGCCTAACACACGGACACACAAACAAACATTTTCCAAATATCATTAAAACATGATCTGGGGTCGATAACTTACACATATGTATCTGTCAAAATCTCTAGGTCGAATTTTCGCAAGATCCCAATACTTGATCGGTTTGTCGGATATGGATAAAGTAAAAATTACTTGAGGCATTTTTTCAATTCAGAATTAAGTCAATAGAGTGGTAATTAATCATTCGTTCACACATGTAATACGTTTATTTATAATTGCGATAAATATTTAGTCTGCTGTGAGCAGTGGCGTCGCGTATTGACATTGACGAAGTTGGACACGCAATTAGCGAATCGATTGTTTTGCTATTGAGTCATCGATCGTTTCGATGATCAAACACGGTCCGTATTTAAATGCACAGTTTTAATATTTTTTAAATGTGCCAACGCCATTGTGCTTAACGTAATTAATTACAATTAAATTTCGTTGTACCTACTCGTTTTGAACAAAAAAAAAAAACAACAACAACAATACAGTGCTCATCAAAAATATAATATATGCGAAGCTGATACGATCTTGTGAGAAATTATTCGTATATCTACGCTTCTGATTTGGAAAAGCATATTGTGCATACAAATCTAGCCAAACTTGCGGGTCAATTTTAAGTTATAACGGGTCAATTTTTAATCTGTGCTGGCGAGCATAAAAGTACGTAAAATGTGTAATGAATTATTTCGGAATACATAATAGTGTCTTAGAACGTTTTCAAAGAATCGTAATGTATGAAAAATAAATATGAAAGAATTCAACTAACGGTTGTTGGGAGCGTAGCGATTTCAACTAACGGTCAACTCAAACTGGATTGTATGGAATTCACCGGACTTCTGGTTTACAATGTTTGTTATCCTTTGCGTAGGTATTATAATCGGATGTATTTAGAAAGTTAATATCGTTTTTTTTTTGTTTTTGACGGGTATAAGATGTAGCGCCTCAGAATAGAGTTGCGGATGCCAGCTAGTTGCGGAATGAAGTATGCAATTGGCATTTGAATCTGATGGAATTCCAGACTCGCCCATATGGCTCGGAGCAAACAAACGATTTTCTCGTCGAGTTGCTTTCGCTTTTTCGATTGACCTACAACTGGATTGTCTTGCGAGAGTAATGATAGGTACGGAGAAAAAAAATCCATACACCGCGCTGTCATTAATCGAATATCCGAAATGTTGATCTTTTTTATTATCGAGACGCCGAAGGTCGAGCGCAACAATGAGAAAAGTCAAAGAATGGGTCACTTAACATATTAAAGTGGGTTGTTTTCGAATACCGGTTATGTGCGTAAGCACGTTTTTAATGCGCGCAATTACAGAACATTCCAGAATGGGACAATTCTTGAAAGAAATGATCATTGAGACCATGTTGATATAAATGCGATTTTCTTCTATATATTAAAAAAACTGTTTTTCTGGATTTTGATCAAGTATTATGTGAAAAATGTATTCACCTATGTACTTTGATAATAGTAGGTATTGTAGCACGTGACGCAAATTAATTGATTTCTCAAAGTTTGTACGGTTATTAGGGAATTGATAAATTGAAAATGAATTACATAGTCCCATCTGTACATCCAAATGATACACATTAAAGATTAAAATACTAATTATTGCCATTAACTTCTAATAGAATAAGATGAGCTTTAAAGTAATTCGAAGTCTCGGTAATAATAGTCTTTTTCAATTAAATTGAGTGAATTACAATAAAACCAGTACAAAATGAGAGCACACTCTTACGAGAATTCAAGACACACGTAGTTATTAGAAACGAGACAAGTCAATGTACGAATACACAACAAACCAGTTTGTATAAAACTTTAAAACGGAGTGACATAATTTTGCTAAAATAAGTATGATTATTCATTGAATAAACTCACCAGGCACAGTGTCACCGTTGAATGTTATTTGGACTGTATGATCAGCTGGTTGGTGTGGTGTAAAAGCAGCAAGGAATCTTTGTCCACCGAGTGCTCGTACCGATGAAGTCACTCTTCCACCGTTAACCAGAATTTCCAAATTTCCAGATCCGGCACGAGATCCATCAACTATATTAACATTTAAATTTTATTATAATAAACACAAATACACACATGTATCATATCTTATATGAGACAACTTACTTTCAAATTCTACAGGTTTTCCGACGACACCGTTGGGTATATTTTGTACGTGTACAGAATGAGCTCCACCTTTTTCTGAATGTAAATTAGATGTCTGTGAAAGCCTGAAAATTATAATTCTGGGATTAAAAGACTGAAAACTTATAGTTTTAATTCATTTTATTCATAAAATTTACCTAAATCTATGGTGAGTTGCATCCGTCTCGTTGTGATTATTGTTTAACGCCCCCCCACTTTCCCGAGGAGGCCTATTTGAAAAAAAAGAATGTTGATTGTAAGTAAAGGCACCATCCTCAGTTGCGTCTCTTCTTGTGTAAGATGTTGAGGAGTTGACCAAATGGCTTTGTGACGTTTGATACTCTTTGCCCTATAAATTAAAATTTTATTCATTGTCATCCCTAAATAAATTCGATTTTGCAACAAGTTATTGAATCATTACATAGTATCCTTCGGTGTCTGTTTCGTCTTTTGAGACAATTTTCGGCTTCAGATCTATACTTTTATAGCCTCCTGCTAAGTTATCCAGTTGACTATTGAAGCTATCTTCGGTGAAACCTGAAAACTTGTTTAGTTGTGTATTTCGTCTAGTTTCTGTGTCTTGCTGAGTCGTGCTACGACCATATGACAAGTCTGTATTAAGTTGGGTGTCAGCAAGATTCGCCAACGATTCCAAACTGAAATATTTTCAAATATTAGTTTAACGAAAACTGATATATAATTTTGAAATTTAACAATTACAATTTTCTCACCTATTGGCACTCATTAAATGTCTTGTCTTGGCTATAGCGTCCCAAGAATCACGTCTTGATCCTTTTGCAGCAGATACTCTAATATTTGAACTGTGATCAACGCCTGCTTGATTGTCACCTATTCATTTTTACAATAAAATAATTAATTAAAGTAAAATAAATTAAACTAGAATTATTCTATTTTATATATTTACTTGGACTATCATTTCGGAAAGGTCTATCAATTCCTATCGATGCTTTCCTTTCATCATCATGGCTTGAATTATAAGATGAATGCATTCTATAATTTGATTTTTCCACAACTCTACTAGTCATTGATGGACTGTCTCGGCCAAATTTGTTTGAATTATATACGGGACTTGCATTTCTGTAAGAGTACAAATGATATTATTTTCTATATTACAGTATTTATGTAGTAAAAATAATGATATACAATAAATTGGCACTAGCCTATTGATGGGACTGGCTGTTCTTCCGACGGGACTTCCCGTTCTACCGATCGGACTCGCCGTTCTATAAATGGGACTGCTAGTTCTGTTTATATCTGTACGATGATCCCCCAAATATTTACTCGTTATGGGACTCGAAGTTGCGTTCCGAGGACTTTCTGATCTGTATTTGTTAGCTGAATTGATTTCTTGGGTTTTTGTTACTCTCGACGATACGTATCCGGAATCTGTAATATCGAAGCTTGACGATTTTTGTACATTATAATCATCGTTATACGACGACTTGTAAGCGTTCGAGTCTTCATATTTAGTATCATAAGTTTTAGATTTTAAATATTCATTGTTATTTGACGTATCGAACGGACTACTTTCTCTGTATCGTCCTACTAAAAATAGACAAAATATATTTATGTATTTATATGTATTTGAATACAAAAAGAGAAACTTTATGAGTATAGAATTTGCTTTAAGTTACCTGGACTGCTCATTCTGTTTGGACTTTCTCGAGTTTTAGAAGAAGAAGATAATTTACTTTTGTGTGAACCGACTCGCATCATAAACGGTGATCCTTTCACATCATATCCGTTGAAGTAAACGTATATCTAAAAGCCATATGAGGTTTAATAAAGCATGGTTAACTTATATGTAAATTTGAAAGCTTGCAAATGTATATGCGTACTCTATGTTTTCCATTATCTTTCGGCATGAAAGATACTCTGTAAGTATGTTGATCTAATTTCTCAACGGCACACATGACGCTTCTTTTGTCATGCACAATATCAACGTTCAATTCTCCTTTAATTCCCATGCCGCATCCACTTGTGTCAACGTTGAAATAATGCGCTTTGTGTGCAGTTGCACCTTCTAAGCCAGACACTGTTATCCCGGCTGGATCAAAGACATCACAAGTAAACGGTCCTCCCTAAAATTATTTGTTTGTAGATTAAACATATGTATGTATGTACATACTTGCATTTTTTTTATAATTTTAGTTAAACATGTGTGTATTTTACTTGAATATTTTTTCCTTGGTAAGTAATAGCAATTTCCCATGTTCCCGGTTCGTCTGGCTTAAATATTGCACTGCTAGTATCGTCAACGTGTTGAAGCGGGCAATGAAACGGACGTCCTGACGGACTATATGCAGTTACAAGAATATCTTCTCTCTTAGGTGCACCTATTTTTATAAGTAAAAAGTAAATAACCAAACAACACAATGAGATAGTTGCTATTGATATTATAATATTTAAACGCACCCGTAGCATTGACGAGGACTTCAACGAGACTTCCAAGAGCACAAGGTGCCATTCCAGGTGGAGCAACCGTTACAAATCTCGGCAAAACTCTAAAGAAGAATCTGTTATCGACTCTTATATCGTCCACGTCGAGTACAATTTCGTGCATTCCCGTTTTATCGGGCACAAAAACTCCTTCGCCACGATTTTGCAATTTGACTCGATGCATCTGTTCTGCTGGTGTGACCACGTACGCTTTAATTTGTGAATAATCTAATTCTTTGGAAAGTAATTCCACACGGAAATTCATCTATAAAAAAACAAAAAAAGGATATATACATACCTACATACATACATATAAAGCAACTTATTCAAAGTATATTAAGTTTTTAAATAAGAATTCAAATCAAATTACAGGTTCATCTACTCTTCCTGAAGTAGATTCTAAGTGCACTTGAATCATATCGCTAAGGGGAGGTCTAGGTTTTATCCACTGGAAATGAGCTGCATATGCCATAACTCCTAAGTGCTCAACTTCACGATGTGACATATCTTTGGCTGTTAGCACTGGTGTTACACCTGTTATTTATTTATAAATGAACTGTTTACAAATCGTTCACAACAATTGTAACAATAAATAAAATTTAGTGAGGACACACATACCTAATCTTTTACCAGAATCTATTGCCTGTTGGAGATTACTCTCCCAATATGACGGATCAGATTTCAGCTTTTCAGGCGCTGGTGCTGAACCTCCGAGGCTTCTGATCACTTCACAAGCCACTTTTCCGTCGTTCCAATCGGTCTGAAATATTCAAATGTACCGTGAAATATAAATTTTATAGTAAAATCTTACAATTACTTTGGAGTGTAACTTACGGTGAAATTCTTAACGGACCTCTCCAAACGTGAATTCACCCACCTAAGAGTGGCGTGAAAGCCAGGAGAGTCAGGCTTCATGAAGTAAGACAAGTAAGTCATACCAGACAATTCGTCTAGCCATGGTGATGCCAGATATTCAGGCTCGAGAACACGCGGAACGTTAAATTCACGCTGAGCGATGTTCATCGCATGTGAACAGTTGTCGATTGAATCGTTTGGATCTGAAAAACGAAAGCTCTCAATTAACACTTTTACATTTCGTAGAATGTACATTTTTGTATGAAAACCAATATTGCAATAACACTCACTAAGCGATCTCCAATGTGGAAACACTCCAGGTTTGCAATAATCTACAAGGGCGCTCAGTAAAATACCACTGTTCCAGTCAGTAGTTAGATTAGTCACTCTGCATTCTGGTAATACTGCTTGAAGCCAAGCTAACATCAATTTTCTGAAAATTACACAGTTTTATGTTATAGGTTTGTGTATAATAAAAATTATAATAGTGAGTAAAAGACGTGTGAATAGTTCACCTTGGAGGGAATTTACTGCGTCCGATCTGATATCTTACAATGAGGGACCATATCAATCCAAGGATCAGCTTGAGATTCCCATTAACAATGTCCACATTTCCTATAACGAAAGTGACTTATTATGATACAATGAAATATTATGTCGTTATTATTTGTAGGCACGACATTTCCTGATGTTTTAGTGAATATTTCACGATTTAAAACACCGCTTCCGGTGAACAACGTTTGAAATTCAACTACGTTGAAACCAACTTGTATACCGGAGTTGGTTTTGAATTTTAGTAATTTTACTGCGTGTTCACAGTTGGCTGAGGCTATGATTGTAACAATCGTAAAGTTCAGCTCGTGTTGTGTCATTGTCAGAACTGCTTATCAACTAATGTGATGTCTTCTGGAACAGACCATGACGTCTATTCCATTATAGTCTACCTGGCGTACGTGCATTATCGGCAAAAGTAACGTTCATCACCTCCTACGTACATGTTTTCTTTATCTAAACTATTTTTATGCGCCACAAGTATCTAAAGCTAAGCTAACAGCTGACAAAACAAAAAAATATTTTGTTTTGAACGAAAGAATATTGAATTGCGTACAAGCGATATGTAGTTTGGTAGTAGTTGTCTCCAATTTTGGAAACTTGGTCCTCGCATATGAATCTTACTTGCGTTTTAATTCTAAACATCACCGCTGGATTAAAACTGTGACATATCGACCTTCGAGTAGGACACGCTACTTGTTTCATAGGCGTGGACGAGTGCATCGTCGACAATTGCCATGATTGCACGTTACAGATGTTACGTGAATTAGAATGCAGGAGCTCGATTGACATAAATATTGGATAAGGTCAGCGTCCCACAACGTCGACATTCTCGGTTGTTCTCTGCCCACGGTGTGGTCTAAAACACACATCTGCTGGGTATTTGAGACCTTCGATTGCTATTTCCTCCACGTCCACCGTCGACAAATAAGTGCTAAGTGTCTCAAATTTCATCAGCTGTTATTGCAAATCTTCGACTGAACTACGGGTTGATTGAATCAATTGTACAGAGTTTCCGTTAAGTCCCTATGTATACTTACCAGTTGTGATTTATTGTAAAAATAATTGAATTACCACTACCATTTGACCCATCAAAGACCAGAATATTAATAGTTGAAGCGTACATATGAATCGATAGCATTGTTGTTAAGAGAGGCGCATTTGAAAACAGCGGTTCGTCCGTGGGAACACGTGCTCTTGTTTCCAATTCCATGGAAGTCGAAGATCACCGTTTTCCATAATTAACAATCTGCTCGCTTGCCTTGCAATTATTTGCACGCATTGGTCCCCACACGTTGTACATACATACATAGGTATGCTAGTGTAAAATAGTCAACATTTCCCCCTGTTTAACAGTAGCTGAAGCGCATTGTGCAAGAATAAAACTGGATATAACGAGCGGATCGGTCACGATTTCAATTATATGCCTACTACGTACGAACGGTAACGACGCTCGATATATCCAATATATGTAATATTTGTAGAAAATAAGTATTTTATTTTGAATAAAAATAATGTGGTGTGGCGACCTGTCCTAAGGTCTCATGTCCGCCGTTTGCAAAACTAGGTTAAGGTCTTTTCGACCATACGGCGTCTGGCTGCAAATACGTCTCATATACCCATTGTTTTTTTGTGAATTAAAAGTTGTTTACGCTTAAAACAGTATCTCAAGAGGTTTTAAAACTCACCAATGTTGACTAATTTCACACCATCAGCTTCGATGGCTCTCAAGGCAGCAGTCACATTTTCCAAACTGTGATGTCTGCTAGCTGGACGCTGATGCCACGCGGGTTTCAAAGGTTTCCCTTGAAGTTTTTCGACCAAAGCGCACAGATGTGTTCCCGATTTCAAATCCTCAACCAAATCGACAACCTGAAATTGAACAAATTCACACGTGTAAAATAAAATGCAAGCGAGTGTGAAGGCTGAGGTCGACACTCGAGGTCAATCTAATGAAACATTCCCAATTAGGAAGTAGACATATCACATTTTTCATAGTTATTGCACAAAAAGTGAAATCCACTTTTGGGATTCGGATTATTACCTTCATGTTTGATGGTCTTAGATGTTCGTTGACCCAGTTTCTGAAGGTGTTCGCTTGTATTTCGACCCACAGGTCTTCGTTGCCTTTGATGTGCATGGCTTTAGCTGCTGTACCTTCAGGACTTCTGGCCACCAGCCCAGCCTGGGTGATCCTGCCCGCGGAGCCATCCGACGTGTGCGCTTTGATTCCTTGATGGGTCATACGACCCATCGGCGATTCGGCCATCTCGGATAGTCCTTATTTTGCGCAATCACAAAGCGACCACTCCGCACTTCAAAGATTTTTATTTTTATTTAGTCCAACCGCTCATTTTATTATCTTCCTGCGTTGGGTATCTGCAAATTGAACACGACACTGTTACATCACATTTAGATCAGGTGAAAATTTATTGTTTTACCACGGTGCGTGCACGCTAAAGTGTGGACACTTAGCATACATTTACCACGTTGAAGTTATACAAATGAGAATAAATTTATTTTCAATTACATAAATCTATAGGTCGATAAATGTATATCTAAAGTGGGCGGCGTAGGTCGTAGGAGACAAGCAAATTCACAGGTAGAGATTTTGCACGTTCAATTATGTATGTCTGATATAGCGGTACATTCGTTCGACTATTCAATGGAACTTTTGTTAATAATAAATTTTCGATTTTTAATAGCCCATTGATATTTGCGGCGCATAGATTTTCTCGCAGATAAAATAGATAATAATAAGCAATCAACTCATCCGATCGCTTCTTCGGCTTCGTATAATTCAAAAGTGCATAATTGTTTTCAGATTGTTCGCGGCTGAAGCTGGAGAACGAGCGATTCGTTCGCAATGCAACCACCGTGAAAGGCCAATTATAAAATGACGCGAGCGTAATTAAAAACAATAATTCGTCTAACCCGCTAACGACCCGTTGGAAAGGTACTAAATCGCAACTGCAGTGTCACAGGAGTGAGCAATGAGAGCCTACTCTTCTCCTTTTAGAGGCCTGCCGTGGCTTGAGCCCACACCTCGATGACGTCACCGATAAGAGTGACGTCACGAAACAGTTCTTAAGCAAGAGAGGCGTGAGTAACCCGTCAACCATCCGGTAATTGTTGTTTTGCTCTTAACAGCGAAGCGACCCAGACGCTAGTTTACCGCATAAGGTGGCCACTGGCCAAATAATATCCATAAGTTTCATGGCGTCTCTTCCAATTCACACGATTGTGAATATGTGCGATAAGTGGGCACACGTGCTAGAAATTCAATTCGTTCGCAATTTTCGACGAAGTAAATCGGGTTAAAATGCGAGCAATTAAAAATACGAGGCGGGTAATTATTTATCGTTCCAGTTCGAAAGCGGCCAACTGTTGTTTGAAATATTATGATACATTTGTGGGAGATTTGAAATTGCGCTTTTACGAGCCGAAAGTTTGGATTGTTGAGGGTTCGCACTGGTGGCCGACATCGCTGAAACCTGAATCGAGTTTTCGTACATACCTGATGGTCAAAACCGCCTTTTGACCACCGGTTTCTTGAAGGCCACTATGTATTTGGCTCGCTGCAGTTTCGCCCTTTTAGCCTTCCTCTCGTGGTCCAGGGTGATTTGGGATGCGATGAAAAAGAAGATGCCGGTCAAAGAACCTCCGTCCATCTCACACAGGCGAAGACAAAACCATAAACCAAGTTTCGCTTTCGATTTATTGAATTTTGATTATGGCAACACTGTAATACTGTGCGCTAATTTCAAATTCACGCAGCGTCCGGACGCCGTTTTTTTTATGTATTTATTTCACTGATAAAAAATTCGTCGGTATTGCGCTGGAAATTTTTGTGACGTTCAATGTGCGTAAATTGCGTGACGCTCATGCTGCGTAAATTATCGAAATTTATTTAATTTGAAATAATGTAAATGAGCTTTTAATTAAAAAATATATGTAGATATAAATACAGGCGAAGGATGAAAATAGGATGGTGCGCTTTTGGAAGAATGAACATAGTTTATAAATCCAACATTCCGCTATGTTTAAATAATAAAGCATACGACCAATGCGCACTGCCAGTTACGACGTATGGATGTAAAATGTGGATGCTAAATTCAAGAATGTTACGTAAGATCCAGTGCACACAGAGAAGCATGGAAAGATGTATGCTTGGTTTAACAAGAGATCGTAAGAGGAATACATGGGTAAGAAGCATGACCAAAATGGGAATGGGCTGGACACATAGCGAGAAGAATGGATAGCAGATGAACGCGAGAAATGCTGGAATAGTATCCGGGAGGATGTGAAAGAAAGCAAGGTAGGCCGAGTGGAAGAAGCCCCCCCCCCCCCTCTACATATTAAATACCGTGACGAGCGAGCACCCCTCCGCATAGAGGAGAGCTCGCGCGTGGCGCAGCTTAAAGTACAGTTTTAAACTCATGAGTCCCTTCGGCAGAGCGTAGTCCCTTAGGCGTCGCTATATACGAAGGTGGGAAAGAGGTGGAGACGCAAAACTCCAATGGGTCAAAGACTGTTGTCCGTCATGTCAGACCGAGTGGAAGATGGGCCGATGAACTAGGAAGAAAGTGAGGAATCAAGTGGATGCAGATTGCTCTAACAGACAGGAATGGAAGAGGATTGGAAAGGACTTGGATTGGACTGGACAAAATAAGACATAATAAGATAAGACACGTGCATTCTCTAATATGAAAATAGATCACAAAAGCGTTTAACTAAAACACGCATCAATCACAATATGTAATTATCTCGCATGCAACTATTATAAATGTCACATACGAGTACCTCTATATTATTATGCAGATTGCAATCATAAGCTTTTGAAATTCATTCAACAGATGGAATCAGTATACATATTTGATCTCTATGTACATATATCGGTTTGTTTACAACACGAATTGATGACAATTGCATTGACAGTGTACATGTGCAAATTTTCTTTGATGCAATTGGCCGAAAATTCAAAAGAATGAGCGGAAAAAGGAGTAAAACGTCACAGCGACCTTCGAAACTATGCACATAATTAGGTCTGTCTGTCCGAAACGAACAATAGGCACAGTTCACACCGAACGCCACTGTTGCGGCACAAACAAACGCGCCAAACCCAGCACAACCGAAATACCACAATTTGCAAAAACCAAATGACTATCACATTATATCAATTAGACTTATTAGACAGACGGCGATCGCGAGCTTTACGAGCACACGTTTCCAGTCAACGAAATTCGCTCTCCGGCGTAATATTACGCACAATGTAAATTGAGGCTGTACGAACAGACGAAGAATCTGACAGGAAATAAACGAGCTGTCGGCTCGACGAACACTCCGAAAGTGACGACTACGAACTACGCCGGGTTTTACGGGTTCCTAGTTTGTCCGTATAATAAACACTAACAACGCATGTACACAAACACTATCGTATGGGACACGCACGAGTCTAATGGCGCAGCCTTCGGACAAAAAAAAATGGCGCAATCTTCGGGTGGGAACCGGTGTGGCCATTCTTCGACTTCGTTGGCTTCGAACGATGCTCCGTTAAGGCGTGAAGATACCATCATTCGGCATAACTCATCAGCCGTGTACGAATTCGCACTATGTGTTTGTATTTTTCCAGCGCCATTCTTCCCCGTCGAAATCCACGCGTCGAGAAAGTAATTTTTCACATATTTCATAGCGCCAGAGACGGCCAATTATTCGCCGAAAGATATTTTCGCTATACAATTTGAGCATCCATCGAATTGCCGAGACGTGGTGCATTATTGTGAAGACGTGTGAGAACATGTTGAACGGCGGCGATCGAGCCGTGTAAACCCTGCTTATCTCTCAACATAAATAATACATCTTTTTAATGTATGTTGTAAAACAGTCAAGAAGAAAAAATAAAACTATGATGGAGCGCCTTTGGAAGAATGGACTTAGTTATTAAATCCAACATCTCGCTATGATTAAAAAAGAAGGCATACGACCAATACGCACTGCCAATTTTGACGTACATATGATTGTGAAACGTGGATGCTGAATTGAAGAATGTTACGTAAGATTCAGTGCACACAGAGAAGTATGGAAAGATGTATGCTCGGTATAACAAGAAGAGATCGTAAGAAGAATACATAGGTGGGAAGCATGACCAAAGTGGGAATATGCTGGACACAAGAAAGCAAATTAGACTGTAAGCTGATGAATTCAGAAGAATGTGTGGAGTCTATTGGATGCAGATTGCTCAAGACAGACAGGAATGGAAGAGGATTTGGAGAGGCCTTCGTCCAGCAGTGGATGGTGAACGGCTGAAAATGACGATGATGGTGTGTCTATTTTGTTTACAGTGTGCTGTTTCTTTGGAATGTGAGATCAGATGTCAAGGTGGTTTGGACTTCAGTTAGTATCTTCTTATTATACTATGTACATACATATATTAGCGTAAGCGTCTGTCTGCCTGTCTGGATTGTTGCGGTTACGCTAGCATTGCCAACATAACAAACTTTTTTAACGGTGTGTTGGCAACAAGTCACTATCTGTCAAAACTGGATCAAGTCGATAACGCGATTTTATGGCCATACACCAATTAAATCAACATTTCATGTACAATCAAATGGACTATGGGCTGTACTGTTATTGTTGGGGTTAGAGTCCACCGTCATTAGACAAGTAAACCTGCTAGTTGATAATAAGATTAAAAATATTCAATGATTTGTTGTGACGTTTGTGTAATAAATACATTTCCATTGCAATCTTCATTTTTAGTTATGTTTATTACAAAATTGAATAGAAAAGTCTGTGCAATGATCTAAATGCATCAATCCCTTTAATTCAAATGAAGAACATGTGATTGCCTAATAAATAGTATAGTTCAATTAAATTTCAATAAAACTACGTCATATTACGTACACACACTTGTTCAGGTGAATTAAAAAATAAATAAAAAAGTTAAAGATGACGGCATGAGACCGAATGCGGTTAACCTTGAAAATCTTCCAATGTTATCTTCATCAATCGCTTCTTCTTCGGCGATGACAGTAAAATCTCACCTTCGTGACTGGTTTTGTAGAATTTCGCGAAAATATTCCACCATAAAAGAAATTGCACGCATATTTGTATATAATCTTTTATATTATCTATTTTTTAACATTCCACGCGAGTACCGAATAAAGCAACCGTGCACGGTAAACTATGTATGAATGCGAAGATTTGAATCATCATCCTAGAGAAGAAGCGAATGACAAAATATTGACACACTTTCAACAGTTCAAACAAAATTTTCAATAGTACCGAGAAATGGTACAAAATTCCCTTATACGTATTTATGTACATACATACATAGGCGTATAATAAAAAGAATTTTGTATTAGAAACTCGTCAAATTTGAACTTTTGACCCACTAATAAATGATGTATCGACTTTATACAACATTTTCTAAATATTAACTCTTGCATACTGTTAGTTTTCCAACTAACTAGACCCATACCAAAGTATGCTGCGAAGAACATAATATATGTATGTATGTTAAAAGTTCATCCTTTCGATAACGAACAATATCAGACATCTAATTTTATCGAACCTGGTCAATATCTACTCATTACCTTATCTCATAAGAGTATGTACATGTAATAAAATAAGAAGCAAACAAGCACTGCACTTTGTGGTAAAACACAAACGCCTATCGAGACCATATTCGGCCGCTGGACCCGCTAGGACTTTCTAGATCAAACTGGCAATTGCGTAACATTCAATGGCACTTTTCGATTCTGAACCACGCATATCAAAAAAGGAGAAAGTAGTGCGTATTGACCATACGAATAGCTTTAGTTTTGCAACAAAATTAAGCCGAAAACCATGGATGTTTAGATAGTTTTGCACTCCTATGTAGCTGAAGATGACATGCACCTTCTTGGTTCCGGGTCCACATATGTCCGGTCCAAACATGATCTCATAGTCCTGCTTTACTGTTTGTTTTTGACAATTCCGTTGGAATTTTTTTATAATTTTGACCGTACTATAAAATGAAGTCATAATAATCTGCAATGGAAGGCTTTACCGTCGTTTGAATATCATTTCAAACCAATGTAAAAAACAATGGCGAAGTCGAAGAAGGTCAAACGCCAATAGAATCGTTCATCACATCCGACTATGGAACAGTGTATTACTTCTTTATTTATAAAATACAATTTTTTTTTGTATTTGCCGAATTAACATAAAAGATGAGCTAAATCCTATTGTTGATTGTGAGGCGTGGGTAAACATGAAATTTTAAATTATCATTAGATTTTTATCAATTGTAACAGCTGTTGATGGACGTGTTTATACAAATGCTTTTTTTTTCTTCATTCTGAATCTTCGTCTACATTTTATGCAAGAACGCGGAATTGACTATCTGCATATATGTACATATTATTTACGAAAAACACACCTAAAAAGTCATAACAATTTCAATAGCTTCGTCAACTTTGAAGAAGTAGGTACGTATTCGATTCAAGTGCTTGTGAAGTGGGTGCATAGAAACGCCTGTGTCCGCATATGTCACTTTTGCCCAATTTATTTTAACTTTCTAATCTAACTTATTTGCGTCACGTGTACGAGTGGAACAAGAAATTTTGTGTAAACTTTACATAATACTATATTTATGTTTCTTTTTTGTACGAGTTGCTCTAGCACGCCTTAGATGAGTCTTGAAATGGGCGTACTAGCAACGTAATCCTCCCACCTGTCATCTAACAATATTCATTGCGGCTATAGTGTCGACATTCCTTCAGCGGCGAAGCCTATGGATGTTTTTTTTTTATCTTACTATACTATTTTTGATATAAATAGTAATGAATAATGTTAGGAAAAAATCCCAAACGAACTTTGAAATACAATCCATGCTAAAAAACGGAAGTGCAGCACGTCAAGCATGGTTACATCGAAATTGTGCATTCAACATAACACATTATAAACATTTTAAATATAAACATGAATAAAAAGAATACAATTGTATTTACGTGCGAGAAAGTAAAAATATGACAAGTTTCATAGAAATATTAGAAAACTGTAATGCTGTAGGTACCTAATCGGCATGAAATTTGCTGTAATTTCATTCGGTGTTTGATATTTAAAAAAGCGGATACATTAAGTAGTTTACGGTCATTTATAACATACTTAACGATATATAGGGCCTTCATTAGGCAACCAAAAAAAAGCGAAACAAATTAGATAAAGTTATAAAAAATGTTGATGGACCGAGCGATCACGGAGTTTTTCAACGTTGCGTTCGAGCACGAATCGCTTACCTATTGTACTATGAAAAATAAAATAAAAAAATACATTGGATAGAAGCCGAGTTTTAATTCAAATAATGACCGTTAATTTTAAATTCTACGCAATTCGTTTGATCAAAATTTGCAACGTTTCATTCTTCCGGTCGTTGGGTTTTTAAATTCAGATTTGAGTAACAGATGCGTCATTAGCGAATGACCGGCCACAATGTGTCGAGTCGAGAATTTGTGCCGAAAATTTAATAATATCATACTATTGTTTGATTAAGTGTTGGTTAAGCATTGTTGTGTCAGATGTGAACGTCCGTAACGTACGCAAACGCAATAGATGGCACTAAGGACAATCGTACGTGCCATGTATGCTAATTACATATGTGCGTAAGAGGTGAATAATAAAAATTAAATAAATTCCATATACGGTTGCAATCAATAAAAACGACCGCCGATGTTATTTTCATTGAAATCGTGATGATATTATGTGAGTGCAATAAAATCAGGATATTTTTATACGCGAGTATACAAAAACCTGCGGCAGAAATAGGGGCGATATAAAAACTACGATATTGTTAATAGATATTACAAATTCGTAAAATGTTACCTAAAATATATCACCACATTAAGGATTCAATATTGCACAAACCAAAGTGTAATACGAAATATTATAATGGAATTTCATAGAAAGACGATTCTGAAATATCGGATATGTAAGATCGATTATGCAGTACCTGATAGCATTTATATAATTGTATAAAAATGAACCTAATTAAAATTAGAATTTCATGCATTTTAATGTAAAATAATAATAAGGTAATTGCATACAATTAAAATAATTAATAATACCAACGCGGACGAGTTAATAATGGTCGACATTCTTTTATCTAATGAAAATCGAAATTTTAAAATAAATATCTAATCGACTGAGTATTTTTTTTATAAATTTGATTAGATTCGGCTCTATTCGTCTCGGTACAGAGATGACGTTTTAATTATGAATAGAAAGTTATGTTTTGTGTATTAAAATCAATAGTTAATTAAGTCAATACTAATTAAATCTTACCCCGCTAATGGCAACGTGCATAATAAAAAATTATAATGCCAAATTTGCGAGCGCGATAGAAGCGATCGGATTAAAAATTAACAACAACAACAAAATGCGAATAGTGAAATTAACGTTTCGTCAAAAAATATTGACGCGAAAGTTAACTGCGCCGACACTTTCTCGAAAGAGTGAGAAAATTCTACGATCTATCATGAGAAACTATCAATCATGGTGAACGAAGTGAGAGACGATTAAATACCGATTAAAAAGCGAATTTAACACGAACGCGTTAACGCGAAAGAACTGTTTCTCTCTACTTTAATCTTTTTAACTATATTCATCTCACAAAGTGCTGAACGTAATGGTAAATATTTTAACTACACATTAATGTCGATAAGAATATATTATAAAAAGCGCTCAGTGAACTTTGGACTACTATTATGATTTTAATGGCCATGACTTTAATTCAATTGCAACCTAAAAAAACTACTTTTACGTGATTTCTGCTAATTTTTATTATACAATAAGACAAAGGACGTTCAATGTTCAAAATCTAATCAACTTTGTAAGCCAAAAAATTATAATGTGGCTATCAAATAAACTACCCAATTACTAAAAATAGCACTACTGAATTCTGCAACTAATTTCCTGAAATATGGTATTTCTTATACATTTTAAAACATCTATTTAGACTTCTGGGTGGTTAAATTAGAATTGTCTGATGATAATTCGATAATTTCGGTTTTACGTCATTTCTGAGAGTTCTGGGCTCAAAGGCCATCGCCCTGGGTGCGCCACTGTCATAATTTTCCGAATGCGGGCCTCGCAATGCAACCACGATACTTTCATGCGTGTTAAAAGTAAAAAAAAAAAAACTAAACAACACTTACCAAAGCAACAATTGGAAAAACTTTAACACACATCGAACAATAAATAACATAATAATAACATTGTACAATGCGTTTGCAGTCGACGGTAGTCAAAACTTACGTTGGTTAACGAATTCAAATTTGGCGCCAAAGTTTGCCGGGTAGCGAAAGTGCCGCGAATGTCGCAAGGTCGTAACAGCTCGTTGTGCGGCTATGACCGATTTTTGCGATTTTTATTAATTAGAAAGAAGCACGTGTCCAGGTGGGTGGGCACAACGTAAAGCCCGTCCACACCGGTCGACGGCCAGACCAACTCTGTACAGACAACAGACACCTGCCTCTTTTCTCACCATGTATTTCCAAACATGGACATATGGTCTGGGAAAAAAACAATACAGTGTGGCCTATGGCCTATAATATTTGGCCTATAATATTTTTAAATTTTATGAGTTTGTCCCCACAAACACTCTTTCAGATAGTGAAGATTTTGATTTGAGATCGCTAACTCAAATGAAACGAACGAATTTGTGTTCGATCAGCAGCAGCCAAAAGGGAGGGGTGCTTAGTCATAAATTCGAATAAAATAAATTATTGTAAATTATAATAATTTGAAAAACAATTAAGTAAAAATCTGCGTGGAGAATAGTGAGTGGAATGAACTCATTCATATAGACATATATTTATTTTAAACAATAAATTGTCCTGTATGTAGGTACATATAAATAAATATTTATGGATCTACATAATAATATGACGTATGTATAAGTGAAAAAATAATTTAAATTAAAATAATTACTGACATCTATGACAAAAAGCACAAAAAACTACATAAATTATGAATTAAATAGTAGTTTTATATTATTTTTTCAATAGATGTCGATAAATTATTTTAAATTTTTTTTTTCCGTAAGGAGTCATTTATTTTCAGCTCTGATTTTATCTCACCTCTAGGATTTCGATGATTTTTAGTTTATGAGTTTTAATATCTGAAATCGGATATAGTATTGTGATCATGCCAAAATTCGACCTTGTGATTTTGACTGATTTGTATAAGGTATCGTCACCTGATTACAATTTTGCGATTTCTGGAAAATTTCTATGTCTGAAAAAATCTACATACATATGTATGTATGTATGTAGAATCGCTATAACCGAAAACCGTTTATATTATTCATATTTATAAGTTTTTTGCTAGCCATTACAATCCATAAGACTTTTAAAAAGAAGAAAAGAAGCGGTACTTCTTGGAAAATCACCTAATGTTTGTGTAGTCTTTGGAAGGAACTGCTGAAATTTTGCATATGTAATGTGTGCAACGACCTTCAAAATAATATAATTTTTAAACATTTTTTTTTCCAGCCGAAAGTAGTACTTTTTTTACTCTTGGTTTTTCGTGCTTTTGGCTTTTTCTCCGAAACTATTAAGTCTATCAAACTGAAATTTCATATCTATTATTTTCACGTAAGGTGTAGCCTTGATCACAGGAGATTCGCCTCCACCACACACCCCTTCTCCTCTGTAGTGCCCAAAAGAGGTCACTCTAAGGCCCGTAACGCACGTGGCAGCCTGGCTGCGCGGCCATGGCCGCGGCGGCCACAACGATGTTAGGAAATGTATGTGGCTGCCTGTTTGACAACGCACTGAGGCAGCCAGGAAACTCTGGCTGCGCGGCCACAGGTACCGGCTCCGATACGCAGCAGCCAGACAGGCAGCCACTGGCCGCCGCGGCCAACACGAGATGTATTTAACAAAGCAAATGTACGTGGCTGCCTGTGCGATGCACGCACTAGCAGCCTGACTGTTCGGCAGCCAGTCAATTCATGTTTGCCATTTCTGATTTTCAGCCGCTTCGGCTGAAAATCTGAATAAACTAATTCAATTCCATTATAAATTTTACACTAAATTCAACGAATAAGATAAAAATATAAAAAAAAAATCTCGCTAATATTGCGCGCTGGAAATAATGTATATAAAACTATTTTCAACGAATTATTTGCATCTACATATGTACATATATTTATATATTTTTATAATTTTTTTTTATATTTTGTATATGTATTTAATTAATAAGTAGATACGACATATCAAGATACATATTGTATATTTATATATTTTTTTAATATTTATAATATTTTCTTTTATATGTATGTGATTAATAAATAGATTCGACAAAAATAAATATTTTTTTTTTCCACTGTTCTGTTTTGTCACTGTTCTCTTTATCGCTTTTCTGTTTTGTCCTGTTCTCTTTTGTCCTGTTCTCTTTTGTCGCGTTCTGTTTTGTCTTGTTCTCTTTTGTCGCGTTCTGTTTTGTCTTGTTCTCTTTTGTCCGGTTACCGAACCAAATATTGCATTGAAAATAATATGTTGTATCGCTGTCCATTTGTGAGCATCTTTTGTTTGAGAACTTGCCGCTAAATTTCTGAGAACTGAGCTCTGGCTGCCACTTTGGCTGCTTGAACTGGGTGCACGTTTTTCTGGCCGCCGCGGCCATGGCCGGGCAGCCAGCCTGCCAAATGCGTTACGGGCCTTACGGGCCTAATGGAGAAGGCTCTTGCAAGTATGTATGTAAAATTATGTTTTAACGCGCACGAGGATCATGGGTCTAAATCACTCGTGATGGCTGAACGGCAGCAAAAAAAAAAAAAAAAAATTCGGGTGTGGCCAACCCATGACTTTATCCATATATTTGAGGAATACAAAGAGTAACAAAATTATTTTTTAAGTACGTAAGTAAATAAAACGCATGTACACCACCACACCAACCAACATACATACATATCATGAAATTACTGTGTTGAGTGCGTACGCGTATCTAAAATACGATCTTCGGCATACATTCAAATAGGTGAAACTACCACTTCCGGTCGGCGAATTTTCATCAAAACTTTATCAACTCTTAAATTTTATATGGAAATTATAAATATAAATTTCAGCTTGATTGGTTGAGTAGTTTCAGAAATATTGCGTGGTAACAGGATTTTTGACTTTTCTACAAGAAAGAAACCCTACTTCCGGTTGACTGATTTTATTGATTTATTTTTTCATTACGAGGTATTTTTTTCAGAATTATAATATTACAACATCATGACGATACTAAATATTTAAAAGGCAAAAAAAATAAAAAAAAAAAAAACAAAAAATCGTTCAAGAGTAAAATGTATCTTCCGGTTAGCGGATGTTGACCAAAATCACAAATGTAATGTAAATAGCTCAGTAACCATTCGTGATAGAGAACTCAAATATATGTATGTACATATAACACAGTTGGAGTTTTCATAAAAATATTTGTTTCAAAATCAAACACAAGATTATTTCAAATAAGTTGATGTTTTTAATTTGAAAAAATTCTCATAAATAGTTCAAATATATTTATAGCTGCTTACTTCATCATCTTTCAGCGTAATCATGGCGCTCTAATTGGAAAAACCCGTGCTGCAATTAGTAACTGATGCTATCGCGATTTTTATAAAATTTCCATGTACATACATACATACATACATACATATGTACATATGTATGTCAATTTTCTTGATTAGGTTATATCAAAAATATTAACCTTTAACCTACTAATGTGTTAAATCTGCGCAATAAGACACTATACAAATATATATGTAGATTGTAGGTGATACATTTTATTTTATTATTAAGTTAAATAATTTTAACGATATTTTTATACAAATAATTTAAATAAATTTAGCGCAAATCTTTTTATTAGTTTATTCGAACTTTTTATCACTTTGACGTTTGTCAGCTCGGAATTAATTTTGCCATTTTTCAATTTTCAAACGATTTAAGGCAATTGCAAAAAAAAATGTATAAGATCCTGCGACAAAAAATAACTATAGATCCATGAAAAACACAAACTTGGCATTGTGTTAGAATTCAGGGTGTTAGGTTTACTGTAGAGTGGAAATTTTTAAAATAAAAAAAATATGTTAAATTTTATAGTTATAGATTTATTAATTAAAACAACTCAAAATGCAAATCTAGTAACACTTTTAGATAAAATAAATACACAAAAAAAATCAATGCTTTTAATGGGAGGGATGAGCCTGGTGCTTTGATAGCAAAATTTCAATATTTGGCTTCAATTTAGTCAGGTTTAACCTTAAATCTCTTCGACGAGTGATTTCCAATCTTTTCCTTTTTACTTTATCCGATTAGGATTAAGTATTGTGATGGTGCAAAAATTCGACCTTGAGATTTTGACTGATTTGTAAGTTCTTAAGTTCTTCTTTGGTGATTATTCCGATCAGTTATTCTTGTCTTCAATGTCACCATATGGATTGATAAATAATCCACTGTGGTATTTCCATAGACAATTATTCTTCAAACCTAGTTTCAAAGTCTGTGTAAAGGACATTTTTAAATGTTGAACGTAGGCTGAAACGTCATCATCCTGGCAGTTTGTCCGTGCCAAATTAGGAAACTAGGAAAATTCGCGCCGTCCAATGTTTTGCTTCATTAGTTTCATTCTGGCAATAAAAGCTGTAATGATAGACTTTGTTTTTATCAAATTTAGGTTCACCGTGTAACTGAACGATAACCTCATTACATTTAGCAAACAAATCTGTTAAAAGCAATGTCTGGTTTCCATTTGATTAATTTTGGTGACGTGCCTAAATGGGATCCACTCTCGTGGAGCCCCATTTACATCTCATGCACCTCCAATATTTTTTTTCACTGACATGGACCCCTTGAAGGTTGGAGTCGACCCCTGGGGGTCGATATAGACTACTTTGGGAATAACTGTGTTAGATGAAAAATCATCAAATGAATCTTTCGAACCAGTGCATCTCAAACGACAGAAACATACTCACTTCACCTTAACCAGCTTGAAAATACCAAAATTTTGAGAATTTCGTTTTTTTTTGTCTCTTGAATAAATTATTTGAGGATTGGGACCTTCCGATCAAGATAAAAAACTTTGAAGAAATCTGACCATGGGTCAAGCTTGATTTGAAAATCATGATTACTTTTCTTGGAGACTTTTTCAACGTCCGACGAAAGGTGAGATTCGATGAAATTTGGAGATGAAAAATCGTACCTGTAGTATTTTATAGGCTTTCAAAAATATATTTTGTACATACCCGTTTCAAAGCTTCTCAGAAAATTTCGAATCATAATTTACTTTTTCAGATTATTATTTCTTAAAAGTCAATTATTTATTTGTGTTCATTGGTAATTCGGGTTTGTAAAAATTTTAATCATAAAAAATGTATAGGTATATTATATTACATATGTATCTCCGTAAATTTTTGAATTTTTATTTGTTGAACCCGCAAAACTAATTACATATGTATGTATGTACATACATACATATGTATATGCATATAATATAATTTGTAAATATAATATCTCTACATATATTTTTTTAGTCATTGTTTTAAAAATGTATCAGAACCACTGATTTACATGCCGTAATTAATTTATACGGTATAAATTCTCTGATGTGCCCATGATGTCAGTCAGTGACAGTGAGAGTGGCTGTCGCAATGGTGCGTGCATGGTATAAGTGTGAAGATGATGCAGGTATAGACCAGCGATTGCCTCAGCAGAGGGATCCTCCATGTCCACTAACTCTGTCGATGCTCAAGAAGATCACAGGAGTTGAATACTTTCAGGTAAACGTGTCAAAGTTTCCAAAAAACATTTTTTTATATGTACATATATCACTATCACTATTTACCTAGTTCATAATAGTTATCATAAAATGAAATTTGAATTTCAGATCAATTGTGAAACATACAAAACGGATGGAGTATTAGACAAAATAAAGAAAGAACGTGGATACACGTACGAAGATGCTTTTACTATCTCTAAGGAGTGTCTGCCCGATTACGAAGAGAGATTGAAATCATTCTACGAAGAACATTTGCATACCTATGAGGAAATTCGTCTCGTGTTGGAGGGTTCGGGTTATTTCGACGTAAGAGACGGTGAAGATAAATGGATTAGAATTGAAGTTGAACCGGGTGACATGGTAGTCATACCTAGCGGAATATATCATCGTTTCACGTTGGATACAAATGTAAGCTAATTACATTTTATTTGGTGAATTATGGGTATTTTCATGATTTAACAAATCATTGTATAATTAATTACATTCCTTTTACAGGATCGCATTACGTCAAAAAGATTCTTCATCGGAGAACCGGCGTGGTCGTCGTATAATCGACCAGTAGACAATATGGAATGTCGGCAAAATTATTTAAAAAAACTCAATGCGGGATTTGCATGATTTCCTTTTACTAAATTGTTTATATTTGTGATTGTCATTACATTGATCAAATAAATATTTTACACTTTTCAAATCAAAACAATCTCATAATTTTTTCGTTTCCTTAAATACAAAAATATTATGAGTAGTAAATTTTCCACTTAAATAATTTGAAAGCTAATAAATATGTTATTCCTATTATTTAAATAATTGCCAATGTAATCAAATTAATCTTTCATAACAATAATATATGTACAATTGTGTAAGAGACCTACATATGTAGGTGTTTTATTAGTAAGTTATCTTTTAATTCCCATATTGATGCAGTTGTCAATAATATAATATAATATAGGATAGGAGTTTAGCAGTTTAGGATTCATAATGAGAGTATCCAGACCCTTTAAGTCCTTTGACACTCTACTACAGCGCTTCCCAAACTGTGGGTTGTGAAAATTTCAAAGTTCAAAATTCACATTCCAAAGTATGTTAACTATTTAAAAATAAAATATGAAAAAATTGGAAAGTAAAAATAATATGCAACAAAATTTAAAAAAACAAGTCGGCACAACAGAGAATAGGATGCGTCAGAGCAAATTGCGTTGGCAAATTTCTGAGAACTGAGCTCTGGCTGCCACTTTGGCTGCTTGAACTGGGTGCACGTTTTTCTGGCCGCCGCGGCCATGGCCGGGCAGCCAGCCTGCCAAGTGCGTTACGGGCCTTACGGGCCTAATGGAGAAGGCTCTTGCAAGTATGTAAAATTATGTTTTAACGCGCACGAGGATCATGGGTCTAAATCACTCGTGATGGCTGAACGGCAGCAAAAAATAAAGTAAAAAATTCGGGTGTGGCCAACCCATGACTTTATCCATATATTTGAGGAATACAAAGAGTAACAAAATTATTTTTTAAGTACGTAAGTAAATAAAACGCATGTACACCACCACACCAACCAACATACATACATATCATGAAATTACTGTGTTGAGTGCGTACGCGTATCTAAAATACGATCTTCGGCATACATTCAAATAGGTGAAACTACCACTTCCGGTCGGCGAATTTTCATCAAAACTTTATCAACTCTTAAATTTTATATGGAAATTATAAATATAAATTTCAGCTTGATTGGTTGAGTAGTTTCAGAAATATTGCGTGGTAACAGGATTTTTGACTTTTCTACAAGAAAGAAACCCTACTTCCGGTTGACTGATTTTATTGATTTATTTTTTCATTACGAGGTATTTTTTTCAGAATTATAATATTACAACATCATGACGATACTAAATATTTAAAAGGCAAAAAAAAAAAAAAAAAAAACAAAAAAATCGTTCAAGAGTAAAATGTATCTTCCGGTTAGCGGATGTTGACCAAAATCACAAATGTAATGTAAATAGCTCAGTAACCATTCGTGATAGAGAACTCAAATATATGTATGTACATATAACACAGTTGGAGTTTTCATAAAAAATATTTGTTTCAAAATCAAACACAAGATTATTTCAAATAAGTTGATGTTTTTAATTTGAAAAAATTCTCATAAATAGTTCAAATATATTTATAGCTGCTTACTTCATCATCTTTCAGCGTAATCATGGCGCTCTAATTGGAAAAACCCGTGCTGCAATTAGTAACTGATGCTATCGCGATTTTTATAAAATTTCCATGTACATACATACATACATACATACATATGTACATATGTATGTCAATTTTCTTGATTAGGTTATATCAAAATATTAACCTTTAACCTACTAATGTGTTAAATCTGCGCAATAAGACACTATACAAATATATATGTAGATTGTAGGTGATACATTTTATTTTATTATTAAGTTAAATAATTTTAACGATATTTTTATACAAATAATTTAAATAAATTTAGCGCAAATCTTTTTTTATTAGTTTATTCGAACTTTTTATCACTTTGACGTTTGTCAGCTCGGAATTAATTTTGCCATTTTTCAATTTTCAAACGATTTAAGGCAATTGCAAAAAAAAATGTATAAGATCCTGCGACAAAAAATAACTATAGATCCATGAAAAACACAAACTTGGCATTGTGTTAGAATTCAGGGTGTTAGGTTTACTGTAGAGTGGAAATTTTTAAAATAAAAAAAATATGTTAAATTTTATAGTTATAGATTTATTAATTAAAACAACTCAAAATGCAAATCTAGAAACCCTTTTAGATAAAATAAATACACAAAAAAAATCAATGCTTTTAATGGGAGGGATGAGCCTGGTGCTTTGATAGCAAAATTTCAATATTTGGCTTCAATTTAGTCAGGTTTAACCTTAAATCTCTTCGACGAGTGATTTCCAATCTTTTCCTTTTTACTTTATCCGATTAGGATTAAGTATTGTGATGGTGCAAAAATTCGACCTTGAGATTTTGACTGATTTGTAAGTTCTTAAGTTCTTCTTTGGTGATTATTCCGATCAGTTATTCTTGTCTTCAATGTCACCATATGGATTGATAAATAATCCACTGTGGTATTTCCATAGACAATTATTCTTCAAACCTAGTTTCAAAGTCTGTGTAAAGGACATTTTTAAATGTTGAACGTAGGCTGAAACGTCATCATCCTGGCAGTTTGTCCGTGCCAAATTAGGAAACTAGGAAAATTCGCGCCGTCCAATGTTTTGCTTCATTAGTTTCATTCTGGCAATAAAAGCTGTAATGATAGACTTTGTTTTTATCAAATTTAGGTTCACCGTGTAACTGAACGATAACCTCATTACATTTAGCAAACAAATCTGTTAAAAGCAATGTCTGGTTTCCATTTGATTAATTTTGGTGACGTGCATAAATGGGATCCACTCTCGTGGAGCCCCATTTACATCTCATGCACCTCCAATATTTTTTTTCACTGACATGGACCCCTTGAAGGTTGGAGTCGACCCCTGGGGGTCGATATAGACTACTTTGGGAATAACTGTGTTAGATGAAAAATCATCAAATGAATCTTTCGAACCAGTGCATCTCAAACGACAGAAACATACTCACTTCACCTTAACCAGCTTGAAAATACCAAAATTTTGAGAATTTCGTTTTTTTTTGTCTCTTGAATAAATTATTTGAGGATTGGGACCTTCCGATCAAGATAAAAAACTTTGAAGAAATCTGACCATGGGTCAAGCTTGATTTGAAAATCATGATTACTTTTCTTGGAGACTTTTTCAACGTCCGACGAAAGGTGAGATTCGATGAAATTTGGAGATGAAAAATCGTACCTGTAGTATTTTATAGGCTTTCAAAAATATATTTTGTACATACCCGTTTCAAAGCTTCTCAGAAAATTTCGAATCATAATTTACTTTTTCAGATTATTATTTCTTAAAAGTCAATTATTTATTTGTGTTCATTGGTAATTCGGGTTTGTAAAAATTTTAATCATAAAAAATGTATAGGTATATTATATTACATATGTATCTCCGTAAATTTTTGAATTTTTATTTGTTGAACCCGCAAAAACTAATTACATATGTATGTATGTACATACATACATATGTATATGCATATAATATAATTTGTAAATATAATATCTCTACATATATTTTTTTTAGTCATTGTTTTAAAAATGTATCAGAACCACTGATTTACATGCCGTAATTAATTTATACGGTATAAATTCTCTGATGTGCCCATGATGTCAGTCAGTGACAGTGAGAGTGGCTGTCGCAATGGTGCGTGCATGGTATAAGTGTGAAGATGATGCAGGTATAGACCAGCGATTGCCTCAGCAGAGGGATCCTCCATGTCCACTAACTCTGTCGATGCTCAAGAAGATCACAGGAGTTGAATACTTTCAGGTAAACGTGTCAAAGTTTCCAAAAAACATTTTTTTATATGTACATATATCACTATCACTATTTACCTAGTTCATAATAGTTATCATAAAATGAAATTTGAATTTCAGATCAATTGTGAAACATTCAAAACGGATGGAGTATTAGACAAAATAAAGAAAGAACGTGGATACACGTACGAAGATGCTTTTATCTCTAAGGAGGTCTGCCCGATTACGAAGAGAGATTGAAATCATTCTACGAAGAACATTTGCATACCTATGAGGAAATTCGTCTCGTGTTGGAGGGTTCGGGTTATTTCGACGTAAGAGACGGTGAAGATAAATGGATTAGAATTGAAGTTGAACCGGGTGACATGGTAGTCATACCTAGCGGAATATATCATCGTTTCACGTTGGATACAAATGTAAGCTAATTACATTTTATTTGGTGAATTATGGGTATTTTCATGATTTAACAAATCATTGTATAATTAATTACATTCCTTTTACAGGATCGCATTACGTCAAAAAGATTCTTCATCGGAGAACCGGCGTGGTCGTCGTATAATCGACCAGTAGACAATATGGAATGTCGGCAAAATTATTTAAAAAAACTCAATGCGGGATTTGCATGATTTCCTTTTACTAAATTGTTTATATTTGTGATTGTCATTACATTGATCAAATAAATATTTTACACTTTTCAAATCAAAACAATCTCATAATTTTTTCGTTTCCTTAAATACAAAAAAATATTATGAGTAGTAAATTTTCCACTTAAATAATTTGAAAGCTAATAAATATGTTATTCCTATTATTTAAATAATTGCCAATGTAATCAAATTAATCTTTCATAACAATAATATATGTACAATTGTGTAAGAGACCTACATATGTAGGTGTTTTATTAGTAAGTTATCTTTTAATTCCCATATTGATGCAGTTGTCAATAATATAATATAATATAGGATAGGAGTTTAGCAGTTTAGGATTCATAATGAGAGTATCCAGACCCTTTAAGTCCTTTGACACTCTACTACAGCGCTTCCCAAACTGTGGGTTGTGAAAAATTCAAAGTTCAAAATTCACA
Organism: Parapsyche elsis; assembly: GCA_022651745.1. Classification (NCBI taxonomy): domain Eukaryota; kingdom Metazoa; phylum Arthropoda; class Insecta; order Trichoptera; family Hydropsychidae; genus Parapsyche; species Parapsyche elsis. The sequence continues at coordinate 9,704,268 of JAGVSN010000010.1, forward strand.
TTCCAAAGTATGTTAACTATTTAAAAATAAAATATGAAAAAATTGGAAAGTAAAAATAATATGCAACAAAATTTAAAAAAACAAGTCGGCACAACAGAGAATAGGATGCGTCAGAGCAAATTGCGTTGGCATTTTGTGACGAAGCATCCGGATTTTAAAAACAAGCTACTAGAATTTTTGAAAGTCAACTGGAACAGCTTAAGTCGTCGAAATCGAAGCTTTCGCATTACACCAGCATTAATGAAAAATATCTCAAAGACACGGTTGGAATTATGTTTGATGATAAGAGCAAGAAAGAAGTATATAAGTTGAAACGATTTCGCTTACGATTGCACGCAGAATCGATGAAATGACCCAGTGGGCAGAAGATGAACTGATCCAAAGAGTTAGTGAGACATTTTTACATGTCCGCGGATGTACAAGGTTCAAAACAGTATTAAAAATAATTTAAATACACCCCCCCCCCCCCCCCCATCATCCAAAACTAGGTGTGTCACGAAAGTTTGTCCTTCTAAAACGTGGGTCGCGGCACTAAAAAGTTTAGGAAGCACTGCTCTACTATACATACAATCTATTTGTGAGAAGTCACCTGGAATTTGCTAGTACTATATGGAACCAGTTTTACCAAAATTCCATTACTAAATTGGAAAAAAATAATAAGAAGTTCCATGCGTACTCCATTTCCAGGTTTTATCTTTTTTCTTCTTCTTCCAATTCTCGTGATTATGTCTCTCTGCAATCTAAGAAAACGGTCTCGGATCTCTGTTTTGTATTTAAGCTATTAATTAAGTTATCAAATAGCCCTTACTTACTAAGTAGAATCCTTCTCCATTGTCCCCCTAGATCTGTCAAATATCCTTCATTGTTTCATTTGAATCTTTGTTCTACTAATTAATTATTCGCAAAACTCCTTCATTCGTAGATCCTGCTCGTCATTCAACGAAATTCCGGCACATATTGATCCTATTCTTTATTCCTTACCCTTCTTCAGATTTTTTTTACTCAAGTTCCTTTCCAGCCTGAACTGTAAAGTTCCTTTCTTGCTATGATCTGTTGTTTGTTTGTAACTATTTTGGCTACTATATTGTATTATGTGGAATTAATTTTATTTTATATTTTATATTGTACTCTATGAGCTGTATGTTGTTACTTGATATTAAATAAATTTGCATTAACTTATTCTTGTCGATTAGTGAATTAAAATTTTAGTAATCCAATTGCATTTTTTTTTATGAAATTTGTTACTATGCTAATTTTCTTGATTGGCTATTGATTCTTAACCTTTGTCCTACAAATTTGTTAAATCTGTGCAATGGGACACTATGCAAATGTTTAGATTGTAAGGTGATACATTTTATTTTACTCTTTCCAACTTCTAACGATCCGCGAAATTTGACGTTTGACAAATATGTGAGATATGGTAACACTAGCATAGATGTTAGAGGTCTGCACGGGCCTCGTTGGACGGGAACCGAAGGGGATGTTCGGATTTTGGGCGGGACCTGGGATTCGTTAAAAAAGGTTTTAAAAATATTTCGGGCTATTCCGTAACAAAATGAAAAAAAATACATTTTATTTCACACTATATTTTGTCTCACTTACCTACTACATACTTCCGTTTTCGAAAATGACTCATTGCTCGATTTTGACATCTGCAAACTATAAAAATTTCGGTTTTAATTACTCTTTTTGAGAATATCGGGCACAATTCAATTTTAGCAGATGTCGATAACATTTTGTACATTTGAAAATATTCGCCGAATTGATATATGTACATATATAAAAAAAATTAATTGACCTGGCCAAAAGTATGTAACCACTGATGTTTTGAAGAACTTTAGCTTTGTGCTTTATGATAATACCTCTAGTTAGTCCCGAGCGTCGGCTTTGATCGGTATGGTAATTCGCTGTCAATAAATTGCCCTATTTACTTTATACAGATTGGATAAAGTATTGTGTTTATTATCGTTCAACAATGAATTTGAAAATTATTAAGACGAAATTAAAAGACGGTGAATGTTTTTCTTCTGTGAAAAGTAATGGTAAAAGTGAAGTGTCGAAATCATTTCGTGAAATAATAGATGTGACTACAAAAAAAAAAGTTGAGTATGTTCAGTGTGTAAAATGTGAATCCATTTAAGTTATACTGGTTCAAAATCTGGAACTTCTCACCAAAATCGTCATTAACAAAATTACGTGAGTCAATTTTGAAGTATCTATTTATAGAAAAATAAAAACTAAATAAAAATTTGGGCATCTTTCGGACTAAGTTTAAATAAAGTTGGGTCCAGACAGGACTCCGGTAAGGTAATAGAAAATGACCCACGGGCTCGGTCGGGCAAAGCCCGGGGTTTTCGGACAGGAGACGGGTAGGTTAATAGGACGGTAGTTCACGGGTAAGGTTGGGTCTGAACCTGGTTTTCGAATCATAACCACGCTGGCCGTTTTCCAAGGTTTGGGGAAGTACTCCTTGCGGAAGGAAGCATTACAGATAGCTGTTAATGAGCTAATCGCATTTTCCGGAAGAATTTTTAGCGCTCTGTTCGGTATGTTGTCGGGGCCCGGGGCCTTTCCTGTTTTTAGGGATCTGAGGATCTTACAGACTTCTATGGGGCTCGCATAGCCGGTAAACGTCTGGGAGTTAGTGGTTTCCGCAAAGCATTGGACTAGCTTTTCGGTGTTGATTATGGTCGCTGGGTTAGCGTCCGTTCGGTTGATGTCGAATTGGTTCAAGACTGTCGGCAAAAGCCTTGGCCATACTCTCCGTTGTATAGACTAGGCCTTCGGTGGCTGATAGGATTTTCTGGGGTTTTACCGGTTGGGCTTTTTGAAGAATTTGGCCATCCTCCAGAAGGCGTTTTCTTTACGTTTAACGCTTCTATTTTCGCTTCCCATAGAAGGTTCCGATGGCTAGAAAGTTCCTCTCGGACTTCGTATTGAAGTTTACAAAGCGCGGATCTGTGGACCGGGTCCCTAGTTCTTTGCCATTTTTTTCTGGCGCGATTTTTTTTGCTAATTAATTGTCTGATTTGTCTCGGAAGTGATTGTTGGGAGCTGTTATCTTCGGTGGTTGAGGTCGTGGCTTTATCGATTGCCACCGTTAGGGATTCCGTTAGATTCTCAACTGCCGCATCAATCCTTGTTTCCGAGAGTCAAGGTTGGTAGGGTACGTTGTGTTTTGCTCAACTAAATAAACAAAGTAGCCCCAGTCGATTGTTTTGCGATTGAGAGGGTTCACCAGCGGGGAGCTGTTGGTAAGTTCTAGGAGGATCGGGTTATGGTCCGATGAGAGGTCATTATGGTTTATGAGGTTGTAGCCACCTACATAATCTTTAAAATTACTATATCGAGTACGTCGGCAAATCCGTCAGTGAGTCTATGGTAGGTTGGCTCGGAGAGGAGCGTCTATGTGGAAGTTTAGTTCGGCGGAGATGTCCGCGAGTCGTCTGCCGTTACGGTTACTGCGTCTGGCATGCCAGTTTCGGTGTTTGCTGTTTAAGTCACCTGCTATGATGTTGGGTTTGTCGGGGATTAGAATGTCTGCAAAATCCTCGGGAGCAATGGTGCGGTTTGGAGGATTGTAGACTGCGTGAAGGATTATTGATTTGGATTTTCCGATCCATACTTCTATCGAGGTGCAGTTGAGAGCTTCGGTGAGGGAGGAGTCATTTATGAGATTTTGGGAGAGACAACGTTTTGCGTACACCGCTGTTCCGCCACCTCTCCTTCCCATCCGGTCAGTACGGTATAGGTTATAATTTGCGATACGCGGGTTGGTTCCAGCCGTAAGGTGGGTTTCATTTATTAATGCGACGTCAACGTTGTGTCGCTGCAGGTAGTCGGCTAGTTCCGGTTTTTTGTTTGCGAGTCCGTTCGCATATTTCCAAAAAAGAGGATTCTAAGTTCGCGTTCAGCCATTAAATTGGATTAGGGAAGCTAATTGACTTATTTTTGATTCTAGGATTGAGAATCTAGAGTTCATGGCATTAGCTATTTCATTCACGTTACGCGTGAGTCTATCCAGGTCAGTTTCGGAGGAGTGCTCTAGGGAGGGAAGGCCCATCGAGGCAGCGTAGGAGGTAGCCGGAGGGCCCAGTGCTGCAGCGTAGGAGAGGAGAGGCGAGGCCAAGCTAGTCGTTGCAGCTCTGCGGGGGCAGGTTGAGGGGGGGTTGTTGGGACCCGTTTTGAGAGGGGTAGGGACATGGGAATGCTTCCCCTTATCCCTATTTCGGCCGTTGTTTGGGTTGAGGGACATCCTCCGTACGAAGCGAAGTGGTCTCCTTCGCAGTTGGCGCACTTGCGTGGGGATTTATGGCCTCGCACTCTTGTGTCATGTGAGGGCCGCAGCATTTAATGCATTTTGGTGACATTCTGCAGTTTATTGAGACGTGCCCGTGCTTCAGGCAGCGAAAGCAATGGGGATGGAGTTTTACTCCTGCGGAGTGCCTCCACTCTCACTACCTCATTGCAGAGGTATTTTATGTTATATATTTCTTTGCCCTTCGGCGTTCGAGGAGACTCGATTAGTATCAAGGGCATTGGGGACTTTGTTGTTTTCCTCATCAGACGGACGACCTTGAGGGGTTCATGTCCTAAGGACTTGAGATCTTCGGTGATCTCATCGATCGAGAGGTCGGTGTTTACCCCTAATAACGGTTTTGAGCGGCTTATCCGAGGCAGCCGTGTAAGTATAGAACTCGTATTTTTGAGTTTCTAGTAGTTTTGTAATTTCTCGGTGCGCCGTTTCATTGTCGGCGACGAGTTTAATAGTGGCCTCTTTGGATGTGGCCGTGGTGGAATCCGGCGGCAAGGAGCTTACGGCGGATTTCCGGGTATTGTTTTTTTGTTCCTGAGAACAATAGGTACCGGCTTGTGGATGGGTAGGCTACCTGCGTCCGCGGGTAGCACTGGTGAATCGGGGAGGGGGAGGGTTGTTCCCCGGACAAGTCAGGTGTTAGGTTTTGACTGCTACCTGCGGCATCAGGTGGGTGGGAGCGGCTGGTGGGGATCTGGGGTTTTATACAGGTGCCAGACACCTGTGCTTGCTGTTGTGGAGAGTGTGCGTACGTGTGATCGTCGCGGAAAAGGGCGGGAAATTTTACCCGTGCACCTGGGAGATTTGCTTTTTTTTTCGGAAACGGGTTCCGGATTCGCGCAGGCGAGCATTTTCGTGGTTTCCACTTCTCGCAGATCCAGCGCGGGCTGACGATTTGCTTTCTGGACGTCGGACATTCTGTGAACAGAACTCGCGAGCCCCACGGAAATCAGCATCGTGGGCTGGAAGAGATCGTGGGGGGCCTCTTCGAGGTCTCCGTCAATACCTGAAAACCGGTTGGAAAGTCCCGGTGGAGACCTTTCAAGGCTACGTTGCCTTTTGTTTGAAAGCGCGGGAAACTGCTTCGCCGCCTTGGATTTTCCCTGTGGAGGAGAAGTATACCTTGGCGGGGTCGCTTTGGACACCCGCCACTTTCCGGGGTTTACGGCAGCGACCAGAAGAGCCTCCAGCTCCGCTGTCCTTTCCCTTTCGCTCTGGAGCTCGGCCAGAACCCTCTCGATCTCCTTTTGCAGAGAGGCAATCTGCGATAGGTTATCCATTTCAATTAGGAGTTGTCACTGCAAACTGGACTCTGCGCAGCTGAATCACTACGCCCTAGGCCGGGGCCAACATACGCGAGCTTCAGGGGACTCACGCGCACTCAGCAGCCGACCGTGGGAGGATGAAACAGTTAAAGCGGAGAGAGCGTTTCAAGCGACTTTCCCGCTCGGATGCCGGACACCCAATCCCGTGCGGACCTCTACTGCAGTGCTTGTGATCTGGTCTATATGCAACGCAGTTTACAGCCATGTGCTTTTACTGCGCTATCAAACGTTTGTATTTAGGAACTGACTTCGATCTGAAAGCAAAAATAAATAGGCTAACGTACTGATTTTTTTTAATTAAAATCAGTCCGTCAACCACATTATGTTTGGGGTTGCGAAAGGATACATCGCGATTTTTTTTTTTTTTAAGTATTTTTTCTGCAGATTTGGCGGTGCTGCAGCCACAACGCGTGGCCGGTCCCGTAAAATACTAGAGACCTCCCTGCCTCAAGTCGGCAGGCGGAGTCCCAACTTGGGTTGGCGGTCGGATTCGCCGTCTTCTTTTTAGAAGTTAAATCTTTTGCACAAGTGTTGTGGGGACAGGACGTCCTGGGGTTGGCTTTCACTGCAATCTAAGCGAATTGCCAGTGCCTTGATGAGCGCGTGCTTATCTGTTTCAAGCCGCAGAAAATATTTTTTTTGACAAGTCTATTAGGTGATTGCCGACTGTCGGGAATTTCAAGTCTCTGTGAATTTGGCGGTTTCGGACGTACCACGGGGCATTTACTGCCATTCTAAGGGCTTTGTTTTGAGGGATTTGGAGGTTATTGAGCCAGGTGTGGTTTAGAGCGTGGGCCCATACCGGGGCTGCGTAGGTCATAACCGGCCTCACCATGGACCTGTAAAGCAATACTTTATTTTTTGTGATAGTCTGCTCTTCCTCTTGAGGAGAGGGTAGAGCCGTGCGAGGGCTACAGAAGCTGCTCTATGTATATTCCGGTAGTGTGGAAGCCAGCTAAGTTTGTACTGCAGGGTGAGTCCAAGGTATTTCGCTTGTTTCGCCCAGGGTAAGCTTACGTTATTTAGGGTAACCGTATGAAGTTTACTGATTTGACAGTTCCGCCCTGTGGGTAGGAACATGATAGCCTGTGTCTTGGCGGGATTTGCTGAGAACCTCCACCTGTGAAACCACTGTTCTAGGCGGTCTAGATAGTTTTGGAGGAGTCGGTTAACTTCACCGCGTCTTTCAGCGCTTGCAAGGATGGCGGTGTCGTCTGCGTACAGGGCTAGAAGTAGGTTATCACCGTTTGGGCGGGGTAAGTCTGATGAGTATATATTAAATAAAGAGGGACCGAGAAGTGACCCTTGTGGGACACCAGCGCGTATTTTGCGTGGAAGTGATAAGGTGTTGCCTATTTTGACCATGAATGTTCTGCCGTACAGAAAGAGCGCGTGATTTTAGTTAACGAGGGCGGGAAGTTATATTTTATCATTTTGTGCAGTAAGCCAGCATGCCACACCTTGTCAAAAGCCTTAGAGATGTCGAGAAAAACTCCTCCTACCGATCTGCAGCGAGAGGTCTCCTGCTTCACGAATCCGACCACCCGCTGTAACTGGTGCACCGCCGACATTCCGGCGCGGAACCCGAATTGTTCAGGAGGGAGGATATTGTGTTCTGCCATATGCATGGACATGCGATTAAGGATAAGTCTCTCCATCACCTTACCGAGGCATGAGAGGAGGCTAATAGGACGGTAGTTCACGGGTAAGGTTGGGTCTGAACCTGGTTTTCGAATCATAACCACGCTGGCCGTTTTCCAAGGTTTGGGGAAGTACTCCTTGCGGAAGGAAGCATTACAGATAGCTGTTAATGAGCTAATCGCATTTTCCGGAAGATTTTTTAGAAGTGGTGGTCCGCGTACCGGCGTATATTGCTGGTCCGCACAGTTATCTCAGATTTATGACCAGATCCTGATATTTTAAACATATTTATATATATTTTTATATTATACTAGCTGACCCGGCTTGCGTTGCAATGCCCGATACCGTTCCCGTTCCTAGTACGTTTTCTGACGCGTGAGCAGGCCCGTTCCCATTCCCGTTCCAGATCCCGGTCGCGTTCCCGATCCCGGTCCCGATCCCGATCCCGTTCCCGTTCCTAGTACGTTATCTGACGCGTGAGCAGGTCCGTTCCCGTTCCCGTTCCCGTTTTATCCCGATTTTTCACAGGAACCATCCCCGGCATGATCACAATAAGTCCTGAAAGTTTCATCGCGATCGGTTGAGTGGTTTAGGAGCCTATAAGAGACAGACAGACAGACAGACAAACAAACAGACATTCATTTTTATATACATATGTATATATAGATAGATTTGTATTAAATTCATTTAAATTCATTCATTTAAAAACCTATATATTCTTTTACTTCCCACTCTTCTTAAAACCAAAAATTCTTCGATTTTACACCATAGCGGTTTAAAACTTTCTTCAATTTGCTTTTAAATAATTTTGTAATGAAGTAATTAAAAGGCTTTGAATTTAATTATATATTTATTAAATATGAATATTTATAAAAATAAGAATCGGTACATATTATGCACCCGAATAAATATAAAAATAGACATGGAAAATAAATAAAAAAATCTAAATTAAATTAAATATGAAGATAATGAACATTTCAAACATAAATAATTGTGAAAAAATAAAAATATACCTACATAAAAATAAAATTAAAAAAAAAAGGAAAACGATTGAAGTTTCAAAACATATACCTACATACATATAAGAATAAAAACAAAAATTGAAATTTTTGTTAAATTAAATTATTTTGTACAGGTCTCGCACCCAGAGTTGAGCCAACACACTCAAATTGTGTGTCTGTGAATACATATTAATAAAGAGCTTAATGTGTGTGTGTGTCAGTGTGTGTGTCTGTGTGTCAGTGTGTGTGTCTGTGTGTCTGTGTGTCTGTCCCGTAACGCTATGACGTCACTATAGGATTTTTCGAGTTTTTTTCTATGAATATATTTTTGAAAAAATTTTTTTTTTCGGTTTTTTTGGATTTTTCCAACTTTTTTTTGGACTTTTTTTTGAATTTTTTTTTCTCGATTTTTTCAACTTTTGATACCCCCTAAAGCGATTTCGGCCCTCTAACCACCCCCCAGACGCCCCTCCTACCCCGGCGGCCTCCTTTTTGGACTCCCGAAAACCAATGCCGGCCCCTTACCACCCCCCAGACCCCTCTCCTGCCCAAGCGGCCCCTTTTTTGCACTCCCGAAAAGCTATGCTGGCCCCTTACCACCCCGCCAGACCCCCCCCTACCCCGGCGGTCCCTTTTTGGACTCCCGAAAAACTATGCCGGCCCCTTACCACCCCTCTTTTTGACTCACTAAAAGCCATGCCGGCCATCACCACCCCCCAGAACCCCCTCCTACCCCGGCGGCCCTTTTTTTGGACTCCCGAAAAGCAATGCCGGCCTTTTTACCACCCCACAGACCCCCCCCCTACCCCGGCGGCCCCTTTTTTGACTCCCGAAAAGCTGTGCCGGCCCCTCACCACCCCCCAGACCCCTCCCCTGCCCCTACGGCACCATTTCTGCACTCCCGAAAAGCTATGCCGGCCCATCACCACCCCACAGACCCCCCCTACCCCTACGGCACCTTTTCAGCACTCCCGAAAAGCTATGCCGGCCCCTTACCACCCCAAAGACCCCCCTCCTACCCCGGCGGCCCTTTTTTTTTTTTGGACTCCCGAAAAACTATGCCGGCCCCTTACCACCCCTCTTTTTGACTCACTAAAAGCCATGCCGGCCATCACCACCCCCCCAGAACCCCTCCTACCCCGGCGGCCCCTTTTTTGGACTCCCGAAAAGCAATGCCGGCCCCCACCACCCCACAGACCCCCCCTACCCCTACGGCACCTTTTCAGCACTCCCGAAAAGCTATGCCGGCCCCTCACCACCCCCCAGACCCCTCCTCTCCGCCTACGGCATCATTCTTGGAATCCCGAAAAGCTATGCCGGCCCCTCACCACACCCCAGACCCCTCCCCTACCCCTACGGCACCATTTTTGCACTCCCGAAAAGCTATGCCGGCCCCTTACCACCTCCCAGATCCAAAAATCAAAACCATTAAAAATTCAGCGGGCGTTGATTATCAACGGGCAAATAAGCTAGTAGTGAATAATATGAATTTTCACTAAATGTAACAATAAAAACGCTTTGTCTCTTTCGCGCGCGTACACGTTACGAGTGTAAGAGAGACACAATTTTTTGTATATTTTTGTTTTGTGAAATACAGCATGTTCCTATCCATCATTCAGTCTTTGATTTTTATATCGTTTGTTGGTTTAGTTAGAGGTTAGAAAATGTCATATGAAATATTTGGACCTGGTAAAACAATAGGAGGACAAAGTCGTGCAATTGTGTATAATGTTTTTAACTATTTCATGCAAAATTTGTACTTGACAAAATCCTGGAAGATCACGGACATAGTGTACTGCGCCTACCACCCTACCACCCAGAACTAAACCCTATAGAGTTACTGTGGGGCATTATTAAGGGTAAAGTTGCTTTACAAAATGTTACGTTTAAATTAAAGACCGCTGAAGAGTTGTTTAAAAAAACGGAGTCTATTACTGTAGATATGTTCAGAGACGTTTGGAGACATACAAGAAAACATGAGCAAAAATATGTCGAACGTGAACCAAAGATTGATAATTTCTCTGATAACCTTATAATAAAAGTAGCATATTCCGATAGCGAATCTAGTGATTTTTCGAGCGATGAAGATTTAGGGGGGGGGGGGGGTAGATGAATGAATAGCATTAATAAATATTTAATGTGATTATTGTTTTGATTTAATATTAATAAGAACATTTAACATTAATTTGACATAAGAAACATAGCTGCTTGTATTCCAAAAATAGTAAATATGCATCACAATTACTTTCATTGTAATTCTTTTATTTATGTTTGCTTATTATTCATATGCTTATTATAATAAAAAAAAATTTAAATCGGTTAAACTTAAATATAAAAAAAAAATTTGCATCAGCCTGTATACTAAAAATGCATAAGTGTGTGTATGTGGTTCACCTCAACTTTGGCTGCGCGGCCTATACCTACATACTTAAAATATATATAAAGCATTTGAAACAAAAATAAATAAAATTGAAAAATTAAAAATATTTATATATAAAAATGAAAAAAACATGAATAATATAATTATATTTATTCGGCTGCTTAATATGTACTGATACTTATTTTTACTCAATAAATATTCGTATTTAATAAATACATAATTAAATTCAAAACCTTCTAATATTACTTCATTACAAAATTATTTAAAAGCAAATTGAAAAAAGTTTCAAACCACGGCACTGCTCTATTCCTTGTATTCAATGACGCACTATACATACATGCATACATCTGACGCCTAAGAGCTATATATATATACAGCACACATTTGGTCTCAGTGGTACGCGATTTAAGCTCGCAATTTTACCGATTTAAAATTCAGCACATTTCCAATTAACCCTTTTAAACGAAAAAAAAAATAGTGAGGCTAGAACACTATCCCAATAAACGTGTTTCAATAGAAAATACTCAATATAAAATAGTATTAACAGTGGGAAAAAATCCCAAGTGAAAATATATACTTTTGACTTTTGATTTGAACTGGACGACTACTTAGAAAGATCTGAAAGCTGAAAAGTACTACAAATGAAAGATAAAATACCCGACTATAGATTTCAATATTTATTTTGAACAAAAAATTGACCGATTTTGAGACATCGAACGAACAATACCAAGAAATAGAAAAATCGCGGGATTTAAAAAACACATATGTACATATGTACATATATCTCCGAATCTTGAGCCAATCAACATTTTTTATTACCAGATTCGTGTTCACTGGGCATAGGGCACTGAGGCCTTCGTCCAGCAGTGGATGGTGAACGGCTGAAAATGATGATGATGAATAAATAAATAAATGACAAAAAAAAGTAAATTAAAAATAATAATTACCGACATTTACTACTAAAAACACAAAAAATGTTAAATGCATAAATTATTTTATTTATTTCTTTAAGTCCGAAATACAATATAATACGTATATACAATACATATGTACATACATATTTACAATATATTATAATAAATTGTGAAGTAAATAGTAGGTTTTTTATTTATATCAATAGATGTCGTTAAGGCTTTGTTTATTTTTTTCCGTAGGTCATAAACAAGCTTACACAAAAAATATACATACTTACTAATTCTAAAATATTCATAAAAAATTACATATTTAAAAAATATATACTTGGTTTTTTTCTACTAATAACTGACAGATTTCTACTAACTGACAGATCCACTGACATTAGTGATAGTCAATCTCAGTCACAGTCAGTCACGAGTGTCAGTCATAATGGTGCGTGCGTGGTATATGTGTGAAGCTGATGCAGGTATAGATCAGCGATTGCCTCAGCAGAGGGATCCGCCATGTCCACTAACTCTGTCAATGCTCAAGAAGATCACAGGAGTTGAATACTTTCAAGTAAAGGAGTCAAAGTTTCCAAAAAACATTTTTTTATATGTATATCACTATCACTATTTACCTAGTTCATAATAGTTATCATAAAATGAAATTTGAATTTCAGATCAATTGTGAAACATACAAAACGGATGGAGTATTAGACAAAATAAAGAAAGAACGTGGATACACGTACGAAGATGATATTACTTGCTCTAAGGAGTGTCTGGCCAATTACGAAGAGAAATTAAAATCGTTCTACGAAGAACATTTGCATACCGACGAGGAAATTCGTCTCGTGTTGGAAGGTTCGGGTTATTTCGACGTAAGAGACGGTGAAGATAAATGGATTAGAATTGAAGTCGTAGCCGGTGATATGATAGTCATACCTAGCGGAATATATCATCGTTTCACGTTGGATACAAATGTAAGCTAATTACATTTTATTTGGTCAATTATGAGTATTTTCATGATTTAATAAATCATTGTATAATTATATTCTTTTTACAGAATTTTATTCAGTCAAAAAGATTCTTCATCGGAGAACCGGTGTGGTTGCCGTATAATCGACCAGTAGACAATATGGAATGTCGGCAAAACTACATAAACAAACTCAAAGCGGGATTTGCATAATTTCCTTTTACTAAATTGTTTATGATTGTTATTACATTTATCGAATAAATATTTTCCACTTTTCAAATCAAAACAATCTCATAATTTGTTCGTTTCTTTAAATCACAAAAATATTTACATCAGTTTTTAATTCAAATCAATTCTTTATTATAGATAGAGCAATTAAATTATGAGTTGTGAATTTCCCACAACGATGTTTTCAAAGCTGATAAACATGTTATTCCTATTATGGGGTCAAATAATTGCCAATGTAATCAAATTAATCTTTCATAACAATAATATATGACTTGCATTAACTTTCTCTTGTCGATTAGTCAATCGAAATTTTAGTAATCCAATTGCGAATTTTTGTACCAATATTTATGTATGTTAATTTTCTTGATTAGGGTATATCAATATTCTTAACCTTTGACCTACAAATTTGTTGAATCTGCGCCACAAGACACTATGAAAATACTAAGATTGTAAAGTGATACATTTTATTTTATTATTATTAATTCATTTTAACTATATTTTTATACAAATAATTTAATTTTACAAAAAGTTATACATACATATACATATATACAAAAGTAGAAGAATTATTTTCATATAAACAACAATCTTACGTTGGCCTATAAAATTGTACATGTGCTCCAATTGATGGAAAAATCAATTTGATAAAATTAATGATATTGCTTTAACAATCAACGGAATTTTTTAAAGATACCGTTGCTTCTTTCTGATTGTCTAATGCAATTTTTTGAAATAATACAACTTTTTCAGAAGAAATATTCCTAGTTTCTAATATCATATCATTCTGCCAACTGATATACTCTGTAAAATACCAAAACCTATAATCTTCAGGTATGAGTAGTTTGTCCAGTAGTTTTGCTGACATGTTCGGTATAATAGGTAATAATATTATGGAGCATATTCTGATGGTTTCTAATGTTAAATGCAATACAACATCTAGGTCTTTTTGCGTTTCTGAAGATTTCTTGAGCTCCCACGGTTTGTACTCGGTGAAAAATGAATTGGCTGAATGTAGTGCAGTTATAACGCAATCAACCACTTTGTAGAAATCATAGTTTTCATAGTGATGATAACATGTTACTAGAATGTGACAGATATTTATGAATATACGTTTGTCTTATTTAAAATTAATTGGAAAAAAATTAATACCTGAAAGATTTTCAACCACCGAGATTAATCTATGTGTAACTTCGTTTTCTTTCATTTTCCTGAATTCATCATAATGTAATTGAGGAAATTCCTGTCTAGGATTGAGCAAAGTACTCGTACATCTATTTAGTAAATTTCCTAATGAGTCTGCAAGTTCTGAATTTAATATTCGACTCATTTTCACTTCACTGTAGTCTAAAAAATGGAATAAGCACATAATATTCGTTATAAGTACATACAACTAAGACTTATTAAAATAAAACACGAAATAAATAAAATCATTCTTACTTGCATCACTGTGCATTGTCCCTTCTCGCAAAACGAAATATCTTAAAGCTTCTAGTGTAGTAACACTATCATAAGGATTAACAATATTATTTAGTGATTTTGACATTTTCTTTCCATCTACGGTCCAATGTCCATGACATAAAATTTTCCTAGGTGGTTCCAATCCAACGGCTATCAAAAATGCAGGCCAATAAACTGCGTGAAATCTTAAAAAATATAACATTAAAAGAATATTACAATTACTTTATACTATTTATAGTAAAAAGTGAAACACATACTTTAATATATCCTTTCCGACAACGTGTAAATCAACAGGCCAATTACTTTTAATTGTCATATCGAGCTCATTCGGATAACCAGCGACAGTAAGATAGTTTATCAAAGCATCTAACCAAACGTAAACACTTTGAGAAGGATCATCGGGAACCTAAGAATGTATAAATTATTTTTTTTTAATATTAAATATAAGTACTGTAGTTGTAATAAAGTATTACAAACTTTTATAGCCCAATGAACACGATTTGACGGTCTACTAATTGAAATATCGGAAGAGGAAGCTTCTGAGATTGAACGGAGTACTATATCTTGGTATTTTCTTGGAGTGATAACATCATCTGAAAAGTAATTTACAATTATAATATCCACGGATTAAAAAAAATCAATTCAATGAATTGTTATTACTTTTGAGCCAATTTTCTAAATCGGATTTAAAACTACTAAGTCTAAACATGTAATTTTGTTCTTCTGTCCATTCGACCGGATGACCTGATTCTATAGAAACCATTACCTAAAATAGAATCAATTTAAATTGTATATGAACTATTTATTAAACGGTTATGACAAATGCGTTATTTTTACCTCTTTGCCATCTTTAACTTCTTTACGCAGATGAGATTCGGTCAAAAAAGTTTCATCGTTGACACAATACCAACCGGAATACTCGGACGTATATATAAAATCTCGGCTTTTCAACTGATTCTGAAATTTTAAATGGGGGTTATTTAAATCATCGAAAGATAAATAAATCACAATCGATATGAAAAAGAAACCCAAAAGTGTTGAACGGCAGTTTTGTGCCTTTCTTCAGTCGTCCGTACGAAATCTGTAAACTCAACACCGCAATCTTGAAACAGTTTTTTGTATTCGTCAGATATTGACGTGCAATACTTGTCCAAGGAAACATTGTTTCTGAGAGCGGCTTGTTGAACTTTAGTTCCGTGTTCATCTGTGCCGGTACTAAAGGTTATAGGAGTCACTGGATCGAGTAATTTTCTGAATCTTTGAATTGTATCAGCGATAACAGCTGAATACAAATGACCGAGGTGTGGTGCTGAAAACGATGAAATTTCTATTAAGATTATTGCAACAATACAATTCCAAAATTTTATTCATATTGAATACATAACATAAACAAGACCTCCCAGTTTACTCGGGACAGTCCCGGTTTTCGGGAGGTGAGGTCCCCTGTCCCAAGAGATGCGTCTCGAGATGGCAAAAATCCCAGATTTTTGTTAGAAATCAAAAATTTCAGACAATAATTTCCAAAAATACAAAGAGTACGACATTTTAACTATTTCCCGCGACAAATTTATTAAATACCTTACTTCGTATTTCCAATATAAGATGTAGGTCAGAGGTCGGGAACCTTTTTCGAACTAAGAGCCAAATCAGGGAAAACCTTGCAAAATAGCAAGTTTGGGAACCACAATATATTATTTTCGGATTATATAGGTACTTATATATTAAAAATTAAATTATTAAATATTTGTCTTGAAACTAAAGAAATAACATATTTGTTCTATTAATTTTAATAAAATAATTACATTCACTAGAGTTAGTTTAGTTTATTCTAATTACTTTTTTCTAGCCAACTTAAACGGCTCCCCCTTAAATTTCAAAATAATTTTTTTTAAAGTCGAATCTACCGAATGCAAATTTTTTTTAAGATATAAGTTTATCTTCATGATATTTCTTAATAATAAACAAATTATTACTAAAAAGTATAAATTTTAATCTGAAAAATGATCTTAAAGTTTTTCATAACCATGTATGGAAAAATGATTAATTTTGTTTTAAAAGAAATTGTGTGTCGAGAGGATGTATTGTAGATATTATATGTATTTATATATTGCACCCTTGCTCCAAAAGTGACACAAGTCAAAAAAAGTGATTTTCGAAGTAAATATCACCCTATAATCATCAAAAGTGAACCAACTTAATTATCTGATTGGTAAATAATTTTTAAGCAATGTTGAAAAATTCAAACTTTACAATGTTTTACAACATTGTTGAAATAGTTCAATTGAAAAACTTAATTTTTGAGTTGTGTCACTTTTGAAGCAAGGGTGCGATATGTATATTTTATATGAAAAAAGTCCTAAATATAATGCAATACTAAAAGTGTTTCAATTCAAAATCTTAAGCGATAATATTAAAATACGCTTTATTATCAATAGAGTTGTAGGTAATATTATTTAGTTGTATTTTTTTTTCAGAATAGATTGAACAATTGAAAAATGGCAATAGGTCATCTATAAAAATGTAGTGTTGCGATGGATAGGTAATTGTTTTTGATTGAGTGACTGAGTCGAGTGTAGAAAAAATGAATGAATACAAATCGATTGTGTATTGAAGTGTTTCCGGGTATACAATTTCAAAGTGTGACGATTTCTTCGTTTGGTGAAAGAAATATATACTTTTTGACATTTTGTCTTACATGCGTTCACATAAAATATTGGTGTGGTTATGTAAAGCGGCCTGGAGGCTGCTGCTAAACGAGACAACATCTCAGATAACCAACTCTTATCGCACACCGAATGACACTGACGTTACAATGACAGTTCTCTGCATTCAAATTGGTATCACATTACGGCCATGTCTGCCAACTTACAGTATTACAAATTCATAAGTCATAGTTTGGATCTTATAAATTGTAAATAATCATTTAAAATGTGATATAAGAATTATTTTTAATAAAACTAAAATTGTGTTTAATGAATTTTGCACGCAAAACGTAATCACAGTAGACAACCATGTGGGTGAACCAATGGGCTGGGTTGGTCTCCCCAACGGTTGGCAACCCTAGTACCGGTGACCGAGTGTCACTCTCACTCGGTATTCATCGCTCACACAAAGAGTATGAAAACGTCCACTGCGTGTTTCACATCAACCATATTGTAGAGGCAGTGGATAATTATTTTCAACTAGAACAATTGGTGAACATGGCTGGATGTCACCAATTGACTGGAGAAGAATAGATAAAACGAAGAATGAAACTAGGGTGGACCGTTTTTTGAAAAATGAACATTGTTTTTAAATCCAATATCCCGCTATGCTTAAAAATAAGACATACGACCGATGCGTACTGCCAGTTATGACGTATGGATGTGAAACGTAGATACTAATTTCAACAATGTTACGTAAGATCAAGTGCACACGGAGAAGCATGGAAAGATGTATGCTTGGTACAAGAAGAGATCGTAAAAGGAATACATGGGTAAGAAGTATGACCAAAGTGAGAGTTACACAACGTGTGAAAAACATGGCTGGGACACATAGGGAGAAGAATGGAACTGGAATGGTATCCGAGAGGATGTGAAAGAAAGAAAGATAGACCGAATGGACGATGGGCTGATGAATTGAGAAGAATGTGTGCGAGTCAAATGGATGCAGATTGCTCAAAACAGACAGGAATGGAAGAGGATTGGAGAGGCCTTCGTCCAGTGGATGGTGAACGGCTGAAAATGATGATGATGTATCTATAAATTTACAATTTATTTTGTTGGAATTTTCCTCCTCCTGCATTAGTACCAGCGCACACTATTGTTCGAGAGCTACTCCATTCCATCTACGCTCACAGAGCTCCTTCTTAAATATGTATATTAATTTACGACCCCTAATTCTATAAACTGCACACAAAATTTTAATCAATAACAATAATCCTATATACACATGACAGAAACAATGTCTATAATTTTATAAATATCTGCCTAAAAGCTGTTGATTTATCAAAAAAAAAAAAGAAAATTTAGATAATGGTCGACTTTTATCTTCTTTGTTCTACTGCTAAAGTGTCAAAATCACATGGCGTTGATGTCAGTGACGATTTTGTTTGATTTTCAACATTATCGATTAGGTATCTCATTTTTTTGTTATATGAATATCAGATATTGACAATTTTAAGTATTATAAGCCGCACAGAAGAAACCAGGCAATTTAGCCAATAAATAATAGGTTTATCTATACTGCAAGGTTTGTTGTGCGATATATGTACTTAACTTTGAAGGTAACTGTTGTATCCATGATTTAATGCATGTTCTTTGCAATGGTTACAGAAAGTAGTTCGGTATAATGACTGAAGAATTGACTTGTAAACATTTATTAGCGGTTGCTTCAACTATCAAAAGTACAGACCCAGCGTCCCATCTGTTGAAAACTTATATTTTGTAAGTGTTTTATGCCTTAATCAAACCTAACCTAACCTTACAAAATTAATACTGAAATTTTATTTTAGAGCACAATGTTCGGAGACTTCTATTTACAAATTTAAATTGCCACAGAAAATTTTCGGCTCGAATGTTCGGTGTTCCAATTGCTTTACATCTTGGGATGAGATGAAAACTGCCCCAAAAGTTTGTACTAAATGTTTTATTTTTTTCTGTACTCTTCCCGTGTGTAATGATACTAATAAAAATAACGTTTTCTCTTGCCTTTTTACTTGAATATTTTCCAGGTACATGTTTCAAAGAAAAAGTTGACTTCATCTGCAAAAAAGAGATATAAATTAATCAAGCGAAATAAAAATGGAACAAAAAGTCAAGTTGTAATAGATAGAGCTAGTAAGGTTTTGAATAGCGACATTTATGTAAGTAAATTTGTTATTACGTAAAGTCTGCTGATTTCTTTCACCATGTAAATTTGTGCTTTGTTTTTTTTTCAGATAGTTAAATGTGGCGTGTGTAATAAACCAACAGAATTATTATGCGAAAAACGTAAAATATCTACGAAGAAATTGTCAGAAAGTTTAAAAATCACAAATACTCCAGTAAAGGTCAAAAGAAACATTGCAACGGACGTGTTTTCAACCCCAAATAGATCAAGTACTCCATCCAATGTATTCAACAAGAAAAGAGTTTTAAAGGATCAGAAGACTGCTAATTTATTTTACCGGTCGTCAGACAAACAAGCAATAGAAAAACCTCAACCAATAGCGAATGATACAAATATCAGCATTAAAAAGAAAAGGCACAGAGATAAGTTTGCTGGATTGTGTAAAATGGCTTGCACGTCAACCACAAACACTCCACAGAAAAATAATCCATTGAATCTCTTTTTAAAATCAATTTAGTAGAACAATACAGTGGACTAATCGTTCTATTCACATTTAAAACGACAAATCTTTAAATTAAATCGTGTATCCATTTAAAAATGAATGTAGATAAATTTTAAGACCATAAAAAGAATTTTAAATTTACGAACGCTTTGTTTCATTTTGACATTAAAATTATGTTTATTTCAACTATTTGCTCATGTTTTATAGTAAATTAAACTGTTCCACACGAAAAATATTTTCGAGATCTCGCATAACATTTCTTAGAGATTTAAACCCAGTGAAGACGAATCCGGCAATAAAAAACGTTAATTGACTCGATGTTCCGAGATAAAGACTTTGAGACTCGATGTATCATTTCTTGATCTGCAGCTGATTTCTCAAAACCTGTTACTTTTCTTTTCAAAACGAATATAGGCATGTATACTCTATCCAACTTAACTTAAGTCTTGACCGATTTAGAGTCCTGCGCATGATAGAGCGATTCCAATGGGCTAATGATTTTAACTATAATCGTATCGGCTGTTAGGCTGTCATCGCTCGTATATGGGAGCGCCGAGGTCGTCAAGGTCAAGGTATACATAGGTAGCAGTGAACACATGGAAGGTTATAAGACTATCTGCCCTGCCCTATAAGTAAATCGTTAATGTATTAACATAGTTCAATTATTGTCAAATCTCAAACGCCAAACTTCAAATCAATGTAAACAATGACACATATATCTACACGCTCCTCCAACACTCTCAGGGAGGTGATTGTTAAACGATGGGAAACACTTAAATTGCTACCCCTGCTTCCGGCGGGGTCGTAACAGACAAGAACCCAATTTGTATCTTGTCTTTTCAGGGGGAAAAGAAGGAAAAATGGATTGGCAGATAGGAGGGACATTGTAAACAAATTTACGAATCGTGATGTTGTTATCCTTATTATAATTTTATAATATTGAATTTGCAGCCTATTTTGAGTTTTTGTGCGACCTTCAAATTGGCGTTTGTAAATGGAGCATGGGCGTGACGCGGTGCGTTTTGGCCAAATGTGGCAGCGGCTGTCATCGCGATTTGAAGCGGAGATTGACAATTGACTCACCACCTCGTCTGCCGTTCTACGTCTGTTTCTTTCATTCCATATTCAATCTATCAAACATCTGTTTATCACAATCGTAGATCCAAAATACGATTGGCAAGCGTGACCCGCCCGAAACGTTCGATCATACATCAACAAATGCTCGCCAACCTCGTAAATATAAACCGCCAAAAGCGCATCTGTCAATTTTACGCATTGCCAACTTGACCACGAAAAAATTGTTGTTAATTGTTTAATTCGTTTAATGTACGAGTGGCCTAACCACCGTTTCATACTACTCACTTTCAATGCGAATTTATGTCAAATATTGTGCATTTGAACATAAAATTTGATGAAATTCTGATTGCAAGTTGTCTCAATGATAGTATAAAATGCTAAATTAATTCTAAAGAACTCAGTATTTGTACTTGTTTGCATTGAAAGTGAAAAATTTGAAATGGTACTTAGGACATTTGTATTCTGATCGCCTTAATTTATCTAATTAGTCACTATGACACCGCACGCTTCTAATTAAAGTATCTCTGCGTAAAACGGAGACAAAATATATGAATGACTTTCGATTTAAAATATTACATGGAAATGTTAATTAATATGCACTTTAATTTGACAAATACTATATGTATGTAGTAGCGCAAAGTTCTGCCTAGCTGGGTAGCCGTAGAACGGTAGCTGAGTAGCGCGAAGCGTTCGCATTTTTCAACTGCCTACTATATTTTGAATTGCTAAATATAGGTAGGCTTACCATACGTCCCGGTTTAAGCGGTGTTGTCGTCGTTTTGGGAAAAAATCTCGCCTGTGGCGCGTGGTTTTTAAAGTTTTGTACAAATTCTAATGATTTTTTTTGTGAAATTCGACAAATACTTTATATAGCAGTGCAAGGTTCTGCCTGGCTAGGTAGCTGCGGAACGCTCACGTACACATAGCACGGGTAGCGCGAAACGTTCGCATTTTTCAACTGCTAAGTATAGGTAGGCTTACTATACGTCCCGGTATGAGCGGGTTTGTCATTTTGTTTCGATTTGTCATTGTTTTGGAAAAAGAATCTCACCTGGGACGCATTTTTTTAAAGTTTTGTACAAATTCTAGTGATTATGAAATTAAAAATACTTTAGATGCAAAATTTTCCTCTATGCAAGAAAATAGTTCCCCTGCGGTGCATTTTAGCTCAAAAAACAAAGTAATTTAAAAAAAAATGAAAAAAAAAAAAATCCTAAAGTGTGCCCTGTTTGAGAGAATAATAATGTTAGTAGCCTAACTGTGGGTATATACATAAATGATAACCACCCGATGACACTGTCAACGGGCATTGACGGGCAGTGTCATAATCATTACTGTAATATACACATTATTTTGTTTTTCATTGAAAATTTTACTTATGATTTTTTTTTGATAACCCATAGTTACCGCTACCGTTAACCCAATCATATTTATGTCAATAATATACAGCAATTGATTTTCAACAGGCAATACTCTATTTAATATAATAAAAAAAAAATACTTTGGTTATGATATTGAAACTAGCGTCTTGATTTATGCTTCAATAACCACATTTCCTTAGCACACCTCAACTAATTGAAGCGTGACTAATGGACGTATTGTTTGACTCTTCTGTAGAATATTATGAGCGATAGAAGCAGCGATGGCAACTCAAACGAGATCACAGATTGCCTCAAAAAACTATGCATTAAAATATGTCCGAATAAAGGTAATATACATACAAGTCTTAATAAATTTACGTTTAACTGATCTGTGTGTATTTCTACTTTCGTTTTGATAATTTTTCATTTCAGAGATGACAAAAGTGGCATACCGCATGGCCGTAATATCGATGGCCGACATGTGCAATACGCCGACTATACACACCATGGAGGATAGTATCTGCAGTCGAATCCAAGAGCATATACTCGTCACTCGTTCGGCTCAACAAGTAGACAAATTTACTGAATATTATCAACAGTTGAAAACTTCGGTATGATACATCGGCGATGGATATTCCTTGTAGATATTTTTACTGTCGTATTGTTTTAACAATCAATGTGTACTGTTCTAGTTGATATTGAAAAATCGACCGGCCATTCTAGAGTTGTTGTATGCGTTGAGTCCGACTGAACAACAGGAAAAAGAATCTCAAGATATGAACGTAATCTCTCAACTTTCGAAAGCTCGTCATCTATTATCGTCACTCTCGTTACCGATGGGCAGTGAAAATTTTACCAGTATTCATCACAAAAATGTATGAAAAGTATCTCAGATCAAATTGAATTGTAATACAGACATTACGCACGAGATTAAAAATGATACACTTAAATTCCAGAAATCAGCATCTTCGATTAATTCATTCGATCCACTGTTTGGAAACTTTAAAACGAATCAATTAATTTCTACTACACATAAAGATTTACCTAAAGTCGATATGAAGTATAGAAACAAAATTCCAGGTTTGATCATTCCATATATGTATGTACATATGTACATACATACTTTGCCTTTAGTACGAGTTTCACGTTTTAATATTAACACAATGTGAATTTTTTCCAGATGAATGTCTTATATCAGAACGGGAGATGATCCAAGAAGTGCTCTATATAGCACAAGGTGTAAAAAAATCTGATTCCTTGGGACGGAATTGTCACGGACGTGCGGGTTTAGTCGCGAGAATAGCCGAATTGGGATTTTTGCACGATAAGATTTGTTATCACATGGATACGTCGTCTGGTTGTATGCCAATAGGTATATTCAATTTTTACTTATTGATTCTGATACAATTTTGTTGTATTAAAAAATTATTACTTTCTCTTTCCAGGACTTGTTGGAGAAGGTTTGGTATCTGCATTCCGAAATGAATTGACTGAATATTACAGATCTTTAGCAATATTGCAATCTCAGGTTATTTGTCTACATGGTTTTATATGTATCATTAAGTTATAAATGCACAATTATTCATATTGAAATCAATTTCAGTTAAATTCTTCGTCGCCTGATCAAGTTGGATCTCTTACTTTACGGCGACTTTTAGTATGGTCTTTGGAACCATTGCATAGATTAAAATGGCTAGCCATCATTGGTCACGCTAGTCAGAATAAAAAAGGTATGTTTACTCTATAAAATGGTGTGTTTAATTTTAAACTGTTCATGTGGATGAATTTGTATCTATTCTGTCTTAGGTGGAGAATTGGCTTCTTGTGTTTACAAGTTTTTAGCTCACGGTGATCCTAGAGTCACCTCTCTCGTGCATCAGCTATTGGTATCAGTTTGCCATCCAATTTACATAATGTTATGTAGATGGCTCTTAGACGGTATAATAGTTTTTTTTAATGTTAATATTTCAGGATATTAACTACATACCCATATATCTATTTTTTGAATAGTGATCAAATTTTAATGTTTAATTTTACAGGAGAAATAGATGATAGACACAATGAATTTTTTATTGATGCAAGAGGTAGTGTATCGACTGAACGGTTGTGGCATGATAAGTACAGAGTGAGGTATGTTTTATTATTTTATTTATTTCACTTAAATCCGCTAGTTTTGGAAAAAAAACACTGAGCAACAAAAAAAATACCCAGAGCGGAGATTAGTCAATCTTTACTAAATTTGATCCACTGAATTCGAATTCGATAATAATTTTTGTTGAAATGCTCTCGTTTATGAGATATTCGCGATTTAAAAAATGTAAAAAATATCCATTTTTTTGGCTTTTGCGGTCGATAACTCAAAATATAGTATTGCTGTGCTCAAAGTGAGTATTGAAATCAATAGTAAAATATTTTTCCTGTTGATTGTGATTTTTCATTGCTTTGAAATACTTATAATTAATTATTTATCTAGCGAAATTTTAAAGTCAAAAATATATATTTTTTTACACATTTTGATTTCAATACTCACTTTGAGCACAGCAATACTATATTTTGAGTTATCGACTGCAAAAGCCAAAAAAATGGATATTTTTTACATTTTCTAAATCGCGAATATCTCATAAACGAGAGCATTTCAAAAAAAATCATTATCAGTTTCGAATTCAGTGGGTTAAACTTAGTAAAGATTTAATAATATCCTCTCTGGGTTTTAATAAACGTGATTTTTTGTTGCTCAGTGTAATTTTTTAAAATTTTTTTTTAGAGAAGCAATGTTGCCAGCATTCATTAGCAAACAACAAGCTCAACAAATATTGGCGACGGGAAAAAGTGTGACATTTTTGAGAGAAGTCTGTGGCGATAGGGGTCAGCTGGCCGAAAGGGAAACTCTGAAAAGGGTATTAGATAATAGTAGTGGTAAGATTTATATCTATATGCCAAATAAATCATAAATTTAAAGATTTTTCTGTCATTGAAAATGAAAATTTTATTCTTTTAGTGGAGCTACTGTTTTCTGGTGGTCCTGAAACAAAATTACATGGTGTAATGTCGTCAGCTTATTTAGGAGTATCGAGAAGATTACTGGATACTTTGTTGGGTCCTCACAAACTACTACTACATTTGCAAGCCTTGCGTGGATATTTATTACTGGGACAAGGAGATTTTATACAAATGTTAATGATTTTACTAGAGTTAGTACTTTTTTCTAGTAAATAAATAATCAATCATATGAATTACATTAAATGCTCATTTTTAAATTTTTTCATATTTAATTTGATTTTTAGACCTGAACTGAACAAAAGTGCCAGTCAATTATATGTTCATAATTTGACATGCATTTTGGAATCCGCTATCCGAGCTACAAATGCTCAATATGAAGATTCAGATGTCTTAAATAGATTATATGTAAATCTATTTCCTCCATCAGCACGTAAATATTTTCATCTCTTTGTATCTAATATGATACTTTACAGTAAAATGTTATAACAACAATATTGCGTTTCCAGAGGACAACGGTTGGGATGTTTTTTCCTTTTTTTATAGAGTTGAAGGACCTTTGGGGACCGTATTAGAACCCGAGGCTGCTGCTAGTTATAGAACTTTATTTACACACCTCTGGAGGGCTAAACGTATGGAATATAGTCTAGCTCAAATGTGGAAACAACATACCATAGAATATAAAACTTTCTCAAAAATGACAGGTTTAGTTTATTTCTTTGTAAATTTAATTTTTGTTCAAAAAAAAAAAAAGATTTTATATTATTTTCACAGAAGTTATGCCATTGTTACGAAGACTTCACGCCCTGCGTTCCGAAATGCTTCATCTTGTGAAAGAGTTGCAGTATGCTCTGTTTGTGGTAATTGAATGTGCTTGGCAAAAATTGTCTACGGGTGCACGACGTTCACATGCTTTAGATGAGTTGTTAACAGCTCACCGACAATTCCTTGCAGCTGTCACTGCAGGAGCATTGTTGGATGAAAAAACAAAGGTATCCTATTATTTTAGTAAAAGAAAATTTAATACAACCGGTACAAGGAGTATACAAAAGTACATAAATATTGATTTTTTTACAGCAATTACAAACATATTTGGGAAATGTATATGATGAAATCTTATCATTGAGGCATTTCGAAACTAACTTGTATGCTAAAATATCGGAAGAATCAGACCGTCGTAAAAATATAGAAAAGCTCAAAGTAGAAAGAAGCAAAAAGGGTAAACAAATATTCGGAATATAAATTTGGTTTTTATAATGATTTATTGTTAAATTCTTGACTTTTTATTTTAAAATAGGTGAATATGGAATTACAGCAGCTGAAGAACAAAAAAATGAGAAAGATAGAAAAATATTTATTCAATACCTAGTTGAAAAAAAAGCTGATTTTAATGTTTTATCGAGGGCATACAGGTAACCTTGTTTTTATTTTAATTCTTAATTCTAATACATTCATGGAATTGAAATAATATTTTGCTTTATTGTATTTCAGAGGTCACGTTGAAACATTTTTGCTGAAACTTGCTTTGCAGAGTGAAGTCAATTTACAATTTTTATTGTTTCGTTTAGATTATAACGACTTTTACAAGCGAGGCGATTCGAAACTGCACGAACCATTGACATATCAACATAAAAGATTGAGTGAAATAGGTCTTAGACACACTCATAAACAAAACGGAATCGGTCGTAAAAATGATCAGGCATTCCTAGAAAAATCAAAAGAGACATTGCAAGAAAAAGTGAAAAAACACAAGTGACAAGAAGCCTATAATTTAACATTGAACAATGTCACCCAACAGAGCGAACTATTAAAATTGTACAAAAATAAAGAAAACAGGAGCTCATCTTTGTATTGGTTGAATTTGATATTTTGCAGGTGGAAGGTAAAATCAGAGTGTTAATGGAATTCGAATGTTCCTACATATACCTATATGTGTATATCAAAATTTGAGGACAATGTTAATAATTGGTGTGTTCATATTAAATGAATCTTTTGAATGAAAGCTGTTCAAAATTGTGTGTACACTCTTAAATTTATGTGCAAATATTGCACTTGCATTATAAAATCAATGTTTACGGTGAACATATTCTAACAATCAATACACTTACTCATATTTCTTGTTTCTTCAACATATCTTTTAACACTTAACAAAACTGTGCCATTTTTATTACACCACCATATTTTCCTTCAAATAATTTAAATTTTTATTTTTTAATTG
This sequence comes from Parapsyche elsis, assembly GCA_022651745.1. Lineage (NCBI taxonomy): Eukaryota > Metazoa > Arthropoda > Insecta > Trichoptera > Hydropsychidae > Parapsyche > Parapsyche elsis. The sequence goes on from JAGVSN010000010.1 coordinate 9,731,449, forward strand.
AGTATCACAGTTAGATACGATATTGCCAAATAATTAGGTACGTACATATATATATTTTGTCATCTGGGACATAGATAATTTGTTCAATTAATTGATGTATCTAGTAACTTTATAAAATGCTCAGGAATACATATCTCCTTTTTGAGTTTTCATACTCATTAGATTTATTTATTATCAAAATTTTCATTGTAAAATAGAATTTTCAGTGTGTATTTAAACTTACTGTGTTCTCATAAATGTTGCTCATGTTGTATAAAAGTTGCATAATTATTTACGAAATGTGCAAAGTGTGTTTGTTTTTTTACATGTATATGATAGGTATATAAATGTAGACTGAAATTTGTCTTTCCATGTATTTAATTGTTATAAATAATATGAATTTCATATAATTGTATATATTGGAATATATTTGGTATTGGTTTCAAAACTTGACTTTAATAACAACAGCTCAAATTATATCGAATTGTGTGTAAAATATAATAAAATGAAAGTTTATTGTTATTGAGCAAATAATTCTATTACAGTTTATCGGTTTTACTGTTGTAAAATGGATAGAGATGGATTACTCGACAAAACACTTTTTTTCATTTTCTCTTTATCAATTTATTAACATTTTTCTTTGCACTTTGTAAACACTAGTTTATGCATAAAATTTTTATTCAAATTGTTGTATTTATTTAATAACTGTTGCAACCGATTAATTATTATTGTAGTGGAATTAACAGAATTTTATTCATTTATTAATAAAATACACGAAATAATATCGATTTTTATTTATAATAAACCCAAATTTAAGTATTGAAAGACATACAGGAGTATGAGAGGCGATATTTCTTATATCGTTATAATAATTAGATGCAATCTTGAGCTCATTGAATCATTGGTTTCATATGTAGTTCTATTTCTTATAGTTCTATTGTTTATAGTCCTCGCACTATAACTTGGTGCCCAAAACATTACTGTGTCATACCCTATCCTCAGGCAATATTTTCGACCATCGAATGTATATGGATTTTACTATGTGAGGTAAAGAAAAAGTATTTTTCGAATGGTGTACAACAAGCTACAGTGCGGTGACATATGCCGCGTCGAATTAAAATACTAAACTTCGATCAAAATATCAATGTGGATTTTAAAGGGAATATAATTGTGGTGAAAAAACATTGATTGCTTATTATTTTTTCCATTTTATGAAAAGGGAAAATGAAATTTATTGTAATGGTTGGAAAATATAATGTTATGACTATTGTGTCCGCATGGTTGCTCTAAGCGAGTCGTTTCTCCATGTGTGAAGCTTGTAAGAAACTTATTTTGTCATGATTTTGATTAATTTTCTTTTGCAATGTGTGTTAAATCCTTTTTTTAATATTTATTAATGTTTTTGTATAATAGTTTGAGAATCCTTAATGTAGTTCAAGGACATGCCATCAATTGAAAAAGTGTGTTCAATTTATTCTTCAATTTATTAATGAATGACAAAATTTTTTGCACAAAATGGAAATGAATGAGTTTCCAATCAGAATTGAACTCAAAGTTTATCTTTATTTTCTAATAAGAAATCCCACTCAAAACAAAGTTGTTTGTACCTACCTACATACATACATACATCCATAGATATTTTGATAAAGCTTGTTTTTATTGCCAACTAATTAATCGGTATTTAATTAATTAATTTAGTATTAAATTAATTAATTTAGTATTAAATTAATTAATTTAGTATTAAATTAAATTTAATTAATTTAGTATTAAATTAATTAATTTAGTATTAAATTAAATTAATTTATAATAAATTAAACTAAATTAAATTAATTTATTTAGAATTTAAATCAATAAACGGTCAGTAACTTTTCAAGGAAATGGTGAGTACTATATATAAAATGGTCAGTAAAAATAATAAATGGTTAGTAAAAAAAATATTTTTGCCGATAAGTGAAAACACTGATCATTTGTATAAATTTACTTACCGTTTACTATCAATAACTGACCATTTAATATATTTACAGATCACTAAAATACTGACCCTTTATAAAACTTGATGACTTTTTAATGAAATTACTCACCATTTTGTTAAAATAACTGATCGAAAATCGGAAAAGCTAATGACCCAATAAATACAGGTCTAAAATATACATACAAGTTATTTGTACCTACATATTTTGATAAAGTTTCTTATTTATTTTATATGTATATTTGTAGTAAACAACTGTACATATATAATTTCCTCTTTGAAGTCGAAGTAAACAAGTTGTTCTAATTTAAAACTTATTATGCACTTTAATCATTTATTATTTTGACCTCTTCGATTTGGTTCATCTCATTTTAGGTTGATGTTTTCTATATAATGCATCGAACTTAGCTTGTTGATCAATTTATTGTTTCAGTTGCAGCTTTGAAGACAACACATATATCACAATATAAACCTCACTATGTCTGGAAATCTCGGTAAATTGCTTTTTTTTTTTTTAATTTGTACTAAATACAACTTGCTAATGTTAAATAAAGCTTGCTAATGTAAAGCTTGCTAATGTTAAAAATAAAGCTTGTAATGATTGTATGTTTATTTATTTTTTTTAGCGATACTTAGTGTGTCCGATAAAAGGGGATTAATACCGTTAGCTAAACATTTCATAGAATGTGGTTTGAAATTAGTAGGAAGCGGAGGAACGGCTTCAGCTTTAAGACAAGCCGGATTGACCGTTTTGGACGTGTCTGATATAACCGGAGCACCAGAGATGCTTCAGGGGCGTGTGAAAACCTTACATCCTGCCGTACATGCTGGTATTTTAGCGAGGTATATTTTCTCTTCATATCGATTTGATGTGATTTTCCAAGAAAAATTTCAAGCAATTGGTGTATTTTTCTAGACTTACACCTTCTGATGAAAATGATATGTCTAAACAAAACTACTCAATGGTTAGCGTAGTCGTTTGCAATCTTTATCCTTTTGTCAAAACCGTATCGAAGGATAACGTCAAGGTTGAAGAAGCTGTTGAGAATATTGATATCGGAGGTGTTACACTTTTAAGAGCCGCTGCTAAAAATCATGAAAGGGTAACTATTTTGTGTGATCCCGATGATTACGAAAGGATCATCAGCGAAATGAGTAATTCGAAAAGTAAAGAAGTTTCGAAAGAGACTAGGTATTTATTATTATTAAACTTTATTGTTATCTATTACAAAGTACCTATGTAGGTACATGAAAAATTATGTAATTTTTAAATGTTTTTATTATTATTTATAAACACTAGACAAGAACTTGCATTGAAAGCTTTTACACATACGTCCGAATACGATCTTGCCATATCAGATTATTTCCGGAAGCAGTACTCATCTGGGAAATCTCAACTGACTCTAAGATACGGTTCGTTTTCAAAATACAATTTGAATAACAGTACAACTGCTATGTTATATTTTGAATTTTATTTTACTTTTTCAGGCATAAATCCTCATCAAAACCCGGCACAAGTGTTTACGACTGAGGCGAAGCTTCCGTTTGTTGTTTTGAATGGATCACCAGGTTTCATTAACTTCTGTGATGCTTTGAATGGTTGGCAATTGGTCAAAGAGTTGAAGCAGGCTTTAGGTTTGCCTGCGGCGACAAGTTTCAAACACGTTTCACCAGCCGGTGCAGCTATCGGTCTACCCTTAGATGAAATTCAAGTAATTTCATAGTAAATTTTTCTATCAATCGAATAAAAAGTTCATTTGAAGATGGTCAATTTGTTTTTGTACACTTTAGGCATCTCTCTGTATGGTATCAGATTTGTACAAACAACTCACTCCGTTAGCCACTGCGTACGCCAGAGCAAGAGGAGCTGATAGGATGAGTTCTTTTGGAGATTTTATTGCTGTTTCCGATGAATGTGATGCAGTAACGGCGAAGATTATATCTAGAGAAGTTTCAGATGGAATCATTGCGCCTGGATATTCCGCTGACGCTCTTGCCATATTGAAGAAGAAGAAAGGTGGAAAATATTGTATAATACAGGTCTAACAAACATTTTCAATGCCTTTAAATTAATATTATTTCGATTATTTTTTCGTATAAACATTAATTAACTATTGTAGATTGATGCTGATTATACTCCGAGTGAATCAGAGCGTAAAACCTTGTTCGGAATATCTATGGAACAGAAAAGGAACGATGCCGTTATTGATTCAAAATTATTCGTCAACATTGTAACGAAAAACAAAAGTCTTCCAGATTCTGCAATCAGAGATTTGATCGTTGCTACCATTGCTTTGAAATATACGCAAAGTAATGCCGTGTGTTACGCTAAGGATGGGCAGGTATGAATTTTACAATCGGCCATAATATAAATGAATGATAAATAATTGTATCAGAATTGTTGATTTATTTTTTTGATTGTTAGGTTGTAGGTATTGGTGCTGGTCAGCAATCGCGGATTCATTGCACCAGATTAGCCGGTAAAAAGGCGGAGAATTGGTGGCTTCGCCAGCATCCCAATGTACAAAATATGAAATTTAGATCGAACGTAATGCGTGCAAATATATCAAACATAATTGATAATTACGTCAACGGAACAATCGGTACATACAATTTTTCATGTATTACCATTATTTTGAAAATAAATTTTGTAAAATAGAATATTTCATTATTATAGGTGGAGACTTGCCCCTATCTGAATGGGAAGCTTCTGTTGAAAGTCCACCGTCTTTTCTGACTGATGAAGAACGCTCGAAATGGTTGTCAAAGTTGAACAAAGTTGCACTCGCATCTGATGCGTTTTTCCCGTTCAGAGACAATATCGACAGAGCCGTTCAAGTGATTAAGAATAGAAAAATATTTCCTTGATAAATTTTACGATGTATTCTTGAATTGATGTTATTTTATTTGATTTTAGTACGGTGTGGAATATATCGGAAGTCCTTCGGGATCAAACAATGATGAAGAGATTATAAAATCGTGCAACGAGCATAACATTACATTAGCTTTCACCAATTTGAGATTATTCCATCATTAAAATGATCAGTTTTTGGTGTTTTTTTTTCTCTATACATAATATTCATATGGAATATGATATGAAAGATATTTGTTAATCAAATTGAATTTTTTTTTAAGTTATGTATTATCCATTTAGAAAGAAATGTACAAAAATGTTAATTCAACTTATTTTAAAGCGGATTTGTTATTACTTTATTTTTATAATACATGTATGTATGTTCATTCCTATGTATGTATAGTATAAATGTATTTTTTTAATAAATATATTTTTATTTAAATGTTTATTTATTCTGTAGTGCCATATATTTGACCCATTTTGTGAGTTTTTGTGTAATGAATACTGTATTTTTATTTAAAATGATGTGAGAAATCAAACTTAAGCATTTCTATAAATCATTTTTAATTTTGTTTGTAAATTGGCGCAAAATGTTATGAAATATGGCGACATTATAGTTGAACCAATATGTGCTGCTTTAAAGTTTTACTTAAGAGTTAGATTAAATTTCAAAAGATGTCTACATAAAGATATTCCGAAAAACGTATAATTCTAAGATATGAAAATTGAAAAAAATAAAATATAGCAGACAGCAAACTATGGTGTATTAAATTAAATCAAAATTTTTATGTTTGTTCCATATGTTTAATATTAATGATGAAATTTGTTCGACTTTTCTTCATTAGTTTTCCGCAAAAGTGTTTCGATTGTGCTTTAAGTTCGCAAAAAATGTTTATTTCAAAAATTAAATTTTTGCACAGGGAGAACTTTAAATGATTAAAATGTAAAACAATTATCGATTCAAAATCCATGTTGATTCAGCTAAATTAATTCAATGAAATGATTTAAGATTGAATATCATATCAAAATATTTTCCGACAAGAATCCTTTTTTCCAATCAATAACATTCTATTTTCTTGTAAAACTTTTCGACAAATGGAAAATTTACAACAAAATTGGGTATCATTTTCTTTCGAGATTTAGATTTAAACTTTTGAACTAGTAACTGCCCGTTGACAGTTTCATCGGGTGGTTACCGAGTGTTTGAGTGAGTTAGGACTCACACACACTTACCACACCACACGTGACGTGATTGCGTGTTGTTACGCCGTTGCTATGAATTGTGACGTGGGATGGGGTGTTGCAAGTGTGTATCTACGCCATACAGTGCGTGCAAATTCATGCGTTAAGGTCGGGCGCACTCCGGGTACGTATTCGTACGAATTCGTGTCGTACGTATGCTGTTGTCCCTCACACGTATGGCGTTGTCTCACGCCCAGAGAGAGACAACGCTATACGTGTGAGGGACAACAGCATATGTACGACACGAATTCGTATGAATATGTACCCAGTATGCGCCTGGCCTAAGGATTTCGTCAGAATACGTGTGTGGGGTGGCGTGTGGTTAATGTGTGTTAGCTCTTAGTGAGGTTAGGTAGCATGAACGCTGCACGCAACACGAGTTACGTTGCACGACACGGTATGCGCTTCGTGTGAGTGAGTGAGCGTTTGTGTACGTGCCGTGCCAGATATGCGAGCGTTCCGTGGCTAGGCTACCCAGTCAACCAGACATACATTCCTGCGTTAAAAAAAAAAATTGAAATAATAATAAATTGTTTCCGGTATAAAACTATCTAGTGTACATACATATGTATGTATGTATACATATGTATTCAAATACAGCTGAGAAATTTTTACTTACCTAATTTTTTTTGGAGAACTCAATACCTACATATGTATGTACATATCTACAACAATAGCTAAAATAACGACATTTTCTTTGAAAGACGTAAACTCAAAGTGAGATGAATACGAAATGTAATCGTGTGAATCAATTTTCAAACACAAATAATAGAATTATTACATAGTTTTATAATAGCGACATGCACAAATCACAAACGAGCAGTACCCGATAAAGAAACGTATGTATGTAAAATGTATGTATGTAAAAATAGTTCATTGAATTCAAATAGTTTTTACATACATTTCTATTAATTTTGTATAAATTTTAAAATATCCGTTGAGTAATTAATAAGTCTAGAATAAACTCCTGGATAAAATTTAATTAGCTTAGAAAATTTGAAAACAACAATTTGATCCAACTATGAAATACAAATAGTCAACGTTACTATGGCGCATTTTATGTAACTGTTCGGCTTTTCGTGTAAAAAAATTGCGAAACTTTAAAAATGGTTATGCTGAAAAAAATCACGATAACGTAGACACTGTTAGAATGGTAGCAAACGACCCCAGAACCCTAAACACTTCGTGATATTCCGTAATCCGCCCGAATTCATGTTTGAACTATTGACTACTTTTCATATATATTTCATTGAAATATTCACACCAATTAAGAAATACGTAAAATTCAACAAAGTACTCGATGGCTAATAAAAGAGGGTCTTTTATATTTTTTCATTTTATTACTATAGTATATATTAGCGTAAACATCTGCCTGCCTGCCTGGGTCGTTGTGTTCACCCCTAAATTGTCAACTTAACATACATTTTTTTAGGTGTCCGTTAGCCTTATTGTCAGATTTTATGGCCATACACTACATCGATGGGTTGGTGTACAGATATTGTATGTCCAGTTTTGTTTTAAAATATACATAAGTGACATACATCTCTTTTGCATGAAAAATATGGGACGAAATGGACATATTATATATTTGAATAAGGCAATAATTTCTCAAATATACTATTTGGACATACAATACTTTTTAAACATGAAGGTTTGATGCAGATGGACGTTTTGTGTATTATAACTCAATTTTGGTAAAAACTGGACATATGTACATACAATATCTGTGCACTAACCCATCGACATACATATGTATATGACTATACCATTGTTTCACGTACCTACTGTCAAACGGGCTACGGGTAGTACTGCTATTGTGCAAACTAACACACTCAGGTGGGGTTGGGGTGAGAATCCAATGTCATATGACGGGTAAATCATTGTATTATAATATAAATTAAATATCTATTCATTTTTATATACATATGTTGTATGTACAAAAATATGTACATATGTACATAGTAGTCACTGTTCGTTGATAGTCCCATCGGGTGGTTATCATTTATGTACATATGTATACCTCGGCTTACTATATTATTTTTCTTTTAAACCGGGACACTAAGAATTTTAATGGAGGAAAATTTTTTTCGGGATAAAATGTTTATTTTGTACAATTTTGAAAAATTACTTTGTTTTTTGAGCAAAAATCTACCGCAGGCGAAATATATTTTTTTCCATGGAGATAATTTTGTTAAATCGTTTTGAATTTCATAAATGAACCACTAGATTTTAAAAAAACTTGAAAAAAATGCGCCGCGGGCGAGATTTTTTTCCAAAACAGCATAGCAAACACTTTTTCAATTTTCAATTGATGATTAGACCCTCTTTCTGATGATATACGTTTTTTGTATTTAATATTGGCTTTTTGGTGAGTATGGGCCGAAGGGATATTACGTTTAGTAGAAGAGTCGAGAGATATGTATACTGCTTGGAAATTTCCAAAAACGTCCAAAATAGCCGTTGGTAGATACGCTCTCTCCTCCGCGCCTCGCGCTTGCACAGTGCCAACTCAAGATCACAAATCCATCGTAGACGTATACCAGAGCGAATAAAACAACATTCATGTCAATCGTGTTATTAGTAACGAAGTTATAGTGTCGGAATGTAAGCTCATCCAAACGTAACACCGCCCCTTTCCGAACTGGTACCCCATACTGGTCCGCGTATAGACGTACTCACGTAAAAAAAAAATTCGGGTGTGCCCAACCCATGACTTTATTTGAGGAATACAAAGAGTTACGAAATTAATTATTTAAGTACGTAAGTAAATAAAATGCATGCACACCACCACACCAACCAACATACATACATACACATCATGAAATAACTGTGTTGAGTGCGCGCGCGTATGTAAAATACGATCTTCGGCATATATTCAAATAAGAAAAATTACCACTTCCGGTCGGCGGATTTTGATCAAAACCTTATCAACTCTTAAATTTTATATGGAAATTATAAATATAAAATTTCGACTTGATCAATGGGGCAGTTTCTGAAATATTATGGGGGTAAACTTTTCGACAAAAAAAAAAACACCCTACTTCCGGTTGACTGATTTTAATGATTTATTTTTTCCTAACTATCAATTTTACTCAGGAGTACAACATTATAATATTGTGACGATACTACATATTTAAAAGGCCGAAACAAATAAAAAACAAAAAATCGTTCAAGAGTAAACTGCCACTTCCGCTCGTCAGATGTCGACCAAAATCACAGTATCTCTTACGGCTAACGTAAAAACTATAGATATGAAATTTCGACAAGATCGCCGGAGCAGTTTCGGAAATATTCTGTGGCAACAGAATTTTAGAATTTTCTACACGAAAAAAACCCTACTTCCGGTCGACTGATGTTGACCAAATTTCTTATGTCTCTTACACCTTACGTGAAAATAATAGATTTGAAATTTCAGCTTGATAGACTTGATAGTTTCGGAGAAAACACACATAGTACACAGACAGACATACAGACATTTTCCAGACATCGTGAAATCAGTCAAAATCTCGAGGTCGAATTTTCGCACGATCACGCACGCACATGTTTATTAATCCTAGGTGGGTCGCGAAACTTTGTGGTTCTAAAAAGTGGGTCACTGTACTGAGAAATGATTGCGCAGGTATTGCACAAATCGAAAGTCTGACGATAAAATAATAAGACGATCGCTTGTGGCTTGGGTGCCTTAGTTTCTGGGCTTGGCCCCCTCACGGCACAGGTGGGAGTGCCTGCAGAAGCCAGCAGGTGACCAATGGCGGTAGCGGGCGGAGCCAAGCCCCGCCCGCGCCACTTTGTTGTGACCGAGACGGGAGCTGTCAGAGTGGCAGTGCTATTGCCAGTGCCGTCAGAGACGCTGGCGTTGGGGCCATGAGGAGGCATCAGCGACAGGCGCGTCGGAAGCAGCCGCTGCCGCAACGGAAATCAGGTGATGCATTTCCCTTCTATTTCCCTTGCATTCCCCTTGACGTTTATCACCACGTGGTCGCGCGCCCACTTTGCCCCCTTCCTCATTTTCCACCTTCCCCTCATTTTCCTCCCCCCCCCCCCTCTATTCCTCTGCCACGTGGGGGACGTCACTTGCGTGTTTGACGTCTCTCGGGCGCCACGTGCGCGTCCGTGAGTTTTCCGCATTTTCCGGATTTTCCCGAGGCGTAAAAGTTTTATGATGTGTGCTAGCTTGAATTATAATCATTCGGCAATATTTGTTTCTATGGAAAATTGTCGATGCCACAATTTGGCATATGAAGCCAAGCCATTAAAGTAAAATAAGTGAGCTATGTATCTTCTTTAAAGAGTCATTATATGTATGTATGTATGTATGTATGTACATTAATTAGGGTGGAGCGACGATGTATGGAACTTTTTTTTTGGGGATATTCGTTTTGAAATACATAGTTATAAAAAGTTCTACATCATACATACCTCTTCTGTCTAAAAAAATCTGCTTAATTAAAAAAGTTTTTCTGGTCTCTACCGGCACTTTTATCTTAATACTTTTACTTGTATGAAAATAATTTCCAATTGATTGTTTCCAATAAATAACAATTTTAATTGAAAAATTAGTATTTATTTTTACTATACATACTTGTCTATAGCTCTGTCACAAATTCACACTTATTTGAATTATTCAAGGAATGCGTAAATAAATTAGATTTTTACAAAAAGTACTTCAATAAAGTTAGGGTAATTTTATGAACATGTTATCTAAAATTTTGTATTCTGTGTTCAGATTTCGAAATTAATAGGCAAATTTTCATTTTTCGCCTTCAGGTAGAGGCCTGAACACATATTCACAGATTTTTTTCAGCTTTTTTACGAGAATACGGATGATACAAGGAAACTTTTGGTCGGTATAACAATGCCGATTTTTAATTTTTGCATTGTCGCTCTACCCTAATGTACATGAATGAGGACCAAATTATTCTAAATACATATATACACATGTAGATTAAAATGCTGCTTGAATTATTATCGGCCATTGTTTGTGTCTATGGAAAATTGTTGATGCCACAATTTGGCATATTAAGCCATGCCATAAAAGTAAAAACAAAAAAAAACAGTGATCTAGCATATTATTAAAATATATGTACATATTAAATTGCGATCATCATAAAGTTTGATAGCTGCATACAGCGTGTTCCAGGACTAATTATGTACTTTGATTCGCATTTACTCAAAAGGACATGCGCGTGGCTTGGGTCGGTAAGGCCATATAAATATGTTTTCATTTTCAGCTAAAAAATTCAAGTGCGATTTTATTTCTAGGGCCGAATTGAGTAATCGGTCTATAAATTAATGAAAAAAAAAAACATTTCAACTTCTTGATGTAAATTGACGTGTTTTTGTCTGTGTATGTGTATGCAACGTTGCATCGCTTATTGTGTAGTTCTAGATCGGCCGCCGGAAGCCGGCGGCTCCGGATCCGCATGCGGCTCTTTGTATGAAAACCTGCGGCCCTCGCTGTCATTCAACGTTTTGCGTGACACATAAACACACAATTTGTACAAAATCAAAACTAACCATAACTTCATGGCTATACTTTTTAGTAATAAACTGTCGAACATTGAAATATCATGAAGATAACTTATTTCATAAACATTTAATTTAATTTTGAATATATAATTCGAAATAATGTCACAATATCCCAAGCTCACCAATTTTGTAAGGTTTTCTCTAATTTTCTAACCACTGTTCTAGATCATTATCAACTACTTGAATGTTTGTTTTAAAACTAATTTTCTTCGCATACTTGTAATGTATGGACGATGATACATTGAGGGAAATTAATGTTCATATTGGTCCTAGTACTTTTCAATAAATTGATTGAACTAAATGAAAATTTTTTTTCGTCATTACCAAATGTCGCATCGATTATGTAATTTATTTATAAAATAAACAAGGATTTGTTTGATTTGAAGATATTTTTACGGTACACACATGCTTACATACATACATACGCATTGCTTTGCACGTAATCGCGTAGGACGCGTTTGTAATTATGTAAATATCTTTGTTTTATTTAATTATAAATAATGAAATAAATCGTAAGTATGCATTGTTTACGTCTAATGTTTTCATCGTGTCTTGACCGGATTTCGCGGTTGGGTCACGGACCACTTGAACCGTCGCCAATAAGTTTCCTGTCATAGCATATCAATTGTTCTATATTTATATACGTTTTTTTTAAATTTATTTTAATATAAATAAAGCGGTACCAGACGTACTTGTATTTTGACGATTCGATTGAGATCGACGGAAGTTTTTTCTTTTTAAATTGGTCCTCTGCACGTTTCACTCCCTTTCGTTTCTCGGATGACCGAGTGGCTCTCTCTCCCTTCTAATTCGAATGCATCTGGAAGCTGTCACGGTCACGGTCGCCAGTGACTCTCACAGCTATTTATTTACACGCTGTCTAATGTTTTTAGTTTTATTTTTACCTTCAAATAGATATCACACGCAGTCTAATTTTATTATTACCCCGCGAACGTCGAACTCTCTATTTGCCATAATATCACGCACGCATTATAAATTTTCTTCACATTTGCGAGCATAAATTTTCACGGGGATCGGTCGTAAATATCGCAACACACACTACTATTTGTAAGGTGTAGCTAGCTCGGAAATATCGGTTGAAACAAGCCGTTCTGTCGGACGGGCTCAGCTCGGAGATTATTTATGAGTCGGTCTCCTTTTAATCGGAACTTTTAACTTTTCATCGTGTCCGTCTGTCTGTCTTGCCACTTTTGCCTCATGCTTCACAAGTGTAGTGGCGAGCGGTTGTTTAGATTATAATTTATTTATTTATTCAACGTCGCAGGTGAGCCGGAATCGTATCATATGTACATATGTATACTGATGCTGGACCGCGATCCGGCAGTTTTGTATGCCTGAACCATGTCAGAGACACTTGAGCACATTAGCGAAGGTAAATTTAGCCATTATGGCCGTGTACGTGCGAACCTAGCTATTTTGCGCAATGAACTCATCGCAGACAAGGGCACGACGCTAGGACAATGTATTTTTTTTCTGGTGAAATAGTTTAACTGACACACTTGAAAATTGGAAATTTACATTGAAATGTATCAAAAACATTCAGTAGATGGATCCTAAGGTGTTTGTGTGATATTTTATCATGTCGGATCAAAACTATCCGAGATATGGTCCGACGTACATACATAGTTTTGGAAATAAATTTTTGCACTGAATTGGTTGAATCGTGTTGATTTTTTTTGTCGCATCTGGTACTAGTTATATTCAAACTGTTCGATTTTTATATTTCAAAGCAAATGTAATGAACACGCGTAGGTACAGAGCAGTGCATCTGTGAAGTGGCATTAATTTTTTTACCAGTTCCCCCACGGTGGAATTCTTCAGTGCGGGCATTTGCCTGATAATTCTCAGGTATTTTTAGAAAGCATTCGCCACGGTATGCCACACTCCCGCCATGGTTTTTACGGTTATGGCCCCGAAATTCCCTGTTCCCGGTTCGGCAGTGGCCACCCTCTCTTCCCCTCGTCCAGAACACCTGGCTCGTTAAAAACGAACCTGAAAATTTTCTCCTCAAGTCAACACAGTTTTATTTTCCGGTTTGCGTACATTTTCCGTCGCATAAAACGATCGTATTTCTCGTTAGTCGTTTTTTTATTGCGCGAATCGCTAATTATTCCGCCGGCGTTCGGCGAATGCCAAAAAATTGAGTTTTCCTTTCGTTGAAAAGGACTTGGTTCTCTTTTGTATATATGTACATACATACATACATAGTTGGTTTGTATGACGTCTGCTGGGGCCGACCTGAAGGAACCTCTAGCTCTGGTTCGGTTTCAATTGGACTCAAAGAGCGTATCTTCCGCACCGCAAACGGCATTAATGTATGATTTATGACGATTTTCGACGTCTGTGAAACCATTTATCTAAACGAAAAGGTGAACTTCATTCGAGCACTTGAGAGCGATCAACAGTGAAATTCTTTGAATTCTATTATATGTACATACGTGCGTATAAATTGTTTTTTCGTGCTCGAGTGTGAATTTTTCCGTTTGAAGTGGTGACACTGTACAGGTGATCTTCCACTGTCACCGGATGACCACTTAGTTTGATTAGTTCAACCTTGGTGGCACATCATGAGTGGGTAGAAGTTCTTTGGTACCTGTTGATGAGATAAATGGAACAAACACATTCCTTCGAAGCGAGGGAACGATTCTTTATTGTTTTGACTTTGATAACGCTCGCTTACATTCTCGTGGATTATTACCATGGCGTTTAATTTCAATTTAAAATCATTCAATAGTGTTTACACAGTGAGTGCTTTTAATTGGATGTTCTGAAGATCGCATCGATTAAGCCCTATGAAATTGCAAATTTGATCATTTTGCACGGATCCATTGAAAATATTTAATTTTGAGTGATATACGGATACTACATAGTAGCGGTGGCTAGTGGTAAGTAGTTGGCTGCACATCCGGCGAACAAAGGATATAATGGTTTCTTTGTTGAAATCATTAATTAAAGGTTGTTCACCCCACCCACTGTCTGTTGCCGGAGCACAGCAGGTCACTAAAGAGCGATGCGCGAACTTTTCTATATCATTTTTTTAATGTGTAAAATTTTATAATTGCACAATCAACTTGAAAGGTCACAAAATTTAATGAAATGAACAATATTATACAGCGCCACTGGTATGTTGATCTTAATTAAATTTAAATTTTATTTATATATAATTTAAATCTGATTCAATTCGTTCGTGTACAAGCACAGTATTCACGAAGTATATTTATAATTATTATATTATATAAGTATATTTGTATGCGGTATTGGAGACTGATCAAAAATAAAACAAAAACTTTATGGTTTGCGATCGATGACTGATTGACGCAATGTACCTATGTTATAGAATCATAATCTCGCATTCCAGTTAAGAAAGGTTATCGCTCGCCAAGAATATGATGTGCAGAAATAATAATTGACTTATTAGAGAATCTTATGTCTTTACGCGTGTGGTCGTTATCTGCCTAATTGTATAAAATATTACGTATACATTTGAAATATACATGTATGGGGAATGCAATTTGGAACAGTTTACTGTTGATCAAAAAAAAAAATGAATACAAAAACAGTCCACTTTTTTTCAATAGGGAACTGGTCGATGTGTGTAGCTGAGTGGTATGCCTAATTAAAAGTGTAATTGATTGAGTGTCTTTTGCCGACGGTGGTTCTCCTCTCGTCTCCCTTGTTCTGCTCTTCCATCCTTTCTTCTGTTTTCACCTCCCTTGTTTCTCGCCAGGGGCTGCCAGTGACACTTCTTACCTTCTTCACCCACCGTGAGGTGATTCTTGAATGTTTAACGCAGTGGTGGCTCGTCGTGCCATCTCGGTTATTACGCAAAAAAAATGATTACACATAAGTATTCACTACATACAATCAGAACACATAGCATGCATTAACTCTCATCAACTTCGGTAATATTTTCTCTTAAAGTTTGTTTTGAATTAAAACTTTCACTCAAGCAACGAGTCGCCTATGCAATTTTCTTCCTAATTACCCTGGACTGTTTATGAAATAATTACGGCAGGCGTGTGCAGTCGACCTCTCACAAACGCACACTCCGACATCGGTGCATATCTTTCGCATTTCAGCTGCAACTTTACACAGTTGCGCAAAAGTACACGTGTGAAGTTGAACATCTTTGTAAAGTTCCCGGAACTAGCGCAGAAAACATAAAACGAATGATTTATATGCACATTGAATACACTAACTGCTATAGCTACATGTACATAATGTACCCGTAACGTCTCAGCGTACATAAAATTACGCACGTTTCAACGATATGATTTGACCGGCAATTTATCACTTGGCCAATTGTTTATTTGTAATGTGAGTCGCTGAATCATTGCCTCAATTGGATATCGCGTCTTTCGTTTATTAACAAGTAAAATGTTTGGGTGACGCATACCTTAAATAACGAAACCACCTTTTGAAATTGTACCTATCTGGCCTCTCTGCTTGCGAGGCGAACCATCAACAAAGACCACACTGTAATGCTACACTAAGTTCTGTGTGTTTGATTGGCGATACGCGCGTTGCGATAAGAGGTGTGATATAATGCTAAGCTTTCATATTTTTTTTAATTGAATATTGTTTCGTGGACTATTGAATTTGAGTGCGTGTGTTTATTCAGAAAATTTTTACCAAAGTCCTCGAAGGAAATTCCTCAGCAACATTGTGTGTGTGTGACACAGAGCCAACGTTAAGCGTTTGATGTTTCGCGAGTTTACCTTGGATAAACGACTATTTCCTGTTGAACCGGAAATGGAGGGTCGCCAACCTCAGTCGTCAGGGTTGTCACGTTACTTTCGCGCCCTTGCAGATTCATACGAGTATAAGAATATTATCAAGTAAGCTAGTAAGGTCACAAGTTATTCACGTGATCGTAATTACGATAGCAAAATTCACGCGTATTGAATTTTTTCTTTATCTATATTTGCTTTGATAATCACGGTGGTGGTCATTGTATTTTTATTTTAAACAACTTCGAAAGTATTACAAATATATTATTATTTATTGGATGTTGTCAGTACAACGGCGTCTTGGTGACCGGGGTTCTATCCGGAGTCTAACGACGTGGTAGGCGCGCTTCCGGTACCGGTTTTTCCCCCTTTTTCCCCATTTTCCTCCATCCACACGATTTTCGTCTCTCTTTCGCCTTGACCACCCTGGACACAATCCCCCCACGTGGAGAAGTCGCTAGAGGCAGGTAGCACAATGGGAACTATTCCTATAATTCAATTCACCTCTATTCTCCCAAAGAATTGATATATCATCGGAGAACTATCAGTGTTTTCATTCACTTATAATCTATCCAATAAATATAATGCTATTGTCTGAAAGGAACACGGTAAATAAACTTTCAGAACGGCCATAACATTAATCTTCGAATAATTTTTTTTTTATTACCGTGTTCTCGTCACGGTTGAACTTATTCGTCGAATTTGCTCTTTTGAAGTTTGCGCGCACTGTGACGAGGTATTGACGGCAGATGTCTGGCGGTGATCTTTCTAGTAATTCAATTACCGAAGGAGAGTCCTAGACGTACTTGCGTCTCCCCCCCTGCTGTTGAAAGTCCAAGAATTGCCACAGTTATCCCTGGAGGATCGATGCGCTTAATTCTCGAATTGATCCTATCAGATATTATACTCACACAGAGCGTACGTTTGATACCTACATACATACATATACCTTATATGGATGTGTGTGTGTGTGTGAATATACTGTAAATGGAAACATACCTTTTCGCCAGCATATTAAGATAAACATAAACACATCGGTTGATTCGAGAGTGAGGGGCGACTTTCCCCCTTTGGGTAGGCGGCCAACCCCGCCGCCCTGACGCCAATGTCTGACGCTTTCCCATACACATATAATACATGTGTATAGTACGTTCGCATCCGCCCGCACACTTTCCCCTTCACCTGATTATCTCGGGGACATAGCGGCTGAGGAGTCTGCGTCGGATTGGATTTTGAGTGAGAGGTCCAGAGGTAAAATAGCCCCGGCTATTTAGAGCAAATGGCCCTCTTGTAATTAAGTTTATACGGCAACGTGGGATTGGAGCTGAACGCTCCACACTTTGCACTCGTTTCGACAGTGTTCGTTCAAATATTTAAACACTCTTATCCGCGAAGCTTCTTCGAAGGAATTGTGTGTGCGTTTGCACAATCGAAATATTCACAACTATAATTTTCTCTTTACAGACATTTCGACACAGAACGTCACACTGTCTTTTCATAATATACTAGCTGAATTGCCCGGCGTTGCTCCAGCGGGTGAAAGTTTATTAATGAAAAAACCCCCGACCCCCTGATCCGACCCCTTCCAAAACCCACCTACGGTCTGACTTAGGGTATCATGAGATAGTATACCAAGTTTGGCGGTTCTAAGTTGAAAACTGTAGATTTGCATAGCGGAACGACAAACAAACAAACAAACATTGAATTTTATATCATAATATATATGTATATGAATGTTAATTACGGAACTGTCCAAAAGTAGAGTTCATTTGTTACACACCTATACAATTATACATACAAATGCTAAGTAGTTGCTTCTTGTTCATAAATACATTTTTAGTTACTGTTAGCAATAATAGGTAGTACCTGTTAAATAGTTCAATTGGTGGGTATGCCGTTTAATATTCATCATCATCATATTCAGCCGTTCACCGTCCACTTCAATCCTCTTCCATTCCTGTCTGTCTTGAGCAATCTGCATCCACTTGACTAGCACACATTCATCTCAATTCATCAGCCCATCGTCCACTTGGTCTACCTTGCTTTCTTTCACATCCTCTCGGATACCATTCCAGTATTTCTCGCGTACATTTGCCATCCATTATTATTGTCGCTATATGTGTCCAGCCACGTTTTTCACACGTTCCGCTATATCTCTCCCTTCTTACCTATGTATTGCTCTTACGATCAATTCTTGTTATACCAAGCATGGATTCCATGCTTCTCTGTTGCATAGATGGCGCGTTATAATAACAATGTAACAATTTAGCAAAGTCGCGAGCCTCTTTTTTATTATATAAATAGTCAAGTTGAAGCCTGCCCATTATCATCTGGTTTGGCTCACCGCGTAAGCGCTCTGTTCCGAATCAGTGATACCGGGTTCAAATCCCACTCGTACCGAGGCGAGCGTTATCAGCAGACAGACAGACACACACACACATACGGAATAGTTAAAATAGGTAAATAGTTAAAAGACACGAACCGTCCGCGCGCGAGTGGGATTTGACCCCGAGATCACCAGTTCGGGACAGTGAGCGCTTACACTTACTTAACATTCTTATTCTTACGCAACATTCTCGAATTCAGCATCCACAGCATTCATACCTGGCAGTACGCATTCTTTTTTAAGCAGGCATATATGTATATTATTTGAAAATTTTATCCATTTTTTGTGAACTATGAGTTTATATTATGTGTATGGCGTGTGAAGGAGTTATGATGTCGATGTAGTAATTAAGTTTATATGTGCGGGGGCGTCTCGACGCCCTCCTGCGAGAGCTGGCCGATCGTCCAGGGAAATTTTCTATTAACACTAGCGGTCACCTAGACGTCGGCGTCGGCGTCCAACATGTCGACGTCTTTGCACACCGTTGACTTCTTCACTAGGTATTGTGTTTATTCGCCGTCGTCTCCGTATATCGGAAATGGGCAGGGGGGGGGCTACTTCAACAGACATATCCCCCCAAGTATAAAAATATTATCGCACACGTTCGATCGTTATTACTTTCTCGGCGATATTTTATTAATAATTAATATTATAAAAGTCGCCGTCGCCGTCGACGGTGAATTTGCCCGTATTGGAATTCTTTCATCGTGGTGTTTTTGATCAGATTTCGAGACGATTCCGAGAAGTGTGCAAATAGAGCGAATCGCTTTTTCGTCTTATTCCGTATCACCTGACGCCAGACGCAATTATCGTTCAGGCGAGGTGTCTCACGTGACGCAATAATTAATAAAGTCCGACGCGGGATCAAAGCAACTCTCGGGCCATTTGGTAAGGTGAGAGACCCGT
Source organism: Parapsyche elsis (assembly GCA_022651745.1). NCBI lineage: Eukaryota > Metazoa > Arthropoda > Insecta > Trichoptera > Hydropsychidae > Parapsyche > Parapsyche elsis. The sequence goes on from JAGVSN010000010.1 coordinate 9,751,065, forward strand.
CGGCAGACATCAATCTTCAGGTGTGTTTCTGTGTGACACCAACGAAATTAGATGGGTATCGCGGCGATGAATGGCCACACTTGTAAATCATCATCGTCCTAGTGGACAAACTGCGGTTTCACTTTGATGTCTCGATCTCGACCGCTCGCTTGGCAACCGCAAATTTTACCGAGGACTTGTTGCATTTTGTCATCTCTGGGACACTTTTCAGATGGGTCTTTCGTATGTTAAATTAGTGAATTTTTTGTCGAGGCACCCTGAAAATAAATGATTTTGTTATTTTTCTTTAGAAAATTTGCTTAAAGTGAATTCGTAGTTCGCACGTACAACTCTGCTGATTAGGTACAAAGCTGTTTATTTTAGAACAGTATCTTGAGCCGAAACAGTGCAACAGAAGAGAGTGAACTTTAAACACTAATTGGTTCAATCCTGGCAGTAGTGAAGCTAGCACACATTTTCTTAAGTTGTGATTGCTTGATTTGGTTTATTTATTGGCTTCATTGTCAGAACTGTCAAACGTTTTCACGATCTTAATACTTTTAAATTATTATTCTGTTCGCTAGTTTAGAAGCAAACTAGAGTATAATTTTATAGTTTGGTCACCTCATTTAAAATATAATATAAATTTTTGACAAATATTATCTGTATTTTTAATAAACTTGACAGACAGGTGATTTTCTACTGTCCAAATTAAAAATGATAGAAGAATCTTATTCGATGTAATTTTTGTACCGGTGCGTGTTACCCGCTCACGTTTTTTATCGGATTGTGAAAATATTTCACATAATTATTATTATCTTCATTCTCCCATCCCCAGAATGGCAAAAATACTCAGAATTTATTGATTTTTTTAATACTAATCTTTCGTCCCTTAGACGACTTATTATTTATTTTATTAACTCAACATAATTTATTTATTAGTTTTTTTCTAATTTAATATACCTATTACGTAAAAGCCCTAATCGGCGTTTAATAAATAAATAAAAAAGTCCACCTACGAAGTTTCGATTCGTTAAGAGATATGAGCCGTTATAAATTAGTGGTTTTCTTGACTGAATTATTTAAAATCAATAGATCACATACATACATATGTATGTTTGTATGCAAAACTATCATCAACTCACATTTTTTTTCAAAATTGGACTTAAACCACTCATTTATAATAGCTCATACATATGTTGATTTGTTTTCCCGTATAAAATTTTCCAATATTTTCTTATTGAAATAATAATTATTATACACTGGTGTAATAGAGTTGTTAAGGTTTTGTGCGTTATTCGGATATTATCGATCGCAGAGGGTGGCAATATTCCTCTTGTCGAGGTCTCTCGATCATACCGAACGTTCGCACATCTTACCTATACCAGACTGGGAAGGTAATTTTCCGAAGCATTGCCGCCGAAAATGGAATGAGAGAAGGGTAGGCAGGCGACTATCGAAGCTGGAGGGCAGGTTAACTCGAAGCGATCCATCAACGTCACAATAAATCAATCACACGTATACATCATCTTCTTATTCTCGAAATCGGTGCTTATTTATTGAGAAACTGCACGAGATCGACGCTCTAGGTATCCAATATCCTTCTGCCTCTTCTACATCCCCCCCCCCCCCCGTAAAAGGTATCTTGATATTTTGTCAAATAAATACCTTCGCGTTGCATAAAAGTATGATTTTGTGACGCTAGTGTGGAGATGCGCTAGTAGGCAATTCCCTCACTATATCACGGGCTCACGTTATAAAGGGTCGTATTAATCAAGTAGGCTGTCTCGCGAATTCCAACAACAACAAAAGAATAATGCAGCGTTCGCTATATAATCCGCCGATAAAAACACAATCTCGTAATTCAAACGTGTTTTTTATATGGGGAGACGTCTCGTGCGGCTTGGGGTGGTCAGAGGGGGTGGTTCTCCTTACACTCACCCTCGCTTCGTTCCCGGTCAGGTATTCTTAAAGGCGATATTTATGGTATTTATGGATGAATGGATTGGGAAGGAGAGAGAAGAGAGAGCCGTGCCACGTTTGCCGATATTAAACGATTTTCAAACGGTACTCCACTGTATGTATGTATGTATATGTGTGTTGTAAAGAGTGTCCCAGCATTTACGCAAGAAGTAATTTTGATAGAAAACAGAGATTTTTAATTAAAAATCAAGTATACAGTATAGGGTTATGTATGTAGTAGCATATCAGGTTGGAGTAGCATATCGGGGTTCATTCCCAACAAGAAGCGTCCTACAGTGGAACGTAAGAACCGTATGCTTGTATCGGTGAAGTTCCAGTGATTTGATTCATTCAAAAATACTCACTAGTGCACATTGTCACAAAAAAAAAGCATAATTTTTTAATAAAAAATAAATACCTTCCACTATTCAGAGCAACAATTTTAATTTGTTCAATTCAAGAGTTGTGAAAGTGTGATTAACTTTCGGATACATGTGAACTTTCGGGATGTGTAAATTGTTTTTTACTTTATTTTTATTTATGCTACTTCATACATAACCTTATACTGTATAATTTATGAATCAATAAAAAAATTACAATTTTTAATTAAAAACCTGTGTTTTCTATCAAAATTACTTCTTGCGTAAATGCTGGGACACCCCTTATAAGTTGTAATATGACAAAATTTATTGAAATCGCTCCGTTTTTCCGAATTAACTAAATTATCATTTTATCATTTAAAGTATCATTTTATCATTTATTTTGTTTTAATATTTTCCGTTTTTTTGTTTCAGGTAAATTTACCACACTCTTTTTCTTGATATCATTTCACGAAAATGCTGTAATATCAAAGGTTAGTTACAGTTTGTTAGTGTTTTAGGAATATTTAGGGAAAAATATTAAATGAAAATATAATATCGTATAATAAATATTTCAAATCTACAAACATAAATAATCCAATGGGTTTTTACTTTATATTAATTGCATTTGATCGCAATGAATTTCGTTTTAATATGCCTGGTAAGTATATATATCGGAATTGTTTGAAGTTTGTCGTTGAGAGTGCACCTATGTACAATTTTTCTCAGAATGGAGAGTCTGACCCAAAGGTGAAAAGCGTCTCTTTCAAGTGAGAAAGCTCGGACAGAGAGAAGAAAAACTCTTTGAATTCTTTGACTCACGTTCGATTCAACTCAATGATATAATCACGCTTTGATTTTTTGTCTGTATTTTAATATAAATGTACATATATACATATTTTTCGTTTGAGTTGTGCGTACGCGTGTCGTATACGGAGGTAAAAAATTCAGTTGTACATTCTCGCGGGACGTATTGAAATTTGTTTATGATAACCGGGAAAATTCGAGTACCTTTCGCCGGAACGACCATAAAGTGTATTTTGTAACCGGGTCCCGGTTAAAAGGTTATAGTGTGTTAAGCAAAGCGTGTGTGATTCAAATTCGCTTAGGGACCGTGGGACTCGACCCCCGATCGGCAAAAACCGCGCACAAACCATCTCGGAAAATGTAAACCGGAAAAGTCGACGCATAAACATAACGTTAATGAATAGACATTCATTTCGAACTTTACTTTGCGGTGCGCGAATTTCGCCCTATTTAATTATTTGGGATTAAAACCGCTGTGTGAAAATTCTTGAATGCAGCGCAATGCGAATGCCCGTACCCACCCCAATCTTCCTCAATTTACCCAGTCTGGATTTATTTCAGTCGTTGAGTGGGGTGGAGGATGGGGTTGTCCATCCACCCCCATAGCAGGGGCCATAAAGCAACTTTAGGTCCCTACCGTCAACTTATTGTTTGAATTGCCAACGGCCCATAAAAGAGCTGGAAGGTCCCCACCGTACTTACGTGCGAGTCTACCTTTACGGGGCAGGTGAATCGCGCTCTGACAAAGGGTCATTTCCTTTGTGGAATTGCTCGCCACAACCACTACTATGTCTATATTTTTCGAAAGAATGCGTCCCTAGCTCTGAATTTCTGTTCCAATGATTTTATATCTTAAAGCAGTGTTGTTTACATTGACTTTTTTGCTCAGCCACTGTATTAGCATGAGCGAAAGACATTATTTCCCTTTCAGGTTATTTATTTGCGAAATTTAATTCATCATTTTTAGCCGTTCACCATTCACTGCCGGATGAAGGCTTCTCCAATCCTATTCCATTCCTGTCTGTCTTGAGCAATCCGTATCCACACATTCTTCTCAATTCATCAGTTCATCTTCCACTCAGTCTACCTTGCTTTTTTTCACATCATTTTGGATACCATTCCAGTATTTCTCACGTCCATCTGCCATTCATTCTTTTTGCTATGTGTCCACTTCAACTTTTTCCCAAGTTCCGCTATAATCTGCCACTTTGGTCATATTTCTTACCCATGTATTCCTCTTGCGATCTCTTCTTGTAAAGCATACATCTTTCCATGCTTCTCTGTGTGCACTGGATCTTACGTAGCATTCTTGAATTTAGCATCCACGTTTCACAAAATCGCTCCATCCTAGTTTTATTTCTTCTTCGTTGCATCCGGTCATATTCACCAATTGTCCTAGCTATAAATAACTATCAACTATCTCTACAATATGATTATTTACTTTGACTACGCTTTGCGTGAAAAATTCATTTTAATTATTAATGGTTATCTCGTTGCGAAAAAGTATTAATGAACTACATATGTATGTACATACGTACATATATTCGATTGGGGGAAGGTGGCTTTTTAATTCACGATCTTGGGGAATAATTAATGTTGGTGATTGCTTCTCCAGGTGGACGCACTAAGTTTGAAGTGTTTTAATGTGATTTTTTATTATTATCGTATTGTAGACAGATTTGGTGTTATTTTTTTGTTGATATTTATGATCCTTGTAATATTGTATTATTTATTCGTATTAATGTAGGTTCACCGTTGCGTCTCGAAACTTAATTAAAAAGGAGACCGCCCGGTGCAATTTGGTCCCGGTTCAAATCCCCTGAGCGAAAACACGAGTGCGAATAGTAATTTCTAATGAAATCCCGCGTCCTCCGGGACCCGGGTGTAGTAGTCCCGTAGTCCTTTATCCTGGTCACCGCTCCTCGGGTTAGACACTTAATCGCAAAAACCATTTACATAACTACCTGGAGACGCAATTCGCATTATCAACACACAAACGAAGCGCTCGTCTGGATTTGAATGTCATTTGCATACATCGGGTCCAGTTTACCTAGCAAAAACTTGCACACCCGTTTGTCCCCTGTAATTGTTCCGCTACGTATCCACCTCCTCTACCATCACGCATTAGGGTGAATTTTCACCAAACGACTTAACATATGCAGACATCAGAACATACACATAAGGTCACTATTATTCGTTTATAACTTTAACTTAAAAATTCAATAAGGTAGAATTTATTTAAAGATTTTGTTCAACCCTGTGACAGACGAATACTTTCACGCACCAGTGGAATACCCTGAATTGGGGGGGGGATTCACCTGAAGTGCTTGTCCAGAGTGGGAATTGCTCCCCGAGATTAAATTAAACTTTACACCTACGGCCGGCCCTCTTGTGACCGCTTTGTGATGTCTGACACTTTATATACATACATACATACGTGCACACGTGCAATGTACTTATGTATGTACATTCAGTACATTGCAACACCTCTATGGTCTCTCAGGGAGAATGACTATGTATATATATGTACCTATTGCACGTAGTATCTCTGACGATAGAGTTTGGTTTGATGTATATTTACGTTTTCCGTTTAAGGTAAGACCACACTAGGCGGAACTGCACTGCGCGGCCAAAATATTGTTTGTATGAAATTGTATGAGATAGAACGCACTACGCGGCAGCGGAACTGCAGTTCAAGTGCGACAATTTCATACAGACAATATTTAGCCGCGCCCGCCGTGCCGCGCAGTGCAGTTCCGCCTAGTGCGTTCTTACCTTAAGATTGATGCGATGTGTTCGTTGATCGTCCATTATGGTTTTGGCAAATAATACAGTATCGTTGCATCGACGGGAGGGTTGAAATTTTTCTCGGTTTCCGATCACGTAGGTTCGTTTACACCGGTGGCAATCGGCTGCCAAGCCGTTAAGCGTCGGCCAACAACGCTACCTGTCTGCCAACGCTATATTCCCGCTCAGACGCACGTCGTTGCCTCTCTATTTCCGTTTTTGTTCGTGGACCGCAGCGTATATTTCAGGATGTAATCTAAACGAGGAGTCTGTGCATAGTACGTGTACGTCCTCGATAAGAAAACTGTATGATGATATTTTAATTTTGTTCGCTCTCGACTCAGGTACAAATGGGATTGTTTACATTTCCGTTGTTTGTGAGAGGGCTTTACGGCTGTCACTCCCGCTTGGGATCGATTGTTAATCTTCCGTGAACGGACGCAATGTATAGGAAAAACTGTGAGGGTAAGTTTTGATTGCTTCTAATCCAGTACGTTGGTTTCCAATTCTTTTTCCTGCTTATCGATTACAAGTGAAGCAATATAGATATTAATGTTTTTTAAGGAAATAATTTTGGTTATTATAAAAAAATCTAAACGATGAATGAAACTAGGATGAAGTGCTTTTGAAAGAAACATTGTTTTTAAATCCAACATTCCGCTATGCTTAAAAAAGAAGGCATACGACCAATGTGTACTGCCAGTTATGACGTATGAATGTGAAACGTGGATGCTAAATTCAATAATGTTACGTAAGATCCAGTGTACACAGAGAAGCATGGAATGCATGCTTGGTATAACAAGAAGAGATCGTAAGACGAATACATGGGTAAGAAGTATGACCAAAGTGGCAGATAAAGTTGAATTGGCAATGGACTGGACACATATGTATAGCGACAAGAATGGATGGCAGATGGACGCGATAAATACTGGAATGGTATCCGAGAGGATGTGAAAGAAAGCAAGGTGAGACCGAGTGGAATTGAGATGAATGTGTGCTAGTCAAGTGGATGCAGATTGCTCAAGACAGACAGGAATGGAAGAGGATTGGAGAGGCCTTCATCCAGCAGTGGATGGTGAACGGCTGAAAATGATGATGATGATGATGATGAAAAAATCTATTTTATTTGATATTTGTTTAAATAATACGAATCACTTTTTCTACATATCTTAAATAAATGAAGTTGAATTCCCGACTGTCTGTTTGTTTCTGTATAAATGTGATGTTGGTTCATGCGAAGTAAGGTGTTAGTACCTCTCGAATTCGAAAGTGCACAATAGTCGTGAGTGCATCATGTCGGGCCCCTCTCCAATTAGGGCCCCCGGATCAATGGCAGCTGGGGGCCCTCCGTGTACCTCGTCGAGAGATTAATTCGACTGGCCACCGGTGAGACAGAGAGAGAGAGAGATATGTATAGTCCAACCCGACATATTTCGTGTGCGTAATGGTTTTGTCAGGGTGTTTTTTCACCCTAGACACACACCCGGAAAATAACTTATAATCAACAACAATATGTCACACGTCATATGCACAAAAGTCACCGAATTTTCTTTTTAGCATTAATCGCTGACGTTAAAATCACGTCGACTTGTCGAGGCGTCGTCATTATTTTCATTTAGACCAGTCGAAGCTTTCGGCTATAAATATTTCCGAATTTCCTGCGAGCACAGCAGAGGCTTCCTTCCGGACCTTCACTTGGATAGTTTTCCGCGGTGGGGAGGATGGGGTCAATAGTGGGGTGGTGGTGGTGGTAGTGGTACTTGTATCCTTATATCCTTACAAACAAGAAGATAACAAAGGGGATTACTGCGCTCGCCGTCACTGAGACCGTTTTTATCTCATCTGTCCCTTACCTTGGTAATCTGCACGAGTTTTTTTGCCGACGAGAGGGAGGAGAAGGAGGTGGGGTGAACCTTCGTCCCTCACGAGGTATTGCGTCTAATTTGAAGCGATACAATTGGCTCCGAGGGATAAGCCTCACCTTCGAGCTGAAGTAGCAACATGTCAGACTAGTTCGCCGTGTCCACTATATACGCCGGACCGCGTCATCCTACCCATTACTCTCCCTCTTGGCTTTTTTTTGCCAATTATATAATACCATGCTTAAAAAAGAAGGCATACGACTAATGCGCACTGCCAGTTATGACGTATGAACGTGAAACGTGGATGCAAGAATGCTACGTAAGATTCAGTGCACACAGAGAAGCATGGAAATATGTATGCTTGGTATAACAAGAACAGATCGTAAGAGGAATACAAGAGTAAGAAGTTTGACCAAAGTGGCAGATACAATGGCAATGAGCTGGATACATAGCGAGAAAAATGGATGGCAGATGGACGAGAGAAATACTGGAATAGTATCCGAGAGGATGTGAAAGAAAGCAAGATGAGACCGAGTGGAAAATGGGCTGATGAATTTAGAAGAATGTGTGGGGTCAAGTGGATGCGGATTGCTCAAGACAGACAGGAATAGAACAGGATTGGAGAGGCTTTCATCCAGCAGTTGATGGTGAACGGCTGAAAATGATGATGATAACAAGAAGAGATCGTAAAAGGAATACATGGGTAGAAGCATGACCAAAGTGGCAGATATAGCGGAACGTGTAAAAAAGTTAAAGTGGCAATGGGCTGGACACAGCGAGAAGAATGGATGGCAGATCGCGAGAAATACCGAAATGGTATCCGAGAGGATGTGATAGAAAGCAAGTTAGACCGAGTGGACGATGGGTTGATGAATTTAGAAGAATGTCTGGATGCAGATTGCTCAAGACAGACAATTGGAGAAGCCTTCATCCAGCAGTGGATGGTGAACGGCTGAAAATGATGATGATATAATACTAGGAGCCGATTCTGTGATAATGTGCTTACGAAAAATTGCTGGCAATACTCGATCTGTTTCAAGTGGTAGTATTTATCTGCCATTAAGAAGTACATATGTATAGAGAACAGAAAAATTAATAAAAAATCATTTTTTTATGCATGGAAATAATACGTATGTATTTTTTAAAAACAATTTTTGTTTTGCTTTACTACCGAGTGACCCGTAGCTTTTCGCATCCATTGCACCCCTGTTTCATTTGGCCGGCCCTCACCCAAAGACCTCCCTCTTGATAAATGTTGGCCAGAGGGCCCACTATGATACCTGTTGGCGTCCGTGGAAACTCGTTATGATAATACATTGCGGTGACTTTTGCACACGGTCCGGTCCAATGGGGGTAGGGGGAAGAAAACCCATGGCGTTGATCTACGGTGACCATTCGTTATTGCGGACCTGACTTCCGGAAAAACGTTTGCTGTGTGACACCACTCGGTTGGTGTGTGAGCACCTGAACGCGCCAACGTCACACGAACGATTCGCCTATAAATCAGCGAGAAACGCTGTTCGCCACTGCCCATAATTGCGAATGATAATTATTGCCATTTTGGAGTGTCGGTGCAGCTATTTGTGCGGCGGGCACACTGCACCGTGCATATTTTATTGCCTGTTTTGCGGCGGGCTTATCAGCGCTTTAGGAAATGATATGTGCCCCACCGTTCCACATCGTATATTTCTAAAGAGTTAAACGTAAAAGCATTCGTTCGATGTTTGTGTAAAATAATCAAAATTGAGCACATCAAAAGCAAAAATTTCACAGTACACCAGTCCCTCCAGTTCCGTGAAAGACCGTGTAAATGAAAACCGCGTAAAAAAATATATGGAGCTCATACAAAATCGTGGGATAGGTTCCAGAATATAAAAAAAACTGCGTATAAAATGTGGGGATACTTTCCATAAAAACGCGTAAAAAAATCTACGATGGACATACGAGGAGTTAAATAATATATTATGTACATATTTGGTAAAGAACACTCCCCGGTTACTGTTGTTAGAAGTAATTTCTTAATATTGCCTATAAATATATTTTTTAAAGCTCTTTAAACATTAAGGTGTCTGTAAACGATCAACATATTCACGGCAAGCATCGCCGGTAATATTACTGCAATATGGAGATGTGGGCCGGAAATATAGTCGTGTTTCCCGACACTATTGTTCCACTATTGCTGGTATGCGAGTATTGTTGACATTTTACCAATGATATCGCTCGGTATACATATCATTGAGCCACACATATTGCGCATGTGATGCCGAAAATGTTACTGGATGGTTGACGAGCAATATTTCTGTCAATATTGCTGACAAATGTTGACCTTTAGGGTTTATATATTAATCACCATATTTTCCAGTTTTCTAGCTTGTTGAATAACTTCGCTCATTTGTAGCAGTAAATAAATCTGGTTCTTCAAAATCACTGATAGATTTGCTTTCGATTTCAGGACCATGTTAACTAGATCGTCTTCAGTTACATATTTCATCCGAATAATTCCTCAATATTATGATTATTCAAATCTTGAAAACAGTCTCCTAATGAATTCGATATGCTTATAATCTGATCAATTTTTTTCTCTCTTGGTATAGGATATGATTACCTCTAGTTACTAATACTACTACTCCCACTTAAACTTTGTGAACAAAGAATTAAAAAAAACACGTCCGTTTTGTCAAACCGCGTTAGATCAAAACCGCATAAATCGAGGTGTGGGTGTATTTACAGCCTCCGCGCGATAGCTTGGTGCTCAGTACATTGTCGTGCTCCTATAACTTACAAGCTAATTCCGCCCCTAAGCAATGAATTCGATCAATAAACGACTAGGTCACTAGGCACTTGACTGTGGCACGCAGTGTGCGTCATTCGAGTTGTAAATATCGTTTAATTCAAATATGCACTTTAGTATTATCAATACATACATTGAAATATCTTTTAAAGCTTGGAACACACTGAATATACATACATATATCAAATACACTCGGTTAAGTAGGCGGTAGGTAACGATCTGGCACCAAGCTATCGTGCAAGGAAGTGTAGCCATTTACAATGTTAATATGTTGCTTATTTTGCAGTATCGGTATGCTAGTATTGCATAGCTTGCATGTGCGAAAATCATTTTATTCCTCGATGTACCTGTAGTTATATCGTTATTGCACGTACCTAATGTGTATTGAGCGCATTATCCGCGGCATGCGATCGCATAAAATGGGTACCTATTAAATGTTTGATCAGTAAAATGTACGGAAATCGCTGTAAACGACCATTACATCGTCGTATTAATTTTGCTCGATTTCGGCACTAATGATTATTGACGCGTGCCGGTTGGCATTGTCGTGCCGTGCGTCACAAATTATTGTGATTCCACTTCGTACTATGTATAGGTATACGTGTACCGATATCGAATTTAATTTATTTCACTGTACGAAGTAACGAGACATGTGTTAGGAAAATATTCACCTCGTTTTTTATATTCGTGATTTCGATTCGGAAATCTCGATATTGTATGCACAGAGTATGCGAAGGGTGCGCTCAAATCCTTAAGTTGTAAAGGTGGCCAAATTCTTTTCGCACATAAGCTGCCAACTATTTTTTCGGGTACGCGGTTGCCAACATACTTAGACCACTTAAAATCGATTTCGCATGCCGCAGATTGCTAACGACATTTCCCTTTTTAATACTATCTACCTCTCAGTGCGCACAGTCTTTGTTGAGATTGAGGCAAAGTAAATAAATAGCGTCGCATCTTCAGTCAATATTATGAAAGATGCTGCATCATACGGAACGACATTTCGACTTTGATTTTATTTTGCTTCGGCACAAACTCAAACACTAAAGTTTCAATTCAATTTGTAATAATTCCGGAATACGATCTAATGCATACAAGAAATAGTTGACTTCGATATTTTGTATTTTTAGTTTTGATGAAAATATATTTAATGAAAAAATTTTGAATAATACCAAATTGTTATGATGTTACAATTTTTTTTTTTAAATCAAGTTGCTAAGATGAGCCAATTATATATGTGAATATGTAGAGATAAAAAAATATCCAACCCAATTCTATTCAAGCTTATCTTGCAATTTCACTTGAGCAAATTAATATTTTACGAGTCATATTTATTTTTGTGCAGACGTGTACATTAAGGTGGGGCGGTTTTTTTCGTAATATCAAAAAGCTTGGGTGCGGGACTAGTGCTCTATCACATACCCATCATAACTGCAAAATATCTCCTAAAAATATTAATGTTTAGTACTGCCCCAAGCTGCTTGAATATTGAAAAAAAATATAAAATCTACCTATGGTTATTATACCAGCATCCCACAAGAAAAACTTAAAAATAACTTATATACTAGGAGTAATAATATTTTTTTGTGTTGAAAATAGGCATTATTTTACGTTATTCGAATCTCGCTTTTATGAAAACATCTCGCCTTAAGGATCCACAAACAGTAGCAGAGGCTTCTGTCACTCTTTTCACTGTGTGGCTTGAATGTGACAAGGAACAATCTTATCTGAGGTAAAATGACTATTTATTACTTCTTGATCGGCAATAGTTGTAAAATAGTCTCTTCATCTACGAATTTGTTGTGAGGAGACTCTGTTACATCTTCCCAATTTATAATATTGCGACAATTTTTTCTTGTGGGATGTTGATATGATATTTCGTTTGTTTTTTGTTCTTAATAATTAGTAACTGAAACACATGTATTACTTGTTTGCACTGGCTTAAATCAAATAAATGACAATAAATGTATTTATCTGCGTTTTAATACCGCTACATGAACCTTCCACTTTTTAGCTAAAAACACATTTCTTCTAAATTTTTGACTCCATTGGGGCAGTATAAAGAGTTAAAATATCAAAAAAATAATTACACCGTTTGTTTTGTATGGAGCAACTTTGCCAAGCCCAAGCATTTTGATTTTCAAAAAAAAAAAATCATTCCACCCTAGTGTATGTATGTATGTACATCTAGTAGGTTGCTGTTTCATTTACCACAATTGTAAAAAGTTTGAATATCCCTGATATACCCACACAGCATGGGCGTTTGTCTTCCTGTAAAATGGAATCTACTCCCACGCACGGCTTTGCTTCTCGGAGACAATAACATTAGGGCATTCATCTCGAGCGCGTTATTACCTCCTTCCATCCAATCTATCTATCCATCCTCGATCCAGGTGACATCTTTATCCTCGCGGGGAGGATAGCTGGGGGAGGAGAGGGGGTGGCAGTGGTAAGCACCCAATTACAATAATGTAGCTCGGCTTTGGCGCTCGCTAAATGCCACGATCAGCCCCAATCTGACGGATTTAGCCCGAGGAGAGTGGATAGAGGTGAGCGCAACACTCTCATCCGCTAAAGTAAAGGACGCTCGTAAAGCGTCTCTTTTTTTCCCTTCCCGTCCCGACTCCTTCATTTTATTTTCCCGCCGGCGACATATTTAAAGCTCCGCGTGCATACACTTAGTCTGTCCTCGCCATCCCTACCCCGTATCCTGGGGGGACTAAGCCTTGCTTCCGCGTCTTCCAACCTCCCCCACACCCCGGGACGGGAAACCAATCCACTTATTCCGTCCTCTTACCTGCCTAACAGGCGTATTTTCCACTTAAGAGCGAAAACGGGCAGAACTTTTACTTTTTATTTTGGAAGAATCTTCCTCTTTTTTCCTCCCCCCCCTCCGGCTACAACTAGCGAAACTAAAACACTTTCACATAAATCTCTGAGTTTACTACACGCTTCTGCTTCTTTTTTCATTTCTTTGTGCGGGAGACGCGTATCGGAGACAATTTTTTCATCGGAAACTTCGATCGTGTTTTGAGTGTGGGGGTGGGGGGGGGGGGGGAAGGGTTGCAACGATTTCACTCTACTTTATTAGATTCGATATTCCCGCACGGTGTTGAAGTTTAGACGATAATCGATTTTTTTTGTCGGTCGAATTTTTGCACGAGATCAAGGTCGGATAATCCATCGCGTGTGTGGGAGTCATTCATTCTACTATCTGGCTGGCGCCCGTCTGCTTTGCCAAAACGACACCGGCCCGAAAACGTATACGCAATTTACGATTGCATTATCGTGCACTTTTGTCTCTCGCAAAACGGCCCTCTGTGACTATTGTATCCTTTAAATGTACCCGAGAAACAAAACAAACGTCACTTAATGACCGCACTCGACAAAAAGTCGAACATACCTTTCCAATTTACTTTATAGCTCGGATCTGTAGCCGCACACTCGCCGGTTTCCGTTCGCCACGATCTACGTATGTACATATGTATGTATGTATGTACAGTGAGCGACACAAAAACTTACGCACTTAAAATTTTTCGAATAATTTCATTTCATTTCGATTTGCAGCAATATTTTTTAAATAAAAACGTGTTAAATTACGACTAGGATCGTTAAGATAATAAAACAAGACAAATTGTGAATTATATCAATGTATTTATTTAGATATTGAATATATTTTGAAAAATGGACAAAAGGTGTGAAAAATGTATTTTTGGTTTTTGGGAGATTTTAACGTTTTTATTTAATTTAACGTAATTTTAACAACATAAATTTGTTATATAATAGTATATTCTAAATGTTCATTTTAATAATCATTTAATATATGTAACTAACATTTGGTTATTCCTCCCCTATTCTTAATAACCGATAAAATTCTTCTTGGTTTGATGTCGTTATTCCATGCATTATCTATGGTTTTTTCTAAGTCCCGAAGCATTTTTGGATTACATGACTTTCCTTTTCAAAATCGACCATAATTTTTCTATTATGTTAAGGTCAGGACTGTTCCCAGGCCAGGTGAGGGATTGAATCCCTAAACTTTCCTTATAACTGGTGTACTAAAACATGTCGATGATATTTACTACATAAAATAACAAATTGGAGATATGAAAATAGGTTGGTAACTTACAGAACGAGCTCGATGACAAGGTGCCGAATCGTCTTGAAAACTCGGTTCGGAGACGTATTCCGTTAGTCCTTCGATAGTGGGTAGAACATTTTTCAAAATAGTTTATTGATATTGTGCTGCATTCATTGACCCTCGGACAACCTCCAGAGACCCCAATCCGTACCTTTTCATGCATCCCCATATCATTATATACGGAGAATGCTTAACTGTTGGTAATACGCAGCCTTCCTCAAAACGCTCTCCACTTCTACGGTGTACCGTAGTCTTCCCATCAGAGCCAAACAGGTTAAATTTTGACTCATCTGAGAATACCACCTTGTATCAATCCTCCGATGTCCAATTTTTCCTTTCTTTAGCCCACTTCTTCATTTGAATAGTCAACAGCGGCTTTTTGACTGGTTTCATCGCTCGAAATCCAATTGTATTCAGCCTCCTTTAAATAGTACGCGTACTTACTGCTGTGGACGTCGAAGCATAGACCTCGTCTCTAATTTGTGAAGCAGAAGCATAACGATTTTGCAAAACGGTACGTTTTATGAGTCAATCTGCTGCGGTTGATAGTTTTTGCGTCTTTCCGCTTCCTGCAGGCCTCGTGTTTCGTCCTGTTTCATTATAATTAATTAAAAACCTTCTAACAGTACCCTCACTGAACCCTATTCTCCGAGCAATTTCTCTGTTTGAAATATTTTCTTTCTTAAGAGTTAAAATCACGGTTTTTACTTCGATCGACAATTTGGAGCGATGACGACATTTTTCGATTTGATTTTAACACGACGAACTCGGACGAAGTTTTACGGTCAACTTACATGCAAAATTGACCATTTGTTATGTGTGTTTTCGTACCATGGGTTCGCAGAACCATTGTGTAAAAACCGATTGGGGTATTGTTTTCAGCAGGTAGGATGGACTGTCGCGCAAAGTTCGCCCAAAAATCTTAGAGCGTAGGTTTTTGTGTCGCTCACCGTATGTGTTTTATACAAAAAAAAAAAAAAAAACACATATCTATTTTTGGCGTTCGATTGGCCTGTTTTGCCTGAATTTTCGCGTGTTCACTGTCATATTGTTAATGCTCGGCAGCGAATCACATTAGCATAGTGAGGCGGGTGCGTTCATCAATATTGATTGCTCACCGTTAAGTCGGCGCTAATAGGATACCAAGGATCGGCTAGGATTAGTAGAGCCTTAGGAGTCTGGCTTGTCTCTGGCCGGAACGGCTTAGCTCGGAGCTAGCTCATCATTACCGGTCGACCTCTGATCGCCACTACAAATCCGACATCACTTACTTACTATGCTGGATGTGCTGTCGAATATAGGCAACACCTTGAATATCTTAGCACTGACTGAAAAAATATATATACGGTACACACGTTTGTAGGTATAATAAATTGTCGCAGTGTACGTTGAACGGAATACCTGTGAACGCATTGTGTCATCGGGAAAATACCATGACTACAGATCTACCAGTCTAGGAGATAACTCGTAATGAGATACAAATAGCCCGCTTCAGTGGAAATTCTTCGCAAATGTAGCCGTCATTCATATTTAATGGACGTTCGTTGTCGCCGGATGTTTCCACCGACCTGTGTCCACTGCTATTTTTGCCCACATCTACCTATGTACATATGTAGGTGTTAACTTCATCTACCTTTCCACGTACAGCTGGAGCATATTGTGAATTTAAGACAAAATTGTACCGCCTACAATATTTATTCCCCTTTGTGTGCGCGCGTCTATAAATAAAGACGTTGAATCTGCATATGGGTTATTAGGGATCCGATGCGAAGATCTCATTAGATTTACCGGCTCGAATATGCCGTTAAATGGGTCAAAAAATTCGCTTTGAATGTATGTATGTATGTATGTATGGATAAGTACGCATTGACGCGCTATTTATAAGATGCACGATTTATCAGTGTAATTTGTTTTTATAAGCGATCTGACCATATGGTAGCTAGCGTCTGGCTTGCTTTTCACCTATGCGCATGTTTATATTTGGATGCACACCTCTCGAATGCACTCTCGAATACAAATGTTACAACCGAACATTGGGTCGCAAATGTTCTGGAAACGTTTTCTTGTTTCTCGTGTTTGTTCTCACACACCACCACCGTTTGAAATCTTACTCGCCGAGATTTTCGTTCGTAATTTTAGAACGCTTATACCGCGATGATGTATCGTTACAACGATTTAGATTTAGATTTCGAACCTTTGATTATTTTATACCTACATATAATGTATGTGCGATGATGCGTCGATTTATTATCGCACGATTATGTGTCAACGTACATATTCTCGGAAAACTCAATCGTGATAGGTATGTACATATTTTGACCAAAAACTTTTTTTACACTCATGGATTTCAACTTACTATAATTGTCAACATAACGTAGTAAAAATATGTTATAGTGTTTGTTTGAGTTCTCTAAAACAGCGGTCGCCAACATTTCGGATCTCACGGACCACTAAACTCAAAATCTCGAATCCTCCACTACCATCATTTTTTCACATAAAAAAAACTCCAAGTTATTTGCAAAAAGTTGGATATCACCTTATAATAATATTCATTATTCATATGAAAACTGCCAGTTATGAAGTATAGACGTGAAACTTGGATGCTAAATTCAAGAATGCTACTTAAGATTCAGTGCACACAGAGAAATATTTAAATATGTATGCTTGGTATAATAAGAAGAGATCGTAAGAGGAATACATGGGTAAGAAGTATGACCAAAGTGGCAAATATAGCGGAACGTGTGAAAAAGTTGAAGTGCCAATGGTCTGGACACATAGCGAGAAGAATGGATGGCAGATGGACTTGAGAAATACCGAAATGGTATCCTAGAGGATGTGATATAAAGCAAGGTAGACCGAGTGAACGATGGGTTGATGAATTGAGAAGAATGTCTGGATGCAGATTGCTCAAGACAGACAGGAATGGAAGACAATTGGAGAAGCCTTCATCCAGCAGTGGATGGTGAACGGCTGAAAATGATGATGATAACAAGAAGAGATCGTAAAAGGAATACACGAGTAGAAAGAAGCATGACCAAAGTGGCACATATAGCGTAACGTGTGAAAAAGTTAAAGTGGCAATGGGCTGGACACAGCGAGAAGAATGGATGGCAGATCGCGAGAAATACCGAAATGGTATCCGAGAGGATGTGAAAGAAAGCAAGGTAGACCGTGTGGAAGATGGGCCGATGAAGAGTGGGATTGGAGAGGCCTTTATCCAGCAGTGGATGGTGAACGGCTGAATATGATGATGATTATGAAAAATGCGAACCACCAAAATTCTCTCGCGGACCACCGGTTGGCTACCGCTGCTCTAAAAATAAATCTACACTTAGGTACAATAAAATTAAATACAATTCTTCTATCTAATTCTGTTATGAAGATTGCCACACGATTCCCATTGTGGGTATTATATTATGTATATGAGATTAACCTGCCATACATATATTGAAACATAAGTAGGTACATACATATATCGTTAGCTTAATTTTCACTGATTAAGAACACAAATCATTCTCAGATTTATTTGTGAGGTTACTTTAGCAGCATTTATGACTACATAAAAGGGCTTGAAGCAGTTATTGAATTTAGGGTCGAAGGCCAGCTGGTAGATTCGCCCTCATGAGCGTTCACCTCTTGTCGCTATTTGTGTCCACGGTGGTTTTTCCTTCCGTGGAAGAACAAACGACGCTCGCACGTGCGTATTTCTGGCGTCGCTCTTTGTTGGCGTCTGGCCGACGTCCAACAGGTGAGGGACGCAGACGCCCCCGACGCCGTACATCACCATCACCATTATCACCTTTATTATCATCATTATCAACATCGGAATCGGACGCATCGGTACCAACATGATAACGCGTCATTCGCGTTGTCCGTCGACCGCTTGTATTTTTTGCGTCGAAGTGATTTAACGTCGTGTTTTCCGGGCGATAACTCTCAATTTAGCATAAATCAATCCGTAAAATTAACGTTGAACGTGTTGGAATTGATCAAAATTATTATGATAACATTTAAACGTTGTCTGGACGAGATATTATTTTCAATTTGAAAATTTGTTTGAATTTATCACGAAAGTTCAATAAAATCTGCACTCGAGAATCAAACAAGTAATTTTTTGTAGGTTACATGTACATTCGATCCAAACTTTAGTTTTTCAATATTGCATGCGTTGATTGAAGCGCTCTGTCAAAAATGTCAGAATGGACAGAGCTAATCATTTTTATTATTCAAACGGTGTATAGATACTGACTAGTAATTATGGTGATAAATGAAATCATCCACAGCTTATTTTACGCTGAATCTGATTACTTTGAAATTTGATCTCGTACGAATTCATTTGAATTTGAAAATTGATCCCATGTATGTGACGCGGTCATCGGTAGTATTATTTCGCTTTTACGAGACGCCAGGAAAACTTTTCGTTAACAGTCGAGTGGTGTACTCTTACGACAAGACAGTTTCAAACGATCCTTAAATGAAAACGACCTTAGTGAATAGTCTTTTGGCACTGAAGCGACCGAGTAAGAACCTCGTTTCCTAGTCATTCAGTTTGCACTTTTGCAGGTATCGCACGAAAGTTGCCCATTCAACTAACTGCTCGTTCTTTGCTCTCGTTTTCTATACTATTCGCTCACAGATGTCGCTGACATGCATATAAATACGTATACGTATACAAGTTGTGTTTAGTGCTAGAAAATAATAACTTTTAAATTCTAGGTAGTTGACGTCAACAGTGTTGTTTTATTTTTTGTTAGAAAAAATCAAAAGTAGCAATTAATTGAGTGTCTTAATTAGTTTCACGGTTGAAAGAAAGTTTGGATGAGTAAATTCTAAAACAATAGCCTTCACCGGTGTGCTTTTCGAGAGCACGTGCCTACAGTGAGGTTTTGAGGTGTAAATTAAGTTCAGAAAACGTGGGGGGTGAGACGGTCTTAAATAGAATGGTCGGAACTCGGATTTCAAAGGTGCATAAGTGCATTTTTAGCGCATTCCCTACCCTACCGTATCCTGAACACTTGCATACCTTTGAGCGAGTGGGTGCGCCGCGGCTCAGTTCAGGTATTTATTACTTCCATTTCTTCTATATATAAAACGCAGCTTGTGTTCTTTGTACCTTTATTTGCGCGCGCACAAGTAAAAATTCTCTTTGTTCTTTGTATGTATGCACATATGTGTGTGTACATTTGATTTGCGTTTATTTATTCTAGAATAAATATTATTTTCGTCAGCGCGAACGCGTGACACACGGATTTTCTGCCGTGCACGTTCAACCTGAAAGGTCAAGGCGTATCTGTATTTTCAGATATGGCACGATATGATGCAATATCAAAATAACTGCGTATTAGGCGTTCATACTATTTTGTTTTTGTATCAAATTATTTGCAGTAAGGTGATTAACCGTATTCCTTTACTTTAGACTCCAAGGTAAAGGAATACGGTCTTTTACGGAAAATTTTTTATTAGAGATTGTAAGAGTAATACATGGGTAAGAAGTATGATCAAAGTGGCAGATATGGCGGAGCGTGTGAAAAAGTTGGAGTGGACACATAGCGAGAAAAATGGATGGCAGATGGATCATGGATGCGAGAAATACTGGAATGGTATCCGAGAGGATGTGAAAGAAAGCAATGTAAACCGAGTGCACGATGGGCTGATGAATTGAGAAGAATGTGTGAAGTCAAGTGGATGCAGATTGCTCAAGTCAGACAGGAATGGAAGAGGATTGTATGTACATAGATGCTTTCGTTCAGCAGTGGATGGTGAACGGCTGAAAATGATGATAACGATGATAATAAAATCCATTAAAATTTTTACAATTATATCAGCGGTATGGCAATTTATGATATGCGGTCAAAAACCGTCTAATTGTTTTTGGAATTTTCTTGAAAATATACACGGAAAACACGTTTATACGAAGAAAATTTTTGCCTGCGGTGCACTATGCGAATGTTACACAATATGACTGAAATTTTCGTCAAAACTAAGAAGCTAATATTGTTTAATGACCCACCAAAAATTTTTGGTAGCAAACTTTTGAAATAAAATTTATACCCAACGCAGAAAAAGGTTGCCGACCCCTGCTTTAGTGAGTGCTCCTTTCCGATGGCTTGTTCTGCTCTTTTTATTTACTCTTTTTTTTTGCTTACATTATTTCTCGTGCTCTCGACAGTAGACTTTGTGCAATACGTGCTTTAATTGTATCGTGTCAACACTTATTTGTTATCGTAGTATCAAATTAGAAGTTACGGCCCACCTGAAACTAGAACGCCCCCTCGGTGGGCGGTTTTGCTTAAATCGTGCCAAGGCACTTCAAAAGTTCAAAAGTCATCGAATCGTACTCAAAGTGCAAGCGATTTTTCAGCGACACAAAGCGCTATACGATGATGATAATAAATATAATTGTTAATTTTTCCACCATCGCTCGGCACTTAAGACATACAATATATAGGTCAGAACCGCGACCGATAACGCTCTTCGGATCGAATGACGCCATCGCAATAGCACAATGACAGTTTACGAGTCTATTTTAGATGTGTGGTGTGTATGGCGAACACGTGTATGTACATAGATATCGCACACACCTTGACGCAAATACGTAATACATTGTGTGTTTCGAACGACTTCGCCGGCTAATGGTCTGGCGCCATTTTATTTAATTGCGGCGTCCTCATTAAATCCAACAGTATTGAATTACGAAATTGATGAGAAAAAGGCGGTGAAAATTGTAATTTTCGATAAAATTTCAGACTCGAGTTTCTCGGTCGGTCGCTTCGTGATTTTTTTTTTCAGTTTGTTTGTATTATGTTATAGTGTTGAATTGGAACGGTACCTGTCGGAGCGTCTGCGTCTTATTGAGCGTCTTGATTGACGCCTCGGTTTTATTTTCGTTAGCGACAGACGTTTCGTCCGATTTTATACCGTCCATTACCGGAGCACAATAACTGGCGCTAATGGCGGCCGCTGCAGATGTACCGGAAACTTGGCCCGAGCTACGAATCGGAGCGCGCAGGTGAAACCAGACGAGAGAAACAATAATACTTTGATTGGCAAACACACGAAATAACATTTCAATTCATTTCTATTTCGCTTTCGAATCTATCTTTTCCAGCAGGTGGAGGAGGCACATTTCATCGACGCGCCGCTCTGTTTTTTTATCGAGCATTTTTATGAGATTCGTTCTTTTGGTGTGGTATCGTCATCCGCGACGGGGCAGACTGCAAAGATGAAAGTGGCGTTGAAAGCAATCGGAACTGCTGAAAATATCCGGTGCTTGATGGTGTACGGCAATTTGTTATTTCAGGTGTTTTATGTAGTAGCCGACCGTACGGTACGAAACAACCTCATAAAAACACCTCACCACAACAATTAATGCACCTCGAATTACATCATTTTTTTAATCCTCGAAATTGATATATACATATATTGTGACGTGAATGTTTCGATGAGCAGATACATAGATAGTGGTGTCGTATTGCGCAAACATTTTCAAATGAAGCTATCGACAAAGCGTAATTTTACATATTTGCTTTGGCCGTACGGCCAAAGTGCGAGTGAAATTGCTTGTTTTTCATACGCTTAATGCGCCGTAAAATGTAATAGTTTATTTCGCGCATATTTATCGCTACTACACACACACGCACGATCAGCGTACGCACCATCGTAAACGTTTTAATCTCAATTTATTACCCAGTGTGAACATTGCATGCGCATCGGATTAATATTTTCATCGATTTAATACGATTGTTAAAATTGGACAGGTGTGAGTGGAGAGCGTGCGATTCGTTCGATTCAATCGATGCATTATAAACACCAAGCCAAACTGCATACATACATATGTACATACTTGCTTAACTGAAGTTGAAAACGTTGACATGCCGTTTAGTTACATGTCCACAGTGAACGACTTCAAAGTTTGCGGTTTAGGTAGTATGTAGTGTAGGTACCGCACGATCGTTTGTTCGCGTTCACAGTCTGGCGATTTAGGTTAGCATATTGACAGTGATTTATGTCCGCTTATAATTAGCGTTTGACCATTGTGCGCCGATGGACCGCGACCTGAAGAATACGGGTCCATTCCTCGGGGATTGTGTTCGCCACGAATGGAACGCTTTTGATCTATACGGTACGATGGCGATTCATCAACGTTCAATTTTATGAGCGCCACTTGCGTTCATTAGTTCACGTCTGAACGGCGACAATGGTCGGCTGTGATCAGTCGTTTGGCATTTCGGACACCCTACGAACGATGAAAATCTCGTTAATAATAATGCACGTGCATAATGGGAGGCTGGGTGGGTCGATAGTCGATGCTGTTCTTATTTGTTTTCGGTTGGCTGTATTTATTTGCATACATCATTGTGGGGAAGCCTTGGCTTGATTGGTTAGTGGCGTGCTTTTAACAAGGACCCTTCACTTTCCATTTGTGCAGTTTTCTCCGATTTTCTATGGGCAGCAAATCGACATGGTTCATTGACATGTTACAGAACCTTGATTATCCAGAGTGTACAAAATAAAAAAAAAACTTAACACACAAAAATAGCGGATTATACGTATTTGTTGCACAACACGTGACGGACAGTATACGGCCACTGACAAGTGCATATTTGCACTTGTAGCTGCTATGAGTCAGTAGCCGTTTAGATTCAGGACAGGGTTGTTGTCTTCTGAAGGAGAGAGCGTAAAGTTATGAAAAAATAACGAAATGAAGAAGTTGAAGAGTGTATTTTCACGTGGTACATTCAAAAGCGATCTTCTGGACAGCCAATATCTAGTCCATTATTACAAGAAAAAGCGATTATTTTTTAACACAAGATTGAATGGAGATCCAAACTTCAAAGCGAGTTCGGGTTGGCTCGAAAATTTTAAAGGACGACATGGTCTGACTTACCACCAGAAGAACGAGACCAAGAAGACAAGGAGGAGATTGCCGATGGGGGAATATTGGTCCCACACATTCGTAAGCTTTTCAATGCTTAGGTGTTGCTATGAATTAGTTTGAGAGACAAGTATACGTGATTTGGCGGCTTCGAAAAGGACAGCTAGCCTTTAAGCAAAATTTAATAATTGAATTTCTCGCAAAAACATAATTTTCTGTAGGTGTGTATTTATCTACATGTATTATGTGAAGCTATCTACATATGTACCTATGTATGTATATGTTACAGCGAAAGCATATTTCAAGTGAAAATATATCTTCACTGGTATAAATATATTTCTACCAATTCAGACAGTGAAAATGTATCAAACAATGAATTTACAGTTTCGGTGAAAGTATGTATATTAATTTAAGCGTATGTATACATACATATGTATGTTTGTGACTTGTTGATGTTGGCCTAAGTCGATGATGTGTCATCCTACAAGTGTTATAAATAATAACTAGGATTGAATATTTCAGCAGATTAATATGATTCGATTGGTCATTTCACAACTGTCAAATTTAGTTTCAATGACAGTTCGGAAACGAATATAATTTCACCAGTATCACTTAAAATATATTTTCACTAGTAAAAATACACATCTACTGGTGAAAATGTGCTTGAATATGATTTCACCGAAACGCCAGTGACAATATATTTTCACTTGAAATATGCTTTCGCTGTAACATATTTCTATAAAAAATATTCAAATTAATTTTTCTCCTACTGTATATGGAAAATGTTTTCTGAGGTTCTACTGTATGTATGTATGTGGAAAATGGAGCGTCTGCGCCAACAACACAATGAATAGCCAATCAAATTCAGAGCGTCACTATAATGATAGCAAATATATTAATATAAATTAGAACAATATTTAACATTATTATTTGACTAACCCGTCATACATCCGTCGATTATTATCTAAACTAGTTTCGTGCGGAAAAATGGCTTGCATAATGCGTTGGGCCGCCGCGCCGCTCTAAATCAGCCGGCAATTAATTGCTACGGACTCGTAATCCATCTTGTTGACAAGTGGACACTGGCTTGATCCACCGCTTGGGATGAGGAGGTGGATGGGTGGTTTTGTGGGGTTATTATAGGGTGGTTCACCTGTCCACCCCTCTACCGCGCGAAACGTGACATGCGGCAACACGCCGCTTTTGCGGTGATCGCTGACACCGGCGCCATCAATATTTGTTACGTCACCACTCTTTTCAGCGAGAAGAACGCCAAAATTGAATTTCGAACGAACGTCGGTGATTAATGGGCTGTAATGCAGTTATGAAGGTCTTTCATCGCGGTGAAAGTACCTATGTATAATTAGATTTCGAGGACCGAATTCGTTTTACACGTGTCGCCTTACATGGGTGTACCGATTTGGGAATTGTGATTGGGAAGTTTTGAAGTAAAACTTATTTTCGATCGGTAGAGTAAAAACGGTTCATCCAACGTTCCATACAAACGGAGCGAGCGATAAGTGGTCACGCATATCCCCACTCCTTCAGTTTGGAGGTAGGCTATTGCCCTCTCTCTTGCTCTTTCGCGTTTTATGCGAGAGAGATATCCGCCCGCACCGCCCCTAAGTTTAGTAAAAACGTGTCATCGAAGCGTGGCACGGCACGAAAACCAATCACAGCCAGCAGTCAGTGGGTACCCCCACTCTTCGGCTAGACGTCAGGTAGCAGGGAGAACAGTGAGTCATTGGGTGAGCGTTTAAAACCACATTTGTGTACACAATTCTTTCACATTCACATCTGTATTCCTTCTTGTACATTGCACTTGCTTTAAATTGCAATGAAGTTTTACTTCTATAGTGAGTAGTGGCTACACACTGTTTATCTATGCTAATAACTGAATTTCGATCACTACCCTATAATAACCTATTTGCTATCCATCAGTATTGGAAGAGCTGAATTCTGACTGAATCTGCTTGCAACAGATCTGGATATATTTAGTGCGAATTCACATCAGATCGCCACTTTCCTCTCGCACTCGAGATTTGTGTTTACAAACTTTATTTTATGTTTAACTAATTGTTAATTTATAATTTTATATTTCATATCATCTTTTATTTTTATTATACTTAGTTAATTAATTTTACTCTATGAATTTTAATTGTATCTGGCCGTGGTGACGAATTTGCGTAACCTGTTAGGTCATCACGGTATTTTTTTTTTTTAAATAAATATAACGAAAGGTTGAATAGAATGAGTATCATAATAAACACAATACTTTAAAAACCTGCTCACGTTCAATAAAAACGCTCATCTCCTAAAAGACAAATCTAACAAAATTGTCAGATACTCATTCTTTTCAAATAGAGTGGTTGAAGTTTGGAAACGCCTCTCAAATCAGCTAGTAGCTTCTGAAGATATAAATCACTTTAAAAATCATCTCGACAAATTTTTGAATATAAATTAATGTTTGCAATCCTTCAAATATAAATAACTAAAAAAAAATAATAACTGTATGTACATATGTACAATTTATGTACATCAGATCCCCAGGCTCCATCGGCAATGCCGCCTGCCCGTGTATTTTAAATAAATAAATAATAAATGACCTTTTTCTTACATCTGAATGAACTCCTTTCACCCTCCCACTATATTTACTGTGAGTCACCCTGTATATTTGATCAATTAATTGGTTTTATTTATCGACTTGCACTCTTGCATTCAACTATGACAGATACGTCTTTAACTACATAATATACAATAATAATTTTTTTATTATAAATAAAAATTTAAATGTAAACATGACATGTGACAACATCATACTTAAGCTTCATAATCGTTAACTTTTTATCTGCTTATATGACTTCTTTTATCCGACTGACCTCTAAGAATATTCACCGTGAGTCATCCCGTGTATCACTTAATTGATTTTATTTATAGACTTGTAATCTTTCACCCGACGGTCTTTACCGGTACCTACGGTATTAATAATTTACGACATAATGTTTACTGCGATTTTCCCCGTAACAATGGAAACCTCTATGACGGAATGCATTTTCCACCTGGTGACGTTCTCCGGCCGATCTGCATCAGACGTCCAGGAAAACGGGGTTGATTTACGGTGGTCACCCAATAGTCGCCTCCTCGGGGTGGAGGGTTTTGGCAGCCCTCAGGTTCTGCAGGTTGCATCCAGGCATCCACACCCTCATCCAACCAATCCTCCCCCATTCCTCTATTTGGTCCATCTCCACCTCCCGTCTACCGGTGATGCATGGATAATGTTACGGATGAGCGCGCGCGCCCCGGCACCATCTGCCGCTCTGCGTTTAACACTTGACGGACTGTTGTTCAGTTATTAAATCGCTCTTAGGACTCATCGTGGTATGAATTATTCATTCGCTTTGTTCTGTGATACGTTGTTGCGTCGGATTATATGAATTTGCATTGATTCAATAAAAATTCAAGTTGTTCAACCAATACTTGACATATGAGCTGTTTATTTATGAAAATGGTGCAAGGTTATAGAAAAATATATTTAAACAATAGCTTTAAGTACCCAGCTTCTATTTTGTTAGGGGGAAAGTTTACTAACAGGTCTAAGAACACAGGGATACGGTTAATATAACACAAGGTTAACATAATAGTAATGGATAGGAGGTGCCAACGTCTGACGACTGGGTTAGATAAATTGTAAAATTCCAACAGGAAATGGCCGATCTGGATTTATTAATGTCCAGATCTTGCCAATGACGGGTAATTAAGGTCGAAAAACTGTCGAGAAAATAATTTCGACATGCGGGGATTGAACCCCGGATCTTCGCTCTAATCCGTGGGTGCTCAACCGGTCGATCGCGAAGCAACGATTTTGAAATGGTTTGAAAAATTTTCTACAATGGTTCAATTTTGTTTACTAAACGCCGGCCAATGACTTAAAGCACTTCCCAGGCTCGTGATTGTCTGTTAACGCACTGGATTAATGGTCAAAGGAAGGGACCGTTATTTTTCCGTGGTATGCATTTGTTTAATCATTGGTTCTCAGGTGCGCTAGCTAATTTGTCAATAGAAGTCAAGAGGACTTCTTGGAACTTTCAAGATCTGTTATATTACATACATATATATATATGTATAGGTAATACCGCATACTTTCTTGGTTGGTAAAAATTGGTAATTCAAAACATGTGCTATTATAAGGAACTACATTTAAACGACTCCATTCAGCAATGCAGATACGTTTGACTGATGTTCACCTTGATGACTGTTTGCGTTTTGCTAAAAGTCTAATTATATGAAAATTGGTTTATATTTTCATCGCATTATATCGATAGCTTTAAAAAACTAAAGAAAGTTTACAAGTAATTTTGTAAAATTCTTATGAGATTCTTATTAGGAAGTACATCATATCCGGACCCCTCCCTAAATTCTTGTATGAAAGTCAATCTCCATACAAATACAAAAAATAGCTCACAAACTGAAAAAGGTTGAGCAGAGCAGCCTTGCTCTAACCACTGAGCTATTTATTTATTTATTTATTTAAAATACATGGGCAGGCGGCATAGCCGATGGAGCCCAGGGGTGACGTTGTAATTTCTACATGCAATTTTTTATTTATTTAGTTGTTTATATTTGAAGAATTACAAAAATTCATTTATATTCAAAAACTTGTCGAGATGATTTTTAAAGAGATTTACATTCTCATAAGTTAGTAGCTGATTTTGGAGGCGGTTCCGAACGTCAACCACTCTATTTGAAAATAATTATTGCCTGGCTATGTTGAGGGGTATCCTTAAATTATGAAACGTATCTTAATGTAATTTCAAATAATAAACAGTAGACTTGAACCGGTTTAAATATAAACGACTTTTTATGTATGTATATATTAGACGGTAAAAAGTGATGAGAAGAAATCCGGAAATGCAAAACGAAGTCCAAGACGATATTTCACTATGCATCCGGTTTTTCCGACCTCCCCCCCTCCCCTCCCGTATTGCCGACCCCTTGCCGGTTTTTCACGGTTCCGGGCATGGAATGCTCATTGCCTGACACATGATTAATGTACGAGACCTTACCCCTTACTACCCAAACCCCCTCAACCGGTTTTACCGGTCGGCCAGGAGGTGCGCATACCTGCGCGCGCGCCACCGTTCGGTATGCACAATTTCAGCACACGCGTGCTTCGACAAATTTATAAAAGTAATAAATTACCGTTCTTTTTTCTATTTTCGCAACGGACGGTCGCTTTGTTTCGGCTCGCTCTCTCACTTCCAGCTGGGGGATACAATTGTAACTGTGTGTGAAATTAATAATTTCGGTGTGACTTATCGATCGCTGGTAGGTTAGCTAAGAGAGGTGTCGATTTGGCGAGTCGGCAGTGCGGCACGTGAGGTCGTCTCTGTGGGTTTATGGCGCCGTAACAACCTTTCCGGCAGGGACCCACCTTTAGTGAAAGCTCACCGAAGCGTAAGAATTCGCTTCCTATATAGGTGAAGGAACAACGAGAATGGATAACGTGCAAAACCAGTGACGTCGACGCCGACTGAAATTTTAAAAAGGAAAATTTAATATTTTTTGTCGTTTTTATGCACCGCTATTATGTGGAAAAGGTCTATTCTTTCATTGCATGTTGCGTGAACTTTATGTAAAGTATGAAAGATAGTCCGACGATAAGTAGGGAAAATTGTGGTGGCGTTAAAATGGCCGAAACGATTTTGGACGAGCGCAAATTGACCGAACGAATAAGATCTAATAGGAATAAGGTCTAATACGAATGAGATCAAAATTGAATTTGAACGACGGGTAAAATGTCCGAAAAAATAACATAAAAAGCCGAAAATCTTAAATAAGACACGAGGAGTAATTTTTTTTAAGCTTATGAATACTACAAACCAGTGTTTTCCAATAATTTGCAATGCATCACTGGCTTAAAAGAAATTACTCCTCGTATTTTATTGAAGGTTTTCGGCCTTTTATGTATTTTTTTGGTCATTTTACTTATCAAATTCGTTTTCGATCTTATTCGTTCGGTCAATTTCCGTTCGTCCAAAATCGTTTCGACCACTTTTAACCGTAATCGGTAAAGACTTCTAACCATTTATGGTTGGAAAAAAATGATTCTAATTGTAATGCAGTTTAACTGTGTACTATCATCATGTTTTATTGATTTGACTGTTTCGGTTTATTCTTTTAAACTACTTCGTTGTGAAACTGGTACAAACATTCTAATACGTTGGAATTGGAACACATGATCACATCTAATGCCGCCACCTCACATTCGCGCGAATGTTCGTCAACCGTTGGCCCTTAGGTGACATCGCTGACGAGCATTCGCATGGAAGTGACACGCGTGGCCAGAGCGCTAACTAAACTAAACGCATAGACAACACTGAATGTGGAGGGGGAAAGATCCGCCATCTTGCTTTCTTCGCGGTTCGCTCGACTTCGCTCATACATTACGTTGGCCTTAACGCGAAAATGGTCGAGTGACATACCCACACGTGGGCGCTCGGTCCTGCTCGTCAACGCTCAGCCAATGTAAAGTGGCGGCATTGGGGGTTGACAGAACACAATTAAAAAAAATCAATTAAATTTTTAGTTTAATATACATATAAAAGTTGAGCTTGCGCTTCATTTTATTTTATTTACTAGCACTAGTTTAAATATGATTCTACGCCTTTGGCCTTATCAATGTGATGTTTTATGAACGATTGATTATCATATCAGGGATGGGGCTCGGGTTTGGGAACTTGGTAGGGGGTGGGATCGCTGCTTCTCCATTGTGAGGCGCATGATTCATTGCCGTACCTGCCTTACGGGGGATTCGGGCGAAGAAAACTGAAGCTTAAGCGCTCTGTCTTCGCATAAAGGAATGAATGGTTCGGTGATTGGCGGGGGGGGGGGATAGGAGGGGTAGGGGGTGGAAATGAGGGGTTGGTGATAGCTGATATATAGTAACATACCCTCGCGAGTGATATTACACGTGTGCAAGCTTTTCGCTCATATTCGAATCGCGCTTCATCCCCCTACCCACCCCTACCTTCGCATTCTCTTATACGCGAGCGGTTTTTTCGTTCGCGGGTGATTTATAGTCGCCGAAAAAAAATGAAAAGGTGTTCGATTGTAATCGATCCTTGCTCAGGTTTAATTACGAAGGTATTTTCATTATTTAAAAATGACTAAAATGGCTACCGGTGTACTTTTTAGTGATATTTGTTGTGATGCAATGATTGTTCGCTACATATGTAATTCGTCACTGTATAGGCCAATTGCCGTAACCTTCATTTTTCACCGAAGTGACATTTTGATGGAAATTGATTTATTGCATACTCTTACATGAACCGGCCAAGTATCATAAATCCCAAAAATTATTTCATACCAAAATAATTCAAAAATAGTTTTTAAGCCATTTGTAACTTGACAAAAAATATTCCAGACAAATACTGTAATCCTTTAAACGTATGCTATCAACTATGTATGTAGAAATCATAATGAAACTTGTAGTTTTTAAAATAATTTTAAATGTTATTTACAATAAATATTATTTAGATTTTTTGCACAGTACTCTTACAAGGTGCTTTTACTTTATCCTAATCGGATAAAGTATTGTGATCGTGCGAAAATTCGACATTGAGATTTTTACTGATTTGTATCAGGTATCATCCCCTGATCACGTTTTCATGATTTCTGGAAAATGTCTGTTTGTCTGTGTGTCGGTGTATTTTTGAACTTTTTTTCCGAAACTGTCAATTCTGTCGAGCTTTTGAAATTTCATATCTATTATTTTCACATAGGGTATAAGATATTACGATTTTGGTCAACATTCACCAACCGGAAGTGGCAGTTTACTCTTGAACGAGATTTTGTTTTTTATTTTTTTCGGCTTTTTTAAATTTTTTTTTATGAAAAACATTAATAGTTAAATATTTACTCATCTTATCATTGCGAAATTTTCAACAGACCTTTAAAGTCCATTTCAATTCAAATATGATTGAAAATTTTGATTGATATTAAAATAAATCTAATGTTTACAGTTTTTTTCACTTCCTGAACAATTTGATATTTGAGGTTTACGGCAATTGGCCTGTACAGTGACGATATGTACATATACATACATTGTCTGTTTGCTTACAGAAATTTAATTAAAAAAAACTGGGTCATTTAGAATATTTAAAAGCCATTATAATACTCCTGAATGTGTTCATATCAGATATACATACATACATATGTAGATATATTGAACAGATTGTAACACAGTTACGAAATCCGCCTTGCGATCGTTTCAAATTGCAATTTTACACGATTTTGATGGGCCACCTTCTCTTACAGTCGATTTTTCCCATTTTCTCTTACCCTTGCCGCTCGTCAGTGGAATCAAATCGCACCCCTTTGGCGAGGGTTGTTTTACATGGGGATGGCCTGAGGGTCGGAACCCTCTACCTGTCGGCCCGTCACGTTATTCATATTAGGACGACAGGTAGCGTGATCGCATCAGAACTGATTTTATTATAGATACGTCCGTCCGGATCACTCCTGCGGGATTAAATTGTGCATTCGTGTCCCCATTCCCTCCCCAACTCCCACTGACCTATCCCTAGCGTATGCGCGCCCTTAACCGCATCGCTATGGTGGATATTTATGCTGTTTTTATCGCCTATCGTTGCCCGCAGAGAGAGAGAGGGATTTTTGCCGAATTTCACACTTGGGGCTCGTCGAATATTGAAGATTGTCGTTCAAGCTCTTTCTAATCTTATGGGATCCGAGAATGGGTACTGTATGCTAGTGCGTACTTGCAAGTTTAATCTTGTGTCCGAGTTCGTTTTAAATTGAAAAGATTTTTTTTAATTTTCACATTTCAATATTATTTTCATCGAATTAACTTTCCGAGGATAATGAATTTTTCTCTGCGCTTATAAAAAAATTAGGAAAGCTTTTCAGGTCGCGTCAAAAAAAAAAAAGGGGACCAACTTTTACGACCACTCTCAGAAAAGGTGTTCTGACGAGTCACCTATTACGTTCTCTACCACGTTGTATAAATCTGATTTAGCTATTGTTTTTATTTAATAAATTATTTTACGGTTTCAATAACAATGACATTAAAATTTTAAAACTTTATACTTTCCCCATAAGTTATGGGGAATAATAAATGAAATATCAATTGTAGAAATGTTTTTACATAATATCGTTAACAATTTTACATTTTATTTCAATATTCATTAATAAAATACTGACTATAATTCTAACATGTATTATTATAACTTCCTGTATTACTTTTCTTTTTTTTTTTTTATATTATAATTATTATTTTATCCAGTATCCGGAATATCGGGCAGTAAATGGAATTACTTTTGCAGGGGAGACTTTTCCAAATCTATTAATAATTCACGCGGCGTTCTTTAACACTTTTAAAAGTGTTTTTCTGTCAGTTTTTACCTAATTGAAATTGCCTTACGGGGAGAATTTTTTAATTAGTACATTTAAAAGTATTTATAATATACAATACAAATACTTTTATTACTATACATCTTACACATAATTTTGTTGCCATTATTTTGAACATACAATTTAGTTATTTTTTTAAATACATAGTTGCTGTCAATGTAATTGTTTGATTGAAATTGGTACAATTATACCATTAAGTTGAAAAATTGCTTTTTTTGCTCAGCGCTCATTAGAAAGGTCATTTAAAAAATGTAGTAGCGAAAAAAATACATTTCAATGAAATTTCGCTGAGTAGTTTTTTAATTAGCTGAAGTTTTTCCTGCGAGTGCTTAGCACCCCCGTAATAAATTGCCAAAGATTTTTCTTTGCCGTTCAGGAAAGTGCCCTTTCATAATATTTTTCGCAGTCCACCTTCTTTCTTAGTTTATCCACCTTCAGTCCACCCCTCTCCCACTGGCCTATGCCCGTCTTTCTTCCGCCAACGACACCTTACGACACTTCTCCACCTTTTGATGAAACTTTTTAATTAAGAATTTTCACTCACATCTGTAAGAGGCCAGATAAAATTCGGCGGAAGCAATCCGGAAAACAACTAATGCTGATCGCTCAAAGTTCCCTTCGTTGCAAAGAAAAAAATGTGAGACCCCCCCACTGCGAGGGAGAATTTATAAAATTCACTCGAGTTTTTACCTCTTGGTAAAATACTTCAGCCAGTCAGTTACTTTTATCCGAATTAATTCACATTTTTCGTTTTGTTGATTTAAAATCTGCACCCATTCATCGCTATATAATACTAGGTATTAGAGGTACCTACATAGAAACGTATAAATCCAATCAGGCTCACCTGTCTGTTTAATTTACTGGTTGAATTGCGTTTTCATTATGTTCTGTTTCGAGCGCATTCAATTTGGCGTAATGCGCCACCAATGAGTCTCCCCGACGTAAGAGGATTAAAAAGTTTTCAGTTCAACAGTTAACCCTCTGCACTCGTCCACCACAATCGGTCCATAGTCTACTCTGCCAATGCGACACATTGTGTAATCAAAATGGCATACACCTTCACTCGTTTGAATCAATTGATTTTACATAAATACATCGTAAAAAGGCATCGTAAAGTGCACATATTCTACGCAACACACTGCCTCCCTCGCGCGAAACTTTATTTACGTCTTCCATTTCCCTGATCTCGCACAAATAAATATTTTACTGTTGTAACATATCTATAAGCGCGATTCCCCCGTGAAAGCTCACCTGAAAGGTTTATATTTATATTATTAATATGTGTGTCGATGAACTGGATAATGTTATTGGCACGATAGTTACATAAAGTGATGCTAATGGTAACATAAAAATTGTTTCGTTTTAATAAACACTTTTATGAAGCGAATAAAAGCGTAAAAGTTGCCGAAGAAAAACATTAGTGCCATCATAAAAACACCACTTTGATATATGTATACATACTACATTTAGACTATATCGCAAATTATAACGCTTCTTGGACTAACACATAAAACATTTTCAGTGCGATTCGGCTGGCGAGTCGCAGTGAATCGAGCCAGCTTTAAAAAAACTCCCTTGTCACATTTAACCACACTTTTTATCAACGCTGTGTATTTAAATTACTAAATATATGTATAAAGTGTCTTCCTGCCTGCCTGAGTCGTTGCGGTCACGCTAGCAGTTTCATCAATTTCAATCAATTTTCAACAGTGTCTCGGTGCCAAATCGCCATTTGAAGCTGGTCGAGTCGACGTGACAGCTCGATTTTATGAGCATCAACGGTAAACTACGAGTATACATATGTATAATTGTTTCACATACTGTTAAACGGGCTGTACTGTTATTCACTTATTTATTATTAAAAACGTACTGCGGTGACCTAACAATGCCCCAATTCATGACCGCGGCCATATTGTACAATTAAATTTATAATATGAGAATAATAATAATGACGTCATATGACGGGCGAACCGGCTAGTTACCTATACTAGTGGAATTTCAGTGGGATGTTTAAACATCATCATCAACATCATCATTTTTTTTTCAGCCGTTCACCATCCACTGCTGGACTAAGGCCTCTCCAATCCTCTTCCATTCCTGTCTGTCTTGAGCAATCTGCATCCACTTGACTCCACACATTTTTCTCAATTCATCAGCCCATCGTCTACTCGGTCTACCTTGCTTTCTTTCACATCCTCTCGCATACTATTCCAGTTTTTCTCGCGTCCATCTGCCATCCATTCTTCTCGCTATGTATCCCAGCCACGTTTTTCACACGTTTCACTTTGGTCACACTTCTTACCCATGTATTCCTCTTACGATCTCTTCTTGTTATACCGAGCATACATCTTTCCATGGTTCTCTGTGTACACTGGATCTTACGTAACATCTTCGAATTCAGCATCCACGTTTCACATCAATACGTCATAACTGGCAGTACGCACTGGTCGTATGCTTTTTTTTTTAAGCACAGCGGAATGTTGGATTTAATGTTATTTTTTTAAACATGTTCTTAGCCATTTCAAACATATGACGATTATTCCACAAATTCTGTAGTTATGCATATCGAAATTGTAAATTGAGCGACAACGTTCAACTGTTTTTTTGTTTAAAAACTTCATCAATTTGGTAACGCCTGGTACTTTGTACATACATATGTATATCTACACATAATATTATAGATAGGCTATTTGATGTTTTGTCGTCGTGGTAAACCATTTCGATACGCCCCTCGGCCACAGACCGTTAGCTCGACGTGTCGTTGGACTGATATTAATCCACGTGTCCGTCCATTGGACGTGAAGTGGTGCCACGTGACGTCTCACCTTGATCCAGAACACATGACCCATCCGCCAGATACACTGACTGCCATGCTCCGGTTACACTACACACGACACAGGTAAATTTTAGAACGAACATATATCCCCGATAAACACGCATGCCTCGCTCTAGATATCCCACGGACCAGTTCAGTGGTTTTCAAATGTGCAATCGCTCGATTTAAATTTGACGTGCGGCTATCGCTCTCGTCTATTTCCTTGGTCGTGTTGATTTTCAGCGATGCGTTAGTTCTGGGGGCAGTTTAGCGGCAGCTGACCGTTCTGCAACTGAATACCCAGGGAGCAAACAAATCAACGCGAAACCGTATATGTACAACAGTCTGGGAAAAGAGGAAGGGGGCATTGACGTTTAATGGAGTGTTACAGTCGAACTCGACCGAAATACGACTCTGTTCGTAAATAGTGTGATAATCTTTCGCACAGGTAGTTTATAACGTTGATATTTTCGAAATCCGGCGTGTCCCGGGTAAGTGTATCGCATTAATCAAACAATAAGTCGGTTTCAAAAATGCGCTCGGATCGTGGTGCGTGATGAAACTTGTGTTTATGATATAGTCATTTGTTTTGATGACTCGAGGAACGCGGATTAATGGGTGCGGCGTTAAAAATCCGGTCTAATTTTGATTTTACGACATGGGCGCATGTCGAATTTTCCGAAGTTGGTTAGTATGTCGACTGATGATTTCCTTTTTATTTTGATGTTTTGAAAGTGTGTTAAAATTTTTACGGCGGGCGTGTAGAATTTGATCTATTTTGCGATCGAGAGGAATTTTTTGATGAACCGCAACGGTGAACATACATAAAAAATTTTCAATAAAAAGAAAAAAAAAACCCAGGTAGTTTTATCGTGATTAAATTAAAATTAAAGTTTTTTTTTTTTAAATGAAAATCTCATTTTTGGAGGACCTTTTACGAAAAATGTAAAAATTTGCTGATTGAATAGTTTGCAAAAAAGGAAACCTTGGCGTAGAAATAAAATTTCGATCATATACATATGTATGTATATGTATATATGATCATACATATGTACATATATATTTATAATAATAAAATTAAATTCATTTATGTAATATAAAATGATAGATATTGTTGCATTTGCATTGGAAAGTAGAAAAACTATCAAAAATTTTGAACAAAGCAAGAATTTTCCTAGTTCAATCACCCGGTGGCAATATTTTAAGCTGTTTACTTTACATACATACATACATACATATGTATGTATAATTTATTTTTCACTTTATCCCAATCGAATAAAGAATTGCGAAAATTCGACCGAGATTTCGACTGATTTGTATCAAGTATCATCCCCCCGATCACGTTTTCATGATTTCTGGAAAATGTCTGTATGTACATATGTACATATGTATGTGTGGCTGTGTGTGTTTTCTCCGACACTATCAAGTCTATCAAGCTGAAATTTCATATCTATTATTTTTCACGTAAAGTGTAACAGACATGAGGAATTTGGTCAACATCCTCCAACCGGAAGTGGCAGTTTACACTTGAACGAGATTTCGTTTTCGTTTTTTTTTTTTTTTTCGTCCTTTTAAATATTTGGTATCGTCTTAGTATTGTAATATTATAATTCTGAGGGAAATACCTAGTTAAGAAAAAATAAATCATTACCGGAAGTTGGGTTTTTTTTTTTCGTAGAAAAGTCAAAAATCCCGTTGCCACGGAATATTTCCGAAACTACTGAGCCGATCAAGTTGAATATATCTATTAAGTTACACGTTAGGCGTAAGAGATACTGTGATTTTGGTCAACATCCGCCAACTGGAAGTGGTTGTTTATTCTTGTTTTTTAATATTTTTCGGCCTTTTAAATATTTAGTATCGTCTTATTTCAATGAAAATCGACGATCATCGTATTCGCAATTAATTAATGTCTCATACTCTTTTCTGCTACGTTCTCCTAGGTTCGACTTTCTTCCTATCTTTCGACATGGCTAACGTACTACAATATTTTCATAAATTGTCACATCTCATTTAACACCGTTTTGCAGAATCAATTAACAACGCCAAGCGAGGGATTTGGAATAGCTTTTCCCGTCTTACGTAATATTTCGACGCGAATTTAGATTGCATTTTCCGCATTCGGCTTCTATGTATGTATATCTCCCGATGTGGGGGTGTTTTGCACCCCGGTGTACATATCTTACAGGGCGGTCGGCTTCGTGTATCGGGGGCGCTAATGCGTCAGGGGGGCGCCGCCACTATGGGGGATTCCGGCGCCAGGGCGGGCCGACGGCGCCGCTGTTTACCTGCTGCCCCCCCCTTCACTTCCCCTCCCCTGAATTGGGGCTCACTGTCTGTCTGTGCCAAGAAAAGGAAGGCCTCGATAGAATTACCTTCGCTGACCCCTACAATAAAAAAAAAGCGTCTGAAAAGAAGAAGGCGTCTAAAATTTAGTAGCGTCTAATTTAATTTTGTCCTGCAAAAATTTGACCTAGTGATTTTGAGCAGAATATGTTTTGTACATTTTTTGGAAAATATACATATACTAGTGTAAGCCCGTTGAATATCAACGGAGCGGTTTCTCATCACCCGTATTGAAAAATAATTTTAAATTTAATAGTTTTTATAGTTTTTTTTATTTATTTAATTTATTTATTTAATCATGCAACAAACAGCTTATAGTATATGTACAATAAAATATAAATACAAAATAATATTAATATCACACAATACACTACAGCCAAAACAGTTGCAAACGAACGAACAGATCAAAATAAGAAAAGAACTTAGGAGTTATAGGACTGGAAAGGAACTTAAGCAAAGATAATTTAAAGTAGGGCAAAGAATAGCGAAAAGGATCAATATGTGCCGGGATTTCGTTAAATGACGAGCACGATCTATAAATGAAGGAGTTTAGTGAATAATTTGTGGAACAAAGATTCAAATGAAACAATGGAGGATTTCTGACAGGCCTAGGGGGACAATGTACAAGGATCCTACTTAGTACGTAAGGGCTATCTAATAAATTATTTAAAAGTTTAAATACAAAGCAGAGATCCGAGACCGTCCTCCTGGTTTGCAGGGAGATGTAATCACGGGAATTTGCAGAAGAAAGACAAAACCTGGAAATGGAGTACGTATGGAACTTCTTATTAATTTTTTCCAATTTATTAATGGAATCTTGGTAAAACGGGTTCCATGTAGTACTAGCAAACTCCAGGTGACTTCTCACAAATACATTATATAGTAAAGACACTGTATCAAAGGACTTAAAGGGTTTGGATACTCTCATTATGAATTCCAAATTCTATGCAACAATGCGCCATCTATGGCGCGTTATAATAACAACAAAGTAACAATTTAGCGAAGTCGTGAGTCTTTTTATTATTATATAAATAGTCAAGTTGGAGCTTGCCTATTATCACCTGGTTTGGCTCACCGCGTAAGCGCTCTGTTCCGAATCAGTGATACCGGGTTAAAATCTCACTCGTGAGACGTTCTGGTTTTTTTTAATGATTTACCGAGGCGAGCGTTATCAGCCGACAGACATACACACATACATACAGACCGATTCCGGCTATTATGTACATATATAATGTATGAAAGCATATACGACCAATGCGTACTGCCAGCTTGCATGCTAAATTCAAGAATGCTACGTAAGATCCAGTGCACACAGAATAGCATGGAAAGGTGTATGCTTGGTATAACAAGAAGAGATCGTATGCGGAATACATGGGTAAGAAGTATGATCAAAGTGGTAGATATAGCAGAACGTGTGAAAAAGTTGAAGTGGTTATGGGCTGGACACATAGCGAGAAGAATGGATGGCAGATGGACTCGAGAAATACTGGAATGGTATCCGAAAGAATGTGAAAGAAAGCAAGGTAGACCGAGTGGAAGATGGGATGATGAATTGAGAATAAAGTGTGGAGTCAAGTGGATGCAGATTGCGCAAGACAGACAGGAATGAAAGAGGATTGGAGAGGTCTTCGTGGATGGTGAACGGCTGAAAATGATAATACCTATGTGTACATATGTATGTGAAATCTCAGAAACTGTTTATATATGTCATATGATGGTGGATTCTAACCTGGTTTGTACAATAACAGTTTTAGCCCATAACCCTTAGACAGTACGTGAAACAATTGCATAGTGTACCGTTGATCGAACTGATGTATGGTCATAGAATTGCGTTGTCGACTCGAAACAGCTTTGACAGATTGTAACTTCAAAGTTGAACCCTTAGTGGTTTTTCAGAAACCGCCGAATGTAGCAAGTTGAAAATTCATATTTATAGTTTGCGTGTAAAATCTCGGCGTTGATGAAATATTGCCGAAAATTTTCCGACCAAAGTGGTAGTTTTTCTTTTGGGTAAAATTTTTTATCCAACTTTACTTTCATATTTTGACATTTTCACTCAGACGTATTGCGTTTTTCAGTCGGTCCTTTTAGTGTTTGTCTCCGTATGTACATATGTATGTGTGTATTTCCCGACAGACAGGTAGGTATGCCACGTTCACCCCCGCATCGCCGCCACATAAACAATAAACCGCGGCAGGGTTAAACAGGACAAACACTACACCCCCACCTGCACCCCTAACCGGTTTATTTTCGCCACTAAAGCTGTTTATTTACATAGCTCACGACTTGCGCGTCCATACGTTTTCAAATCGCTTTCCTGAACTACCGAACGTACCGCACAATATAAAACAATCGTCCATTACCGTTTGTTTGTACATACATATGTATGTAAATAACAAACGTTCGAATACTCTAATATAAAAGTTATCTCAATAACTAGTTGTAAGTAGACACTGGGTATTGAATCACAATAGTGCTTAGTAATATACATTTCCAATGCAATTGGAATAAATTCACCACTATTTCAATTCGCGTAGAAGCTCAAATGTGAGGTAGATAGTATTCCGTACTGTTTGTAATAAATAAGGGCGTATGTCGCTTTACCGGTCGGCGAATAAATAACGCGATCTCTTACCGCCGCTTCGCAAAACAACCACGGCGCGTGTTTTCACTTCGTTAGAAAAATACATACAAAACAACACATATACAAAATTGTTTAGTTTTAGGGAAAACAGCCACGTCTGGAAAAGTCACCAGCAAAAAAGGCCACGAAACAGAGCGCGGCGAAAAGCCACCGCCGGGAAAGATTTATGACCTCTTACGGGAGATGAACCCTGGAATAAGCATACACTTACCTCTGCAACCGACCGGTCCAAAAGCTCCCCCATATGTAGGTGGTGGCCACTGAAAGCCACCGCCGAAAGTTGTAGCTATTTGCGTTTGATTCATGTGTCTCGAAAGACCAGCGTAGTCACAGCGAACGTGCTTATTTAAATTAAAGATCAAACCAAACATTTTTGAATAAATATTATAAATAAAAATATACATTTATACACGCGCCACATGATACTAGATTTTTTGAAGTAAAACTTCTTTTCGCTCGGTAGAGTAAAAACGGTTCATCCAACGTTCCATACAAACGGAGCGAGCGATAAGTTGAGACGCATATCCTCACTTCTCCAGTTTGGAGGTAGGCTATTGCCCTTTCTCTTGCTTTTTCATGTTCGTCCGACCTGAAAATTCGAGCGTCCCCTCCGCCCCCCGCACCGACCCTCAGTTTACTAAAACGTTTCATCGAAGCGTGGCACGACACGAAAACCAGAGACGGCCAGCGGGTACCCCCACTCCTTGGCTAGACGTCAGGTAGCAGTGATGCCGCCACTTCACATTGGGCGAGCGCTGACGAGCGGTACCGAGCGTCGAAGAACCGCGAAGAAAGCAAGATGGCGGACCCTTCCCCTCCACATTCAGTGTTGTCTGTGCGTTCGGTTGATACTAGAGTGGCGCGATCAGCGATACGATAGCAGCGCTCTGGCCACGCGTGTCACTTCCATGCGAATGCTCGTCAGTATTCGACGACGTTACCTAAGGCCAACGGTTGACGAACATTCGCGCGAATGTAAAGTGGTCGCACGAGAACAGTGAGTCATTGTGTGAGCGTTTTAAACCACATTTGTGTACATAATTCTTTCACATTCACATCTGTATTCCTTCTTGTACATTGCACTTGCTTTAAATTGCAAATAAGTTTTACTTCTACATAAGTATAGTGAGTAGCGGCTACACACTGCGATTTTTTTTTAGACTATTACTATTCTGCAATGTTAACCATGCATGAACTCCAAATATACTTTATCTTGGAGCAGGTGGTCCTTTGAAGTGAAAAGAAGTTATTCTAAAGGCACTTTCGTGACTTACGGATTCGACCCCACAATGGGGTGAACCCCTTACCCCTAGTCGAAGGTGGATAAATCACCTTTAAACATAACGCTCCGATTCCTCCGTGTTCCCAAGCACACACACCCAAATACATCTTTATACATAGGTATACCACACGTGCGACGATTACCTTCCTTCCTTTCATTCCAATAAATTATTAAATATCACCGACAGGCCTACGGGGGAGTCCCTTGCGAGGGCCACCCTGCCCTCCCCATGGGGGTGGTGATCGTGCCACGCCAGGGGTGGGTTTTCCGAAGGAGATGTAAGGATGTGTTATTGCTATTCCGGATCGGTCAGGTGTTGCTCGCCATTAATATGCTCCAGGATTTCTTTGTGCAGGAGGGAAGGAAGCCGCTGGTGCTCCTTTGCCGGCCGCAAAACGTGATCCGCATCGCCATCCGTGATTGGTACGAACACTTTTTGCGTGTGTTGTTTTGTGGGGCTTCGGATGATTGAACACTTACGCGATGCAGACGTGTGTATTGGATACGAAATTTTCATGAAAATATTCTGGAAAATTTGATTTTGATCATTTTTTTTTATATAGTCAATTTACTTTTTCACTTCTTCAAAGAAAGGTATGTAGTCATTTGCTGTTTCTAAAGGTGCCTGGAAATGATCAACATATTCACGGCAATGTATTGCCGCAAGCATTGCCGGTAATATTATTGCAATATGGTGATGTGGGCCGGAAATATAGTCATGTTTCCCGACACTATTGTTCCACTATTGCTGGTATGGCAGTGTGTTGGTGAGTATTGTTGACATATTGCCCATGATATCGCTCGGTATACGAAAATACGTGGCAATATACATATGTTTCTTTCCTACTCTCTCACATACGCGGGTCTCTGTCGCTGAGGTGCGGACACGACACGACACGAGAGTTGACCTTCGGCGAATCTGGGCAATAATATAACAGCAACTACTTGCCGGCAATCATTGAGCCACACATTACTGCGACACATATTGCGCATGTTATGCCAAAAATGTTGCTGGATGTTTGACGAGCAATATTGCTGAAAAATGTTGATCGTTTACAGGCACCTTATGAACTTGCTCAATTTTGCCCATGCCTTAATTTTCACTTCAGCTCTCGGGCGCTTATGGTGTGCGCCGTGTCA
This sequence comes from Parapsyche elsis, assembly GCA_022651745.1. Taxonomy (NCBI): domain Eukaryota; kingdom Metazoa; phylum Arthropoda; class Insecta; order Trichoptera; family Hydropsychidae; genus Parapsyche; species Parapsyche elsis. Next base: position 9,794,284 of record JAGVSN010000010.1, read on the forward strand.
AACAACACTACAATACAGTATGGAAATATAGTAAATACATTTAAAATTTTGATTTATTCCATTCAAATTTCGGACGTTTGAGTATATTGTGATTTCCAGTCGGCGCCTACGTATTCGGTATTCATAAAAGGTGCGACCTTTTCTCACCTCCGTACGCGCGAATACTCTCGGCTCTCGTAGGTGCACGTCAGAGAGAGAGGGGCTTCCCGGATGATGTGTTTTATAATGCAGGACAACATATTTTATACATTTCACACAATTTCGCCGGTAACGAGAACTCGCGCAGGCAGATAACGATATAATCCTGCATTGTGGTCACGTGCCACGCCGGAGAATCCTTAAGTAGCCAATACACCGCGGATGGGCGGGGGGTGAGTCTGCGCTGCGGACCACCTTTTGGGGTTCGAATTTCCACCGGATCCCACTTCTGATATATAGAGCTCCTTCCTGGCTCTCATATGATTGGAGGTGTGTGTTGTAGACAGGCAAAGCTACGTGCCGACACGCAGCGACCCACATAATACGTCTAATAGGCGTAATATTTCTTCATCATGAACTCATCCTGTTTTTTTTTTTGGGGCAAATATTTATATTTGTATTAATAAAAATCACAGTGTGTAGCCGCTACTTACTATAGAAGAACAACTTCTTTGCAATTTAAAGCAAGTGCAATATACATACAAGAAGGAATACAGATGTGAATGTGAAAGAATTGTGTACATAAATGTGGTTTTAAACGCTCATCCCATGACTCACTGTTCTCACTGCTACCTGACGTCTAGTCGAGGAGTGGGGGTATCCGCTGAGCGCTGGTTTTCGTATCGTGCCACGCTTCGATGACACGTTTTTACTAAATTGAGGGGCGGTGCGGGGCGCAGGAGGGACGCTCGAATTTTCGGGGCGGATCTCTCTCTCGCACGAACGCGAAAGAGCAAGAGAGAGGGCAATAGCCTACCTCCAAACTGTTATCGCTCGCTCCGTTTGTATGAAACGTTGGATGAACCGTTTTACTCTACCGAGCGAAAATAAGTTTTACTTCAAAAGAAAGTTCACATGAATAAATTAGTAATACTTTTTCTTTTGACAAATTCAAATTGCAATTAATTACGAATCATTTGTATCCGTATATAAATGACACATCGCAATAAAAGGACCTCGAGATGTTTCGATTCGGGCAAACGATGAAGAGAACGCTTCGCGTTCCCCTCCACTCTCGATTCACATGTAAATCGCCGAGTCGCCGTCACTCTAAATGTAAAAAGGGCCATCGGCCGAGGGCGGATATCCACGCAGGGTGGTTAGGAGGCACTTTCGCGAGGTAGGAGGCAAAAGTGGGGTAGCAGGGGGTTCGGTTGCACAAATCGTATGCAAATTGCAGGGGAGCCGCCAGGTGCGTCGCGACGCTCGTTGATTGCGTCGTAAAGAAGCGTCGCAATCAGCGCGACCGCACTACACCTGACAACTAAACTAAATACACAATTGAAACACTTTTGAGCAACTTGGTATTTAATAAGTTGGGAATTTATCAACGTATTTCGCAGTTTCGTGCACTTATCGATCAATCCCCCAGCGGCCGGTACGACTTCATCTCGAGAGGAGTCTCTTACTCACTCTCTCTCCTCCATGTGACAAATGGAACAACGGGTCTGCGTGACCGACCCCAAACCGAAGTGGAGAATAAAAAGGTTGGCAATTCTAATTCCACCCGCTGGCTCACCTGCTACCACCGCCTTTTATTATTTTCCATTCTCTTTTTTCACTCGTCCGGTTTGTAGACGGGTTCAACACTGCGAAAATTCATATATGTACATATGTATGTAGGCACAGGGAAACAATTTTCATTGGATACATACGAGTAGGTATACTGGGGCCAGTCCAATACATTAAATACAAAATAAGTTGATACCTTTCATCATTTCAAACATAAAGTCTTTGTTTTTAATTAACTAGAACTGCGTTTTCCATTTTCTCATTCATTCTGGACTGTCAAGCCAATCTATAATATTTGTCTGTGTATCATCATCTTGAATATCCACTTTTTTGCACTTATCAGAACACTGTGTGTATTTAAATGAATTTAGAAAATCTTGTACTTTCAAAATAAAGATCAGACGTTAGTGAAATGCCCCGTTGGTCCTTAGGGACTTTACCTCCACGAGCGCACCTGTCCTCACCTTTCGGCCTCCGTTAGGCGGGTCCTCGTCCTGCGGACTTTTCAGCAATTGAAATGAGTGCCACTCGTGTGGCTCTTTTCCCCAGATCCCATCCCAAAGTTCTATTAAATCGAATAGTTCGACGAATAGAGCCACTCCACCTGTCTACCCTTTGTGTGTCTATCCGTTGTCATCTCGTGCGAGATGAGAAAATGAACTTTTACGCTCGAATGCGACGTCTATTCCTTCGCTGAAATGATTTTCCTCGCTCCCGTTCGCCTTATCGAAATCCTATTATATCACACCTCGCATATAGAATTAAAGATATAAAAGAAAATAATCAATTGTGTTGTGTTATTTTAGCTAGTACATATTCAGCGGAGCGTATCCCGATGCAAATTCGCGTATGCAAACACAAACAAATTAACGTGATAATAAGAGGGCTCGTTATGAATATACATGGACACTCCTGGCGGTCTACACTAAATTGGTGTCGGCGTTTACACAGCGTGTCCCGCAAGACCGGTTCACACACCCCACCTGAAACCTGCCGACTTAATCCTACAGACTAAATTGGGTTCGCTCGACTCGATAGAGAGTCTTCGGACCTAGGTGGACCCTAGTGGATATTTGCCGAAAAAAATAAACGAAACCGAGATAAGAGGTAAAGGGGGAGGGCACGACCTCCACTCTTCTTCTTCTCCCTTACCTCACCCCCATCAAATTTCTCGAATTCTAACGTAGATCCCCTGGGAGACATGTCCGAGTTTATCTCCCCCTGCGCTAAGACTTATCGCTAGTAAATCTAACGTCGATCTTCCAAAGGAGCGTAGTTGTCAACAGATATCGGAATTTTCCGGAGATGTGCTATTTTTTTCGGCATTTATACTGTATCTACTTTTTAATAATATATATATTTTTATTGTTTCAGGTATGTGCTGAAGATTTATCTCGCACTTTGCAAAAGACAAAAAATTACATTCGTTCGCGCAAGTTGATTGCGCTTGTTATTATTTGTTTGGACGCGGTTTAACTATGGCGCGAGAAGAAAAATCGGCATTTGTAAGTGCGGAAAACGGATTAAATTTTTCCGAGGGATGCTCTCGAGTTGCCGTCTGTCAGGTAACAGTAGAAGGCGGTAAGAAGCGCAATTTTTCATACTCGCTTGCGGCCATTATTCAGCGTTTCCCGCACCGCTGAAAAAAAAGCCGGAAGGAAGCGCCCCACAGGAGGGAGAGGTGTTGAAAAACAAGAGCAAGTACCAATTACCCGGTATTACACTCCACGTGATGTGAAATATTGCATTATCCCCGGCCAGTCGGATGGATGCTGGCTGCTAATGGCCACCGGCTCACCCCGTCGGTTCGCGATAAATAACATTGGAACCGAGACGAGGAGCGTAACGATACCGTTTTATTACTGTTTTTTTTTTCACCGTAGACCCTTTGTGTGACCGCGTCGAACCTGTTGATCAATCGGATATCGATTGCTCACCAGTCTGAAACGCCATGTATACAACTGAAAAGTATGAAGATACTCTGTTTCTTTTGCGTTCATACTTAAATTCGATGTACATGTATCTATCTGCATTCTATTTAATTAAATTTTTCTCGTACATATTTTCGAGTTTTCACCGTTTTCCTCCCAGGCAAACACCATCCTTTCGGTAGTCTCCTGTCGGCGTACTAGTCTGCATTTGTTAATTGGACACCCGAGCCTTGTCCCAGCCACTTTCAGCTGAGGTTCTCTCTCTCTCTCCCTACACTTTGGGTACAAGTGTTTTTCTCTTACCTTGAAATAAATTTTAAATTGTCGAGGGTTTGGTGTCTTGGGATTACTGATACAATCCGCGAGGGGAACTTCTAATTTGAAAATATTATTAAGAGGGCAATTACTCAAACAAACTCAACGAAAAATATATGCATACATTACATAAACACTCAGACAAACCATAAAAATCATTTAACGTTCACGAGAACTTGGCTCACTATTGTAGGTACGCGCTCGTTTCCAACTCGCCGCTACCTTGTTAAGAAAGGTGAGAAATGCTATTTGTCTACGTTCGTTAGCTCTCGTTTAACTGCGCTATTTTTCACCGTTGTTAATTATTTCATTAGGGAAATTTTTCGCCATTTTATTTTGACGCGCACAAATTTCTGCACTTAGTTTTCGAACGTTGCATTTTAAAATTATTACACCTGATCTATTGCGGGATCGCACACGCAATTAGAACTCGGCTATATTTGAACTAGGGGGGGGTTCGAGTGTAATTCAATATCGAGGTTTGTGATGTAACTCGGTGGCACAATGGCCAGGTACGTACGTAGGTACGATCAGGTATGCGGGACGCATATTGACTCGGCAATATTGCTCGCAATGTTGTGCACGCTGCAAGGTAGAATCCAGCTGGGATTGTCATTGGCGGACAGGTACCTCGTATGGACCGCGGGCCTCGAGTTCCGAACGATCTCCACCTGACTATATTCGAAATGTTTCTCAGGCGGCTAGCCAGCATACCAGATAGTCCTCGGCCGACATCGCCAATTACAATGCCATCGCATTGCTTGTCACCAACTGTGTATTGAAATTCTAATCGAAGCTTTTTAAAAGCTCTAAATACTTCAAAGTTGCATCTGTAATCGACAGCGTATAAGAAATTCAATGGATCACGCTTGAATTCGTATGCCAGGTAACTATCAACCGGACACGGTCATTTGGGCGACAGACAACTGGGCAACTGGTAATTGGACAACAAAATAATAGATCAAATACTACGCTTATATTTTTTTAAATAAACAATTTTGTTGTAAAAGGCTTTGTCGCGCTAGGACAAATAATTTTGCGGAAGCCTGTCATCGAAAATTGCAATTGAACTTTGGAAGCAGCATGACTTATGCTGCTTCCAAATTTATGGATTTTTATAAATGGACTACGAAAAATTCAAAAATTCATATGATTTTGATTATGAAAGGGAGGTAGCAGGTTTCCAACATTACGATGAAGCTGACCAAAGAACTTTGAGGTAAAATTTTGTGCCATTATACATTTTAATTTTTAAATTTACACTTTTTCTAATCATCTCTTTCTGAAACGATTCAACAAATTTTGATACACGATATAATTATTTTAATGCTATAAATAAGTTTTTCGAATGATTAATTCTTCGAATTTAGATCTAAAATTAGAATATCGGAGGCAAATTCACGCAGGTTAGGTCTGGATTAGTTTTAGTTTTTTTCGATTATGTGGACATATCAAAACTTATAACCTCATAAGTCTTAACCATATCTATATTTATATATGTTTTACCAATATGTATTTACAAAAAAATCCGCCAAATCATATGTATCTATATCTGCTAATTGTGCATTTTTTTTTTGTTTCTGTTGCCCAATTACCCACCGTCCAATTGACTTTCGCCCATTTGACCATCGCCCAAAGTGAATGGCCTAATTGTCCGTCACCCAACTGTCGCGTACCGACTTTCAACAACCATTTGGATACAAAGTTTGGTTTTGGATCCCACTGTCAGTTTTGATGATTTGAGCTTTTCGCTTCGGTTGCATGTTTTTTTTTGTTTTTTTTTGTTCTTTGGATCGAGATGCTTGGCAGGTTCAAGTGGGTCACATCTCTGGTTTGTCGATGAGTGATCGTGTTCTTCGCTGACTTCCGGCTGTTTGCTCGTAGCGTTTTTGCTCGTTGAATGAGAGGCGCCACGCGGAATGATCGCCAGCCGCGGCGGGCAAATCGCGCGGATTGCTCGCCGCATCGTTGTCTAATTTGAACGAGACCCAATACTGGGCACAGTGCCGATACTATCGGATCCGCATAATCGACCGTGGCGACTGTCCAGTTGTCCAGTCACCGTTCTGGATCATTTGCGCCGATGGATCAGATCGGACGTACCTATTCGCATTCGCATCGATCGAGTGATCGGTCGCTAAATCTACCTCATACAATATATCGGAAAAAATTTCGCTCGATTGAGCGGTCGTTGTCGTTTATTATACCGGCAGGTAACGATCCATTGATCGTAAATTTGATGTATGCGACGGAACCGTGTGTTTCTATTAAGCGAGAGCATAATTATGGAACATAAATTTATGAAGCAACCACCCGAGGAGCAAGTTATGGCGAGAGTTGCCACCGTGCATCAAAGCAGAACCAGAATCGCTCACACTGTACACACAACGAGGAATACGACAGCGATTGGACCGATGCTGCTGAAATATACGTTTAATTTAATTCGAAACGGTTCGAACAAAAGTACCTGCTATTAAATTCAATTTTTTTTTTCTAAAATAAGTCTGCAATTGTCTTTGGATCATAGTTTGGCGAAAGACAAAGCGTCCACTGTTCGCTTCGGCGATTATCAAAACAACGGTCAGAATACCGGGCGATATTTCTCTTTTTGGCCGCCGCGATAAATCTCCCAGCTGGAATCTCCACTCCTGAGCTTCTGATTTTCCTTCTGTTTCTGCTTCTGCTATTACCACTACACGTGTTCGTTTGTACCGTTTCTCTTCACACTCGAGTTGAGTTTCTGCCCCGGGGTCTTTTTAGTGCTACGGTCTAGTCCAGCCTCTCTCTCTCTCTTCATCTTTGTCTTTTTGCCGTTGCCATAGTTGAGTTGAGTCTGTCTCCTGTCTTTCCTCTCTAGAGTTTAGCTCGTTTTCTTGTTGGCTACCGCTGTTTAAAGTGAACATAATTAATTCGAGACGCGCATTGTTCTGTTAGCACTTCCGTTTGATTTATGGCCCCTTAGCGTTCGCAGGTGTCAGGCTGGACTAATATTTAGACCTGACGAAATTCATTATTAAACGCCTTTCATAGAAATTAAATTTGTATAGTAGACATACGAACAAAATAGTGTACATACATATGTACATAGTTCGCAAGGGTCACGTATAGCAGATGGAAAGATTTGGATGTTATTAAAATCCAGATGAACTGGAGCCATTATTTTTTTTACATAAATTGAAATTAAATTAGCCATTTTAAGAAGCGATAGTGTAAATTAGTACAAATTGCAAGCTTCCGAACTAGAATTGTTGCATAAACGTTGCACGTGCGTCGGGTCGATATTGACTCGTTTATTCAGCTCGCATCCACGGTCCATCATCGAGCAGTTTAAAGACAGTTGAAAATACATTACGATGGCACGTCAGTTACCGATATTAAAGCGCAAATTCTTTGAAGACGTTTCGCCGTAACAACAGTATCGCATGACAACGGGTGTGCTCTCCCTCGGGGAATGGACCAAACAATCCCGTGTGTGATTTACCGCTTCAGACGCCGGTCATTTATGAACGATACTAATCATATGTATGTATTGTACGGATACTTACTTGTAGTTACACTGTGTTGCATCGCATTGGTCTGTTTCAATTTCCTAAATGCACGTGGATTTTCAGTCGCGAACATGACGGAAACTCAAGTCTTTCAGTTGAATCTATCTACCTTATACACTGTCGTTTATTTCTATTAAACGGTAGATTTTCGGTATTAGAGAAAGCAAGGTCGCTTTAAATCAACATCCTGCAATGCAAACGCACATTTTGGAATATTTATTGGCACTGATTAATGTTCGCATTTGAAAATATTATGATGTAAATATTTACGCGTCGAGCTGTCTTTCACTTCGCACGTTTAATGTTTTTAATTTACTCCGGCTTGCGAGTAACAATAAACTGTAAATTGAAATTATGAAGAGGCGATGATTTGAGCAGCATTCTTTTAGCTCAATATCACTGAAAACTCAACGTGACTTCAAAATAAAATGATTCTTTTTTTTTTTTTGTGGATTTTTAACTAACAGGTCTAAGAACACACGGATCCAAGCCAATTTTTGATGGAAATGTCTCACTACTAAGTTAGATAAATTGACAAATTCTAACAGGAGACGGCCTTTCTGGATTTTGGAATTTCCAGATCTTGCTAATGACAATAATTAAGGCCGACAAAACCACCGAGAAAATCATTCGTCGTGCGGGGATCGAACCCCATACCTTCGCTTAAATGACGCGTTCTAATCATTGAGCTATTTTACCTGGCATAAGACCCATTTACATGATCAATCTCCCGGTTCTGGCGATCTGTCTGATAAGCGCACGTGTTTCGTATACGAAAACTGTTTTACATTTTTTAATATATATGGTATGCATGCAGATACATTAAATTCTTCCTTCTAGTGACTTACTGTAATCGGAGGTTTAAAACAGATTATGTTTCCGGAGTCTATGTACATATGTTTATACCTGAAAGGTAATTTATTTTATTTATTTATTTAAGGTAGCTTAAAAAGTTTATTACAAACAAACATTACTTAAAGCTAAAATTACAAAATAAACTTATTATCTACTAGCACTTGTACAGAGGTGCTGTTGTAAGGCTGCCAGGAATCTATCAATTTTATTTATATTTCTGAGAACTTCTGGCATATTATATTCAACAATACAATTCAACTGTACAAGACATTTCTCATGTATCAACTTAATTTTAAATTCTTAACTATTAACTTATTCTTACCCCTAGTATTATGACTATATATTATATATTGTACCCTCTTATTAAATATTTTGGTAATAAATTCTTATCTAATTAAAAAATATATACTAACATGCACACTTTTAAGGTTTCATTTACATTCATCCAATTAATTCATTCAACATACATATGTAGGTATATCTTATACTAGTTGATCTATTGACATTTAAAATACTCCGCATACATACATAGCTCTATTTTGTAGTTTTTGCAACCTATCTTTAATTACCCTATTTACTAAATTTAAAATTAAAAATTAATTTTTCTTTCGATTGAAAAGTTTTTTTTTTAAAGCTTTTGATTTATACATATACATACATAGGTAGAACATCATTTGTAGCACACTTTTTCAAGTAAGCGAAATATATTTTCATTTCCAGCTCGAGCAAGCGCTCACAGCAAATTAGTATAGTTAATCACTGACATTTTCCATGGAGAACTCTAGATTAGAGCCAGTATTTTCAACGGTAGCGCCCTTTTCTTTGGTTTTGAACTCAGGGTGGGCATTTTTTTTTCCACATATGCTAAATAGGGTCAGTTTTATACGACCACCGGGGGGGTGGTTCGTCGTCGGAAGAGTGGTGGTTTCAGTGGCTACACCCTACACCCCTGGACAGCAATTAGTAGACGCGAGGCCGTCATACACCTGCCGCGGCCGCAATTAATATCGGCAATGGCGAGTTTAGGCCAACGGCCAACTCGCCCACCACTAGAAATAAACGACTCGGGCCTTTTGTTTGGCACGCCTGCCCGCACTCGAACTAGCCCCACCTATAATAATGCTTATATCACATCAGTTACGCAGACCTGTGTGCTCGCATTCGATTTATGAACGTGGTGCATCTCTACGATCTACTATTAAATTTTATACCCATCGCCGTTTATTATGTATGCATTGACAGACTCCGCTGCTTATTTGAAAGCCAACTTGAAATTGAAATGGTTCCTGTTGGCTCATTCATTCGACCGAAGTTGAAGTCGATGTTGGTGAACGTTTTACGCTCACTACTTACTGCTAGATTGGCGTGTGAAATGATGACAGAAGTGGAGCATGCTTTTTAAGCCGGTTGATTTACGGCTAAGCAAATTGGAGCTACCTACGTACCCAGAGATTCGATGGCACTTTTTACAATTTGTATGCGCGCAAAGCAATATGTAATAGAGCGACGCTAGTACGCCACTGACGCTAATAAATCAATCATTTCCTTCCGCTGCGCTCTAGTAGTAGTACTAGCGTACGTTCCAGGATGCAAAGCACCTGGAACAACGCCATTTTATTTTCAACTGAATATAAGAAGCTGCAATTGAATATTTGTATATGTGTTTATTTAATTTACATAGATGTGGTTTTTTGCGGGAATAAAACGGACACAGTGTGTATGTCAACAACTTTCCCCAATTGTAATATAATTGGCCACAAATTATTTCGCTCGCGGATAGTGTGCACTGTGGCTGAAAAAATAAATAAAAAAAAAATACATTGGAATAAAACAATTGTGAAAACACACGACCGTGACGGTGTAATGCAGTTAGTTGAACAGCCTAATAAATATTTTGTCGTCACGGAGGAAAATGAAAACAAAAATGTGCAGAGAAAAATAGTGGAAAACGCTGGCCGGTTTCACGTGAAAGCTTAGACTTATTTATGATGGTCCTTTGAGACCAATTGTTGTAATGATAAACTCATACACTGTGAGCTTCGACTAACCTGGGATATTTAATATTTCCATACATATAATATAAAAAAAAATACTTGACGGTTTTCCATAGACATTTTACAAAAGAAAAACTCAAATTTCATCCACTTTTAGAACAATTTTTATAAAACTTGTGTTTTGCTATGTTCAAACATATTTTGATTATGATTTTGGTTTGATTTTTTAATTCAATTGGACATGGAATTGCAACTTATTTATTAGTCGGAACAGGTCGTAAAGCGTTGATTTCATCGGGCCATTATTTTTATTGGTGTATCGGAGGCTCTGAAATCGGATTAACCTGACGCTAGTCCTGGTTGGCGTGAACGCGAACTACGCACACATACTCTGGGAAAAAAGTATTTTGCCCCGCAGCCGTGTCGTTAAATATGCATCCGGCGATCCAGTTAAAAATTTATTGCTCCCGTGCCGTCAGTTTATGAAGAGAAATTTATCGCGTTAATTTTCCACACTAAAAATATTTTCACTAGAACAACGCTCTGTATGAAAATGTCGTTGGGGGTCTCCGGTGAAAATTGTATAGCCGTCAAATTTATTTACTCTCGCTTGGTTTTTGTTTTTCTGCCTCGCACGTTTTTAGTGTGATCAACTTTACGGCTCTTCTGCGTGCATCTTTCCAGTTCGTCATAAACTTTCTTGACCTTTATGTACCGAACGTGTCTGCGCAAATTTACGATCGACTGTTGCACCGAACGATCGCCGACTCAATTATAACTCAGTCTCGTTTGCTTTCCGCGAAATAATTTCACACGACCGCCGAAGAAAAGCATTTTTGAACCCGAAATCGAGCAGGTCTTCCGGGGAAGGGAATGCTTGGAGTTTTATTGAGTTAGAGAAACGGTGGTTGGGATTTAGAGGCAATCGTGGCTCAAGAGCGGCATATTTGCCCCACCCCATACAAGTTTTCAATTAACATTACCTTCAGTTGCTTGCACCTCTATTTCGTTTTCAGCGCAAGAACAGAGATCTGGCGGGACGAGATTGGATTCGCTCTCGACACCTATACGATACATTTTCTTATTGTAATTACACACGTGCCTGCACAAGATGACTCGTAAACCTTACGAGAACGAATGATAATAGACATTGAATCAAGCTGAATTTGATAATATATTTTTTTACTAATCATTTTTTTTTTTTCATTGCAGGTGAGTGGACATCAACGTCGATCAATGTCTATTTTATTTACACGAACAACATTGCCGCTGTGCAAACAGGTACTCGTTTATCGTATGTACTCTAATATCGTGCAGGAAACGGAAGAATTAGTTAAGCGTGAATTCGTCCCCGAGCAAAGTTATTCTCATTCACCTGAACTGAAACTTTGAAGCGAGCGAGCGAGGTGGGGAACAAAACTTAGATAATAACATTTAAAATTCACTCACTGTGCCACCCCCTCGGGTAGAAACTGGGGCGACTTCTAGACATTCTCATTAAAAAAAACTTTCCCTGCGAACGAGATCTGTTTTATTTTTTTTTTTTTCCTCCTGGCCGTCACTCCCCCACACGCGAAAACCTCCGAAGTCGAGAGTGCCAGAACAAGCGTGATGTTAACGCGACTTTTCCCGGGGTTTGAAAGGCCGCAAGCGACACTTTTCCCGTCGGAGTTTGACGTCGTTTTGTCGCCGGAAGTGGACCGTTGGCTGAGAGAAGTTTTTAAATGAAAATTCCACGTAATCTGTGCAGGTGTGAGGTTTTTCCCTCGGAACCTTAAGGAAATGAAATTTTAATCAATGTCAAACGTCACCTAACGATCGGAATTAAGCGGGAGGGTGAATCTCGAGAAACTGATTTTTTTACTGTTTTTACAGACGAAATTAATAACCAATCTTTATTTCAGTTGGATTTACATTAAATTTACCTGTATTTTCATTATTCAGCACTCACTATCAAGTACTTTACAATACCCGCCGCGCCATAGAAACTACTTTTGTAAAGTTTAGTGCCGATTGACTAGTCAAACGGTAAGGAACAAGTAGACATAATTCATTTTACTATATCAATAAGATATACTGAAATGTATTTATTTACAAAATAATACCACTGTAAATTTACAGTTTCCCAAATCATTACTGTGGCCAAGCAAGTACATCATAAAAAAACACAAATGTAGAACAAAACAAAAACAAAATTGTTAAAATATAGATCATCCATAAAATAATACACTAAAATCTTATATTTAAAAACACCTTAATCAACCTCCATAACTAACATTTAATTAGTCAATGTGTATGGCAGCCTGGTTGAGTAATTTGATGGCTCTTATAACTGGAGACATGGCTAGCAATGCTAGCATGTCAGTACGAGCCATCGGGATAGATAACAAATTACGAGTATGTTCTCTGAGGAACCTAAACCGACCTGGTACTTCAAAACCAAATTCATTAAGAATTTACCAATTATGCACCGGGCCAATCAATATTTTTTCCCATATAAAGCTGTTGACGTGACTCCAGGGAATTAAACTCTAACGCCCCTAATAAAAAAAGATATCTGAGATATCTTTTCTGCACCCTTTCCAATTTTAAGCAGTGTGCCCTATTACTAATACTAATTGACGAAAATTCCAGAATGCTCCGTATTAATGATTCGTAAAGAATCTTAAACACCAAGGCACTCTGAAACGGCTTACTGACTCAAATAAACGAATATCTATAGTAGAATTGGCTCACTTTTACATCATCATTTTCAGCCGTTCACCATCCACTGCTGGATGGAGGCTGCTCTCCAATCCTCTTCCATTCCTGTCTATCTTGAGCAATCTGCACTTGACTCCACACATTCTTCTCAATTCATCAGCCCATCGTCCAATCGGCCTACCTTGCTTTTTTTCACATCCTCTCGGATACCATTCCAGTATTTCACACTATGTGTCCACTTTTTCACACGTCCCGCTATATCTACATATTATCTACCACTGGTCGTGTTTCTTACCCATGTATTCCTTTTACGATCTCTTCTTGTTATAACCAAGCATACATCTTTCCATGCTTCTCTGTGTGCACTGTATCTCGCGTAACATTCTTGAATTTAACATACACGTTTCACATCCATACGTCATAACTGGCAGTGCGCATTGGTCGTATGCCTTATTTTTTAAGCATAGCGGAATGTTGGATTTAAAAACAATGTTCATTCTTCCAAAAGCACTCTATCCTAGTTTTATTTCTTCTTCTATACAACCAGTCATATTCACAATGATCCTAGGTATAAATAACTATCAACTATCTCTACAATATGATTATTTACAGTGACTACGTTTTGCGTGCAAAATTCATTAAACATAATTTTAGTTTTATTAAAATTATTTTTTTAATCCTACTCTCATACTTTCGTTGCTTAATTGTGTTAATCTATTTTGTGAATCTACTGAGTCAGCGACACTTTTACATATGTATGTATGTATAAGGTTCCAATTAGAGCATGCAGCATCCGATCGATGGCTATAACGTTCCATCCATCCATTGTTCAATTTTCACCGTACATGGACGAATCTATTAAAAGGTATTAGTGGGGACTGTGCTTTGTGGACGGGAAGAGGTTGGTAGGGCTTCAGCCAGTGGCTGAGGTGTTACTGTAGAGTTTATTCGGGCGTTAACACCGATAAGAACTCTTCGGTAGGTGAGATTCACCCTCTCACCTATGGCACTTTCACCCCCGCGACCTGACGCGCGTTCGCACAAACTTTTCACCTAATCTGTAGTTTGTTCCGCACGACATTCCACCCAAACCTTATATTTAAATTTTAAAGCCACGCGTTGCTTTATACTCTCTCGAAAGCGTCGGATTTTTTTCTAAGCAGTAAAAATGATTTGTTCAATCGCAAACGTTCAAAAGACACCGAGCGTAGAGCGACACAGGAGGGAGTCTGCAGACTGATTTGCAATTATAATTAGAGACTCGACCTTATGTAAACGTTTACCTGTTTAATATGTATCAAAGCCTCGAAAGACTAAAAATAAAATAATAAAAATCGCGAAAAAAGATAAAAATTCAAACCGAGCGAGAGGGGGGCGAAAACGCAAAGTCGTTACGTCGGGCACGCAGTATCTGAATAACAATGACTCGGATCGACAGGAATGAAATTTGTTCAGGTATGAAATTAAATCTATCCAGTGGCTGTTATGACGGGCCTCTGTTGAATATGTATCGCCGTTTCCCGGTAATGTGTTTGCTCCGTATAATTTGATGAGCCCGTTCGAACTCTGATCGGTAAAAAAAAAACTCTTCCACTGGGTGGGTTGATATGCGCATTTCACTCCTTCGAATGGTAACACTTATTGTTTTAGATATGTTGTTATTATTATTATTATTATCATCGTTGTTTATATTATTATCGTATTATTCAATTGAGCGTTATTGGTAGGCGTCTTCTCCGTGTTAAACCCTGAGCTTAGAGCGTCTTTGGCACGATGACTACGTGCAGGAGCACCTTGTTACCTAAGGTGCTCAACAAATGCTCTGTCACGATCGTGTTAAGCCCTACCTCACCTAGCAGACACGTCTTAATAACACCTTTATGAATCGATTAGCTATAGACGACGGCGTCGGTCTGGGATCAACTGGGATTACGAAGCGATCAAATACGCGCCCCATACTCCCACCGGACAATTTACAAACACTTTAGGCACTCTGGTTTGAGGCTAAATCTGTTTACATATCATAGAATATGTAAATAGATTATTATGTATTTAAAAAATAATTATATTCAAATTTGAAAATTTTTCAGAATTTTCCTGCTCAATGTATAGGATATGTAGATATGAGGTACACGTGTAACAGCGTTCACATATAATGCGAAATAAAACAGTTAGATACCTTCGAGCCCAAAAGGTATTATTATTATCGCCGAGTTGTGGAACTAACTGAAATCCCCTCTAGACAATTGAATTTCAACCCTTAATAATTGGGGGATATAACTGCTTTGAGACTTTATGATTAAAATTAAGTGTTTTGGGATCCGTTATGAGGTAAGAGAGGGCCGGTGCGCGGGATTTATTGGATTCCAACTTTATCAACGAATAATTCACTTTCACACGCACCCATTCCCCTATGTATGTACATACATACATACGTATGTATGTACATTATACTAATCTATAACATTATATTGTGTGTAAACAAATAAATTTGATGTCACCTCACGTCTTATTCCCATTTTGTGAAGACCTGTCCGTAACGTTTCAGTAAACGAGATATCCCTTGACAGTGTATTAACCTGGCACTTATCTTGATTTCAGCATCCCTTTTCTCTTGAAATCCACCCCCCAGTTAGTCGGCAAACGCTGTTAGCTAACGTCTTGTGAAAACACGATTATATCTATTAAACTGAGTCAATCAATACGCGCTTACAAGATTCTAAGCGAAATTGCCATTGTACATTGTACATATTATTATTTTTAAATCAAATCTTTTTAACGTGGTATAGGTAGAGGTACATACTTGATTTATTAACTTTTTGACCAATAGTTTTACTATCCACCATAGGTAGTAGTGAGTCCAATACCGCTAAGCTGGATACTTGATTAAATCAAATGAAAATATTTAAAAAAGATATTCTATGTCTCGAGAGGGTCCAAAGAAGAATTACAAAAATGCCATCCGAACTTCGGTCACTACCTTATCACGAAAGATTGAAAAGACTGAATCTCTCCACACTGGAGACGAGGAGATTAAGAGGTGATTTAATTGAAGTATTCAAAATAATAAACAATCATTATTCATGTGAAATGACCAACTAAGAGGTCATCTAAGAGGTCATACTCTTAGACTCCGTAAAGAAAAATCAAATAAGATTGTTAGAGATTCATTCTTTTCAAATAGTTTGGAATAGTTGAAGTGTGGAATAGTCTTCCGGATTCAATAGTCACTTTAAAAAATGTTAATTTATATAAAAATCAACTAGATTCATATATTCTTAAAAAACAATGGGTATTTGTAATTCTTTAATAAATGGACCATTATACGTTTTATTTTTATGTTAATTTTATTTTATTTTTGTTTTAATCTTATTTTTATTTTTTTTTTTGTACCAATGGGCCTATCGGCTATGCCACCTCTCCATGTAATTATTAAATAAATAAATAAAATATACATATATATTTAATATGGAAATCTGGGAATGTACCTACATATATATTATTTTGAAGTTTCAATTAAGGTCTCCAGGTGTAGACGGATCGTACGAAGCACGTCGTTTTGAGGGTAGGACGTGGGAGGACAAGGTGGCAGAAAGGCTAGCAATTCACTAAATCAAACGGCACAGATTTGAGAGTTATCTTCATTAGGGCGCTAATAGTTTCCATTTGGGGACGTGAGCCATTTGCGCGGTGGTCTCAACCCCCAACTTGGGGGTGAAAAGGGGGGTTTAGAAGGCAGAGCAGCCCCTCTGCAATCACTCTGAAGATTACCTGACTTCCCCTGCGGCGACCTCTGCCGACAAGTGCGTCGGCTTTATGGCCCTATAAAGCCCTACATCATTGTGCCGGACCTAGACTCCTCAAACGGCCAGCCCCGGTCCTCCTTTAAATAGAATCATAGCACTGACTAATAGTTTAAAATATTCACTTCTACCGAGTTCAATTATAATTGCCATCTCATTTCTTCGAATCGATCCTATAAATTTCGTATACATTAATATAAAATGTGAGTTTGGGACATGTTGAGCGTCTGTGGTCTCAAAGTCGAGCTGTAAGTGAGTGCCGATTTAACCGAGGAGTTTTCCGTCTCCGTCCCTGTCGGGCGTCTCATCGCTGAGGAAATTAATGATAGGCATCTGCCCTCCTCTCATATCCTCTTTACCTCTGGATGGCCCTCCTAGGTGAGAGAGACTTGCGCGACCGCCGCAGCTCGGGATTAATGATGCCCAGGATCCAATGAGGGGACCACTGAGACAATTCATATTATTCAAACTGAAAAGTACTCTTTGTCTAACACCTCCTCCATCCACCCCCCTTTGTCACCCTCAAAGTTTCATTGATTTTCTAAAGAAACCGAACAAAAAAAAAAAAAAACGCCGCGAAAACTGCCAAAGCGGATCTTGAAAGGTGCTTCATTTCCGGAAAAACGAACAAGGCTCTTTAAATGCGTCGTTACGCTGTACCGTTTCGGAAACGGCAACGGTGAAATTTTCTTACAACACAAATGTATGTACATCGCTTGAATTTTAAATTAAAATTCTCGATACTATGGGTATTAAAAATATACTAAAAAAAAATTAAAATCACCAAAAGCCAATTTTTATTCCGTAACCGCAAACGTCAACTGTGTGACATTTGTTTCATGGCACGATTTTAACGCACAGCACGTTCAACGCAATTGACGCAAAAATTTCACCTGAAATTTAATCAAAATGCAATTTGTTACATAAAAAGCGCCCATAGCTCAAATGTGTCAGCGGTTCTATTGAATTTGTCACACGTCATAATAGATTCTTGACAAGTATTATCGTGTTTATTTTCATGCAATTTATCGCGTTTGCAATTTGAGCGTTCGGTATGACGGGCTAGGACGTATTGTATTATTAATTTATACCCGGTAGTGATTTATGTAGTTCGTTAGGCTCAGGTGAGAGCCCAACGTGCTCCAGACAGCCAGACGTTTAGACGATTATTCCAGGATTGTTAATCCTGGCGTGCAACGCCTGCTTGATGGGATTATTTCAACGCTAATTCGCGTTCCAATGTCACTTGGCGTCATCGGCCCATTACACGCTTATTAATCTTGCTACATGCGACCAGTTTGCTCGCTTTGAATTCCCCTTTCGCTTCGTCTTACTTATTTTATCTGCTTACAGCGGTTGCGAATCACGAAGGTGAATCTTTCCCCCTTTTATCACATTTAATTAGGCGATTTTTTTTTCCCCAGAAAGCGTTTAAAAGTTTCACAGTTTTCCTTTCGGCGTCTGTTCTCGCCTCCCCAGAGATAGAAAATGGCCGATGTTCCACTTTTATTAACTTCCCCATTTGCCGTACCTGTCATCAAGTGAACTGTAAAAGAATTTAGAAGAGTTTCAACTAACGATTTTCTACCTTTGCGTCGTTATGCCTACTTATCTGTACGTGCCGCCGGCGGAACATTAGACTCTTCTCCCCCTACATTCTCCCTTCTTTTCTCCTCTTTTATTCCTTTTGTTTGTTTGATGCGCTAGCTAAGTGAGTAACTTTTAATGTTGCTCTTGGCGAGCGCGTTTTTCAGCAACAAAGCGACCCGTGAAACGGTTCGTCTTTTTTTTAATTCTCGCGCTAACGTTCAATATACCTGTCGTAGAGCGGTACGCTGTCGGCATATTTAAAAATAGCCACTCTATAATTAAATATATATAAGGAATAATTCAGTGTAAAATATTTATTTTCTGAAAATTTTCCTCCCTATTTGGGTACGTCTCGTTTGCGCTTTCCCCCGACTTAAGCGTTCGGTCGCCGCAAAGAGAGAAAAAAAAATACCGTCGAACACAATCATCAGATGGGGAAGAGGGGGTCCGAGTCACATTCAGGCTGTAAAAATACATTTTGGCGAATATTGTTTAGGGAGGGGGAGATTTTCCCCATAAAAAGAATGCCGAAGTGGAAAGTTTCGTGGGTTGCTTGCCGGCAACAATGGCAGGAAGCCATCATCCAGGTAACGCGTCATAAGTCACTGAAATTATTAGCTGCTTGCTGTTGCCGAATATTATCACGAGGCACGCTAGGGGATGAACGGTCCACGTTTACAACTTTATGCGTCGCGGAAAGATGGGGGAGGCAACCACCATAAACACGGGTTAACAGGTGAAATATATTCGAAGAAAAGCTTTTTATCGTTGACGGGAAAAAATGATCATTAATAAATTCGATTTTACAGCGATCAAAATTTTGGCATCGTTGCTCTTATTAAATCAATGTGTTGAAAGCACACTTTGGCAACCCCTACACTGTAACGTATACATTTTCATTTCAATTTCGGTTCATACATACATACATACATATACATATGTAGCTTAAAATTACACGGCCAAAGACTTATTATTATCAACGTATTTGGATAAAATAAAAATAAAATTATTAAATTATTACACAATGTCATTGACAATGATGATTGATATTTTATATCATTATTCAATTTTCTTTTCGTGTACCATATACATACATACATATGTACACATTGTAATACCTACCATAAGTTTCATTGTATCATCCGTATTCTCGTAAAAATACTGAAAAAAATCTGTGAATATGTCTTCAAATTTTGCCTATTAATTTCGAAATCTGAACACAGAATACAAATTTTTAAATGACATGCTCATTAAATTACCCTAACATTATTGAATATTATAAGTACTTTTTGCAAAAATCTAATTTATTTGCGTATTCCTTGAATTATTCAAATAAGTGTGAATTTGTGAGCGCGGTGGAGGGAGGCATACGAGTAAATATAAATATATACGAGTAAAGTAAGTATGAATAGTAAATATAAACACTAATTTTCATATTAAAATCGCTATTTACAGAGATAGGAAACAATCAATTGGAAATTTTCATACAAATTTTCATTTCAAAAGTGTTAAGATAAAAGTGCTGGTAGAGACCAAATTTATTTTTTTAAATTAAGCAGATTTTTTTGCACAGAAGAGGTATGATGTAGAAGCAACTTTTTAAAAATATCTCAAAAAAAAAAGTTCCATACAAAATACATTTTTTATAAATAAATGTAAGTAAGGAATATTTCAGTATTTTTTGACATTACTACACATGATACATATATATGTACGTGTTCCGATATATTCCGCACTAGGTGGGCAATAGTTATGGAGTAAGGGTAGGGGGTAGTAAGGGTAGCGGACGTATTTCAGTGCTGGCGTCATCTGTGAGCGACACATTATTACAGGTGCTGCGATATATCGCCGTTACGCGTGTTCGCCCTAGGAAAACACGAACCGTTCGACGACTACTACTACCACGTACTCTGAATCCAACCCCTACCCAGAAACCACCCCTTTACCGGCCACCGAAAATCATCCCACAGTGTACCTTCCACTCGATGTAATATACATATTTTTGCATTGCGCGTGCTTGTTTACGTTATTGATTGACGTGCAATCGACCGTTTCTTTCACCCCTCTCTTCTAAGGTCGCATATGAGTTATGTATGAAAAGCGTAGTAGTTTTTGCAAAGTGACCGCCTGCCTGCCCTTTTCCACTCGTCGCATCTATCGCCCTCGTCGGCCAAGGGCAGTTTTCTCCCTTACACACACTCACACACTCGTATATGTATACGTGTCTCCCCTAAAGTCACATTGTTTGTGATTTCCGTGGGGGTAGCGTGATGCTGCCCTTTTATTTTCCTGTTATCAGCTCCCTTTATCTCTGGCGCCCATACCTCTGGTGCCTCACACAGATTCCAAACCCCCCTCGACGTCCATAGACTGTCTACCTTTAGCTATTTACTGCCTCTGATCCCCCCCGTCTCCCTACCGTCGACGCCTGGTCAAACATTCCTAGACAACTACATATGTGGTCTACCGGACAAAGAAAAATTGTAATACGATATACGTACTTTCATACTGGAAAATTTCATTTAAATTCATTAAAATGTGATTGAACTGTGGGGGCAATGTGTTGAATTGAATTATGTATGTATAATTTACGGCAGATGCTATGATTGAATTGTACGCTCTAATTTTTTGTCAAGATTTAAAATTTAAAATAAGATAAGATTTAAGGAATAAAAATAATTTAATGGCAGTTCCTGGCAGTCTTAAAAAAACATCTCGGTACAGGTGCTTAGTTAAGGATTATAATTAATTAGCTTAAGCTACTGTATTATATAAATAAATAAAATATGTGTGTTTCAGCCTGCATACATATGTATGTACATACATAAAGACGTACTATTGCTCAGATTCAGGCGTTGATCATCAACTGCTGGATGAAGGTCTCTCCAATTATTTTCCATTCCTGTCTGTCTTGAGCAATCTGCATCCACTTGACCCCACACATTCTTCTCAATTCATTAACCCGTCATCCACTCATTCTACCTTGCTTTCTTTTACATCCTCTCGGATTCCATTCCAGTATTTCTCGAGTCCATCTGTCATCCATTATTCTCGCTATGTGTCCAGTTCATTGCCACTTTAACTTTTTCACACGTTCTGCTATATCTGCCACTTTGGTCATACTTCTTACACGTGTATTCCTCTTACGATCTCTTCTTGTTATACCAAGCATACGTCTTTCCGTGATTCTCCGTGTGCACTGGATCTTACGTGGCATTCTTGAATTTAGCATCCACGTTTCACATCCATACGTCATAACCGGCAGTACGCATTGGTCGTATGCCTTATTTTTTAAGTAGAGCGGAATGTTGGATTTAAAAACAATGTTCATCCTTCCAAAAGCACTCCATCCTAGTTTCATTCTTGGTTTTATTTCTTCTTCTTTACAACCAGTCATATTCACCAATTATCATAGGTATCAAGACGATAACCCTTTGACTTTTTTCACTTTAGATGTATACGTTACAAACCCTTCCAATTTTTCTAGGCATACATAGACTCTAGCGTCTCTCTGTCTATGTTTACGAAATTAAACTATGTATGTATGTATTAAGCCACTCATGTGAGAATTCATTGCATGCATAATTTTTTAAATCGTGAAATTTCGCTCCATCCACAATATTTCTACATCACACACGGTCAACGTTTGCGATTGCAGTTGCAATAACAATGAATCACCGCTAGTGCATTTGAACGTTGTCATCATTGAAACCTTCATTCATCTGGCACCCCTCAATTTTATTTATCGTAACGCATAAAAATTTATCTTCACGCACACACGTGTATGTATGTATTTCATTTGAGCGAAAGAAATAAAGACGCCCGACGCGCGAGATTTATATTCAATGAAATCTGCGTATATTTAACGGTCAACGTGTGACGTTATTAGGCTGGGTTTGTGAGGGTGGTTGTCGTTCGTAAAAATTAACGACCATCCGTTACGTGCGGACAGTGACAGTGTGTCTCCTGTCATACAATGTCGCATCGTTGCAACGGGAAAGGGGGTGGTGGGATGCAGGTGTCCTGCGGTCCAAGTCCTGCTCTATACTACCCACTATGGGGTAAAAAGGGGGTGGGAAATCAACCAACCACCTACTAAAATTTGAAAGGGAAGGGCGATGAACGAGTGTGTAGGTGCAGGAGGATATGGTGGGTGGGTGGGTGGGTTGTGGGGGAATGTGCAGGAGCCGAATTGCCGATAAGCCATTCATTGGAAGCGTGAAAATGAGTGTTTTCAGAGCCGGGGCTCTCATAATGGCACGGTGGCTATTTCATACGGGGGGATGATTTCGATTTGATGGCTTTACGATTGTTGATGTATCCGACAAATTTATGTGCTTTCCGTAAATACGGATGTCTCGTCACAATCATATATGCGCTATTTACGATCGACGCATTTTTTTGTCGCCGCCGCGGCCGCCTCGTTCGTTTAAAATGGCATGTTATGAATTTTGCCTCACATTTGAACTGTGATTGAATTTTTTATAGTTTTAATCATTTTTTCAAGTAAAACTTCTTTTCGCTCGGTAGAGTGAAAACGGTTCATCCAACGTTCCATACAAACGGAGCGAGCGATAAGTGGTCACGCATATCCCCCCCGCAACGCTCCTCAGTTTAGTAAAAACGTGTAATCGAAGCGTGGCACGACACGGCCAGCGGTCAGCGGGTACCCCCACTCCTCGGCTAGACGTCAGGTAGCAGTGAGAACAGTGAGTCATCGGGTGAGCGTTTACAACCACACTTGTATAGACAATTCTTTCATATTCACATTCACATCTGTATTCCTTCTTGTACATTGCACTTGCTTTAAATTGCAAAGAAGTTTTACTTCTACATATAGTGACTGCGATTTTTAAATGCACGTCGAAATGCATCAAAACCGAAAGTTTTAAACCCGTTTTTTTTTTTGGAGGTATTTTATAAGTGGTGCGAAAGCTATGTATATAAAACGCTGAAGAATACCCACTGTTACAACTATGTGTGTGTATAAATTTGTTTTCAAAAGTATTTTCTCGTTTTGTCGGCGTGTCGAATTTATAAGCGTATAAGGGAACTTGTGTCGCAGACGGTTGGCACACCTGTCGTACGAGAAACTATTACCACCCCTGTTCCGAAAATGTAGGGTGGTCTAATAGTATCGATTCGGAAAAAAAAGGAAAATATATACATATGTATATACATTTCAGCTTGTCTCACGCATGTTGTAGTTTTTCCGCACCGTTTTCAACGGAATGTTTGTACGATATATCAGCAAAGTGTCAACGCACAGTTTATGTATTAGAATTTTATTTCATTTTGTTATTTTTTTTTTCAATTATATACTATAATATGTATGTATGTACATACATATACCGGATGAAGCATGATATACACGTGTTCTGTGAGCTTTAATGAAAACGTCTTTATTGATACGCACACACGTTCGCGCGCGAATAACACAGTTTGTGCGCGCACGTACGTCGGCAATAAAAAGGCAGGTGTTTATTGGACGATGAAGGGGTATAAGAGGGGGAGGGGTTGAGGGGGAGTTTCCGGTCCCCTTTGTGCACATCTCCGGGAAATCCAATAATATTCACCTGGCGCCGGAAGCTGTGGCGGCGCAAAACACGCGCAATAAAAAGCGAAACTCGATATGGCGAGCGCGTCCACACCACCTGAACATACATACGTATGTATGTACATATATATGTACGTACGTGTATAAAGTACGGTAGGGTACATACATAGTCGAAACCGAACCGTACGCAAACATCGATTTGTCATCGCGAACGATCGCCAATAAAGTTTAGGGGAAACGAGACGCGAATACCTCTCGAAAAATTATTTGTAATATTGCAATGCAACGGTCAGATTTTGCTCGTGTGCTATGAGAAGTCATTGGACAGCACAATCGATATGGTCCTGGATTGCGTCTCAGTTTTTTTTTTTTTTTTAATTTTATTTATCCATATAATGTTCATAATATTTCTTATTTACTAAAAACGTACCCTAATGATTCCTGGTCAAGTGGCCATTATCCATTTAACAATAAATGTGTGTTAGTAATAATAGGAAAATAATGTTACTTTATCGATATTGTTAGTTTTTACAGTAGGAAAGTTTAAGCTAAAAAACCTATGTACAAACGCGTCTCAGTTTAAGCACTTTGTTTTGTAAGCGGAATGAATCCAATCTTTATATTGCTTTGAGATAATTCAAAATTTGCATTGATAGTGGTATAGAAATGTTACATTTTAAAACAATAATTTTGATCAAAAACGTTTTAAGTCTTGTGTCAGTGGATATGAAACAATGGAACTTTTTCTGCTTTGGTTGTTTTTCTTTACATAAGATTTGACTTATGTCAATTACTTAGACTGAATCAAGCTTTGCATTATTAAGTACACACAGCCGTAAGTAGGGTTACCATATGGTATCCAAATGGAGGACATGTCCTACTTTTTCAATTGAAATATAATGTCCTCCGTCCACCTTAAAATGTCCTCCTGCTTCACACAATTCAGATTTCACCCGCATTTCATTCCACGTATTGAGTTATTGGACAAAAGAGGTGTTATCATTGATAGCTTCATAAAAAATTGAGAGTATTTTTTAAATCTTGCCCCAATAACGATTGCTTTTGGGAACTGTGTACTTAAAATTTTTGTATTTCTGCTCACAATGCAAACGTTGAGAGGATTTTTTTGCTGATAAATGCTCAGTGGCCCAAGGAGCGGAATAGGCTTTAATGTGGAGTTATTGAAGGCCATAATACTCACACAAACATACGTACATCGATTTTTACAGATGTTATCTATTGAGAAACGAAGAAGTTTTGTCAAAAATAGTCAGCGCTTTCGTAATAAAGCTTTATATCTTAAATTTTGTATTGTTCTGCATTTCAATTGATTTCAAAATAGATTTTTCTCCATTTTCATTTTTGCATCTGGTAATCCTAGCTTATCTCGATATTTTTGAAAATTGTAGTCATTCCATTTTCAAAGTACATAAACGGTTCACATATGGGTCTAATCATCATCATCATCATTTTCAGCCGTTCACCATCCACTGCTGGATGAAAACCTCTCCAATCTTCTTCCATTCCTGTCTGTCTTGATCAATCTGCATCCAGTTGACTCCACACATTCTTCTCAATTCATCAGCCCATCGTTCATTCGGTCTACCTTGCTTTCTTTCACATCTTCTCGGATACCATTCCAATATTTCTTCCATCCATTCTTCTCGCTTCTCGTGTCCAACCTATTGCCACTTCAACTTTTTCACACGTTCTGCTATACATATCTTCTTTCCCGTGTATTCCTCTTACGATATCTTCTTGTTATACTGAGCATACATCATTCCATCCTTCTCCGTGTGCACTGGATTTTACATAGCATTCTTGAATTTACATACATTCGTCATAACTGGCAGTACGCATTGGTCGTATGCCTTCTTTTATAAGCATAGCGGAATGTTGAATTTAAAAACTATGTTCATTCTTCCAAAAGCACTCAATCCTAGCTATAGTTTCATTCTGCGTTTTATTTCATCTTCTTTACATCCGGTCATATTCACCAATTGTCCTAGGTATAAATATGTAACTATCAACTATCTCTACAATATGATTATCTAGTGTGACTACGCTTTTTGCGTGCAAAATTCACTAAACATAATTTTAGTTTTATTCAAATTAAGCCTACTCTCATACTTTCGTTGCTTAATTGTGTTAATCTACATATTTTGTTAATCTACTGAGTCGCATGCAACTATGACTACATATGTACATATGTGCATATGTCGTCAGCGACACTTTTATATATAAGGTTCCAATTAGGGCTTGCATCATCCGATCGATGGCTAGGATTAATTTTTAAGCCAACTTTCATACTTTCGTCGCTTAAAATAGATCAACACAAATATGGGTCTAATATACAATATTGGAATATATACATATTTTGGCGTGTGTTACGCGACGAGGTATCCCGACATGTTTTTTTGAGTTCGTCACGTAGTGCGGTACATAGGTACGTACCTTCGCCTGCCAGCCCTTCTTCGCAAAAAAAAAACCCCCAGACTACAAAAGTTTTCCGAGTGAAAAGTTTTTTGTTAACAAGAGGGCCTCTCTTTGTACGGGGCACGTCGTCAGCCCTCAAGGTATCGACGCAGCACACTTTGGCGCCCTTTTTTTGTTTTACCTAAGCACCGCCTGTGACACCTACACATGTGGCATATTACAAAACGTTTCGTATGTTTCGCGTGTGGGGTGTGCTCGGAGCAACAGTGAGTCAAGCCCGCTCGGAAAATGTGCGAAAAAACCTCAGCGTCGAGATTTCGACTCGACGATGACGTCACACTATCATTTACTATTTATCTTTGGCTGAGTTTCCCCTCTAATCGATTTGGCGATGACGTCATTCGGTACTGAGGAGGGTTTTTATCAGATAATTTCATCTCGGTGATGTCATAGGTACCTAATGGTGAAACGTCTGAACCGTTCCTTCGACGCACGATGTACATAACTGCGTATAGATTTATCCCAGTGACATTGACATTGGCGTGGTGCATATCTGCAGTATGGTCCATATGCACGCTTACATGCAACATTAGCATATTCGATCGTGTGTTGCGACCCCTATCGCTTTAAGCTAGGAGGGGCTGCGGGATGTTTGTGTTCGCCATTGTATTGCTGGAGATGTGAATCATGCTGTGTGTACATACATATATTGGTTTTATTGATGGAATTCGTAGTACACAGGTCGCTCGACAGATTCGCAAATGACGTGTCTTCCTGGAAAAATCTTTCGGTGCGAACGGGTCTAACCTGTGAAGAGTCGTACATATAGGGAAATCGATGTTATTTCAATCGTACGGCAATGAATCATTATTATGTGTGTATATAATCCTGCAAAACTGTTTATTGAAATTTATTTTTACATGCACGTGCTGTAGAAATATTATGAACGATAACTTTCAGAGATTATTTTCATAAACGACTTTCATAGTGTGTATTTTCAGTATAAGTAAATACTCTTAATAGATTCTGAGAAAAGTTCTTTGACACTTTATGACGTTTACTGAGAATTTTCCACCCAGTGCATTTTCACCCACTACATAAATTGCTGATGAAGAAGGTGTAACTTACGTTAATGTTGTTTATTTTTATACTCTTCAAATACAGAGTATTATACTATTAATAAAGAGCTTAATGTGTGTGTGTCTGTGTGTCTGTGTGTCTGTGTGTGTGTCTGTGTGTCTGTCCCGTAACGCTATGACGTCACTATAGGATTTTTTCGAGTTTTTTTTCTATGAATATATTTTTGAATTTTTTTTTTTTTTTCGGTTTTTTTGGATATTTCCAACTTTTTTTTTTTTTTTTTTTTTTGGAACTTTTTTTGAATTTTTTTTTGGATTTTTCAACTTTTTTTTTTTTGGATTTTTTTTTTTGGAACTTTTTTTGAATTTTTTTTTTTTTTTTTTTTCAACTTTTTTTTTGGATTTTTTTTTGGAACTTTTTTTGAATTTTTTTTTTTTGGATTTTTTTCAACTTTTTTTTGATTTTTTTTTTTGGAACTTTTTTTTTTTTTTTTTTTTTTTTTGGATTTTTTCAACTTTTTTTTTTTTTTTGGGACTTTTGAATGAATTTTTTTTTTTTTTTGATTTTTTTCAACTTTTTTTTCTATGAATATATTTTGAATTTTTTGAATGATTTTTTTTTTTTTCGGTTTGTTTGGATTTTTTCTAACTTTTTTTTTTGGATTTTTTTTTGGAACTTTTTTGATTTTTTTTTTTTTTGATTTTTTCAACTTTTGATACCCCCTAAAGCCATTCCGGCCCCTTACCACCCCACAGACCCCCCTACCCCTACGGCACCTTTTCAGCACTCCCGAAAAGCTATGCCGACCCCTCCCTCACCACCCCCAGACCCTCCCTGCCCCTACGGCACCTTTTCTGCACTCCCGAAAAGCTATGCCGGCCCCTCACCACCCACAGACCCCCCCCTATCCCTACGGCACCTTTTCAGCACTCCCGAAAAGCTATATCGGACCCTCACCACCCCTTTTTTGACTCACTTAAAGCCATGCCGGCCCATCACCACTCCAGAGCCGCCTTCTACCCCTACGGCACCTTTTCAGCACTCCCGAAAAGCTATGCCGGCCCCTTACCACCCCCCAGATCCAAAAATCAAAACCATTAAAAATTCAGCGGGCGTTGATTATCAACGGGCAATAAGCTAGTTATATTAATAAAGAGCTTAATGTGTGTGTGTGTGTGTGTCTGTGTGTGTGTGTCTGTGTGTTCTGTGTCTGTGTGTCTGTCCCGTAACGCTATGACGTCACTATAGGATTTTTTTCGAGTTTTTTCTATGAATATATTTTTTGAAAATTTTTTTTTTTTTCGGTTTTTTGGATATTTCCAACTTTTTTTTTTGGATTTTTTTTTTTTGGAACTTTTTTTTTGAATTTTTTTTTTGGATTTTTTTTTCAACTTTTTTTTTGGATTTTTTTTGGAACTTTTTTTGAATTTTTTTTTTTTGGATTTTTTTTTTTTTTTTTTTTTTGGATTTTTTTTTTTGGAACTTTTTTTTGAATTTTTTTTTTTTTGGATTTTTTTGGATTTTTTTTTTTTTGGATTTTTTTTTTTTTGGAACTTTTTTTTTTTTTTTTTTTTTTTTTTGGATTTTTTCAACTTTTTTTTGTGATTTTTTTTTTGGAACTTTTTTTCAATTTTTTTTTTTTGGATTTTTTCAACTTTTTTTTTGGATTTTTTTTTGGAACTTTTTTTGAATTTTTTTTTTTTGGATTTTTCAGACTTTTTTTTTTGGATTTTTTTTGGAACTTTTTTTGAATTTTTTTTTTTGATTTTTTCCCTTTTTTGATACCCCGAAAAGCCAACCACCCACAGACCCCCTACCCCTACGGCACCTTTTCAGCACTCCCGAAAAGCTATGCCGACCCCTCACCACCCCCAGACCCTCCCCTGCCCCCTACGGCACCTTTTCTGCACTCCCGAAAAGCTATGCCGGCCCCTCACCACCCACAGACCCCCTATCCCCTACGGCACCTTTTTCAGCACTCCCGAAAAGCTATATCGGACCCTCACCACCCCTTTTTTTTTTGACTCACTTAAAGCCATTTTTCACCACTCCAGAGCCGCCTTCTACCCCTACGGCACCTTTTCAGCATTCCCGAAAAGCTATGCCGGCCCCTCATTACCCACAGACCCCTTACCCCTACGGCACCTTTTCAGCACTCCCGAAAAGCTATGCCGACCCTCACCACCCCAGACCCCCCCCTGCCCCTACGGCACCTTTTTCTGCACCCGAAAAGCTATGCCGGCCCCTCACCACCCCACAGACCCCTACCCCTACGGCACCTTTTCAGCACTCCCGAAAAGCTATGCCGGCCCCTCGCCCCCCCAGACCCCCCCCCCCCTACCCCTACGGCACCTTTTTTTGCACTCCCGAAAGCTATGCCGGCCCCTCACCACCCCCAGACCCCTCCACTGCCCCTACGGCACCTTTTCTGCACTCCCGAAAGGTATGCCGACCCCCCTCACCACCCCCAGACCACCCCTACCCCTACGGCACCTTTTTGCACTCCCGAAAAGCTATGCCGGCCCCTTACCCCCCCCCCCCAGATCCAAAATCAAAACCATTAAAATTCAGCGGGCGTTGATTATCAACGGGCAATAAGCTAGTACATACATATTTGTAATAATGGTATGTATACTTTGTATTTGGACCGAATATTCTATATAATTATTAAAAAAAATTATGAATTAAAATCGATGATTTTTTTAGTAATTTGTGATATAGATTGATAAAATTTCAGTAAAAAAGTTTCATTTTAAGTTTGCGTTTTTTCACTAAAATAAGTTTTCACGCCAATATAGTGACATCTTCAAATGAAAATTAAAAACTTTTCTTTCGCTTAATTTTATCCGGGTTACGAACCGCATTTTAAATGTCACTTTCGCTCGCTCAGTATCACTTTTATTCAGAAATCAGACTGTCGTACGAAATTCCACAATCGGCATTTATGAATAAATCGAAAGTTTCAAAATCTCATCCCTCTCCTAAACGCGCAGTAAGTTTTAGGGGCACGTCTGTCAGGCCGCGTTGACCGGATTCAATTTGATCCACAACATTTCGAATGTTGTTACTTGGGAATTTCTGCTCAAGTTTGTAGGTAACACGTTGTCTTGGATGACCGTCGAAGGTGGGTGTTGTGTTTGCTGAAACTTTCCGACTACAAACAAATGGCGACACGGACAATGTCGTGCTAACTTTTCACCTTGCCACGACTGAGGGAGAAGAACACCGCCAACTTCGACCCCTCCTCCGTTACCAACATTAATCATCAGTCTTGAACAACGTTGTTTAATTTTGAACTTTGTATATATTATGCATCGTGTTGACTCTCTGCTATTTTAAAATTGATGGGTCACATCCTCCCCATACACACACACACACATACCATGTGTTTTAACCGTTCGAGCTATAAATAAACCCAGCCAGGTATCCACCACACGTTTCATTTACCTTTCCGGGGCAAATATAGAACGTCTATTCTCAGATTTTTGTCGTAAGTTTGTAGGAATGCGTGCTCTCCCTACTCTTTTGTTCTATACAAATTTGAAATGTATCAAAGTACAGAAATATACTTTGTAAGTTTTGAGATAGGTACATGGTGACAAACTGCAAAGTGACGTCGCAGATGTGAATGATGTTTGCAAAGGTTGAAAGCCCCGACCGCAGACGTGATACGAAGGGGATACTAACTATCGTGAGGGGATTTTGTATTGTAATAAATAACACGGCATGAAAATTTTCAATCAAACCGTTTACCGTAGTTAAAATATTGTGCTACATTCTTAAACCGGTCGGAATTGCATTCGTATGTAAATGAGTCTCGGTATATCCATTTTCGGATGTGCCTCAGTTGCATCATAGGAAACGTGTCGAATTCTCGAAATATCAATACGTACGTTTCGTAAGGTATTCGTGAGAATAATGGCTCAATTTCGTTTCATTAAAAATAAATTGAATCGCATGTACATATTGTATTTATTAACGCGCGCCTCGCTTATTGCAAGTGAAATCTGTGTAGAAATGTCTTATTGAATATACGATAGATACATATGTCTCGGAGGAAGATATAATTTAGCCGGGTGATATTTCTCCTTAGTTCGGCACTTCTTTTCGGCTGACCCCACATTCTCGGACGCACATGTGTGGTACATTATTGCTAAACCGAAAAATGATGTATCGACTCTTCGCCATTGAACCGTTTGCACTCTTTTCGAATTGAGCCGACACCTGTTACACGAAGCGTGTCCGCATTTTCCATTCAAAAAAATCTAATTTAGCATACTCGTTCCCCTATTTTACATATTATATTCACTTGCAGCGGTGCCTACTTAGCGCGGAATGTATTCTGATAACTGCATACTAGGAACGACCTCAACGGTGGTCTCTTATTACACGTTGTACGTAACGAGCTCGATGCACTATGCAAACGACCTGTTCTCGAAATGCGAAAAAAATCCAAAAGAGTAACATTCTCGCACACCTACGAATCCTTTCGACCCAGTTGTGCAACGTGGACGACACAAAGACGTTCTCGCGTTATCATCATTACTACTCGACGAGGGACGCTTTCATCCACTCGGGGGCGCATTAGCACAAAAAAGCTCGTCTCGCGGAAGCTTTGTTGTTCGGCAGACCTTCCGACCCACCCCTTGGCTGCTGAAGGGGTGCTGGGGTGGTTCTGGCATCCACGGTGGGTCCGCATTACCTTTGTGGTCCGCCCTTAATGGTGATAGTTGGGTGGGTAGCCCGGTAATACATTAACACCTTTCAAGTCTTACGTGCCCCAAAAGAGCCCTTTGTACTTTTTATACTTCGGCGTGATACCATCTGAATCCTGGAACGCGTACACACACGTCAGAATCCCAGTGTTTCTTTGTACACGAGGTGCATTAGAATCCGACGAGTATTTTCCAATGGTGCTCAGCTGATTGTCTTAAAAAAATCGCAATGTACAGCCGCTACTCACTATAGAAGTAAAACTTCTGAAGGAACATGCTGTATTTCACAAAACAAGAATATACAAAACAGTAGTGTAAAGCAATCGTAACAATCATCCAATCAAAACAATCGTAACGTGTACGCGCGCGAAAGTTATTATTGCATGTAGTGAAAATTCGTATTATTCACCTATTCACAGACACTACACACGCGCAATGTGTGTGTGTGTGTTAATGGCCGTTACTGGTTTTCGTGTCGTGTCGAAACATTTTTACTACACTGAGGGGTGGTGGGGGGGGCGCAGTTGGGACGTTCGAATTGTCGGGGCGGTTCTCTCTCTCGCACGAATGCGAAAGAGCAAGAGAGAGGGCAATAGCCTACCTCTAAACTGTAGAAGTGGGGATATGCGTTACAGCTTATTGCTCGCTCCGTTTGTATGGAACGTTGTATGAACCGTTTTTACTCTACCGAGCGAGAAGAGGTCTTACTTCAAAAAAATTGATTATTTCATTGAACTGGGTCAGTGTCGTCCGGTCGCGTCGCACAAATCGATATAGATATCGAATCGTTAGGACGTCGTTCATAATCGTTAATAGATAATAATTTTAGCACTGTCAACTTTGCTCGCAAAAGGTTAACCGCCACACTTTCAACAGCGGATTAACCTTTTGCGCAAGATCGTTTTAATAAAATTAGCACTTTGGCGTTAAATAATCGTTGCGTCATAAATGCGTGCGCTTCGATCGGAAGTTGCTTTGTTTGGTAGTGTTTCGCCGAAAGGTTACAAACGATTGCGTGATAATTTAATAATTCACGTACGTACCTATGGAAAGTTAACGCCTTATTTTGTAATTTTTAATGATTTTTTTTTTCTATTGATCTCGCTCGGACTCTCTTCGTTTTGCGATTTTGCTGTACGATTCTTTGACGCTCTGGGGAGGTGGGGAGGAGAGGTATCGTTCTTTTGGTCCTTTGTGGCTATCCTCTTTGATTAACTTTGATCTAGGTGTGGATAGTTGGTAAGACCACCGCTCGGGGCCACAATGCCAATACAATTTGCAGGCGAGCCGAGGTGAGGAAGTCGCTTTATGCCAAGGGACAAAGATCTCACCCTCTGATACCCTCACACACCCCCACATTAGCACCCGACAAGAATTACCAGAAATAGATCCAACCCGTACTACTACTACTACTATGTACTACTACTACTACTACTACTGTGTAACCTACGTCGACCGATCATTATCATAAATATTTTCGGACGAGATTCGACCGGTTTAGAACATTCGCCCTAATTGAATTAAAACCCCACAAAGTCGCCACGTCCAACGGAATCCAACGTACAATTGTGACCTACATATTACACTGGAATATATCGTCGAAGTACATATGTATATGTACATAGGTACAGTATACTGCCGTCCTAAGCCCACTTAACGTAACTGACAAAAATTACGAAAATGAGTTAGATGTGTTTTAGGGGTTATGGGAGTGTATTCTTGTGATTTTTCATATTAAAATTAATGTATCTTTATCCAAAAGTGACTTTTTTAAGCTATTAAATCTAACGTATCTGCATGCGCAGAGAAATAGTATCACCAATACTTACCGAAAATAACATATCCAATATTTACTTCGGTCACTACCTTATCATGAAAGATTGAAAAGACTGAATCTCTCCACATTGGAGACGAGGAGATTAAGAGGTGATTTAATTTAAGTATTCAAAATAATAAATAATCATTATTCATGTGAAATGACCAACCTCATTATGTTCAATGAGAACGTAACTACTAAAGTATTCATTTTTTTTTTAATTTTTCCTTAGAATTATGAAAACACAATAAAAAATAACCCCGTGCACTAAAAAAAAAGTAAAAAAAAATAAAATCAGTAATATATGAAGAAAAACACAAATTTAGAATAAAACTTTCAAGTCCATTTATCTCGATATTGTTGTTTTGTCAGTTACATTGAGTGGGCTTAGGACGGCAGTATACATATGTATGTATGTATGTACATACATTGTACATATATCGCAAAATTTTACTTTTTTTTCATTGCGTGTATAGGTGATTATATGGGTAAGGGTTCAATTGAAAAATACGTAATTTAATAATATGTATGGTTTTATTATAAAATTCGCATTAAAAAAATTATACAATAGTGACTGTTTGTTGCATCGATCGCATGTTCAGACCGTCGAAATACATTTCAGCATTCAAAAAAAGAATGTGAACGATTTCGTACAATCCAAACGATGAAAGTACAAGATGCACTTAGAACGTGTGAAATATAATATATATTGAGAATGTCATAAATAATTATTGTAGAAAATCAGTGTTGAGGGTTGTAATCATCGTTGATTGTTTATGGTGCTTTGGGCAGATGTTCTCCTTGGGGTTGGAAACCATTTTCATCAGCGATGTATGTGAGGGTGTATTTGATACCATCGGGTGCAACCCAGGTGACGGTACCTCGAACGACTAAAGCTTCATTGTCGGTTCCTGCATTCTTCAATTCACCTTGTTCTTGCCTGGATGTACCATCGCTAGTTTCAAATCTGTAAATTTCAAACATATTTCATTAGATTAAATCAAAAATTTTAGGTTCTTCTTACAGAATAAGTATTTATACTTACGCAAATTTGTATCCATCGACTCCAATGTTGTCATTATCATAACGAACGATGGTTACCTCTTTGGGGTTTGGAGGTGCAGCGAGGGCTGCAGCAACAACGAGGAAAAATACGAATGCCTAAAATCACAAGTTTATAATCAGTTGATGTAAGTGACACAAAATAGACACACACTGAACACTTTTGAAAACGTACGGTTCTCATTTTTGTAGATTTGTGTTTACTAATCTCTTCAACTGGATGCTGAGGAATCGTAATTTTAGTGGATGGC
Source organism: Parapsyche elsis (assembly GCA_022651745.1). Taxonomy (NCBI): domain Eukaryota; kingdom Metazoa; phylum Arthropoda; class Insecta; order Trichoptera; family Hydropsychidae; genus Parapsyche; species Parapsyche elsis. The sequence continues at coordinate 9,829,650 of JAGVSN010000010.1, forward strand.
ACCGGTTCTTTTATACGAGAGGATCTCTCCTACTCCTTGGCACGTCAAAGTTGAGGGGGCATCTTCTTCGATAACAATGAATGTGTAAATCTATTGCACTGCCATATTCGAAGATTACCTCATTCGCCAACGGACCATAGACGGTACAGGTAGTCCGAGACGTTACCTGACGAAATATTACCGAAGAAGTTCGCCGTTATCTAAATTATACACGGCTGCAAATCTGTTAGAAAGCTTTCGTAGAACGAAATTTGACCTTTTCGATTCTTATCAATGCATGCTTTCGATAATTTTTTTACGTTTTTTGTGATGTTTTGTTATTATGTTGTGCTTCTCCTTCTACTTCCGTAATTAAGGATGAGATCCTTGTCTGTGAACCTTTCTTTTCATGACGTCATATTTGGTAGAATCAGAGAGTTCTACATATTATTATTTGGCTGGTTTTTTTTTAGATTTTCTCTTCTTCTCTTCCTTTTTACCTTTTCTCTATGGTGTTGGCTAAAAATGCATCATGACGCAGAGCGTGGCCAATTTAGATTGTCGCCAATTATTTTTCGTTTTTCATTTCATTTTCCTTCCTGTCCAGCTCACCTTCAACATTTTACGCTAGGACCACATCTTAAAAGTGTCCAAACGTCGTTTTATCTTTTGATGATATTCAAACCTTTACACTTAAAACCTTCACATACAAAGAACTATAGGTACTTAAAATAAATGTAATGTAATTTTAATTAGTAAAATCATTAGGAATTGAGCTGCATTAGCCTGATAATGTGGTTACTGAATGTGTCGTAAATATTTGCACAATATTTGTATTCAAAGTGTTGTTGTTTGAGGTCATTCGAAGATAACGTGTTTTAAGTTAACACTTTCCCTTTGAAATTCGACAAAATTGTCGTTGTGTAATCGAAACTTCAATAAATCATATACGTACATATTAAAAAATAGTTTTTTTTTTACATCAATAAATGAACCGTATAAAATAATCACCGGTTAAACGCTAACTAAACGATCAATTTAATCAGTATTTTAACACCGTATAATGCCATAAATTAACACGCATATTTTAATTAACGATCTGATGATGAGCAATATTGCATAAGTTATTTAGCCTCACGACTTCACACCTCGAATGACTTAATTCAAAATCACGGACATTTAAATGTTATTCAACCCACAGCGATGATTCTAATTTTCTTTTTATATGTTGACACACATTTCAACCTGTGAGCGTTCGGGTCAAACGCATTGGCAAATTTTCAAATTTTCTTCGACGTTTATTCAACATGATCAATGACCGTCCATTGGAACGTTGATTGGATACTTGGACACTGGAAATATTTTGTAAGGTCATGTACATACACATAGTCGTCAACCTTGTCTAGCGATTTGCCAGCAATTTGCCGTCCACGCGACCTGTCTTATGAAATGGTCCTTGATATTTAAGACAAAATCTTCTTCGTGCCGGCTGACATGATTATGACGCTGATGGTGATGTCGATCGCGACGCCTCAATAACGAGATGTCTCACATTGCATTAACCGCATCTTATTGACATTTCAGCACGCGTATGAATGTCAAACGAATGTATTACTGAAAGATTTATTTTATGCACTTTTTCTTTTCCATTTCTAACGCACAGTGTCCATATATGTATCTATATTCGATTGGCTTTCTTTTTGATGCATTTAACATTCACTCTAATCTAATAATAATGCTGTTTGATTGCATTTCTATTCGTGTGACGATTACTGTATACTATATTGAAATTATGCGATTCTGGGACTAATTTCAAACGAATGCATCTTTGTCGCACCTCGTGAGCCAAATGACGCAGTTGATTGTTTTGCTTCGTGGTGCAGTAGTCAGATCGAAGACAGCTCGCATCCGCTAGCGTCTCTTACAAAACGCGCTGATGACGCAAAACTGGACGATTTGTACGTGAATGAAGCTCTCGTCGTTCTTATTTCGTCATAATCTACAAGACTCTGCCAAACAGGAAGCTGCGAAAGCGCACAAATATGCGAGAGAACTCGCTCGTGCACGATAAATCAATTTAGCGAACGGTCGTCGACAATGAAACACTTCGAGCCATTCGCGGATTCTTCCGTACTTCCGAACTACTAAAGGCCCATTTACACGATCAGTTCCGTCGTCCGTTCCGGCTCCGGTTCCGGAGAGCTGTCCGATAAACGTACGTGTAAACGAAAATAATTATGAACGGACAATGCATTATTGTGGCAGGATCCGAAGCCTAGGTCCGACTTTTTTAACGACTCAACCGTACGAATGTATGTGTAAATGGACTTGTACCAACTTTTTTCAGTTGTTTGGAAGTCCGCGTCAACAACACAACTCAAAATGGCGCGAGATTACGATTTTATAGCGGAATTTATTGAAAAATACTTAAAATTTTATATTATTTTACAAAAATAGCTTTTAGTGCATTTACACAGTGAACGCGAAAAAACTATACCTTTATTTTGTCCTACAATTTATATCTGAAATTAATAACGCAACAGTTCAAAAATGTAAACCATTTGGAAGTTCATTTAGTCGTCTTTCTAATGATATTATAGTTTTTCCAATCGGATAAATATTATTGCCACAATTAGCGTTTGATTGTATGAAGTTCCCTTATAAAATGCGTTTTGTTTCAAGCGTTAATTTTGACATTAAAGGCGCTCACACACCTTAGCGGTTTCGCTGCGTCAAACCGACGCCCCCCATCGTCGTCCCGATATAATTCGCATTGGTGTGAATCAACGACGATAGAGGACGAAAACTCGACGCAGTGATATCGCTCAAGTTTGTGAGGGCCTTAATCGTTTTTCATTGAGGAAAAACTACAATATCAACAGAAAGACCAAATGACCAAAATTTACCGCTCGAATTAGTACGTTAAGATAAAATAAAAATATATTGAGATAGAAAACCAATCCTTATAAACGTGGTGAAATAAAAAAAACTCGCCAAATAAACGCACGGGAAAAAAATGTGTAAAAAAAAAATATTTTTGACTTTAAAAATTCGGTAGATAATTAATTAAGTATTTCAAAGCAATAAAAAATCACAATCAATAGGAAAAATATCTAACTATTGATTTCAATACTCACTTTGAGCACAGAGATACTATATTTCGAGTTATAGACCGCTAAAGCCAAATAAATGGATATTTTTTACATTTTTTAAATCGCGAATATCTCACAAACGAGATATCAACAAAAATCATTATCGGATTCGAATTCAGTGGGTCAAAATTAGTAAAGATTGACCAATCTCCGCTCTGGGTATTTTTTTGTTGCTCAGTGCTATCAATCTGTCATACTTCTACATTATTTTTTTTTTGTTTTTAGCGATTGTACCTACATATAGTTTGAATAATCGTTGACACCACACAAAGTTAGATTACCATTTACGAAAAATTCCATATTGCAGTTGTGGGAGCACAGTTTGAGAGGCTCTGGTCGATGCGTGCGTACGCGTGACGTTCAGCATTGTCCACTGGGTTATTTGGCCGTTGTTCACCTGAGCGTTTTCGGGTCGCTCCGCTTGATTAATGCGTCTGTTGCGCTGGCTCGTGGCTTGTTTGCTTTGGCACGGGAAAAACTCGTGTTAAAATCGCCAAGAAGTAGTGACAATGAGCCACGAAGCGCCTCTGCCCCCGATCATTGTCTCGGCTAAATGAAAAATCCGCCAAAACAACGCCGCAGAGGCGCCTTTTCGTTGCTTCGGCGCCTTGGTTTTGTCGTTGTGTGTTAACAATCAACATTTAGGTCAAAATTTTCTTTGAGTGTACCGATAAATTAAATTTGAGAGAATCCGAGCGAACGACTTATATTTTATTATAAAATCAACATACATAATTTAACAGAACGAATAAGATTATACATATATTATGAATGAAACTTTAAGCCTTGATATTACATATATTGACCAATGCCTACTGCTTTTCCGAAATAGTCGTAGCGGTAAATTATTGCAAATTTCAAATGCCAAATTATATATGTAAATCTGTACACGATTGACTAACGTTTCCTTTTGCCGACACATCTACAATGTCAAGGCGAATTTTAGGTTTATTTTTAATATATGTACACTATATATATTCAAATGACAGTTTTTTCATAATTTTGGCTCGTCTGCAAGTGAATGATGATCGTCCTTGGCCCATAGCGTCTATCAACACAATGAAATGTTTCCACGGTGCATTTCACTTTTTTAACACGTCGGAATTGGAGCGTAATGTTTATCACTCGTCTTTTTTGCTACCGCATATTATTATATTCGTGAAGGGTTACATTAAATTGATTTTTACTATAAACGACCTTTTAGGTGTTATTATTATTATTTTTTTGTGTTCGATCGCAATAACCGATGCGCAATGGCACATTATAGCTTTTTGCCAAACGCTAATGGATCGTGCCGCGCTCGAATTGTTAGGTGCGATCGAATGAATCTGCTAATGACTTTCTCGGACAACTGCGGTTTGATGGATGCTTGCCCACTTATCTCATCACGACTATTCCTATTATCGCCCATCATCATCCAATTCCGCGTTGTTTACACCTCTCTTCGTTATTGCAATCACGTTGCTAGGATCGATCCAGTTGACCTTTGTTTCGTCACAACACGCGTGTTCTACTCTTTCCTCTTCATTGTTTCCGAACGCCATTCAATTGTTCCTCGGAGATTATCTTATCGGCTATTGAACAATTCGGCAATGTGCAACACTTTCACTTTGGTTCATTAAGTTTTGCATTATTATTTTGCAATATTGTATTGTGAGGATAACGCGATTGTTACGCGCTCGGAAAATAATTCGCCAAAATACAAGCAACTATGTACATATGTATGTAGTTCAAAGCGTTCAACAATAGCTTTCAAAATTATTAATTATTTTTTTATGGCGCACATTATACGGTACACTTTGTATGTACTAATGGCAATTAAGTGAAAAAATATTGTATCACAATTTGTCGAATGTGTTTTGTGTGGGCTATGCGTTTGAACTATGATTTTGAAAGGTCGATAGAGCGTGTACGTGTGCGCAATTAATTTGCACTTTATGTTTATCGATTTGTGTAACGACGACTGTTGAGAAACGCGAGAAAAGCCCGCATTACACGACCGTTGCACAAGTATGCGAATATTGCGCGTATCATCGCATATTTTTATCGTTTATTTAAATTCATCATGCTGATCTGCTTGTTACGGACGACGAACCGTCATCGTATTCTTCGTTCGTTTGATTTACCTTAGGTCTGCCTTCGATGGTAAAGGTCAGCGAGATTCAGATGTCGTAGGTGAATCTCGTTTTGCAACCGCTATTACTTAACTGTTCACTTCGTATGCATATCGTCGCACGTGTGTCGTTGATCGAAAATTGACAGTGACTCCACGTCGTTTACGGTTTGGTGACAATCGATTCGATTTTCGGGTTTGAAATGTTGGATTCTACTTTTATTTTGTACGACGATACCTTTTGCAGTCACGACTTCTCTCTTGGTCTGTAATAAAAAGGTCAAATGTGACACGCGACTTTGAGTGCCACAAGTGATGCATCACCCAGGCACATTGCCACATGAACGGCTGTCATATGTACATATGTACGTTGTACATAGCCCACCAGACCATGCGGAAGAGCTATAACGATGCATAACGATATATCTGTGATACTTTGTTACGGATTAATCACCGTGGTGCTCCCAATGATACAAACGATCGCCTGCATTGTTAGCACTAGGCTAAAATTTACAATAGAGTGTGTTAAACTTGTAATTTTCTCCATTGTAAAGTTGAATATGAAAGGTATAAAAAGAAAAGTTGTTGAAATTGCATGTCAATATTATTTCTCTTATTACATAATATTAGATGAGATTGGGTTAGGTTAGGTTAGGTTAGATCAAAAAATACTTTCAACACTTTCATCAAAGTTCAGATACAAAGAAAACTATCTAACGGTTAAAATTGGCAGAAAAATATTCAAAGTTATTCTATGAATATATTTAGGTATATCATCACCATTTTCAACCGTTCACCATCCACTACTGGATGAAGGCCTCTCCAATCCTCTTTCATTCCTGTTTGTCTTGAGCAATCTACATCCACTTGACTCCATACATTCTTCTCAATTCATCAGCCCATCATGGGTCCACTCGGTCTACCATTCCAGTATTTCTCGAATGTGTCCAGCCCATTGCCACTTAAACTTTTTCACACATTCCGCTATATCTGCCACTTTGGTCATGCTTCTTACCCACGTATTCCTCTTATGATATTTTCTTGTTATATTAAGCATATGTACATCTTTCCATGATTATCTCTGTGCACTGGATCTGGATATTACGTAACATTCCTGAATTCAACAAAATTGATATACACAAATACATTCACACACTCACTAATAATTATGATAGATCAGGGCTTAAAAAAGTATTGGAATTTGCTATATGTACTTTGCCATCCACTTGGATTGAATTTATATCCCCTTTAAGCACACAAGAAACATCCTCTCGGATACCATTCCAGTATTCATTGCGTCATTTAGGTATGTATGTGGTTAATCTTTGCATACTTGCACAGATTTGTACTAGATAATGATGAGTAATCAATTTATACAATGAAATTTTGAGATTAATACAAAATTGATGTAACGTTTAAATATTATACATTGAGATTTGCTTATCGAAATTTATTTAAATTTGACGTGGTTTGGAGGGACGTGGTGACGTATTCGTTTTTAATTTTGTGAACCCATTCAGTCGATCCTCTTTATTTTAACACACAAGCTCCCCATTCACGAGTTGACGAGTCGCTATTTTAAAATTGTGATAATATAAAAAAAAAAAAAAATGAGATTTTACATCCAATTTATGGAAAATTTTACTCGAATTCAACTGAAAACCATCAATTAGTCGAGGAGGGGAAAGATTTAAGCGAAATTAAGTAGGTTTGACGTATTTCTTCCGCACGCGCTCGCGATCTCACACACGAACGAATCGAAAACTTAATTTTGTCGAATAAAAATAATTCATTCTAAAGTGGAACGCGACCGCAAAAAAAGCACCTAATCAAATGTTATTTTATTTTAATCGCCGCGAATGCATACTTTTGTATGTGAAAAATGTAAAAATATATAATATACAAAACGGTCGCCCCCTGATGTATGGGGACTAGGCGCCGCCCCTGTGCACGTGTTTGCCCATCAATTACGACCGCAAACCTGGGACAGAATTAAAATACTTTAGCACCGTTATCACCGACACCGCTAGCCATAAAACCCGTTCAAAATATTTTAATCAGTACCTAGAGTTGTCACCGGAATACCGGCTGAAATTGTAATTAACAATAATACATCAAAATACTGCTTTTTTCACGAGGAGCGTGACGTGCGACTGAAAAAACCGCGGGAATAACTGAACAAGGGTCATTCATAGTAACGGTTGCCAGTGGCGGCAGGTGAATTTCGCATAAATTAAAACTCGCCTTGGACACCTTGATATTCCACGTATCCCCGTGTGTGTGTTTTCGCCCGACGTTGTTTACTACCGAAGTATTATTTTGACGTATTTATTAATCTTTTTATTGCACAGGAAAACATATTTCCGTGAAATGTAATAATATTATTTTAAAAAAACTTTATTTACGACGCGGCGACGCTTTAGCCGCGCGCGTTGTTTATTTTCGCTTTTCGTTTTATTTGCTGAAGGCTTTCACGTGCGAAAACCTGTCATTTTCCGGGAGAAAAGTTATCGTTTTCAGCCGGGGGGATATTGTTTCTCTCGCACGGCAGCCGAGAAGCTCTAAATTACGGGACGTCAGGTTTCCAAGGACTAGATTATTCATAAATCATACGCAATCTCTCCCGGGCATCATAAAAAGTGTGGTCGCCCTTAGGTGTAAAATAAATATTTGCACAAAGAAGCTGAACGCCTCGTGAATGTGTATTTTATAATTACATAAATAAAAATTTAAAAACTACACTAAACATCAATGAAAATTTAACTAGAATCGCCCATTTTACAATGTGAAAACGTACAAATATTTTCGTTTAAGACGGTCGGGTATATAATGGTAACAATTAGTGGAAAATTCAACGCTCGAATGCATGCTAAAATCATAAACGTCACTGTGAATAATAATAGGTGTGCGGGCAATTTCGCACTTTGGCGAATATTTAATTTATTGCGTATCAAGCGTAGGCGCCTCCTCGACTTTGTCTGTTCTTTGCCACCTGATGATTTATAGTCCACTTTGGACGCCCCTGTGTCGTCTGTAAGAACGGATGTATGTGTGTGTGTTCGCGCGTAAATTAAAAATACTCGGCCCATACATCAAGATGGCGATAAACGGGAGCTGTGTCTCACCTGTCTTCAATCTCGTAAAGTGATGCTCACACTGCATGGAAAAATAATGAGGAAAAATCGTTTTGGAAAATCGTGAAAATTCACATACGTAGTAGATGCGCTTTATAGTTTGGTTCATACCGTATTTGCGAATTCGTTTTTGTTTATTTGTAAACGCGTGCGCGCTTATCAGATTCTTTAGGTATTTTGAATGTTGTAATACTATCAAATTTTTAATACCGGAAATGTGACGTAAGGATTCGTTATTTTTAATGAATGGACGTATTTCGATGTTTTTCAAACGAAAAAATTTGTTTTTCTGATTTTATACTAATTTTAATGACGCTTCTCTGTGTGCACTGCATTTTACCCCACTTGAATTAATAGTCCGTAAATTTTACTGTCTATACTACATTACTCTTTGTGTTGGTATGTTCTTAAGTGGTTTATTTCAATTTTCAAACTAAATTAAATATAATTTCAGTGCTTCTCAAAGTTTACTATTAAATATAAAGCGATTCATTTCTTCGCGTATAAAAGCCTGAGCACACCAAAGCGAAATCGCTTATGAAAATCTAGAAAATTTCGCTCGTCTTTCAATTTGTATCGCACACACAGCACCGGCCCGATTATAATGCATTTTTGCGAATTTGTTTCAATTTTATTAATAATCAATTGTTTTTGCACTACTTTATGTAATATATCTATTATAACAGCTAACAAATATATAATTGACGTATATTATCGCCCCCGCCATCCGTTTCAAGGCAAACTAAAGTTTTTACCACGTGGCTATGCCCGAATATTTAGCGGCTAAAGCCGACTTTGCTGTCATGCGCTTAAGTCCTCCTTCCCTAGCGAAATTCGCTAAGTTTTCATACGCGATTTTGCAGCTGTGTGTGAGAGCCTTAAATTGGGCCGGTGTGTGCGATACAAATTGAAAGACGAACGAAATTTTCTAGATTTTCCTAGCGAAATTCGCTAGATTTTCATACGCGATTTCGCTTTGGTGTGCTCACGCCTTAATGAAAATATTCCGCGTTTTATCGATCCCTTCATGCGATATTTTAACTAGAGACTCGCTGCACCACTCGAGAGCTGTCTTTTATAAACAGGCAACGTTCACGGTACAGAGGCGTGCGTTCAGGTGAATAGATTAGACTTGTGCGCTATCTCGACGCCTGTCTAACGCTAAACGGCGCCACGTCACTTTGCCCGTTTATTTAACGCGACCGGGTGACGGATCACACCCTAAGAGGTAATAATGGTCCAGCATTAATCACCTTCAACACCCCCCCCACCCCGTCGAGCCAAACGGGCAAATTAAATTGTCCCGTTGAAGAATCGAACGGTGGGTGCCCTGATAATCGATCTTCCAAACGTCCGATCGCATCGCTCTAGTACAGCGAGAATCCTGTTTCGTTCATTTTCAACATAAAATATTAAAAAATTTAATTGGATCCGATGTTAATTAGCGCACGCTCACAGTCCGTCGACAGATGGCCGCACTCATCCTCGATTGAATTGAAAAAAAAAAAAAATAATCACATTGTCGATAATAGATTTGAGAAATGGGCGTATTTTATAATAGCTATTGGTACGTTTTCGAAAAGGTTTGTTGAACATGTGGCGGTCGTGTATGTATATTGGCGGAACACTCCTCCTCTTGCCGTCCAATACAAAACCTTTCACTCTCGATGCAAATTAATGCATTGTCCCGCACGCCCGGTAATCCTTTTAGACCATTTCATCCCCCAACCTGCAGCCCCCACCCTCTTTAGAGCCCTTGTGACCAAATAATGCAAGGGCAGGCGAAATCGATTGCAGCAGTGGGGTTGGACAGGTTGTGTTAAAGTGCACGTGAACCATTCGCATACTTACATATATTTAATAACACAATGATAATTTTTCTTGGAAAAATCAAACAATTGGACGGTTAGTAACTCGGTAGATTTACAAAATAGATGGACGTATGTATGTATCGACGAAAGTATGAAAGTAGGCTTAAAAGTGTATAATGAATTTTGCACGCAAAGCTTAGTCACAGTAGATAATCATATTGTAGAGATAGTTGATAGTTATCTATACCTAGGGCAGTTGGTGAATATGACTGGATGTAAAGAAGAAGAAATAAAACTAGGATGGAGTGCTTTTGGAAGAATGAACATAGTTTTTAAATCCAACATTCCGCTATGCTTAAAAAATAAGGCATACGACCAATGCGTACTGCCAGTTATGACGTATGGATGTGAAACTTGGACGCTAAATTCAAGAATGCTACGAAAGATCCAGTGCACACAGAGAAGCATTGATAGATGTATGCTTAGTATAACTAGAAGAGATGACCAAAGTGGCAGATATAGCAGTACGTGTGAAAAAGTTGAAGTGGACACAGCGAGAAGAATGGATGGCGGATGGACGCGAGAAATACCGGAATGGTATCCGAGAGGATGTGAAAGAAAGCAAGGTAGGCTGAGTGGAAGATGAATTGATAAGAATTTGTGGAGTCAAGTGGATGCAGATTGCTCAAGACAGACAGGAATGGAAGAGGATTAGAGAGGCCTTTATTCACCAGTGGATAGTGAACGGCTGAAAATGATGTTGATGAAACACACAGAAAAATAGACGGATTGACATGCAGACACACGAACGGAATTTTATATAAAACTCGATACGTGCTAGCAATGGAGATGCTTTGAAATTCGCCAATTACATTTTTCCGTGTGTACATTAAACCGGCATTGTCTCGAACCCTATTAAGAGCTACCCTCTTTTCGATATAGGGGTGGAAGGTGGTGTGCTTCAAGAGAGTCCAGGAGTTTCGTCATCATCCCCCGAAGACTCATCCCCTTCACTCCCCATTGGACAGGGGTAGGTGAAGGTGGGTCGACAGATGGCGTTAATTCCTTTCTTTAAAATTACACACATGCGAAATGCAAGCTCACGCACTTGAACACTAGGTACCTACGTACAATGTATAAAGCGGGGGCGTTTTATTGCGACGGGATTAGAGTCGATCGAGAGGTGATTTCGAATGCGCATGCTGATGCATTCTACCGTGTGTGTGTAAAATTCTTTTTAATAATATATCAATTATTAACGAATCTGAACACCCACGGTGTGTTTGGACTAGATTGTACATCACTTTCGCTTGTCGCGCGCGCTTTCATCCGACCCGCGACGACAAAGGTTAAAAAATGCATAAAATGTGTGTCGAGGAGGTCAGCGGTCGCATATTAACTATCTAATGATTTGCGTCACAATGTAACATCGGGTCACTTGACTGTTTGAATTATATAATTTTCACCTGAGCAGTCGTAAAACCGGAACTGCGATAACACGGTCGGACTTGACATGCTATTAGCCCGTATCTTATGCGTTTTAAATTTGACAATTTTTTTTTACGTAAGATTTTCTTTTTATGTTGTGCAATACTTTTGTGTAATAATTTATTTAATTTTGCATGCTAAACAAAATAAAGGTAGACTAATTGTAAGCGGAATTCGGTAGCCAAGTCAGGTTTTTCCCCATTCAATAAGTTGTCTGTGTAGCGATAGCTACAGTCGAGAGGAAACTCATCAGAAATGTGTAGCAAATTTAATTTTTAAACTGTTTTTAGTATCGTGCATGTTCATATTGTCAATCATTTTAGATAATAAATGTAAGCATACGTCGATTGAACCTTATGATTATTTTTTAATGGAAAAAATATTCAAAACATACCCATCTTATATAAGGTACATATGTATTATTTATAAATGATGGATACTTTTTAAAACTTTTGAATGTATTTAATTTTTTTTATGTTTTCAACGTGGTTCTGTGTCATTTCCTGCTACTCCTCTCTATTCTCATTAACCACGTAAAAGAATAGCGAGTGTACGTATTCTTCCATGTACCCAAGAGGATGTTGAAAAAAAGGTCGGGGGTGGAAGGGCGGCATTGGCGCCACAAGGGTGGCGTCAAAATGTAATTAATTACGAATTCATGGCTTGTACCTGGCGAAAAACGACTTCGCTTCCGAAGAAGGGGAGCTTTTCAGACTTTCAGCCACGATGACGACGTACGACCAGACGATGACTTGCAGCTCGGCAATCTGGGTCGTTATCTGCCGCCACCAAGGTGATTCCACAGTTTTTTTTTTACCGTCAATGATAACATTATAAATTATCGTCGCACGGGAAATTGACGCCGCCTATAAAAAACATTGAGTAACAAAAAAAAAGAGACGGCAATAATAGATTTGTAACCGAACGGATAAAATTATCAAAAGAATCATATTTAATATGAGCCAGAATCTGCGAACGCCACCTTTGTTTCATTTCCTGTTCGAGGAAAATTTTTACGCTCAACGTCACTCGATCAATGAAAATTTTTCCACTGTTGGAGTTTTCCAATAAAGGTGAACGTCTAATGCGATATTGAACGGCTCGCGTAGAATCTAATATGGCACCCCACCCGGAAGTAAAAAGTCGTTTTTACCGTTTTCCTCCATAAAATAGTGTCAAAGAATAAGATTGGCTTCCATCTCAATTTTTACTTTATCCTAATCGGATAAAGTATTGTGATCGTGCGAAAATTCAACCTTGAGATCAAGTATCATCCGCTGATCACGTTTTCATGATTTCTGTGAAAAGTCTGTGAACCTGTGTGTAAAATCGCTAATAACTCAAAAACCGTTCATCATATTAAACTGAAACTTCATATTTATATATTTTTTAGCGGCCATTACAATCCATTAGGCTTTCAAAATTTTTCATGAACCGGAAGTGGTACTTTCCTGGGAAAAACACCCAATTTTTAATATTCAATCATTTGACTAAACCTTTCAATTCACATTGACGCCAATACTTTTAACTTTTAAATACCACTTTTTAAATGTAAAATTATGTTCGAGCGTGTGTTGCCTGTCAAGTGACAAACGTTTACTCCGCGTCGTTGCAACATGGTGCTTTTTTCAAAGTACCTTTCGCTCGGAGACAGGTGAAGTTTTTCCATCGGAGTTCAACCCCCCCATCAACACCACTCCTCCACTTCCATCCCTATTCGAATACGTGATCCTGCTTCGAGCTTTTGCTACCTCTGAACCACCCCGTTTGTTTTCCCGGTGAACGATGGGGGAAATTAAAATTCAATCGGACATGCCGCGCTGTCATGCGGCGACGCCGACAACGCTTTACCTTTCCACACCCCCCAAAACCCCCAACTGTGAAAAGCCGAATTCGCTGACTCTACAAAGTGTGTATTTACCGTTCGAACCCATTTTATACCGACACATATGTATACGAAACCTTTTCTTTTCATTCAATTTGATTAATCCCCAATACAACAGTAAAAGAAAACTAACAGGGACATTTGACGCAATGAAACGTATTCCTTATTTTTTAATTATAATTCACTGGTTAGTGTTTTAAATTTAAAAAAAAAAAGTATTAAAGAATGAATTTGCATTTAATTGGTTTAAATTGAAAAGGTTCAAAGGTGTTTGCACTAACCGCACGCAAAAGCTTTGACGGTAATCGAACAGGGCGACACCTATCTGTGGTTTGTTGAAGTGTCGAACGTAATGAAAAAAGGGATTTGGTCCTTCGGCTATCGACCTCCACTTTAGGGAGGAAAATTGTGGAAAATCCCATGGAAAATTCGGTGACCCACCCACTCCCCCCTCTTCCGAAAACGGTGCGAAACTATACTAAGCGTTCCATTCGCCACTATCCGCCCGATGGCGCTTTCCGAACATTTTTCACAATAGTTTTTCCTTTCGTTCACTTCCGCAAAGTTTTCCTTGCCGTTTGAATAAAATTATGGCAATTACAACCGTGCAGAAGGTATACGTACTTGCGGTCGATATGATTTGGGTTCGGTTAACGAGCGATAACAATATCGAAATGCGAACTGGTGTTCCATTAAAAGCTTAGCCGGCACCACTCTTTGCCGGTAATGAGCGAATCAAAAGCCTCTTTGGCGCCAATTATCGAACAATTAGCAATTACCTTTGTGCACACAGTACAACTGAACGCCAAGGTAGCGTTTGCCCGCATCCACGACCGCAACTCGCCACTGCCATAATGTCACAATGATTATCGTCTATATTGGTACATATAATACATTTAAAATATATTGAGACATACATACATATATTTTATTATAATATATTCACAGCGCACCACTTTTTTACAGCAATAGTAAATGACCTTATTACTTCATGGCCGTCGTTTTAATCATTGCTTTTTGAAGTAAAACTTATTTTCGCTCTTAGAGTAAAAACGGTTCATCTAACGTTCTATACAAACGGAGCGAGCGATAAGTAGTCACGCATATCCCCACTCCTCCAGTTTGGACGTAGGCTTTTTATTGCACTCTCTCTTGCTGTTTCGCGTTCGTGCGAGAGAGAGATCCGCCCCGGAAATTCGAGCGTCAGTTTAGTAAAAACGTGTCATCGAAGCGTGGCACGACACGAAAAACAGTTAGCGGTTAGCGGGTAACGGTCATTGGGTGAGCGTTTAAAATCACATTTGTGTACACAGTTCTTCTGTATTCACATTCACATCTGCATTCCTTCTTGTACATTGCACTTTCTTTAAATTGCAAATAAGTTTTACTTCTATAGTGAGTAGCTGCTACACACTGCGGTTTTTACTTTATCCTGATCGGATAAAGTATTGTGATCGTGCGAAAATTCGACCTCGAGATTTTGACTGATTTGTATCGAGTATCATCCACTGATCACGTTTTGTCTGTATTTCTGTGTGTCTGTATGTCTGTGTGTCTGTATGTCTGTGTGTCTGTGTACTTATGCGTGTGTGTGTCTGTATGTGTGTTTTCTCCGAAACTATCAAGGCTATCAAGCTGAAATTTCAAATCTATTATTTTCACGTAAGGTGTAAAAGCCATAAGGAATTTGGTCAACATCAGTCAACCGGAAGTAGGGTTTTTTTCTTGTAGAAAATTCTAAAATTCTTTTACCACAGAATATTTCCGAAACGGCTCCGGGAATTTTGATAAAATTTCATATCTATAGTTTTCACGTTAGCTGTAAGCGATACTGTGATTTTAGTCAACTTCTGACGAGCGAAAATGGCAGTTTACTCTTGAACGATTTTTTTTTTTTTATTTTTTTCGACCTTTTTAATATGTAGTATCGTCACAATATTGTAATGTTGTAATTGTGAGAGAAAATCATATTTAAAAAAAATAAATCATTAAAATTAGTCAACCGGAAGTAGGTTTTTTTTTTCGTCGAAAAGTTTACGACAGAATATTTCCGAAATGGCTCCGAGAATTTTGTCGAAATTTCATATCTATAGTTTTCACGTTAGCCGTAAAAGATACTGTGATTTTAGTCAACTTCTGACGAGCGAAAGTGGCAGTTTACTCTTGAACGATTTGTTGTTTTTTATTTTTTTCGGCCTTGTAAATATCTATTATCGTCACAATATTGTAATGTTGTAATTCTGATAGAAATTGCTATTTAGGAAAAAATAAATTATTAAAATCAGTCAACCGGAAGTAGGTTTTTTTTGTCGAAAAGTTTACCACAGAATATTTCTGAAACTGCTTCGGCGATCTTGTGGAAAATTTATATTATAATTTTCATATAAAAATTAAGAGTTGATAAGGTTTTGATCAAAATCCGCCGACCGGAAGTGGTAGTTGAATATCTGCCGAAGGTCGTATTTTACAAAAGGGGCGCGCACTCAACATAGTAATTTCATGATATTTATGTATGTATTTTGGTCGGTGTGGTGGTGTGCATGCGTTTTATTTACTTACGTACTTAAAAAATTAATTTTGTTACTCTTTGTATTCCTCAAATATATGGATAAAGTCATGGGTTGGCCACACCCGAATTTTTTTTTTTGTTTTCAATTTTTGTTCCAAGTAAGATCCACCAGTATTATTTAATTTGTTTGTAATATTTCATCGCGTGCGGAATTTTCATGTGCATACTTTTCCGTTTGAGCGCACACAAACACGTGAACGTGTCCATTGTGAATCTATTTAGTATGGATTGGAGGGCATTGTTGTCGAGGCAGACGCGGCCCATTATGCACGCGGTGTGGCCAGAAACCGCACGTGTAAATAATAATGCAATTATAATTGACGATGACGAGTGCCGCATCCGCAAAACGTGCACCGGAAAACCCGACTCTCTCTCTCTCCCCGGTCGGGAAAATTCGCGCGTCGACAAATCCAAAGATTTGACCTTAAAAAAAAAACATCAGTATCTAGTACGATTGCGTAGGTATGCGCGAGGGTTGCCAAAATTTTAATGATTCGCCCGACATAACCCTAAGTCAAAGATCACATAAAGAGTCGGTTATTGCAGCGGCCATCGGCGATCGGAAGTAGGAAATGTTCTATCAAATCGGAATGTGAGCTTTGACATTTACGCTGAAAAAATACGACCGAACGTGGCGTGGTGTAGTCGTGGGGCAAAACACACCGTCATCAATTATTTGCCGCTAGTCTGACCAGCGCAAACAAAAAAAAAAACACACTGAAAACTGGGTCTTTCAACTTAAACGGCCACCGTTCAAACATACATACTTGACATGATAAATTTTGATTTTTAATTTTTAACGAGTAGGGAAATTCAATGGCAACACAAGGACGTTCTTGTCGATGGCGAGTCTCTAGAATGGACTTGACTGAATTCGAAAAAGAAAGAAGGATGTACACGGAGGAAGTAGCCGTAAAAAATATACGAGGCGACATGCGTACCTCGGGGCGGACCCTGACAGCGATTGTCGACTTCCGCCGGAAGAAGTAACTCCTTACCGCAGACCAGCAGGCGACTCTATACTGTACCATCTTACGAAAGCTTGATGGACTTTTGCTGAAAAATACCAACACGTAACGGACAATTTGACCAACTTGACTTATAAGCGACAAGGCCCTGAAAAGCGATATACATATTTTGACATACTTACAATCCATTTGTACAAATTTCCAGTTGCTCAATTTTACATTCAACTTTTCGATATACCATACTTGCCCGTTTACCCGTCATATGACGGTGGCTTTTTACCCCAACCACAGCCCGTGTGGGCTGGTTTGTACAATAACAGTAAAAACCATAGCCTTACAATTACTTAAATCTCTTACACCTTACGTGAAAATAATAGATATGAAATTTCAGCTTGATAGACTTGATAGTTTCGGAAAAAACACACACACACACACACAGTACACAGAAATACAGACATTTTCCAGAAATCATGAAAATGGGATGATACTTGTGATACTTTTTTAATATTTTCATAAATAAATAGACGCTATGTTGGATTTTCTTTAGAATTTTACAACAATGCGTTTGTCAACATCGTTTGTACGAAGATTTACAACGTTTCTGGTTCAGGAGCCGTTTTCAGAGCCGCCGATCGACCGTAGACAATGAAAAAGGAGGATTCGCGTCCCGGTGAGGTAGGTAGGTGGTCGAGCGAATCCCGATTGTGCGAGCAAAAGTCACCGTTCGCCTTGAAAGGATATCAGATCAGGGAAAGGTGCAAAGAACGTTCGGCGACAGATCATCGACAGCTCGTAATTTATCGTCGCCGGGGGAATTTCGCTTACAAAACGTGGAATTCAAACTGTAAATAGAAAGATGGTCCGGTAGATAGCCCACCAGACACTGAAAGAAACCCTACCCATATCAATGATATCATACGTACATATATACCGGATACCTACTAAATATGTACCTCTAGTGAATGCGTATGATTAAAATTGCATAAAATTTTCAAAATTGAGAATTCCCTACTCTGCCTCTGACTAGAAGTACCTAGTCTGTATTCTGTATACACTCGTACGACAAAGCCTCGTTAAGGTGCAATTCTTCACAGTGGGACACGAATGTTGCAGGGCTGTCATTAAGTTAGAGGGCATTAAGAGCCCCGCCAGGGTTACACACACCGGCACTTTGGGTCCCCACAGGAGGTAATGGCGGAAGCTGCTCACCTCTCCTACCGACATCGGAAACACCACAACCCCGGGGGCCTTCCTGGCATTTTTTTTTTTTACTCAGACCCCATGCGGCAATAGTGGACTATAAGCGAAAAAATATACACTTTTGCGATCGTGATAGCATACAATGCAACTCACAAACTATGATACTTTTTTCGTGTTAACACATTAAGGCTTTGAATTTATTTAGAATTCTCTTCTAAATATAAAGAGCCCCTTAGAACAGCGGTCGCCAATCGGTGGTCCGCGAGAGAATTTCGGTGGTCCGCATTTTTCATAATCATATTCAGCCGTTCACCATCCACTGCTGGATAAAGGCCTCTCCAATCCTCTTCCATTCCTGTCTATCTTGACAGACACATTCTTTTCAATTCATCTTCCACCCGGCCTACCTTGCTTTCTTTCACATCCTCTCGGATACAATTCCGGTATTTCTCGCGTCCATCTGCCATCCATTCTTCTCGCTATGTGTCCAGCCCATTGCCACTTCAACTTTTTCACACGTTCTGCTATATCTGTCACTTTATTCATACTTCTTACCCATGTATTCCTCTTACGATCTCTTCTTGTTATACCAAGCATACATCTTTCAATTCTTGAATTTAGCATCCAAGTTTCACATCCATACGTCATAACTGGCAGTTTTCATAATGAATAATGAATATATGTATATATTTTTTTAATTATTTATTATTAGAACTAGTCTTCATGGACTATCTACCAATTTTGTAATGAATATAAAAACAAGTGCAAAACAAGTGTAATTACCATTTCATATTTAGAATGTTACTTTTATGGAAAAAAATCATGGTAGTGGTCCGCGGGATCCGAGATTTTGAATTTAGTGGTCCGTGAGCTTCGAAAGGTTGGCGACCGCTGCCTTAAAACACCGTGCACCTTTCGATAAATTGATTGTCCCCATGCCGCGTGTTATTGAACGATTTAAAAGCGAACCTGATCTGAATTTAAGCTCGGCTTGACCCCTCCGGGGCATTTGTGCACCCTCTGAAGATTTCTATGTACGATTATAAGATTATACGCAAAAAACACGTTTATATCACATACACACACACACACACACACATATGTACATATGTATGTACATGTCTAGTTCATATTTGGTATTGATTTTATGAACGCAAACTTCACCTTTGAACACGCCTGCCGTGAATGCCAATGATGGGATTTGAGCTTTTTTATTGTATTAAGGGGTGAATTCGTATTTGTCCGAAAGGGCATCTTTCAACGCACACACACGCGCGCGCGCAAACGTGAGTTCACATATGCAGGTAGTATGAGAAGGGGGTTTGCGTTGTGTATATTTTGCGACCACCTGCTCGTGGCTTTTCTCCGATCGGCTTTTCCGGGGGTTTTCTTTCGCGCAAAGTTTCCCAACAGCGGCGTCGGTCTCTCAGGGCTGAATTGACTCGCGGCCGGATAAAAAATGAAGACGCCCGTGATTAATGACGGATAGTTTATCAAAAGTTGTATACGCCGTTCGGGCCTCTATATACTTGGTGTTTTATTTTTTTTTTTCCTTCTTCTTCTTCATTGTCGACGGTCGGCTCTTACTCGGGGGGCCCACCTTGGCCCTATCGCTCGGTCCCTTCAGCTATATTTATAAGCGCGTGTGTGTGTGTGTGTAGTGTACGCTTTTTATCGCAAGCATTGTGGGGATTAACCTGACGGTTGCCGAAGCGGTGGGTGTATTGTATTATTTATTATGTTTTATCGCATTACTCAGACGGGGCCTGTCGATGGAACTGTTCCCAATGCTTCAATGGGATATTGGCACTGTGATAACGGTATATATCAAATAATACTGACCAAAACTTAATAAACATATTTGTAAGATTAAGGCCCTGTACACACACACTCGGCGCTTTCAAACGCGCGTTTCATTTTACTATGAAATCGTATGAAAGCGCGCGTTCGCGTACACACTGTACGCTTTTTTGAAGCGAGACATTTCTAGCAAACGCGCGTTTCCAGATATTTGGTGAAACGAGATCATTGTTGCCATTGATCCGTACAGTTGAGCGCGCGTTTTTATGTACTAGTGTGGATATTTTTCAACAACAAAGTACGGACCATTTCGATACAGATTTGTTTGTTTGTTTATCGATGAATTAATTGATTGATTGATGATTCTAAAATAGTTGAAAAACTTCGGCTAGTACTGTCTTAATTTTGGATATAATTTTACAAACATTCCATGCGATATTGTAATTGTAATATGGGATGTACCCAAAATTCCCGTTGCCTCTGTCGCCGTCTTCACACACTAGCTGTCGCCTCGATGTCCATTCTCCATGTGACGAATGGGTATCCTACTCTCGCTCAAAAAACGCGACACAAAGCGTCAAGTGTGTACGCTGCCGTCGGGCGCTTCACGCCGCGTAAGCGCCGAGTGTGTACTAGGCATAGATATAGAATAACATAGATAGGCCTAAGCGCCCGAAAAATGACATACAAAAAGGGCATGCAAAATGCATGCATTTTTCTTGACTTCTTTTCTGTGGGAATTCCTTTCTCCGCACTTTAGACCCCCCGCACACCCCCGTTGCTTCTGACGCTTTCTCCAGGCAAATTTGTTTGGAATGGCCTATCTATGGTACTGGGCCTTAGAGTCGTTCCTAGTTGGATCGTAGAAAGTAGCTGCAAAGTTTTGTACCTATTAGTCAAACGGTGACAGAAATTATAAGAAAAACAAGACAGAATTCACTTTTATATATTTAAAAATTTTAAGTATATCATACTGTACTTTTCACGTGATTTTTCCTAGTATAATCCGGCAATTTTCAACATCGTTTTGTTTAGGGTTTTTCGTAAAGTCCGCGTCCCCCCCATAGAGTAGGCCCATAATAACTCTTGCGGCGAATCTGACGACCTTTCGACTTGCAGTTATTTATTTTCGCTTTCTTCCACCAGTACCTCTCTCGGGCCCTCGGCAGGGGCCTTTTATCTTAGGCTTGGGCCCCCTCGGCTCGAGGGGGGGCTAGTTTTTATTTATAGGCGCATGATCGCAGGTTATTCGACCGCATTATTAATTTCACCATCAGACAACTCGTTTGCCTTTTTTCCCCGTCTTCCTGAAGGCTACCACCTCCCCCATTTTCCTCCCGTACTCCTTGCGACGGACTAATGGCTTGTTTTCCTTCGCGATTCCCACCCGCCGAAATTACTTATTGGGCGAATATATATTTTTTATTCTCTTTTCGGACTCACTGTGGGCGTTACCTAGAAGACCGTTAGCGATTTCGTCCAACATTCCTTTTATCGGACGATCTTTTTCATTTCTTTCAGACGGCTAATCCTCATATAATACGCACACATAAAACGTAAAACTAGATATTAAGCTTTAAAAACTGTTGTGTGTGAAACGCGGTGAAGTTCGAAACGTTCATAGATCCAATCAGCTGTCGCAAGTATAACTCAAATAATAAATTAGCCGAATTTTTTTTTTTATGTGATATACATAAATCTACTTTTTATCCTATTGATTTATATTGAGTTTTGTTTATTCAACTTACTCAACGCTTCTATACGTCAGAAAAAAAATTAAATGTAATTTATATCAATTCTAGAGTTGAAAGAATTGCGTAGTTAGATGGCTGTAAACCATTTAACTTTTTTTATTCTTAAATATGTAGGATCGGCTCATATAGTAACGCGTAACTGTATTATAAATATTACAGTGTCGTTATTCGCTCTTGTTCTGTATTGACAATTTTGTCCAATCTCAATTTGTTAAGCGTGATCTTTTTAAATTAAGTTTAAATTTTAATATCCGTCGGCGCGTTCACGTATTAATAGCTGATTAAAAATTCCCGCGGTTGATTCACCTTTGAGGCGGCAAACTTTACCTGGCTTCCGCTAATTTAAAAGTTGTAACGCGGCCCTCTCTGGCCCTCGCCCTTAACTGACTTAACGTTCCCTCGCCCTTTCCCTCTCTAGCTCGAAATTGCTCCGATAAAAGTGGCAGAAGCCAGCCAACCAACCAGCCAGCCCCAGCCAGGGAAAGAAGAGAGCACGCTAAATTACTCGTTTATCTAACGACCCGGAGATTCGCCCGCGCCGCGTTATCCTATCTGGTGCGCGGGAATAATTCAATTTCGGCTACCTTTGAGGTGAAAACTCGCGGAACGCTTTAAATTTGCACTAAATTTTAAAACTTGTTTGTCGTTAAAACTTTGCGCCACACCGCTCAACCCACGACCTACCTACGTATGTACCTACACACCCTCTCCGGTAATGACGTGAAGGTGGAAAGTTCAGGGACGTAGATGGTTTCCGATGAAATCGAGTTTGCGTGATATTTATGACGTTCAAACTATATAATGGAGACTTGGGTTGACTGAAGATGACTCTTTTATAATCGCTATCAAACTTTTAAACTACCTTTATGGCCGTACTTGTATTGTTTCGGTTGTGTGTGTGTGTGTGAGTGAGCTCTGGACACTCGAATAAAAGTAGCACCTGATACTTTCCTCTCGTCGAGGGTGAACAAATTTCCGTTTTAAATTGAGTTAACTTGTTCATTAGCGATAAGCAGCTTGGAGCTGCGGGGGTTTTCCGTCATTCCTCAGCGTCAGACTGCGGGAAGCCACCCTCGCTATCACCTTCAAAAACCTCCTACCCCACCCACTCTCACCACCCACTGCTATCACCTGTCCATTCTCATTGAATGGCTTTACATTCTAGTCAAATGTGTGTGATTTTTCAATTATTTAAATACTAGCTGGTTTGCCCGTCATATGACGGTGGATTCTCATATTCCAACCACCACCCGTGCACGCTGGTTTGTACAACGTGTAACAATTGTGCAGTGTACCATTGATTGAATGAATCTATGGTCATAAGTCGCGTTGTCAACTTGAACCAGACTTGAGAAATGCTAGTGTAACCGCGACTACTCAAGTAGGCAGATTTTACGCTAATATATAATTTTCAGCCGTTCACCATCCACTGTTGGATAAAGGCCTCTCCAATCCAATTTCTCGCGTCCATCTGCCATCCATTCTTCAACTTTTTCACACGTTCCGCTATATCTTCCACTTTGGCCATGCTTCTTACCCACGTATTCCTCTTACGATCTCTTCTTGTACTATACCAAGTATACATCTTTCCATGATCTGTGCACTGGATCTTACATACGTAACATTATATATACCGACCATGTTTCTCTGTGTGCACTGGATCTTACGTAGCATTCTTGAATTTAGCATCCACGTTTCACACCCATACATCATAACTGGCAGTACCCAATGGTCGTATGCCTTCTTTTTTTAAGCATAATAAAGGTGTCCCAAAATTCACGCAAGAAGTGATTTTGATAGAAAACACAGGTATTTAATTAAAAATTGTAATTTTTTATGGATTCATAAATTATACGGTATAGGATTATGTATGAAGTAGCATAAATAAAAATAAAAACAATAAACACATCCCGAAAGTTGACATGTATTCGAAAGTTAATCACACTTTCACAACTCTTGAATTGAGCAAAATAAAATTGTTGCTTTGAATAATCGAAGGTCTTTCTTTTTTATTCACAAATTATGCTTTGTCGTGACAATGTGCACTAGTTAGTATTTTTGAATGAATCAAATCACTGGAACTTCACCTTAAAGTATATGAAGTAAAGTTTATGAATCAATAAAAAATTTACAACTTTTAATTAAAAACCTGTGTTTTCTATCAAAATTACTTCTTGCGTGAATTTTGGGACAGCCTATCTATATATTCAATACAAAAAATTAAATATTTTTCTTTAGTTTTTGACATTCAAGTAAAGTGGATATTGATTTTAATATGAGCCAAATATTTCATCAAATAGATTCGTATAGTCTGTGTAGCCCAGATCACAGCTCGTTCCGCGCCAGTTTTCCCCCCTCGTGGAGAGTACATAGATACTACTATACCTAGACAGGTAGGGGCGATAACTGCTCCTGAACGAAATTTTTAATTCAATTGGCCACATTAGAGGTTTCATTTTAGCTGAGTAGTAAGTAGTGGCGTTGGATTATGAGGGGCGACGGCGGGCGCTAAGCTGTCCGGACGAGAGAGAGCATTCTTGCAAATTGGATTGCTTCTCGACGCCGAGTCGGAGCTCGTTCTCCCACACCGCAAATATCGTAATTATCGAAATACGTATATACCTTTCCCCGAAGAAAGGGGATACTTTTTTTTTTTTTTGCTTTCGAATTGCAACGGACAAATCTGTTGTCGCTAATACGCATCCGAGCGGTTAATTGTGAACGGACGAAATTAGTGGCGGGGCAACAAAATACGGACGTTCCGCCGTATTAGCGCTTGTCAATCAAGTTGTCCGAGTGCTAGATGCGCCGCTGATATTTCAGAAATAAATAGAACATAATCCGGGAGGAGTGTGAAGTCGAGAGAAACAAAAAAAGTAAAAAAAAAAAAAATAGCGCGTCAGAGTTGGAATCGCGCCTGAGACGAGAGTTATGTCGTGCTTGTGAATGATTCGCTCGTCATTCATCGTGTGAGAACAATTTCGCTAAGGTCGTTTCGTTTCGAACCACTTATACATATGTACACATACGTTATAGTGTAAATGTAAAAGTATAAGGATTTGTATTTGTACACTGTACAGGTACGCGCCGTGCTAATTCTTTGCGACATATTAGTGCACAATGGAAAATTCTACTGCGCTGTAATGTAAATGCATTCCCGACTAGTTGTGTTCTAGCCGTGGAATATTTTTACCCAAAGTACGTATGTACATTCAGCTTTTATTTATAACTGAATGTATGAAACTCTAAACTTTATTATACAAATTATGGTGGATGAGCATTGGGATCGCATTAGAAATTCCACCTCGCGAATGATGTGTGTGCGTCAAAATGTCAACAAGTTTTTTGCCGAAAACTCATTAGTGAGTAAATGTGCAGAAAATTCAGTTGTTTTTTATGTCGATTTTGTACTCTTTTCAATTTACGTTGAATTGAATGAAAATTTATTTCAAAATATTTGTCTGTAACATGAAAATGTCTTAATTGAATATGCATGGTCTTTGTTTTTCCTTCTAATTTAATTTCATGGAACTTCTTTTACGTTTTCACTACAAAATAGATAAGTGAAGCAGCCGGTACTTTTTTCCGGCACGCTCGCGCGCATTTTGTACGCAAGCGACGTAAAAACACATTAGTTTGCCTGCACTCTCGAAAACTTTTAGCTCGTTTTTAAGAAAATGTAGCCGGCGAAAATAAGTACAGCGGAGTGCGATAGTTATGGACCACCTTCCTGGTCACGTCTCGGCCATACCAGTTTAAACACTGAAACCGTAACTTTGCATCTATCGTCGAGACTGCTAGCCGCCTGCATATTTCATTTGAATTTTTACCTCTACTCGGTGTGCAGCGACCGATAAAACGTGAAAAAAATACACACATACACACACGCGATTTTCCGCAAATTACCGATTTCGTTAATGTTAATGTATTTCTGTTTGTTTGTTACAGGTATGTTCAATTTCTCAACTATCCGGGTTAACTTGTCATCGTTTTGTTCGATGACAGATGTCGCGCGCTAATGACCAACCATTGTCGTTTTCGCTCGACCAAGTGCTCGATTCGAATTCCGCAATTACAGTACGAAACAGGTATATTGATTTAAGTATATGTATGTTGTATTTTGTACTGTACGACACCACCGGGCATTGCAATTTCTAAATATAATCAAAATTCATACCACGTAGTTGAATGTGACCGCATTTTCGTCATGATTTACTTGCGCAAAACCGACAACAATGCGAAACTTAAACATTTTCGCTTCAAAGCGTGCAACTTTCGCTAGGTGTGCTCGCTCTCGGAAAACATGTATAACGTTGCTATTTTCTCGTGAGCTTTCGCCGCCGACGTGATTTGTAAATTATCGAAAAACGGAGGTCAACATAGTAGGTAAATATTTCGGTTTCGCTTGTTCTAGTGTTGTTTATGCGCGTTTTACGATGTTTATTTGGGAAGCTTAAAACGTATATGAAGTCGGGAATGAGTGATCCGCGTCGAAAGAAATACGCTGCTACCTATATTATTTCGGCGTCTGTTTTATACACAGAAATAAATACGTTCAATTTAGTATAAATAAATGTGCATTTGTGTGTGCTAGAGTTAGTGGGCTGCGCTTGCGAAATTTTTATTTTAAATTTAACGCAACTCTGGATGATTTTTTTTTTCCTTCGACACTTTAGAGCGCACCAACTTAATCGCAATTAATGTCGTTAGTGAACGCGCATAAAAAAAAAAGCCTAAATTATTCGTAATAAAATAATTTCGTAAGCAGAATCTTATTTTGCGACGACAGGTCGTTTAACAATGAAATACGCGAACGCTAACCGAAAGCTCCTCGTCTATCTACGAACACCGCATAAAAACCCACATTCATACGAATATAACACGCGCCCTAATTTAATAAATTGGAGTTCACGAAATTAAACACGGAAAACTGCGAACGAGAACGGCCGACATTCAAATTAGTGTAAAAATTACCGAAAGATTTATTTATCGACGTGTAATCTTGTATTCGATGCTGTACTAAAGTGCTGACTTGTCGCGGTAGTAAAAGTGCCGTTAAATCTTCCGCGAGTGAAAACTCGTGCGATTCGGAAAATAGCCGGTGTAAATTAAATTAAATTTTTATTTTAAAATAACAAATTTAACGTTCGTTGTTAATAATAATTGACGATCACAATGCGATACGTTTATTTATATGACTGTTATTGAATTGCGTCGTCAGTCTGGTCTGAAACAGAAATAAAATAAAATTAATCGCTACCTGACGACACGGCGGCGCCCCTTTACAAGAAGCGTCTTTGTCAGCGTCGACTCGACAACTCCACTAATTAAAATCGTGGAAAATTCTACACCTTTCATATTATAATTTTAATGTATAGTCCACCTGTATCGCTTAGTTCTACATTAAAATTTATCACCGAACCGTTTTACCTAGAAATGGTTGAATTTATATTATATCATCTTATAAAACGTGATGAATTATTTGACAATATTTCAAGAACGGTTTAATAATTGCTGTAGTGCTAAACTGAGCGTCGACTCGTCCCCATAATTCATCCACCTTCGCTTCGTCCGTACGTTCGTCTGGATAAAAATCTCATCAAAATACGTTACCGGCGGGCGGATTGGAATTAATCCAGTCCACCTTTTCTCGCGTTTAATTAACACCCGCATGTTCTAGCAACGGCCCATTTGCTCGGCGGCCGGTAATGAGCCCGTTTTCTAGAGCGGCGCACTTGTAAATAGATTTGCGCCTCTGGACAAAACTGTCACAATAGCGGAAGACAGCTTTTGATGTGGTCGTCGAAAAGCTTCTTCCGCTCGTCGCTTTTACACAAAACTTTATTATTATTACAATGACGCTGAAGTCGCATTATACACGCTTCTAAATCACTTTCGGATAGGTACACCATCTCTACCTACTTATCATCATCATCATCATTTTCAGCCGTTCACCAACCACTGGCTGGCTGAAGACCTCTCCAATCCTCTCCCATTCCTGTCTGTCTTGAGCAATCTGCATCCACTTGACTCCACACATTCTTCTCAATTCATCAGCCCATCTTCCACTCGGTCTACCTTGCTTTCTTTCACATCCTCTCGGATACCATTCCAGTATTTCTCGCGTCCATCTGCCATCCATTCTTCTTCAACTTCAACTTTTTCACACGTACTGCTATATCTGCCACTTTGGTCATACTTCTTATCAATGTATTTCTTTTGCGATCTCTTCTTGTTATACCAAGCATACATCTTTCCATGCTTCTCTGTGTGCACTGGATCTTTCGTAGCATTCTTGAATTTAGCGTTCAAGTTTCACAACCATGCGTCATAACTGACAGTACGCATTGGTCGTATGCCTTCTTTTTTAAGCATAGTTGAATGTTGGATTTAGACTTACCTACTTACTACTGTATATACATAATGTTGAATATGTGTATACGTTTTTGAAATGTCTTATCGAAGTTGCGCCGCTTAATAGAGTGGGATCAGTGGAAATCAAAAGAGACTTGCAAGTTAACCCCTTGCCGTCCGAACTCGAACAAAGTGACACCCCCGACAATTGTAGTGCGCCCATTGGTCCCGTAATCCGGCTCTAAGGTGTTTTGAAGAGGTGGTCTGCACAAGTTCTAATCTGGTCTGAAGGTGCCTCGGGGGGACCCCTAGCTCTCCCTGTCCCAACATAAACATCAGATAGTGGGTCCTTCAACCTGCGAGCCTAATCCCGCAAGGACTTCTTCCTCGAGCGAACCCTTAAGGATCGTTCCGCACTATCATCGCACACAGAGTGCTCCAAATATCCATATAAAACGAAACTCAACTGACTACTTCGAATAAAAATTCCAATGTACATACATATGTACTTCAAACTGTGGCGAAATTTAAAGTAACTTTAATTTTTTGTTTTGAATTTAAATTAAATACAATTTTAATCATCCTGTGTGTGTTCTCAGAGGTGACCGAATATACGTGCGTCGGGGGGCATTTACCTAATCTGGTGAGATTACACGTTAAACGCGATAGCGTCGGTTATCTACCGGCGCCGGTAGCCGCTAGCTGTCGTTAGCGTCTCCGAATGGCGCCCCCGAGGAAATGGCGCACGACGAGGCGCCTTTTTCCAACGCTTTTACTTTAAAGCCTATTTTCCAAATTCGACACCGTTCAAATCCGTAACAATCCGCACTTGACCGAGCCTTCTACGCCATCAAACGAATTTCCCATGAATGTATGTATGTATGTAATAATAGCACAGGTCTGCTTGAATTTTACTGCAAAATATAGCAATTGAAAGATAAAACATCCGACTATGGATTCCAATATTCACTATGAACACACAACTGCCAGATTTTGCGACAGATACTTTACAATGCCAAACATGGAAAAATTTCACATTTAAAATCCTGCCAATCATCATTTCTTACTTTATTTATCACAGATATTGTATGTCCAGTTTTATTTTAAAATATTGTAAGTGACATATGTACATGTCTTTTACATGAAAACTATGGACGAAATGGACATATTATATATTTGAATAAGGCAATATCTTCTCAAATATACTATTTAGACATACGATACTTTTTATACACGAAGGTTTGATGCAGAGGGACGTTTTGTGTATGATAATTAAATTTTTTTTTTAAAACTGGACACAATATCTGTGCACTAACCCATCTATGTATACCTTCGTGTTCAGTGGTTAAAAAGGTAGGTACATAGATCATGTTTTGCATATAATCATTTCGTATAATGATGGGTAGTATGTAGATTGAAGGTTGTGGGTAGTATGAAAGGGCAGGTGGGGGTGTATTGAATTAATATTGTAATTTATAAAGGTTTTGAGCGGTTATTATTGCGACCGTCAGGTACATGTCTATTCGGCTATTGAAATGGATGGCCGGCTTCTAAGCTGTTTATTATATAGGCATTGCGGCGGAAGGGCGGCCATTATGCACAGTTACTGGCCACCCCCTAACTCCCCCATAACCACCTTCGACCTTATGAATTGCTTTCGAGTTGCCCTCGCTTTAACTTTGTTGCCGGATTTGATAATTTCGACGATTTCATATATACCGGATTTGCTTTTAATGAACGCCCCCGTTATAATAGTACTGAAAAATATATATTTGAGTTATTTCTCTTATATGTTAATAGTATCTTTGGGAAATTCATCGGCTACGTGCGCACATATTTTCCGGTTAAGACGGATGTAAAAGCTCGCGCACTTCGTCGAAAGCCCCCGCTTTTCCGACAGAGGCGGAAAAACTTGTGTGCGCGATTCAGTGTCGGTCTGAGGCCACAATCCGTCCCCGGTGCCTGGAATAATCCGTTTAACCTGATCCCAGGACACAACTTTCCCATTTCCCGGGAAAGGTGTGCCGCCACCCGTACAAATCCTCGCCGGGACACGGGATTAAAAATTGTGTCACGGACATGCGAGCATTATTATTGTATTACCTTTCGGCGCACGTAACGCGCGATTTATCTTTTAGCGAACTATCATAAATCAGTGCTTAAATATATATCTTCAACTAAAACTCTCTTTTTAACAATTTTATTTCACATTCTGGGGGTTAATAACGACGGAACGAATACGATCGAACGCGTTTGATAAAAATATCAATATTACACCGCTCACTTTCTCGATCTTTATTCTCGCATTTGTCTTGTAGGTATATAAACACGAAGAACGATGTCGGATAATCCGGCAAAACTTTAACCGGATTGCGGTGCGGCCTGGCCAATTGCCGTCCGCGTAAGAAAGGCTTCCGCGTTCAATGTAATGGGCTATTACGGATTAAGGCGCAGTCCGAATTTATCGCCCGTCTTACGACGGACCAAACCAAAAAATAAAGAAAAAATATCTGTAGAGGGGGTGGGCATAAATATTCCTAAGTTCGGCCCCGTCGGCTTTGCGGCCAACCATCGATCAAGTTGGCAATTGCCAAAAATCGCCTAAAGGTGCACATCTATCAATTTTTTCTATTTACAATAGTTAAAAATCCACTCCTTGTATGCACAATATATGTACATATGTACATATGAAGTTCAATTAATACGAAAATCAATACAAATTCGCTTGGTTAACTTATTTGAGCGAGGTGGGTAAGATATCTCTAGCAGGGTTATAGGTGCCGTAACGTCAATTCTATACCCCGATCTCCAGACAAAGGTAATTGGATTAAACTGGCATTAAAGCTACTCTAGCGCTGCACCAGATCCTACCCTGGACGACGAGAGCCTCCCAGCAATAATCATTATTTTACCAAAAGGGAGAGAACAAAGCAGGTGTTTCTATAATACCCTCCGATGGCTTCGTTGTTAATTGTTTAAAATTTCCATCGTCGATATTTAATGTAATTTTATATCACCCTCGGCTCACATCGGCTATGAAAAAATGTTTCAGAGGAAAAAAAGGAATCGCGTACGGAGAAAACAAAAGTTTTCCATCACCGATCTCTTAAGTGTAAAACCTGGTACACAAAAGAGGTTATAAAGACTTTTTAAAGAGAAAACTTTCTTCACCGGTAACACTCTTTGAACGGTGGAATAGAAAGAAAACGAGAGTTCACCTTCGCGGCCGAATTTCGCCAAACCGTTTGTAGGGGGAAATAAAAAGAAGTTGAATGAACAAAAAAAAAGAAGAGAGAAACCGGAGCGGAGTAGAAAAGAAGTGAATATATGCCCTGCAGGAATCGACGAGGGCACCCCAAACGAACAGTCCAATGTTAACGCTATAAAACTGTCTTTAAACTTCCAAGTCTCGGTCATTAGTAACGTTCAGTAGGTGAGATAGCTTTAAAGTGGACGCTCAGCACAAATATATTTGTTTTTATCTGTTTGGTCGTTGCCTTTTGGCCGACTGTCTTATTTAATTTTGCTAACTTCAAGTGAAAGTTTGCGGTGACAATTTATTACATTATACTTTCGAATGGAATTTATTATGGATTGATTTTCGTTTAAACATCTTTCTTTTTATATTAAAGTCATCTGCGAGGGGAGGAAATGCACAATAATTTATTGCGGTACCTGTGCATTATCGACTTATCTTCCTGGTCCGCTGAAATGAAGCAGTTTCCACTCGGTTAACCTCCATCTCCATTACCTGGCTCCGTCAGTCGTATGGACCTCCACCACCCCATCCCTTGCCAGAAAGGCGCCTTAGCCCACGAGGCGCCTTTTCCCCCCGACCTCAACCCCCTCCATAGACGCACCCTCGAGTTGACCTCTGCCCTCGGTCTCACCTTGTCGCGTCCAGTTCTATTTGCCCGAGAGTTATCTTAACACTTAGTGTAATGCAGAAAAACGACACAGAGCCAGAAAAATATTCGAAATACGCCAATATTGATCAATATTTGTTTTGTCAAATTATATATTACTAGTGTAAGCCCGTTGAATATCAACGGAGCGTTCTCATCACCCGTAAAAAAAAATAATATTAAATTTAATAGTTTTTATAGTTTTTGCCTATGCAACAATATGTTGCGCCATCTATGGCGCGTTATAATAAAAACGTAACAATTTAGCAAAGTCGCGAGCCATATTATATTCGGCTATAAATAGACACGTTGAAGCCTGCCCCACATCATCTGGTTTGGCTCACCGCGTAAGCGCTCTGTTCCGAATCAGTGGTACTGGGTTCAAATCCCACGCGTGCGACGTTCTGGTTTTTTTTTTAATTATTTAGCAGACAGACAGATACATACACAACAGACAGGCAGAATAGGGCTATTATATATATAATTTATTTATTTTTATTACAAAAACACCCACCGTGACATAGCAGTTAAATCAAATCGTCATGGTGGGTAAATTACAAAAAATGGACATATGTACATAAGTATACAATAAATAGAAAAATATATGTAAAAATAGACATAATGAAAATTTTAATTTCACATATATGTACATTCAAAATGCACACAAATCATTCGACCCTTAGTAACCGCTCAATCATATAATAATAATAATACCTCGTATCGTAGATATGACTTAGATCACTTTTGCAATGAACAGTCCATGTGTAGAGTTTATTATTATTATTTTTAATGTTGGATATTGCACGCGGTTCGTTGCACCCGATATCTAACGAAGAAGAATTCTCGATATGGTTTTTTTCTCCCCCTGTTATTCTCTCCAGTTACCTCAATCTACCTTTTTACGATGTTATACGAGCTTTTCTTCGATTTTCCCCCTCTGAGTCCACTTTTTCCGCCTCTATTTTCCTCCTTTTGATACTTTCCTACGTACCATCACACGGTTGAATGTTTCAAAATCGCCATAAACGCGTCCTCTCGCAGAAATATTGTAATTCCGTGCGATTAGGCACGGATAGGCGCACGCGAAACAACTCCGACGAAAACAAAAAAAGCAGGGAATGATGCAATGAATGGTGCAACTTTGGAATGATGAACGATACTTATAAAATATGTTTATCGTGAAAATTTAACGTGATGTAATGAAACCCCCCGCGCGAGCGATTGGAGAGTCGTTTTCGCAATAATGTACGTGTGTTTGTTTGTTTTTTCGCCGAGGCCGTTCTCAGTCGTCGCAGAAGGGTAGTTATTTAGGCTTAGGGTGGTATCAGGTGGGTAAGGGCTGTGGGGTAAGGGTGGGTTGCAGCCGTATCGTCGCTCCTTATTAGGGCGGGTGTGTTTCCGCGCGCCGCTATATTACTCTTTCTATCTGCGAGCAGCCAGCCGGCACTAACTCGAGACGTTTTCCACGTAGATGGACCCACCTATGACCCACCTACGACCCACCTTTGACCCACCTCAAAAGCTGTGGCTCCGTAGTGCACTTTTCAATTGAAAAAATTACGTACTATACTCGGAAATTATTCGCTGTGAAGCGCCGAAATTACAGTCATTACTGTGAGCAATTTCAATTGCAACCCCATACAATTTACAATTTCCTTTGATAAAATTTTGAGTGGCTCAAGTTGCGTCACCGAGTGATTTATTTTCGTTATAGCTTTAAGATTAAAGCTAAAATAAACACCCAGTAAATTATAGTCCACTATACTTTTTGAAGTAAAACTTATTTTCGCTCGGTAGAGTAAAAACGGTTCATCCAACGTTCCATACAAACGGAGCGAGCGATAAGCTGTGACGCATACCCTCACTTCTCCAGTTTGGAGGTAGGTTATTGCTCTCTCTCTTGCTCTTTCGCGTTCGTGCGAGAGAGAGAGATCCGCCTCGAAAATTCGAGCGTCCCCACTGTGCCCCGCACCGCCCCTCAGTTTAGTAAAAACGTTTCATCGATGCGTGGTACGACACAGTGGTCAGCGAATACCCCCACTCCTCGGCTAGACGTCAGGTAGCAGTGGGAACAGTGAGTCATTGGATGAGCGTTTACAACCACATCTGTATTCCTTCTTGTACATTGCACTTGCTTTAAATTGCAAAGAAGTTTTACTTCTATAGTGAGTAGCGGCTACACACTGCGATTTTTTTGTTGTTGTTCATCTTTGCGTATTTATAGTTTTGATTGCGAGCTTTTATCGTGTTACTTTTAAAATTATGTAGTATTAAAAAAGGATAGTGAATTCGCTGTGAGTAAAGGTTGGGTATTTAGTGGGTATAGTGGGCCACGTCCGACGCCACCTTTTTCCAGGGCTGGTCCTGCAGGACCCCATAACTTGTGGGTCGTAACTTGGCGCTATCGGCCTGCCGCAGGACCTTCTCCCCCACAGGGTCCACGGCGAAGGTCGCGATTGTATGTTCACTGCTTATTGGATTTTATGAACTTAATGACGCATTCCGCGCTACGGTTACGGAAACCCTCCCTCTCACCCTCCACGGGTCGTACAGGTTACTCTATCTGTGTACACCTAACGACTTCTCCCTCTAAAGCAATTCTATTATATTTTCAAACCAGTTTGTTCATTATATATATATATATATATATATAAGGAATTGGTTTACTTTCTCTTTGTATTTATTTTATGTGACGTGTGAATTTCAGGTGGCCATCTGAACGGCCACTTTGGCAAAGTCCGCGCGATAAGATCCCCACCTTTCGAGTACAATCTTCGTCCAAATTGTGTTCGAGGTAAAAGTTTCGCGTAGTTTCAAGTCGAGTTTGCAACAAAAAGTATGAGATAGTGCGAGGTCAATCCCCACAGGTTGGTTTGTTTAGTCTGTTATTCCACTTTTTCTTCGGAAAAGTTTTTACGGTCCGACGAGATACCGGTAGTGGTCGACCGCCACAAACATCTGCTCTAGTCGATTCTCGAAAAATACATTCTTCGAGATTTTTTTTTGGAACACCTTGAATTTTTAAACTGCGTCAAGTTTGAGAATGAAATTTTATTTTATATTTTAAACCAAGTTATAATATATTTGACGGGGGGAGAGTACTTTTGATGTGTGATTTCGCTGAAGGCTTAAAACGATACTGAGATGCTTTTATGGGAGTTGAGAGGTGAGAAGCTTTGATTGGATGTATTGTATGTAGGTGAAATGGAGAGTTATTCAACAAGCCAAAAGTAAAGTTTTCTCGTGCGAGGGAAAAGAAGGGCTCACTCACCGAGGGCCACTATTCATTTTCTTCGATTCCAAAAAGTTGGCCTGTTATATATTTTCATACTAAAATGACCGTACAGTGCGTAGTTATTTTAAATTATTTTAATTTTGAGAGTAATAACGGTGACGCGTAACACTTTTTACTTTGCCAATTTTGGAAAACCCAAGAGATTTTCCATTAAGGGGAATGGTGGTCGCTTTTCCATTGTACAATATGGGCCCGCGGGCCGATGGTGTGGTGCACAGGTTCCCCGGGGACCAGTTGGGAGCTTCTGGCCCATATGCCGATCGGCCCACAACGGCCAACTACATATAAGCCAGAACGACCAGCCGCAAATACAATTCTAAGGTAGAACACAAAAAATAAAAAGTATATTGAAACATGCAGGAGATACTTAAAATACATTTACAGCACCGCAGCTATTCGCATAAAATTTATTTACTGATTAATTCTGATTGTGTGTCTTAGTCGGTTTTGGAATTTCCAGCTCACTGTTTATGTTGAGGTTTTATTTTATTTTTTCGCTTACGTTTAACCGCGAGTGATTATGATTGCGTTGTTATTTTTATATCGTCGAATTTATTTTTGTTTTGACGTAATAATGTGTGGGCTTCAATTTGCGACTTAATCTTAATGTTTTACTTATTGATTGAGCTTTGTAATTTTTTATTCCACGCGTCCTTGTCACTATCGAGCTAGGTGTCGTAAAACTTTACGCTACGTTGATTTTATTTTTGTTTGCGTTATTTTTTCAGGTCTGTTTCGCGACTTCTTCACCTTATTCCTATTTACGTATGCATCGGACAGTGGTAGGAGGGAAAAAGCGATTTCCCTTAACAGCTGACAGTCACCACTTCATGGTGCACGAGTGATACTGCCGCGCGAAATGGCTCTGGTGTCGAATTCAATTCCCAGGAACTGTTTTTTTTTTCCGTGTTTTTGTTTTTACTTTTTTTTTTCGCTTCAGGAAAAAAGTGCTCTGAAAACGTGTAAAGTTTTACAGTGGCCAGAATAGGATTGAGTGTACATTGTGTGAGTCGTTTATCGCTCGATATATTTCGACACGGATGGGTAGATTGTTTCTCGGTCCTTTCCAGCGGTGAATATGCACTGTTGGATCTGCATATTTTAAGTAGCACTTCTGATTACTTTCGCTACATGGAATTAGCTGGAAAATTCGATATGGAAATATGTCGGGGCTGAAATGGAACTTTCAATTATATTTTTGCGTTTGGCAGCGTTGAAGCGTTAATCTGGTGCACGCGCGCGTCCGCATGGGAACGGATGCACCCTGCAATAACAACTGCATTCGAGCACGCGCTAGGTGCAAAAGCACAATGCCAGCTCATTTGCTCGTGAATCCTCACTTCCCTCTCTTGCACCCCTCCCTTTTTACCCCCATCGAGTTTGCTAGCAAAGTAAACAAATTTGCACGGAGACAAGAGGGCTGTCCACGTGCCCCGCGACGTTGGCCGCGGACCCACGGTTCGCCGCCCCACGTGCAATTTCCCTGATTGGGGTCCATTCATCAAGGATCAAGACGCGCGCGTTCCCTCTTTCCTGCATTGGATAGTATAAGCCGACAAGGGAACAATGATGGCAAATCAAATCGTATGAATTATGTACGGCCGCGTGCCGCCGTCGGCTTATTTTTTTATTCCTCGATAAAAAAGGCTTAGGCGGTATGAAGGATAGGTGTTATTACGGATGCATTCAAAGTTTGATCGAATCTGAAATGCTGCAGCTTGATTTGAGAGTCGTTTCCGTTCGTTGCGCATATTGAAATTGGATTTTATCCTTTGAAGTCATCAAAGGTTACTTCGTCTGAGCTTGAAGCTAGAAAGAAATTTTACTTGTAACTTTCAACCATCCCAGTTGACAAAAGTGATATAAAACCGAGATTAAGTAAATAATTAAAGTGCACAAAATGTGATGCAAAATGCAAAGTACCAATATTATAATATATTAAATATAAACTCGGTCGGCATCATTGAGGAGACAAGAATACTTTCCCATGTCTCACGTTGAATAATCAGATTTATGTACATATGTAGTTTAAAAAAAAAATTAATATTAGACAAATCGAATTTTGTTTAAAACTAAATTATTGCAGTAACTAATATTAAGATATTTCTTCTTGCTCTTGTTTACAGTCCCAATAATTAATCGGTAAAAAGTATATTTTTGGTAAGTAGCTTTAAATACCGACCGTTTATATAAATTTACTTACCGCTTAGTGTTACTTACTAACCATTTAATATATTTACTGAGTACTAACTCTTTGAAAACTTAGTGATCATTTATTAAAATTACTCATGATTTGGTTAAAATAACTGATAATACAGGCCTTTTTTTATGTAACGGGGAAAATAGCATGCAAAACAAAATAGGAAGTTTCAGTGTGATAGGATAAACGGTTTTTGAGTTATAGCGATTATACATACATACATACATACATCCGCCTAACACACAGATATTTTTCAAAAATCATGAAATCGTAATCAGGAGATGATACCTGATACAAACAGTCAAAATATCGAGGTCGAATTTTCGCACAATTACAGCACTTGATCCGATATGGATAAAGTAAAAATATCTAGTTGTGTTTGTGGCCTTTCATAAAGTCGAAATTTAAAGTTAACGATAAAACATTAAAACAAAGAAAAAGTCAAATGAGACGTATCAATTTTCAATTATCCAAAAAGAATTTAATGTTTTCTGACCGATTCCTTAATGTTTACAAACCGTTTGTGAAATACATACATATGTATGTATGTACATATGTACATAGTTATTTACCAAAAATATTTTGTTTACCGACCATTTATTATTTATAATGACCGTTTTCTAAATATATTACTGACCGTTAATATTGATTTAAATACTGACTGATTAATTAGTTGCTCATAAAAAATAAGCGCTGTAAAGTAACTTCAATAATAATAACCATCAATTCAAGATCAAATTCTGCCAAAGTTCCCACAGAAATGTTTCGATTGTCTAGAAATTAAGCTCTTTCTGATTAAAATATAAAATTTTCCATCCATGAAAGTGTACCTTGACTTAAGTTTACTCACTGATCGGCCATTGTTCCCTTCAGTTTGCTTTTGTGAGTAATTGAAGTGAGCATAATAATGGTGCAACGGTGAAAGCGCGTGCCGGCGCGCGCGCAGATGCACCGCCACTGCGCCCCGAGCCAATTGCATTCAAATAAATAAATCCCCGTAAGGGGGAGAAAGGGGGTCGTGTGCCGTGCACAACAATGAGACAAAAAATTGCTTCGGACCACGGTGTGACACCCCTGTGCTTCCACCTGGACAGTGCCGGCACATGATCCAAAAAAACAATCAATATTTAAAATTGCACAATCTATTAAAACCACACCTCACTATTGCGTATCACTTGTTATCAAAAGTGAGTTTGTATGTCGGTATAACGTTAGGTAGAGCCAATTTTGTATACCTACCTTATACCTAAAATAATTTATACATTTACATAGCTTAATATACATACATATGTATGTATAATATAATGTTCAAGTAAATATAATAAAAATGTTCAAGGAAAAACCCCCATATCTCAGACAGCCAGCATTCCGCAGAATTTGTCATATTTCGTAATTGGTAGGAGTATTAGAAAAATAAAGTAAAAATAGAGTGCATTAAAAAAATTTATTTTCTCGCCAATTGGAGACACTACTATAACTTTATTATTTTTGAGTATGTAAAAATATATAAAAATAATATTATTTATTTATGTTATATCTACATAGGTTAAAATGTTTTAATATAAATAATTTTTCTGTAAAGGACAATTATTTAATTATTTATCTGTAATGACAATTTTTTAAGTTAGATGTGAATTTATTACCAAGATATTTCAATTGGTATTTAATAAGGGGATATAATATACAAATACATAAGTCATAATACTCGGGGTAAGAATAAGTTAATAGTTAATAGTTTAAAATTTAGTAGATCTAGAAGTATCTTGTTGAATACCAGCCAGAATATCACATAAATATAAACAAAATTGATAGATTCTTGGCAGCCTAAAAGCAGCCTATTAGCACCTCTACATATAAAAAAGTGCTAATAGATAATTAAGTTTATTTTGCAATTTTAGCTGTAAGCTACTTTTTGTTTGTAATTAGCTTCTTAAGCTATCATTAAATAAAATAAATAAAGGATGGAGAGAATATGTTAATGGTAGAGGGTACGAACGTGAGTTCGGGTGGATAACAGAATAAATATCCTAATAAGCGTTTATAGTGCAAAGGTCGCACATTATCATAAGCATCCACCTGTCTGCCGTCTAGTGATGAACAATGAAGTCAGACAAACTTCTGACAGGAAAATTCAAATAGGAGATCTGGAATCATCAATATTCAAATCTCGCCCACAGCGTAAGGTCCGTAACGCACTGGGTAGCCTGGCTGCGGCAGCCAGAAAACGTGCACCCAGTTCAAGCAGCCACAAATGGTCAGCGATAACATTGTTTTCAATGCAATATTTGGTTCGTAATCTCGGATCTCGGATCCTTTTGTACTGTATGTACGCACATATGTAGATGCAAATAATTTGTTGAAAATAGTTTCATGTAAATTGTTTCCAGCGCGCAACATTGGCGAGATTTTTTTTTTTTTATATTTTAATCTTATCCGTTGAATTTAGTGCGTAGTGAATTGTTTATAGAATAATTGGTAAGCGGCTGAAAATCTGAAATGGCAAACGTGAATCGACTGGCTACTGAGTAGCCAGGCTGCTAGTGCGTGCATCACACAGGCAGCCACATACATTTGCTTTGCCAAATACATTTCGTGTTGGAGCTAGTACTTGTGGCTGCCGAAGCCAGAGTTTCCTGGCTGCCTAGTGCG
This sequence comes from Parapsyche elsis, assembly GCA_022651745.1. Lineage (NCBI taxonomy): Eukaryota > Metazoa > Arthropoda > Insecta > Trichoptera > Hydropsychidae > Parapsyche > Parapsyche elsis. Next base: position 9,869,906 of record JAGVSN010000010.1, read on the forward strand.
TTATCAAACAGGCAGCCACATACCTTTTCTAACATCGTTGTGGTTGCGCAGCCATGGCTGCCGCAGCCAGGCTGCCTAGTGCGTTACGGTTCAATCGAAAACCAAAACCGTCGTTCACGATTCCAATACAATAATAACATTGGGCAATCGTTGTTGTTTTTAGTCTTTCGAAAAAAAAAATTAGTACGCCAGTGAGTATGTACATATGTAGTTCAAATTCTCTCCCCATGCCGTTAAAGCGGCAATATTCTAAATCGTAATCCCGCCGGGGGCAGTGTACTCAGGTGTCAGCCCGAGGCAGATTAAGTCGCGGCCGCTGATGAGGTGGGGTCGTTGGCAAAAGCTCCAGGAAGGGGATGTTGGTCTCGACCAAACCCCCCCCAAGGGTTGCGTTACGACGAAACGCTGACAGAAGGCGAGCGTTACGCACAATCGAACCACTAGTTTCAATGCGACACTACAATTGCGGTGCAGATCCGCATCAATAGCCCACCCCTACATATGCACACCCCTTACACAAAAAAAAAAAAACACACTCACACATATACACATTTAGAGATGGGGGTGTTCCAGCCATGCAGAATGAGATTTGAGAACATTGAATCGTGTAATCGAAAATTCGCATATTAAATACCATCAAATAATCCTCCTCAATATGGGTTGTCTTACACATATGGCTCTAAGCATCATCATCATCATCATTTTCAGCCGTTCACCATCCACTGCAAAAATTCTCCACATATTATTTACAGTTTGACTCACTATCTTGAAGCGCGAGCGCATGCATGACTAGGGCCCAAAAAGTTTATAAAATTAATTTCGTCATACGTATTCAAGGCCATTTGTCAAATTTAACATGTCTCTTGTGTGCTAAAATGGATATAAGTTCATTTTGTAAATCCCAATACTTTTGCCTTGATCTTTCATACTGGAAATTTTTTTTCATTCATTAAAATGTGATTGAATTATAGGTACAATGTGTTGAATTGAAATGTGTATAATATGTACGGTCTAATTTTTTATCAAGATTTGTGTATCAGCCTGCATACATACATACATATGTACATACATACATAGCTATTACATGAAGAAGTGCTATTGCTCAGATTTATATCATCATCATCATCATGGATTTTCAGCCGTTGACCAACCACTCACCAGCCCTGGATGAAGGCCTATCAATCCAGTATTTTTTCGTTCCATTCCATGTCTGTCTTTGGCTTTGAATTTATTTAGAATTTTCTTCTGCATCCAACCGGTGGTGAATTTTGGTGGTCCCATTTTTCATAATCATATTCAGCCGTTTTCTGGATAAATTCATCTTCCACCCGGCCTGCATCCCTTGACTCCACACATTCTTTTTTTCATCTTCCACCCGGCCATCCTCTCGGATACAATTCCGGTATTTCTCGCGTCCATCTGCCATCCATTCTTCTCGCTATGTGTCCAGCCCATTGCCACTTCAACTTTTTCACACGCTCCGCTATATCTGCCACTTTGGTCATGCTTCTTACCCATGCATTCCTCTTGCGATCTCTTCTCGTCATACCGAGCATACATCTTTGCATGCTTCTCTGTGTGCACTGGATCTTACGTAACATTCTTGAATTTAGCATCCACGTTTCACATCCATACGTCATAATTGGCAGTACGTATTGGTCGTATGCCTTATTTTTTAAGCGGAATGTTGGATTTGACTCTAAGCATAAGCGAATAATATAAATGTAGTATCTATAAATTTATTTCGTATGTTTGAGACATTCCCTTATGTGCGTTACACAACCATCGATTTATGCAAATATCAAAAGGTGGGAGCACTATTTTAATGCGACACTGCCTAGGATACATACGTAGCTCGCAACTAACAGTCTCCGAGTTGGAAAAAAATAAAGATATTACGAAAAGGTCACAAAGAGCCGTCAGATCAGGGTATTGTTTGAACTGGGAACACAAAGCACTGTTTGCAGTTCAGCTCACCTTTTCATACGTCTGCCCCGTCGTAGCCCTCTCTTCATATTATGTTCTTAACTGACAAAAGGCTTTTCGTATAGGTAAAACGCTTAGTCAAATACTCCCTATACACCCCCCTCTCCCCGCATACATACAAAGATACGTACATACGTACATATAAGCGTTACCTTTTTGTTACCTCGGGCAATATGTACGCAGTTTCAAAAAAAGGTAACAGTTATCGACATAGCACCACCCCTCTCATTCCTACGCGTCTTATACTTACTATACATACCCCCACGGTAATGCTGAAAGTGGAAAATTACACGCATTTTATTTGGGGTTAGATTTACTTACTCATCTCGCCCCCACCTTTCCCCACTTTTGCTTTCCCCGTTTCGCGCTACCCTTCTTTTCTTCGGTAACAGAATGAGAAGAGAGACGAATTTCACTCGACGAAATTTTACGGCAGTGATCCCATCTTTTATACGCTGACGACATTCAAACGTCAATTTGAATTATCTCGTGAATATATAATGTAAACATTTTTAAGTGATTTTACGATGCTCGCGCGCACGTAACTATATATATGTATGTATGTAGGTGCGTATACAATGTTCGAGATTGATGCTTTCGGGGGGAAAATGTCTAAACGCCTAAATTTCTGATGTGTTTATTGTACCTACATATATATACAGGAAATTATTTATTTTTATACATACACAGTGATTTATAATTATTCGACATGAAAAATACTACGTAATTTTACGTGTGCAAGTGTCTACAATTCAGTGGTTCTTAACCGGTGCTCCGCGAACTTGTTACAAGTGCTTCGCGAAATATGAAACGTTTGATCGAAGTTTAGGCTAAATTAAATGCACAATACTGTCTATCGTTAAAAAAATCGCATATCATAAACAAAAAAACGTAGATATGTTCCCATCACTTCAAAAAAAAAATGTCGAGGGAATTATTTCCAGTATATCAGAACATTTATCAATTTTGGAAGAAAAGATTGCTGGTTACTTTCCTTCCTTGAAGATTGAAAATTATGACTGGATACGAAATCCATTTGGCATAACATACATATACATACATACATATATCGAGTTACGGATTTTTGTTACAGAAGGAAGAATTTAATATCTTTGTTTTTGGACTCTAAAAATTACACTCTCAGATATAACTCTTGAGGAGTTTTGGATTTTTGTCCAAGTCGAATACCCAGATCTCTGCACAAGGCACTGAAAAATTTGTTATAATTTTCAACATCATATTTGTGTGAGGTTGTTTTCTCAACATTAACCAAAATAAAAACTAAAAAATGCCAAAGGCTACAAATATAAACGAAGAAATGAGGGTAGCTATATCACACATCAGACCTGATATTGCTGAAATCTGTAAAAGGCATCAAGCTCAAGTATCGAATTAATAATATTTTTTTATAAAAGAGTTATTTTAGTTACAGTTTTTACAAATACAATATATGTAAATTTTCAATTCATGCATTTTTTTATTGTCAGTTTTATGGCCTTGATGTTTTTGATGCTCCGCAAATTTTTCTTATGATCAAAAGTGCTCCGTGTCATTTGCATTTTTTTTATACCAAGCTTCTCACAAATTATTCTCGAATAGCATTTATGCTCACTTCTACCTAGTTTTAATGTAATGGATTTGTTCTTGCTCTAAATTTAAAGAATTTCTACAATTTTTCGCCTATACGTCACACAGGGTTCGTTGCTGGGGGCTCCGAGGTCAATTTTCCAGGAAAACTCGTACCCGCGCTAATCCCGGAATTAGCGGTCCTCGCTTTCGTACCGATAGTTTAGGTCGTTTTGGGTAACGGTCGCAACGCGTCAGGTGTCCGACACCGGCTCATTTGGGTAATTGCGCTCATCCATCACGTGCGTGGACTTTGATGTAGGTGAAATAATCTCATTTTGTATCGGGGGCCGTTTTTACCTAGCCAGTACCAATGTACATACATACGCATGCGAACCGACAAGATTGAACACTCCGATCGACCCCCGGGATCAACCCTCATCCCACCCTCTAAATGTGCAGGTGGTGGTGATATAAATGCGCGAAATTCAAATTACGCGTTGTTCGACGCGGTTTCGCCGCCTGACGATGCGATCGTGGGCATCGCGTTAACAAAACCGTTTCAATATAAATTATGAGGCATCGAATCTCCGTCGATAACGGTCCAGTTATGGCACCCCTCGCTCAGCATCCCTCCTCAACCCCATGGGGTTTGCCCGAGTTGGAAGAGAGTGAGGAGGGTGGTGGCACTTGAGCCATCCACCCCATGCCGAACGCTATCCACCTTTGTGAGGCTCACGTTTTCAATTTATACCTTTTAGCCATTAGACGCATATAGGTGCATATATGTACATAATATGGGTGAAACGTGTGCAACTAGCGTCGACGCCAGTGGCCCCGCGTCGATAAATTAATTCAAAAGCTTACTATACGTGGTGAATACAGTTTTTTTTAGTAACACGGAAGGACTCCATTTAAGTGTCTCAGATTATTTTCACTTTCTTGGAATTTCACAATCTACTGTTCTACGCAAGATCCAGTGCACACAGAGAAGCATGGAAGAGGAATACATGGGTAAGAAGCATGACCAGGGTGGCAGATATAGCGGAACGTGTTGAGATGGAAATGGGCTGGACACATAGCGAGAAGAATGAATGGCAGATGGACGCGAGAAATACTGATGAATTGAGAAGAATGTGTGGAGTAAACTGGATGCAGATTGCTCAAGACAGACAGGAATGGAAGAGGATTGGAGAGGTCTTCATCCAGCAGTGGATGGTGAACGTCTGAAAATGATGATGATGATGATGATAACCAAACAAAAGTGCGTCATCATTGTAGATACATACAAAACTTGTCATCATCATCATTTTCAGCTGTTCACCATCCACTGCTCGATCACTCACTTTCCAATCCTCTTCCATTCCTGTATGTCTTGAGTAATCTGCATCCACATGACTCCACATATTCTTCTCAATTCATCAGTCCATCGTCCACTCGATCTACCTTGCTTTCTTTCACATCCTCTCGTATACCATTCCAGTATTTCTCGCGTCCATCTGCCATTCATTCTTTTCGCTATGTGTCCACTTCAACTGTTTCACACATTCCGCTATATGTATCTGCCACTTTGGTCATGCCTTCTTACCCATGTATTCCTCTTACGATCTCTTCTTGTTATACCAAGCATACATCTTTCCATGCTTGTCTGTGTACACTGGATCTTAGATAGCATTCTTGAATTTACATCCATACGTCATAACCGGCAGTCCGCATTGGTCGTATGCCTTATTTTATATATGTATAAGCATAGCGGAATGTTTGATTTAAAAACTATGTTCATTCTTCCAAAAGCACTCCATCGTAGTTTTATTTATTTTTCTTTACATCCAGTCATATTCACCAATCGTCCTAGGTATAAATAACAATATGATTATGTATAGTGACTAGGTTTTGCGTGCAAAATTCATTAAACATAATTTTAGTTTTATTTAAATTAAATTTTTACTCCTACTTTCATACTTTCGTTGCTTAACTGTGCTAATGGATTAAAACTTGTAACGTTAAAAAATTATGTCTTGTATGATTAAAGGCTCACACACACTTGATTGCGTGACGTTACACCGTTTGATTGAGTGGGGTGTTGCAAGTGTGTATCTACGCCATACAAATCCATAGAAATTCATGCGTTTAGGATTTCGTCACAAGGCGTGTGTGGCGTGGCGTGTGGTATGTGTGTGGGCGCCTTAACTTTACTCTGCGAATTTTGTTTCTGATAGTTGAAAAGTGCACAGGCATACATTTTAAATATGCAATAGCTCATCCGGGCATCACATTATGACTTTTGTAAAAGTATGTATCATATACATACATACATATGTACATATGTACATACATAGTTTCGATTTGAATAGAAATTAGTAGCCAAATGTGTTGATTCGTACTTGTATGGGTTATATTTAGAAAAAATTCATTCGAGGTGTACAATTTGAATGTTAATAATCGTTGAACACGAGGCACCTTTTGTTGTCTCGCGCATACACACATGGGGGCTAAGCGCATAAATAAATACGTTGGGGTGGAATTGCAATTATTGCTTTTATAGTGAGCGAGTGTGCGAGTGCAGCGGTGCACCTACGCCGCGGCTAGATTGCAGATATCGGGTTCGGTGCCAACTGTTCCCTTTGCCAGAACACATCCTAATGCCATCATCTGATCATATTTAGTTCAAATTCGAGAATAATTACAAATTTACCAGCGTGTTTTTGCTAAATAATGTGACCGCTTACTGCTGCGGCGCGAATTTATATGTAGTAAATATCGAATTTTCAACGAATCAGATGAAACGGATGATTCGTGCTAAAAATATCATCAACGTGTACGAAACATGGGTACATATACACACTCGTCCCACGATTTACGAAAACCGCGTAAAAAAAGACGTGTTTTTTAAATCCTCACATGCCATAAAATGTAATTTTTTTCCAAATTTCTGGAATTGTAATAGATTCATCTTCACCAACCTTCGTCAAAATATCTTGAAAAGTATGTTTGATATATCTATAATATCCTTCAAATGTTGAGATGATGTGGTTGGATGATACCGAACCGCTCGAGAAGACGCACGGGATGAATTAAAAAAATAAAACGCGTAAAAAAAAAATTACGTGTAAAAAAACTCGCGTAAATCGAGGAACGGGTGTACCATACATATGTATGGGTACAATTTAGCTTCGGCTTAAGAATTCGTATTTACATCAGTCAAATTTATAACAAACGTTTTGAAGGGAAATGACCCACTTTTTTATTATTGCCTTATTTATTATCTGTGTAATAATTTTTACATTTTTAATACTTTATCCTAATCCGATAAAGTATTGTGATCGTGCAAAAATTCGACCTCGAGATTTGGACTGATTTGTATCAGGTATCATCCCCTGATCACATTTTCATGATTTTTGGAAAATATCTGTATGTACATATGTCTGTAACTTTTTCTCCGAAACTATCAATTTCATATCTATTATTTTCACGTAAGGTGTAAGAGATATTATTATTTCGGTCATTATCTGCCAACCGGAAGTGGCAGTTTTATTTTGTTAGCATCCATTTCTTCGTTTTATCATTTTGATAAAAAAATATTACCTATAAAGTGAAATGTGTAATATTTTGCATGAGCATTATTGTCAATCTACAAAAACATTAAAATTTTTACAGAAATTCCGTTCCAAAAATCAAGCTGTGTTTTTAAAATCAACTAGATTTCTTATTCGAATTTAGTTTTAAAAATCAAGTTTTACTTGAACAGTGAACGGTTTGCGTCTTTGATATTAATTTGACTGAAGTTTTTCTATTCGCCGCACATGGCGCTATCCACCAAAGCGAATTTAAGAAATTAAAATAAACTTTCCTTTCATCGATTTGACATAATAAAACACAATCAATTTTATATTTGTGGATAATTTATATCCCGAATAGGGTGAATACAATATTTCGGTTATCCTTTTCATCGTTGTCCCTTATTGTTAGTTCTGTGATGAATGCGTAACGGACGAAGTAACGATCGCGCGTCACTTGGTCCCCCTCTCTCTCTAGCAAAGGTAACATAATATTTTCAGAGTGCGTTCAATCTGCCGTGTGCGAATCGCCATTCTATTGTAATCAGATTGTGGATCAAAAAGTGCCGCGGTCCTCCTCATGGCGAAGCCACGTGCCGGGGGAATCCTTTGAAGGGAGTGCGCTCGTATGCAATTGTAACCGCTGAACCAGAAAACTGTGCGAAATGAAAATTATCAAGTGGTTCATTCACTACCTCTCGACCAGATGTTCGCATGCTGTAGGTACCCTAGTACCTGAATTTTGCCTATACACACTACTAACGTTGTTACTGTCTTCCCAATTTCAAATCATTACTTTTATGAATATTCAATCATTCGATGACATCTGTCTCGTGTCGAGTTTGACAAGTGCCACCGCGTGCGTCATCTACTCTAATCTGATCTGGGCGAATGAATGGCATTAGAATTGCTCTGTAATTACGATTGGGGAGCTTCATCCGAGCCCCCCAACTTTACCTCAGAGGTGAACGAGACCGCCATTCATTCGACGTTGAAATTTGAAGCTTTCATTCGAGCTTTTTTAAGCTGCGGTGTGTGTGCGTTTGCGCTTGGATAAATCGAGGGGACAACGCACGTATAATTAGGACTACGAAAATATATATTTTTAATTATAATATCGTAGTATAAGTCAACTTGTGTCTCAAAGGGAATATAAGCATCAAAGGTAAATCAAGTTGTAGGGCTTGGTTCTCTTTTGCATTGAGCTAAATACCCCATACGTTTTCCTAGTCTAGTATTTTTTCTGCAGTCACGTAGACTTGGCTACGATCTTTCGAGGGAATGGCAATAACGGTAGAATCCACGTAGACGGGCACAGGTGGGCCAGAGATGTGACACTTGCAGGTGACAACTTTGCCGCCAAAGTATCCGTGCCCTAGAGAGGACGTGACGCTAAAATTCACATAATTAATCAACATCCTTCCCAGAGCCAATTAAATAGGTGACTAACTGATTATGCAGACCGTTTCCGTCCCGTACACTAATCGAAACAATTTAATCTCGTTTACTTAGTACCGGGAACATTCGCGCGTTTTTATCGTTTAACACTTCCTCGTTTGCGCGACTCACCTACAGATTAATTATGTAAAGGATATGAGTGTAAATTTTATCTTCAATATTTTTTATTTTGGTAATTGAATAAATCGCCAGTCATTAAAATAGGTATTATTGTTTATTATTTTATTTTACGTCCTGTACATTTTATCGCTTCCAGCATGAATTCCTCGTTTCCGTTTGAGTTACAACAAAATATCTGAAAATACAACACGGATTTTTATAATCAATCAAACTATTGTTATCCAGCTGCTTAAAATTTATCGAAAAACATGTTGTGCAGATTCATACACGGCGGTACACTAATTGTATGTATGTATGACGTTATTCATTACCGCAAATTAACTACGGATACCTATCCTGTTTAATCATACTAAAAAAATGTAGGTAATTCATCGAGTTAACCACAATTACGCACACCTGTAAAATACAAGGACAAAAAATGTAATTTAATTTTGATACTTTTCAATGAACCGACGTTGTTCATTTTGAACGTTGACGTAATTTTTTATTTATTTATTTAACAGGTTATTAGCCCAAATACCTATTTTACATACATATATGTATGTACATATCTCATTACATATTTTATAAGACACTAAGAATTTTTAAAAAACAACAAAATCAAAACAAAAAAAAATAATAATAATAAAAGAATACTAGAATTTATAACTTTTAATTTTGATTGCAAACCGCGCTGGGCTGATGTTGAAAATGTCAATATCAGTCGACAACGAATTAAACAGTTTGAGAGCAGTAACCACCGAGATGGACCCCATACGCACCGTTTTGCACCCCGGCACCACAAAAAGCTCGTGACCCCGTGCACGACAATACAAATCCGGAGTGTATAGTTGGAGGCGCTCCAATATTTCCCCATTGAACATATGTCCATTTATAATCATGAACATATGTTTCAACATGGATACTTGTTATCGAATGCTCTGTAATGCCACGTAACCAACTAATTTGAAGTATTTGGAGTACTTAGCTGAGTACGTAGTTCTTTACTGGGTGATTCGTTTCGGCGGACAAAGCCCCCGAAAGCGACGAGAGGAGCTTTCGGAATTCTCGCGTTCGTTTTCAAATTAAGTCGGGAGAGCTTTTCAATTACCCGCGGGACAGCTTGAGCTGACAGGCGGCCGCACCTTTGCCGAAGTTTTTCATTTACCTCTGGATGATGTGCTTGCTGCCCACCCTAATAATGTCCATCCGTCACCGGTCTTCGGAGACTGCCAGACCCTCTCTCATCTGCCCTTTAGGTGAGAGCAGCTCGCCTGAAAGGACCGCCAAATTAAGTGTCACCACCTTGGAGATCGTTCTTCGTTTGTTCATTTCTTCTTGTCAAACAGCTTGCTCCATTCAAAAGCTTTCTATTTCTGTCGCGTCACACGCCGAAAGCATTTTTCAGATTTAGTCAAAGTATACGAGAGGCGAACCTTCCACGTGCGCTGAAACACTAACTTTTACGGTCCATTGATAAGATCAAACATTTTAGTAAATTATATTTTTAAAAAAATATATACAATATTTCGTATGTAGTTTGATTAATCGACTTGCATATTGCGCGAGGCGAGTGAAAGATTAATTAATATTTTAACGTTATTTCGAATTTCACCAAAACAACGAACGTGTGAGAAAACTACAACATTCAAAGGGTCTTTTGATGATTCAGCGACTTAAGTGGACGCCCACTGAAAGCATTAAATAAGTCCGGCTCAAATGTTTCTTAGACGATTTAGTCTCTATAAAATAAATAATGGACGCTTCCTATAAAACGTTTCTCTCGCTTCATCTCACATTTATTATATTTGCATCGAATATATGTATGTATGTATGTATGTGCGATACGTTGTCGTGCGTAATATATTCCACGCTGTCGTCTTCAATTTTCAGGAATTCGAATAAATTCTTATTTAAGATACGGAATATTGATTAAAAGCTTTTATTAAGACAGTAATTGATCAACCTAGAGCTTATCACGTATCGTTTTGAGGAATAATCTGAAGCTTAAAGATCGGAATGTACATACATTTATTTATTTATTTATTACACGCCTAAAAGAAAAGGCTTTTACAAGAAATAATACAAACAGAAAAGATAACAAAACAAGAGTAATATGTATAAATAAAAACAAAAGATAAAAAAAAAATGACAATAAGAACAGTAAAATTTATTAAACTAAGAAGAGGAACTTCTTAAAGAAAGCAACAGCTTGAGCTTTACTAAATGAATGCTCATACAGAAATAGTCAAATAAATTCCCATACTTATTGCCAGTCCTAATTAACCTAGGAATAAGAGATTGCATATAATAATTGGTGCACGAATTACCTTCATCCACAAACAAAAATTGAGATCGAGTAAAACGTGCAGGAACTTTTAATCGTAAAATCGACTCAACAAGAGTAGGACAATCAATTAAAGAATTTACAATTTTATAAAAAAAAGACCAAGTCGTTCACAACTCTTCTATCAGATAATTTATGCATTTTTAAACCAAGTAAAAGAGAGTCATAACAGCTATTATCAATAAGATAGATACTTGAATTTTTAATTAATGAATCTTAAAAATTTATTTTGGATTCTTTCTAAAGAATTGAATGAATAAAATAAGAAGGAGACCAAACAATAGAGTTATACTCTGAGTGGAAGATTGTGGAAGTGAGACTAAAAGAATTGAGGAAACCGAATCATTCTGCGAAATTATGACATTTAGAAGTACATAGTTAACATGTAATAGAATTGAAATGAAATGTTTTTATTCTTGGATGTTGAATTGAATGAGGAATGGGCGTGTGATTATTTATTCGCGGTCGGCACATTTGCGCACGGCAATTTATGTACTGTGCCTGCTAGAGAGGGGGGGTCGAGCTTTTTGTTGTCTGCGACCTTATTTTAGCTTCTACTGCTTCTCCACCCACTTCTCATCCTCTGCTATTTACCGAGGTGGGCTCTCGAGAGGTGTTCCGTTAGCGGTGAGGTGTTTTTACCGCGGGGTGTCAAGGTGAATTTTCTTTTCGCGCCACGTCGAGCCGTCCTGAATGGCGGTGACACCTCTTGATGTTAGTGCCAGAAATTTAATTTCTGATCCAAATGAATTTTTCCGGCACGAGGAAGTCGGCAGCGTAAGGCGGTGGGGAGAAAATGTGGAGGCGCTGCAAATTCAAAAAAAAAAAAACGCTCCTCTCTCGCCGTCTATATATTTTTTTAATATAAAATACGATAAGGTATTCAGATTTATTTTCAATGGATGCCGTTTAATTGAAACTGTCGACGAACCAATTTCCAACATTTCAAATCTAGATTTTTTTTAAATAAACCCTATTATGATTTTTTTAGACAAGTTAAACGGCCAAATCATTTTTTTTTCTATTTTCCATTAAATGACGTAAAACGTCGCGACTTACTCTAAATCGGTGGTGCAGAACCTATTTGATAGAAGGGCCAATTTATCCATCTTCTAATTGTTCACGGGTTGCACAAAATCTCCTTTCAAAAGATTCTTGAATTCGGATGATGTGGCAAGCATACTTTTGGCTGGAATCAATGCCATGTAAGGATAACGTTTCTTTGCAGTGCGGAAAGATATTTTCTCTCAGCTGTGAATGAAATAATTTAAGTTTTTCCTGAAAGTCTGAGATGTAATGATTTTTCCCTTGCAATCGAAGATTCGGATCATTAAGGTGTGTTGTAATATTTGTCAGAAATGCCAAGTCACACGGCTATTGAGGATCTTCCAAAATATCGATAGACTTTCCTTTGTTTACTAGGAACATTTTGATTTCTTTTAAAAGTAACACAAATCTATTCCAATACCTTACCTCTGCTTAACCAACGAACTTCGCAGTAGTACAATGGGTCATTATATTCAGCATCGATTTCTTGGAGAAAGGCTCTGAACTGTTTTTTTAATGTTTACTGCCATTATAAATTAATGGGAATCACGGCGAATTTTCAATATTGTTTCGTAAACGTTGTGCACTGACGAAATTCTAGGGAGAACTAAAACAAAAAGTGCGTGTCTTGATTGTCTAAAAATAGACCAACTGCATTGAAGAGAGTGTGCAACATTAGCAAAAAAAATGAATTTTGGTTGCAAATCTCTACCCGTGAAAAAATAGTCGTACTAAATAAATATAAAAATAAAACAGCACTGTACGGTTTTCTGTTAGTGACGATTCAGATTATGTACATATTATATTCCTTTACCAATGCATAATTTGTTAACATATCAAATACAGAATTTCTTTATATTCAATGAAGCACTTGGTGATGAAGTACTTGTCATTTCGGGCCACATGCGGCCCACGGGCCGCGGGTTGTGCATCACTGCTCTAAATAAACTACATACTATCAAATTGAACATTACTTTTGTAGAATTTTTACGTCGCAATACGCCTAATTATAAACTCTTCTGCGCATCCTTCCTAGGTATTCATTAAAGTAATCAAATCGTCCCCAATAAAGAGCGCTCTTTATAAATTTAAATCACGTAGTTTTCGAGGTTCGTCCTAATTAAATCCGATTTATTTTCACTCTCCGAACAATTATTTTACGTCGAAGCGAAAAAAAATCAAAGAAAATATACTGCGGGGTGATTAAAAAAAAACCGGCCAAGTCGTCGAAATCCGGCGCCGCTAGCAATAATAATGAGTAATTCCGTTCCGCGACTCGAACTTCCAATTCCGGTATACTCGGCCGCAATACAAATTGGCCGCGGCCGCATAAAAGTGTAATCGGATTTGGTTTACAAATGAAACTGCTCCCCTCAGACGAATAACTCGTGTTCGTCTGTCTGTCTGTCTGCGGCGCAAGAAGCTCACCCTCTCTCTAGTGGAGGTGAAAACACCCCCAAAACCGTAAGGGTTGTTACAGAAAGGTGGAGACAATCTGCCGAGCCAATGCTACCCATAACACACTACATTTCCGGTACTCGATGCTGCTATTTAATTCATAGCATGTGCTTGTTGTGCTTATCTGTACAAGGAATACCCACTCGTAGAATCCACTTTGTACCGCTGATATAATTATTCTTGTGTTTAACAGTGTATAATATGATTCTTTCGTAGTATACCTATACACACATGTACTAAAAATCTCTTTGTAAAAATTCGACAGAATCTTTTTGTTTGACTTGAGGGGGTCTACGCCGTCTTGGGGTTGAATGTTTTAGGGGGTGCACGTACCCATAGCAGACCACGTAGACCCTACGTGGCGTCTACGGCAACTTTCTTGTTTCCTCGTCTAGATTTAATGGCATTTAAATTAGGTTTTTATTTACCCATTCGCCGAGGATTAAGATGTAAATGGCTGCGCGGCGTGTTCACGGCATCTCTAGCCCCAACCGGGGGGCTTCAGAAGCCCCAGACTGGGGTTTGAGCATACATACATCACCAGATAACAATCTGTTTTGCACTTTGCCGATGTGCCTTCAACAGCGACCAGCCCCGTGCCCACATTAGTCGATAGTGATGTTAATATATACATACACGTGACAAATAATACGGTTCAGTCGCGTGTGCTTTATCTTCATAGCGAATGGGTCCGTATGTATGTATTTCAAGTCTCGCACAAACCGAGCGACTGGCTCGTTATAATTTATTTGACAACTTTATTAATCTCGCGGTGCTTGAAATACGAAACTCGAGTGCGGAAAAGCGTAGGGACCGATGCAAATTCGGCTAACCGATGCATGAAAGTGGTTGTACCTTGGAGTAGGAAAAAAAAAGCAATGGCCCCCACTTCGTTTTCAGCTCGTCCTTCTCGGGTGACAGGAGGAAGACTTGGTCGTTTTGAAGGTTTCCTTCCTTTCTCCTGTGTGAGAGGAAGTTTTCGTCAGGTCCCAATGTCCCCGACGTCATCAGAGCGCCGGGGCGCGCATTATTTATCGCTGCCAACTATAGAGGAAGATGCTATCCTTTACGGATCACCTGAAGACTTTTCCTTTAGGTTTAGATATAAATAGATGTGATCCGAAATAAATATTGCAGTTGCTATTTTATTCCGTTATATTAACGAGCTGCAATTGAGCCATCTAAGAATCGCGGACGACGTAGTTACATATTGCATGCGACAAAATAAATTAACAGAAATTAAAAAATTATGTTTAATGAATTTTGCCCGCAAAACGTAGTCACAGTAGATAACCATATTGTAGAGATAGTTGATAATTATTTGAACCTAGGACAATTGGTGAAAATGACTGGATGTAAAGAAGAAGAAATAAAACGAAGAATGAAACTAGGATGGAGCGCTCTTGGAAGAATGAACATAGTTTTTAAATCCAACATTCCGCTATGCCTATAGAAGAAGACCAATACGTACCGCTAGTTATGACGTATGGATGTGAAACGAGGCTGTTGAATTCAAGAATGTTACGTAAGATCCAGTACACACAGAGAAGCATGGAAAGATGTATGCTTGGTATTACAAGAAGGGACCTTAAGAGGAATACATGGGTAAGAAACATGACCAAAGTGGCAGATATAGCTGCATGTGTGAAAAAGTTAAAGTGGTACATAGCGAGAAGAATGGATGGCAGATGAACGCGAGAAATTCTGGAATGGAATCTGAGAGGATGTGAAAGAAAGCAAGGTAGACCGAGAGGATGATGGGCTGATGAATTGAGAAGGATGTGTGGAGACAAGTGGATGCAGATTGCTCAAAACAGACAGGAATGGAGAAGCCTTCATCCAGCACTGGATGGTGAACGGCTGAAAATGATGAATGTTTTTCTTTTATTTCGTTTCAGGTGAGTGCAATCAATTTGTAAATACATATGTATGTACATACATATTGCAAGAACTTACAACATAGTGTAACATTTTATATTTCTGACTTTTCCTCACTAAACGTGTGAGTGTAGTATGTATTGTTATATTGCATTTTTTAAATTGAAATATTAATCCTTCACATATATTTTTGCACAACATCACTCATTTCCAAATGCGCGGCGTTCGTACAATTTATGCTAAAAGGTTGTACACTCTTTTTATGCTGGCGTTTTGCAATAATTTGACGTAAAAGTGTCAACGCTCGAATTCATTTATTTCCGAAAATTGTGACACAAATTATTTTTTTACATTAAACGCTAATATTAAATATCGATAAACCGCAGAGTGAGATCGTTTTCACCTACTTACCTATGCGCGTTGTAAAAATGTGGAACATCAAAGTCAAACACGTGGTGTTTATTTACCATTCATAATTTTTAGTGAAATAATATATAACAAGATCTAGTCTAGAATATTCCAACGAATTGTGAGTCAGAGACCGCATACGTCGCGAATGTCGCGTGTTTAAAGTTTTCCCGCTTTGCGAACGAACGAACGGTATTCCAAAGAGTGATCCTAACGAATGGAGACAATTGGAGATTCAGACTATACGGACCGCTTGTATTTTTTAACGAGATTCGACCGGTGTTGAAGTTTCGACACGACCGTAATTCGATATTTGTTTTCTCAACCCACTCCCGTCGACGTTTCTGTGAAAAAACATCGGAAAATTTCCGGCTTGCCAAGCTTTGTTTTCACGTGGAGAAAATGTGTTTCGAACTTTGTTTTTCTATTTGTTTCACTGCATTCTATAACTTTGTAATAATTTGTTCGCATTATTCTCATACGTCTCGTCAGCTAATTGAACACACAGATAACTGTTTACTTTGTCCGTCATAGTCGATAATTTCGACATCGATCGCGCCTCGCCGCCCGTTTTAACCGAGATCATTATTGCGCGTACATCTCAATTGCGCATTCCGTCTTGCGCTGATCGGAAAGTTACCGGAGTGCAAGCACATGGCGATCGCTCGTTAAATGCGTCTAGATTTATGTCGATTGTCAGACCAGACCAGGATAAAATATGGTGTCGGCCCCACGCCGCGGAATAGGTTCGCGGAAAGACGTCTCACTCGCATAAGATACACGCAAGTATCAATCTGTACAACACTCGACAAATGCCATCGACCACTCTCACCTACCCATCCATCTGACGGGCAAAACGTGGAAAATAGAAGATCGTTTGACTGGTGAAAAGTCTAGGTTGATTTACTGTCGACCGTATCTCGTGCGACGTTCGTCGATTTTTGTCCACCGACCTTTGAGATAGTGCGAGACGCTCGATCGATTCCTCCTGTCGTTTGATATATCCCCTGAAATTAATTCACAATATACTTTTTCGTCGTAGCACAGAATAGGTTATTTTTATTGCAGTATTGTAAATGCGATGTCTAATTTGTCAAAATGTCTTTGGAGGCGCATATATTACTGCTCAGTTACGAACAAATCGATGAATGCGTACATTTTTACTCATTAAATTACTCAGGCTACCATACACATTGACTCATCTAATGTTAGTTATGGGAGGTTGGTTGAGGTGTATTTAAATATAAAGGTGCCTGTAAACGATCAACACATTTACGGAAATGTATTGCCGGCAAATATTGCCAGTAATATTACTGCAATATAGTGATGTGGACCGGAAATATAATTTCACTATTGCTGGTATGGCAGTGTGTTGGCGAGTATTGTTGACATATTGCCGATGATATCGCTCGGTATACGAAAATACGCAGTAATATATGTACATATGTTGCTGGATGGTTGACGAGCAATATTGCTGAAAAATGTTGATCGTTTACAGACACCTTAAGAATGTAGTGTATTATTTTATTGATAATCTATACTTCTACAATTTTGTTTTTGTTTTGTTCTACGTTTGTGTTTTTATGGTGTACTTGCTTTGACACAGTAACGATTTGGGAAACTGTAAAGTTACTGCGGTATTATTTTGTAAATAAATTTTGTTAAATTCTTGAATAGATTAGTTTTATTATTGTGTATAGTTTTTAATGTGAATAATGTTGTTCAGGAGTGCTTCATGTGTGTATGTATGTATGTATATTTTTCTGTGTTTACATGCTTGGTATTCGTCATTCAGCAAAAAAAAGCAATGAAATGTAACAAACGAATGCAAGTGGAATTTCGTTAACGCCTTGTTAATTTAAGTAAGAAATCGTGTTTATTTTTTATTTGCCTATTGTACACCTTTTGATTCACTTTCAAGTTTCGCACGAGCGGACGCGGCCCAACCCTTTCATCTCGGATCGCATCGTCGAGGAAAATGTATTCAAATTAAATGGATTGTTTCTCTCGGCCTTTTTTTTTTTTTTTTTTTTTTTTTCGGCAACACTGAATATCTTTTGATGTTTATAGAGATGTCTCATTCTTGAGCTGGTGCTCTTAGTTACCAGAGACTACCGCGGAGAGGGGAGACTGTGCTAGAACGTAAACGCAACCTGGCGAGATCAAACCCACCGACGAGACCGGTCCGTTTCTTTGATTTTTGTACGCCCATAATTGAACGACCATAAATAATTAGTGTTGGAAGCAAACGGGGCGATTCACGGAGCTTTGTTCGGCTCGAACGAATTAAAAAACACAGACGTCGGAAAATAGAAAGGCGTCTCCGTCGTTTGCGACGCTCGTACCAAATGAACCAACTCACCTTAGGCTTAACGCTTACGAATAAATGTAAATATTTAAAACTGATTAATTGGGTTTTATTTTGGATTTTCGTGGGGGGGGGGTGTGGGGTGGTAAAAGAGGCGCACTAGCGTGCTCATTTAACAATGACAGGTGTTATGAGCCGTATAATCCGTTGTTTCTATATTTAAAACAACTGGTGTTGGCGGCCACCCACCCACCCATTCACGAAGTCATCCACAAGCACCACAACTTTTCCTTTTGAGCTTTTTGTCTTGAAAATTTCAATACAATAAACGACTCGAACGATTCAAATCATGCGACATTTAATTCAATGATAAACTTTTTGGCTTAGCTCAAAGAATCAATTTTGTCATAGTCACTATCCAATCATCTGTATTTTTACATTCGCTTTTACTCACTTGCCTGATATTTAACTTTGTCACAATTAATTTTTAAATATATAATAAATAGCTCAGGTGGAAAACTTCAACCTATTCGTGTATTAGATATAGCAGTCAAAAAATAGATAAAGTAAAAGGGGCATTTGTCATGCCTACACTCTGTGTGTTTTTTTTCTGCGTTAATCGCACGTACTTTCAAAAGAAAATTGTAAAAAAGTATGAAAAAGCTGCCGACGCCGGATGTATCCAACATTTCACGTGTCATTAAGTGCAACACACCTCTCTCCTGTTATTAGCTGAAAATAAAGTAAAGCAAACGTTCTAAAATATTCGTTGTATATAAATTACAATTAAATTATTCCAAAAATAATGAATTCGTCAATTTTACTCAATAACGCAGCTTAAAATATATTTTTGTATATTAAAATCGTCTATTACTTGATTACACGTCTCTCATGTGATATTTCATATTTCAATTTTAAAGACTGATCGGTGTTTCCGTTCAGTCGTAGTGAAACTTTTGCAAATCGGGCGCATATAAATATATGCAATTTCATTGTGACCGATATCGACAAGCTTTGATACTTTGCCAGGTATCCGTTTGATCATCGGCACTTAATATTGTTGTTCTAACATTTATAGCTAGGAAAACATTTTATACGCATTTTTTTCTCATCATTCCGTATGAGCTTTTTTTTTTTTTTTTATCGCGACCATCACAATTTGGCAGAGGCTTCAATCCCGGTAGCTGCTTCTTCGCCACAAAAATGTTGATTACCTCCGACCCGGCAAGAAAAATGACAACAGGTGTGTTTGCTCACCAGGAGTTTACATCACAAGTCTCGCTGCTTCCCGTTAGCGCTCGAGACGGATCATTTAGAGTTTTTCCGACGAATTTCTAATACCGCTTTTTTTTTTTATTTCACGTTTGTTATTATGATCATCACGCTTGTTCGTCGGCCAACCGGCCCATAACTCTCCCGCAAATATGCAAATGCCGTCAGTTGAGAGATGCTCCCGATAGTTATAACAATAAATTACGACGCGTTTTATGCTCATCTTATATGAGCTAATATTTTTTTATTGCGCCAGTCGGAGCCGTCTTACGCGCGAACACCATATTTTACCCGTTTTAATTGGTAATATGATTGATATGCGAACGTTAAATATTAAAAATAACGTATCAGAAGTGTTGTGTTTAACTTTCGGATGTCCAGCTTTGTCGGAAAGGCCTGCGCTTTTATTCACTCAAAGGACGTCCGAGATTAATGTTTTTAATAGCCGCATTTGATTTATATTATTTTTCTGCAATCAAACACTTTTATCGTTACGGCAAAATTAAGCATATATCAAATTTTAGACTCTTGATTGCGACTTCTGAAGAATTTTTAATAAAAAAAATTATCTCTACAAATTGTTTTGATATATGTATTTGAAGAATGAGCGATTTCTGGCTTAATTTAATTCATTAAAAATATTTGCAAATTATCCAGTAGTTCTCAATGTTGTTGGGCAAATTTTCCAATAAGCTGATTGGAAAGGCGTTCCGATTTTATTCAAAAATATATGTTTAATGTTAAAAAGTATTTCTTGTGCCTATAATGCGCTTTTCCGAACAGTTGAAGAAACGTTGGCGGTCTTGTTAATTATTCGTTTTTACCTATGGTTTTGCGTCTGGACGGATTAAATGTTTACAAATTTCGTGAGATACCGCGTTATTTGTGTGAAAGTGAATTCTTCTGACGGCGAACTCGACTAATGGTCGACTTCAAGAAAGAATTCAAAAAAATCACACCGGGCGCGCAAAAACACCTCGATAAATTAGAGTATAAGAGCTTTTTTCCTTTGAAACGTGCTATTGACCTGAAAATGCTGGATTATACTTTCAGCACGTGCAAAGCACTTTTTCCGCGATACCATCCAGGTGTCGCCTAACAACTGAAATAGCCAGATAGTAAACACACATATTAAAATTAATAAAGTCGTCTAGTCTCAATCGCCTTAATTGTTGCGAGCTTTTGCCAATTAGGAACGGCGGCTCATCCATCATTGGACGTTTAAAACAATTTGACAGTTAAAAAGCACGTTTGAATTATTTGCGGAGCAGCTGAGAGATACTGTGGTCGAGTCCCTAGTTTCATGTCCATCATCAGACGAGATGGTAACGGCATCTGGACAGGTGGAAGACGTACATCACGACAGACAACAATACCGTCTGCAACAAACCGGTGTGTCGTTTTAGTAGAATTGGGCTTCCGCGTCGAAAGAGAAGACAACCATTTGCCCATGACAACTATTGTAACCGATGAGAAATTGCACTAGTTTGCTCAAGCGATATAATAGACACACCGCGTGCTTTATAATAATATCGTTGTTTGCGATCGAACCCGTCTTAAGGCGCCCGCACACCGCTACGAAATCGTGTATGAAAACCTAGCAAATTTCGCAAGTCTACCGGCCTGCGCAAGCGTCGGTTTCTGTCGTTCTGATATATGCTATTCAACTACCATCTGTCACCTCGCATTCGGAACGTTTGTATTTCACTCACGATTCTCAAGTCAGAGTTATTTACATACAACTCAAGTCAGAGACTCAAGTCTCAGTTATTTACATACAACTTTTCCACAAACGTCATCGAAATCGACGAAATCGCCGGAAATCTTTCTTGGTGTAGACACGTATTCAGTTATTCTATTCTCTCATTAATGCCACACACGCGCATCTAACTTTATTTATTGCGAATTTGTTTACGTAATATATCTATTATAATAGCTAACAAATATATAATAGACCCCGTCACCCCCTACGCCCGTATCAAGGCAAACTAAAGTTTTCACCACGTGGTTATACCCGAATATTTAGTGGTTAAAGCCAACTTTGCTGTCGCGCGCTCTATTTAGCTTATTAACGGAATAAATCGTGGCTATGCGATACAACTCCCCACCATACCACCCTTGAGATTTTCCTACCTGTTCGCAGCGGTATGCGGGTGCCTTTATACGGCGTTCGATCGATGCGTTTCTACCAAATTTGACCCATTTTAAAACGCCGATCCGCTAATTTTAACGCGCAATTTCGAAATTCGCACGGTCGACCTGACAGATTAGAGTCCGCGCCGCGCGCACACGTACACTCTTAATCGAGTTAAAAAATTGCCATCGTCACGCCACTTTAATGCCCGATTAATATAAACCGTTGAAGTGGGTGACAAAACAGCGTGACGGTAACGTACCGCGGTCACTCGCTCTTCCGACACTGAAATATGACCGCTTTTAGACCAACCAGGTGGTAAATTTAGGCCCACCTTTAACGCGGAAAAGTAGCCAGATCGAGCGGCTAGAGCCCTGTATGTATTATATTCGTGCCGAATTGTTTATCGGTGCGATTTGTGTGAAATCGTGACGAAAATAAATTTTAAACGGCCCAGTCAGGCGCGTCCATCACGTGTTAAGTCCACGTGTATTTTTGCTTTTAACCGTGTCTCCCAATCGGTGGATCACCGGTTCGATAAGCCCAGTCGTTAGCCGCTGAACCGGTGCCAGAGCCATCCGCAATATTTCACCACAGGAGCTAGTTGTTATTGCCGTTCAACGGCCGCTTCATACATTTTTCGTCTATTAGCGTACACACCTAACTGTTGCTTCCATCCGGTGTCGATACGTTTATTTATTTGTAGCTTCGTCCCCTTTCGCCGATTGCTCTCGAGTGTCGTTCAATTTTCCCAAAGCGTTCGAGTTCATATTTTGTGTGTGTGACGTTTGAGAAATCAGGTGCGAGAACGTGGCGTGGCGCGCGTGCGAGGAATCGTCGAATAAATTGATGCGTAAAACTCGCCAAAATACATGCACTCGTGATCTCGCTAATGTTTAGTTATTCCGCAAAAATAAGCGAAACGAAGCGCACTTTGAAGTGAGTTGTCTCACCTCGTAAATAGCACTAAAGGTAGACAAGTGTACTCTTGTATATTTAGCTAAACGCGCGAGCGCAAAAAGCTCCGTGCAAAATATCGCGCGAAAGATGTGCGTAATTTGTTTTGTACTAATACGTATACCGTGTGATTCACACACTCACGGTATTATCATTATGATGGGAAATAAATTAAATCACACGAATCATTAAAAAAATAAATTAAATTCAAGTAATACAGTTCTCACAATTTAACATTATCAAGTTTTTTAACATTAACATTTAAACATTAAAAATTGTTTTCGTGATCGCAGTGACACACACTATTCAAAATTAGAAGGACCATTTCCTTGACGATTATGCTTTTTCGGAAATAGCCAATGATGATAATTTATCTTCTAGGTGCGTTGAGATAAATACCATCGCTAGCTCGATACCATATGTGATTATTTAATTACTAGTTTTACCGTTGTAAGACGGTGTGTCCCAACCCCCACTGTGTGCTCTGGTTTGCACGATAACAGTACAGCCCAAAGTCCGTTTTGAGAGTACGTGAAACAATTGTATAGCGTATCGTTGTTTGAATGGGTGTATGGTTATAAAATCGCGTTGTCGGCTAGAACTATTGTGTAGTTACTAGGGTAAGCCCGTTGAATACCAACGGAGCGTTCTCATCACCCGTACTGAAAAATAATATTAAATTTAATAGTTTTTATAGTTGTTGTATAGATGGCGCTTTATAATACAACACGTAATAATTTAGCAAAGTCATCGCCTCCGTTTGGAAGATAGTATAAGCACGGTTCCTCTCAACCTGGTGATACCGGATTCAAATCTCACTAGTGCGACGTTCTGGTTTTTTTTTAATTATTTACGGTGCCGAGCGTTATCAGCAGACAGACACACAGACATACAGACGGAATAGGGCATAATATATTATTATGATATATAACTTGTTATGTTGGCAATGCTGGCATGACCGCAACGACCCAGACAGGTGCAGAAAGCAATCAATCTTGGTTGGTTTGAGTAAGTTATAGTATGTACGTGCCATCTTCAATTAAAATCAACCCTTTTCGTGTATTTATCGTATATTTTTAAATCACAAACATATTTTTCTTCTGGGTTTACGATTTTCTGCAATCTCTTCTTGAATATATGTATGTATGTATGTATGTAAGAGCTAAATAAAATTATTTTATTCTTAATGGTGTACATATATTTAGGTACAATACTGAAGCTTTCATCGTTTAGTCTTGGTGATATTCAACATTCGACTGAATGGACGAGTAACTTTCGTTGAAGCAATATGTTTTACCCATCATTGAACCCATTTACATACATGTAAAACAATGATCATAAAATAAATGTAATATTGGCGATTCGATCGAAGGACAATAGATGTCATATTCTGTGCGCGCTATCACGTTACCTCTGTGGGGTGGTGGCGGCGTCTCCCGCTAATTAATTTCTTGTAGTCGTTTTGGGGGCGGCGGTGGTTGGTCTTCTCCTGGTGGAGATGACGGGGGGCGGCTGGGTTGGATGCCGCCCCCCATTGCCCTGATTACCATCTTTTGCCAATTAGTAAAACACACAAAACTCCTCCTCAGCTATGTCCTCGCCTCTGCCGGTGAGCACCGCCGCTATTGCCCACACTACCCCCGACCCACAGTGCACCAGGGGCGGCCGATATCTCATATATTTTTACTATAAACACTATAGTTATAGCACTGAACCTTGGTGAAAGTCATTCAAGACATTGAACTGTACATTTATCATCATTATTTTCAACCATCCACTGCTGGATGAAGGAATCTAAAATCCTCTTCCATTCCTGTCCGTCTTGAGCAATCTGCATCCACTTGACGGCAGACATTCTTCTGAATTCATCAGCCCATCATCCACTCGGTCTACCTTGCTTTCTTTCACATCCTCTCGGATACCATTCCAGTATATCTCGCGTCCATCTGCCATCCATTTTTTTCACTATGTGCCACTAACTTTTTCACACGTTCCGCTATTGCCGCCACGGTGCAGCGACATTAGCGCGCGGGACATTGGCGCGCCGACGTTAGCGCGTCGACGTTAGCGCCCAATTTATAATTTTTATATTTGATAAAAAATAATAGAAAACAATTATTCTAAAAACTAAAAACACATACACGAAATAAGAACCATAACAATCAATGTTTGTTGATTTTATAACAATTGACTTATGTACATATAATGGTTTAAGAAGGAAAAAAGCGGCACGAGTTGTTTCAATAAGTCTTTGTCGGTTTCGCAAAAATTGGCTTTTAGTTAAAGTCGCAATGACCTTTACTTTTTACATAAAGGGACCAAAACTGTTTCATTTCGCCGCCGCTGCCGCTGGACACAAAGCTCAAATTTTATTGCTAAATATTATTTATACTCTTTCGGCAAAATCGCCGTCGTCCTCAAACGGTTAACTCTACTTTCTATCGATAAACATTTTGGAAACCAAACATTTATGGGTTAAGCGATTTACTAATAAAAACAAAGTGGAGAAACGCTCATATACATTAAATAATATTTGGAAATTTCACATGGTGGAATGTTCTTATCTTATTAATATTTTTTCAAATCGATAAAATTTTCATAGATAGGTTTGTAAAAGTACCAATTAATTTTAAATAAGATGTAATTTGACAGAAAAGCTATCTTGGATAAGTAAATTTCTTTAAATGAGCAGTCAACAATAGAAAATAATTTTGTTTTGAGCGCTACTGTCGGCGCGCTAAATTCCCACGCGCTTATGTCGGGGTTGTACTGCGCGCTAATGTCGGCGCGCTAAAGTCCCGCGCGCTAATGTCGGGGTGCCATCTGCCACGTTGGTTATGCTTCTACCCATGTATTCCTTTTATAATCTCTTCTTGTTATCATCATTTTCAGCCGTTCACCATCAACTGCTGGATGAAAGCCTCTCCAATCCTCTTTCATTCCTGTCTGCCTTGAGCAATCTGCATCCACTTGACCCCACACATTCTTCTCAATTAATCAGCCCATCATCCACTCATTCTACCTTGCTTTCTTTCACATCCTCTTGGATATCATTCCAGCATTTTTCGCGTCCATTTGCCATCCATTATTCTCGCTATGTGTCCAGCCCATTGCCACTGAAATTTTCACACGTTCCGCTATAACTGTCATGCTTCTACCCATGTATTCCTTTTACGATCTCTTCTTGTTATACCAAGCATATGTATATCTTTCCATGCTTATCTGTGTGCTCGGGATATTACGCACATATGTATATGTATAGAAATACTACAATAGTTCAACAATGCCACGGGTAACAGGCTACAATGCGGTGACTATCGCCACGAAAATAATTTGTACGCTTATGCCGCCGCTCTTCATATTCGCTCGAATGTTCGTGTAATTTTCGAGCGAATGTTCGCCAACCGTTGGCCTTAGGTGACGTCGTCGAATGCCGACGAGCATTCGCATGGAAGTGACTGAATGTGTGACACTGAATGTGGAGGGGGGAGGTTCGCCATCTTGCTTTGTTCGAATTTTAGCATTCTTTCAGTGCGTTGGCCTAAACTCGAACAAACGCGAGCGACCTCCTACACGTGGACGCTCGAGATTGCTCGTCGACGCTCGCCGAATGTGAAGTGCCGTCATTAGGATCATTAGTCCGTGACATTATATATTAGCGTAAAATCTGCCCACGTCTGTCTAAAATCTGTCACGCAAATATGTATAACAAACAATAATGGTTTAGCGGTGTGCTAACAACAAGCCGCTATTTCGATTGATTTATGGCCATACTATTCAATCAACGGTACACTAATACAATTGTTTCAATTGTTGCTGTTATTGTACAAACCAGCGCACTCCAGTGAGGGTTGGGCTTAGAATCCACCGTCATATGACGGGTAAACCAGCTCTATAAAAACAAAAATATATGAATAAAATATTATCCTTCGAAACATATGTATGTACCTACATATATAGAACTAATGATATTGTATACGTACATTTTTGTATGATACTATTATGTATGTACAATTCTTTTTTAATTGTAATAATTTTTTAATTAATCACGAGTCTTCCTTTGATTGGAGACGTACCTAATCTTCGGTGCGGAGTGCAAACCCACCCCTTTGCGCCTGTGAGGATGCCTTTACCCCCTAGCTACCCCCACAAGCCAACGTGCCTACCTTTTGATTGAGATGATTATTACTCTTACTGGAAAATTATTATTATTATTATTATTATTATCATCGTCGTGGCAACAGTGACAATGGTGGCGTTAATGACTCGAGGAGCCGAATCTTCTTGTCTACACAGAGGCACCTGCTTATAAATATTCCTCCCAGGAAAATACTTTAAGACTTAAGTTCAAAGCCGCTCGTCCTGTAGATACTTTGTGCAACCAAAATATACTGAAGCTTTTTGAGAGTTCGTGTACGATGTCACACTGTCGCAACAAACGCTTAATTTCACAAATCGTATAGGTATTTAAAGCGAAACAGTATTACCCCGTGCCGTTATTATATTGCATGTGAGCTTTGTACGAGTGGGTAATTTACGGTTTGATTGAATAACGTTGTCAAGGTGAGTTTTGAATTCGACAATTCAAGAGAAAAATTTCTGTCTCCTTGACGTAATTAAGATCGATTCTCATTTCGAGACAAATAAATTACGTGGGCGGTTATGGAGGGGGGTTTTCGTTCACGATTTTTCCCCGAACAAATTATTAATGCCGTCATTAGGGTGAAATGAAGTGTGTCAGATTTTCGTCAGCGCCGCAAAGAATGTATAATAAGTCTCCCGCGATGACATTCTAAGAGGATAGAACCTCAGTCAAGGTACGTCTTAATTAATTATTATACAGACCCGGCTTACCTACACCACCACCCATTCGCCTCCCTTTCATCACTCTCATCCCAAAACCCCCTAATTTTTCCCATCCCCATCACCGCCCCTGCCTCTAAAGTTTCCCACACAATAAGGTCGGCTCCCTTGTCCTTTCGCGAATTGAAATTCAGCGCTTACCGCGTGGAGAGATTCGGATTTGTATGGAAACCGATCGTAATTGACGGGAACGAATTACCACGGAACGAGTGAATCAGTCTAATTCACAAGCGAACTCTACTTTAACGCAACGTTAAGCAAATATTAAACAAACAATGTAGTTTGAAAGAGTGAACCTTATATACGGTACGAGACATTCAATTCAATTAACGTTCGAGCAAACTTAATTAATCAAATGGATCCAAGCTTAAGTTATACACTTTTAGTGCAATCTTCTACCAAAGGTCGACGGTCATCATAGTTATCTTAATTTTTAAAAGATTTTTTTTTAAGATTTTAGTCCAACTGTAATCTTTTTCTAAAGGTATCCCAAAATTCACGCAAGAAATAATTGAATAAAAAAAAAATAAACACAGGTTTTTAATTAAAAATTGTAAATTTTTATTGATTCATAAAGTATACAGTATACGGTTATGTATGGAGTAGCATAAATAAATTTAAAAAAAAAATTTACACATCCGAAAAAATCACATGTATTCGAAAGTTAATCACACTTTCACAACTCTCGAATTGAACAAAATAAAATTGTTGCTCTGAATAGTCGAAGGTCTTTTTTTTTTATTCACAAATTATGCTTTGCCGTGATAATGTGCACTAGTGAGTATTTTTGAATGAATCAAATCATTGCAACTTCACCGATACAAGCATACGGTTCAGGACAGTAGCTTACGTTCCAATGTAGGACGCTTCTTGTTGGGAATGAACCCCGATACGCTACTCCATACATAACCCTATACTGTATACTTTATGAATCAATAAAAAAAATTACAATTTTTAATTAAAAACCTGTATTTTCTATCAAAATAACTTCTTGCGTGAATTTTGGGACACACTTTATAAAACGAATACTCATACGAATTTCAGTAGTGGTGTGTTAACTTACATATATGGGTGCAATGTATGTATGTACATACATATGTATGTACATCAGATGGATTCTTAATGAATCACTAGTGCGAACAGTTTTGGAATTTTCTTCTGTTATATGAAGTCCTAATGATAGGACCCATATATTAATGCTTGAAAAAGTCCAGAAAAAGTGATGGAATTTGGGCGCTATCTTTTGTATGTACCCAACTGCCTTTCTACAGGGTACCCTGGGCTTCTACTCGTTGGAGTCTAGGCGGCAACTATATATATATTTAGGAAAGCATTTCTACAAGTTGCTTATATTGGTTGGTGCACAATCCTCAGATCCTACGGGAAATGAAAATTTGGTTACCAAGCCAATTTCGTAATTCCAGGCAGCATTTGCATTCACATTTACTCTTCTATCCACCCGAGGCACGAACCAATATAATGTCATCTTCTCCGGTGGCTAGAGCAATCAATTTGCTCAATCGGTTAGCTGTCTCGTTTGATATTTTCTTTGGAAGTTACAGTTGCTTGATAGTGCAGATACTAAAATTGCCTGTAAACGATCAACATATTCACGGCAATGTATTTCCGGCAAGCATTGCTGGTAATATTACTGCAATATGGTGATGTGGGCCGGAAATATAGTCGTGTTGTTCCACTATTGCTGGTATGGCAGTGTGTTGGCGAGTATTGTTGACATATTACCGATGATATCGCTCGATATACGAAAATACGCGACAATATATGTTTTTTTCCTGCTCTGCTGAGGTGCGGACACGACACGAGTGTTGACCTTTTGCGAATCTGGGCAATAATAAAACAGCAACTATTTGCCGGCAATCATCGAGCCACACATTACTGCGACACATATTGCCCATGTGATACCGAAAATGTTATTGGATTGTTGACGAGCAATATTGCTGACAAATGTTGATCGTTTACAGGCACCTTAAGGGTCAAATAAGTGCGCTATGTTACTATATTATATATATATATATATATTTAGTTACTATGTTACATACTTTATATATTGTGTAATATTACTTCATTATGTACACATATATTATGATTTTATTGTGTTTTATT
The DNA here is from genome assembly GCA_022651745.1 of Parapsyche elsis. Classification (NCBI taxonomy): domain Eukaryota; kingdom Metazoa; phylum Arthropoda; class Insecta; order Trichoptera; family Hydropsychidae; genus Parapsyche; species Parapsyche elsis. The sequence goes on from JAGVSN010000010.1 coordinate 9,899,368, forward strand.
ATTTTTTATTTATTTTATTTTATTTGAGAACGAAACATACAGTTATAATTAAAGAAATACAAAATAGAGATGAACAAAGTTATGACATAAACCAAAGTAGTTTCTATAAATAAATATGATATAACATAGGTGAAGAAATGGAAAGATAATAGATATAGTTTATATAAGTAAAATTAGATATAACATAAATAAAGAATAGAAAGATGATGAACGTGAGAAACATAAAGAAAGTAGTGAGATTTTGAAGAGTGTGGGTAGGATTAGGGTATTGGAAAAGTGTTTATATAGATGAATTTTGAAAGTAAAGAGGTTGGAGGTGAATATATCAAATGAAATAGGAAGTTTGTTGAAAGTATTGCATGATCTGTTGATGAATAAGTTGCGAGATAAGTTTGAGGATAAGAACTTAAGGTGGAATAAATTAGGATTACGGAACGTTCTGGAAGGACAATTAAGGGAGATTTTAGAAAGGAGATAAGGACTATCAACTAAATTGTTAAGGATTTTGTACAAAAAACAGAGGTCATTTATGATTCTTCTTGTTACGAGTGGGGGGGTTAAATTGGGAATAAACAAAGATTATGTTTTTTATGCTTGTACATATGTGTATTATTTTTACTTTATCCTAATCGGATAAAGTATTGTGATCGTGCGAAAATTCGACCTCGAGATTTTGACTGATTTGTATCGAGTATCATCCCCTGATCACGTTTTCATGATTTCTAAAAAATGTCTGTATGTCTGTGTGTCTGTGTACTTATGCGTGTGTGTGTCTGTATGTGTGTTTTCTCCGAAACTATCGAGGCTATCAAGCTGAAATTTCATATCTATTATTTTCACGTAATTTGTAAGAGCCATAAGGAATTTGGTCAACATCAGTCAATCGAAAGTAGGGTTTTTTTCTTGTAGAAAATTCTAAAATTCTTTTACCACAGAATATTTCCGAAACGGCTCCGGGAATTTTGACTAAATTTCATATCTATAGTTTTCACGTTAGCCGTAAGAGATACTGTGATTTTAGTTAACTTCTGACGAGCGAAAGTGGCAGTTTACTCTTGAACGATTTTTGGTTTTTTATTTTTTTCGGCCTTTTAGATATATAGTATCATCACAATATTACTAATTTTGTAATTCCGAGAGAAATTTTTATTTAGGAAAAAATAAATCATTAAAATCAGTCAACCGGAAGTAGGTTTTTTTTGTCGAAAAGTTTACCACAGAATATTTCTGAAACTGCTTCGGCGATCTTGTCGAAAACTTATATTTATAATTTTCATATAAAAATGAAGAGTTGATCAAAATCCGCTGACCGGAAGTGGTAGTTAAATATATGCCGAAGATCGTATTTTACATACGCGCGCGCACTCAATATAGTAATTTCATGATATTTATGTATGTATTTTGGTCGGTGTGGTGGTGTGCATGCGTTTTATTTACTTACGTATGTACTTAAAAAAATAATTTCGTTACTCTTTGTATTCCTCAAATATATGGATAAAGTCATGGGTTGGCCACACCCGAATTTTATTTTAATTTACCAACCATAACGATTTGGTTGATCTGTTATGTTATGGTGGGTGTTTCTTTAAATAAATAAATAAATTAATAAATCAGAAAGGTTTCATTCAATCGATCCGTTTGTACAATTACCTGCTGAACGACCCCTTCGCCGAAAAACACGCTATCCAAAGATACTAAAAGACGTTCCCCTGAATAAATGTGTAGTTACCTTTGACGGGTAACGAACAACGGGGTAAAATCCACCGCAGGGGGTGGGTACAAGAAGAGGGAGCACGTGTCGCCATTCATCCCAGAGGTTTGTCTTCGCCTACTTCCGGCACAGATCTTCTTCATCACCCTCCCAAGTTTCGGTCGCCTTCTTCAGCTCATCTGAGCGAGTACTTAAAATACAAACATTCAATTAAAATGCAAAGTAACACGGCAAAAGGTACGAGAGAGCCGTACTTACTTACCGGCAGCGAGTCACTTATTTACACAATTACGACGGGTTGTGCAGGGGGTTAAACGCAGAACGAACGGGGCGCTCTCTCACCCCCGCGTATATACAGGATGTTCCGATAGTATCGACTATATAGGTATACACCAGCTCTCGAAGCACACTTCCTTCTTCGCACACGCGGTGATAAAATCTCATTTATTCGACCGACCAATTCTGCCGTGTATCGAAGATTCCTATCGTCGTTTTGCAAAAGTCGCGAAACTGAATTTTCGTTCCCATTGGCTAGCTCTCCTAGCTACGAATGTGCACTTTCCGTTTGGAAATTTCAACAATAAAAATGTTAACACATTTCGCTGTATCGTATTATCAAATATCTAATACAGTTATTAAATTTTTATTCAAATTTATATACATATAATTAGTGACGTATTTCATTTGAATTTGAAACACCTGAACATTTCGTCTAACGACGAAATAATTGTATTATTTCCGCTTGTCCAAAATAATTAAAAATTAAATTAAAACGTGACTTTTTAACGACGCACAACGAAAAGCATGAAAGCTCACCTTTTTAAATAAAGCTCTCCTCTTCTCTCCCCTACCTCCAATGTCGAGCAGAAGCGATGTTATGCGAACAGATTTGCCACGTTGTTGTGCAAATTTATACACCCGTACTATTTACACGCGAGTGAAATGCAGTATCTCAAGCCCCGTGTAGCGATTTTGAAAGGTTTTATTTTTTTTTTTTCCGAACGAATTGCGGTATTTACAGGTGTTTTTTCCGACCAACCACAATGAAGCTCCCATTCAATGTCGCACATGCATACATACATTGAGTAACATTTCAACATTGTCAGCGTCAATCTTGAAATTGAATTTGTTTTTTTTAAATTTTATTTGTACATACAAATATATACGTTGATATAAATTTTCTATGCTGGCGCACGTCATTTTATTGCGTCAAAAAATGAACGTCTTATTCTTTACACATAATTATAATTTATAGGGCACGGAGCTTTGCTTCGCCGCATCGGTTTTCGTTCTCGTCTGACGTGGAAAGGTGGAGAAGGAGGGGAGGTGGAGCAATTCGCCCACTCTCTCGGTTTTTGGGTCCCCGTTATTTACGCGGGAAGGTAGAAAGATTCCGTGAATGTAAATTGAGTTTTACGTTGTATTAAATGCGGGCCCCTCTCCTCCCATTCGCCACCCCCTGGGCCCCCACCCCGAATTAAACGAACAAGGTGGGCGACAACGCCTGCTTAGCATATTTCAAGGATTGCGGTCGTGAATCTTGCCGATTTAACTGCGAGTCGAAAGATTGCATAAATAATTTATTGTCTTACGGGACGAGAGGCGGGGGTGGGGAAAATGCGGGGGGAAATGGTAGGAGTTGAGGCGGGAAAATTCCCGGAGAGAAACTCGAGCCGTGTATCGTAATTTTGATAAATTTCTCCGGGGAAAACCGGTGGAAATTTACGCCTCGTGACGTTCTCTCTTCCGATAGGAAGTTTAAGTGCTGAAACTAAAGAAAATTACGAAAATGGGATGTAAATTTTAAATTATTTTCACTGAAATTCCAAAGCCACCGTTCAAATCCCCGTAATTCGAGCCGTGGATCATTTGATCGTGATTGTTTATTGAGATTGTGTCGGCTTGTGTACATGTGTTTATTTAGGAATTGAGACGTTATTTTATTTAGCACACACGTCTTTTGTCAGTGGTGCGCATTTTTACGTTTAAAACAATTTTAAATACGCATTTGTCGTGTTTGTTGTTTATTCGGACGTATCTGCGACGCACAAACAATAATTCTTCGTTTCACCTTGTTTGTTTCGTGTCCATATTTTGCCCATAAATAATGTTTTTCCACTATCATAGAGTCAAATTTATTTGCGGACCAGAAACTAAAAGCAAAACATGCCCTGCTTTACATATTATTATATATTCAGATAAGGTACCGAATGAAAAAAAAATGTATATTCCGCCGTAAAAAAGTTATCACGGGCCAATAAGATAAAGTAATTAATTTCGACTAACAAATGTGTACGAAAAAAAAAAAATATTTCACAATGAATTTCCAAGAATATTGTACTTATTTGTACGTACGATAGTATGACCCCGACCTTTTCGTGACGTCAGTATATACGAAAAATACCAATTCATTCCGAAAGTTTATCAATTTATTATTTAATTTTAACGCAGCATAATTTACGTTCGTTTAATTTATTGGTGCACATAAAAAAAAACACTGTTCGATTTTATTCATTCGATCGTAAACTGAATAAAAATTTATTGCATAACTAATCTTCGCCTAGAATCGTATATCAATATTTTGTGTCGAACGTGTCAAACGATATATTATTTGTAGTTACTTGACAAAGTCGAATGGTATGCATGTATTGCAATATCAAATAATTTGATTGAAAAAGTTTACGCTCGAGCTTACAAAATATAATATTCTACCTCGGTTTAATTTAACTCGCACCACTATCGATTGATTTAGATCTTTTGTGTATTTGCATACTTGTGTCTGTAGTCGAAGTACCTAGACGTTTTCCAGCGAATGTCTCGCGTAGATAATGAAAACGGAGATGGAGAGAACGGCTGCCTGGGAGGCCATGCAAGTTTTGCCGGTGCACTGTTGCAACTGCACTTGCCAAAACAAATAAGTCAAAAGTTATCTGCAGACGGTGAGTTGAGACTCACCTACACGGTAGAGGTGATCGGAGCCAAATTGAACTTCTTTTCGTCGTTGTTGTTGTTGTTGTTGTTCTTGTCGTTGTCGCTGTTCTTGTTGCCGTTGTCGCCAACTACGAAGAAACATTTGCCAATTGTAACTTTACTACAAAGTTTGAGATTAAATCTCTTCTCCTTGATTGAAACTTTTCATCGATCACTATCAGTATGCTATGTATTTGAACTTTATATTGTGTATGTATAGAATTTAATCCGTCTGTCTGTTACTTATTTGAATAATCGAAATCATCTGTCGTATGGTCACTCTCTATGGTCCTGCGAATCTCGTCGTAGGGTACTTCATTATCAGACACTCACAAACCTCAGTAGAATTCGGCTTTCGACTCAATGCGTTCTCCATATAAGCAATACGTATTAATATTTTATTCATTGAATCGAATTCAAACCGATAGTTAAACATCGCGTTAAATTCAACAACCCCACATTGACCATCTGAACGTATAATGGTATTGACAATCAAAACTACGGTTACCGACGTCGGTATGTTAATTCAGTTAGGTATATTATTATCGAATAAAACCCGTCGGTCCATGGTGATAGACCCTAACCAGCCGGGTCAAACCCACCTTTGAAAGGTCGATGTTTGGTTACTTAACCCGTAACCGACGGTGGGCTAGCACCAATTTGAATTTCGGATAAGGGTCTATCTGTATAAACAATGGCCGGTTAGCGGTTGGTCGCCGCTCGAACGATCTCAGCCTCTTATATTCCAAACGTATGTATGTACATACATAGGTATCGTCAATTATAATTTCATTTTTCTTAGCGATCGATCAGAAGATTTGATAACCCCTGCTAAAATTTTCAAAACTTCACTGTTCTAGTTAATATATACAATAATTTGTAGCAGTCGCGCAAGTATAAACTCGTTAAATTTATGTCGAGTCAAAATAAACTAGACTTACGGGGTGCATTCATTATGCTTTAAATTTATTATGACCACTTAAATGTAATTATATAATACATTCGCAATTATCCAATTCGTCTTTTGCAGCGTACATTATTATTATAATGTATTTAACATTACAACGCAATAACTCTCCCTTCAAAACAAACGATCCAATGAAAATTGCGATTGAATTATTATATACCTATAGTATCATCGAAGCTGTAAAACGTCGATAAATCACCACTGTTAATTTTCCCTCGGCTTCGGAAACTTCGTTGTCTTTATTGGCGTCGGTCTCGAAAAACTTTCAGCACAACTTCTCCTCAAACTTCCATTCGGATTTCGGTTTAATCTTCCGGCTCTTCGGAGAAGTCCACCTGGCCGCAGACCGACCTCTTCACCTGCTCGACCCCCTCAAACATCCCTTAACTGTCTGTTCTGCAATACACCGCAAAAACGGAGACCTTGCAATACATGAGTCGGTCGCATCTGGAGAGATTCGCCATATAGTATTGGCGAAACTTGGCCATACCAGTTAAGTGTTTACTTGGAAATGTTTAAATACTGTGTATCTACTATTTGAAATTGATTTCGTGAGTGATTTATTTATTTATTTATACCTAGGACAATTGGTGAATATGACCCGATGTAAAGAAGAAGAAATAAAACGAAGAATGAAACTAGGACAGAGTGCTTTTGGGAGGAATGAACATAGTTTTTAAATCCAAAATTCCGCTATGCTTAAAAAAGAAGGCATACGACCAATGCGTATTGCCAGTTATGACGTATGGATGTGAAACTTGGATGCTAAATTCAAGAGTGTTACTTAAAATCCAGTGCACACCGAGAGGCTGGTCGGTATAACAAAAAGAGATCGTAAGAGGAATGCATGGGTAAGAAGTATGACCAAAGTGGCAGATATAGCAGAACGTGTTATAAAGTTCAAGTGGCAATGGACTGGACACAGCGAGAAGAATAGATGGCAGATGGATGCGAGAAATACTGGAATGGTATCCGATAGGATGCGACAGGAAGATGGGCTGATGAATTGAGAAGAATGTGTGGAGTCAATTGGATGCAGATTGCTCAAAACAGACTGGAATGGAAGAGGATTGCAGAGGTCTTCATCCAGCAGTGGATGGTTAACGGCTGAAAATGATGATGATGATGATGATGATTCTCGTCTGTGCGTGTGTGTCGGAAATGAATTTGATTCACCCTGGCACCGGCCACAAATCTCATTGACATCAAAATGGAAATTTATATAGAATCTGTAAGTTTTTCCCGGTCGTTACATCGGCGAATTTATTGCGTCGATCGTTTTATGTGCGAACGGAATATGCAGATGCGTCAAAGCTGAAACGCCATTGAATAAATCCCATGGATCAGCGACGACGACGTCGGCTTACTACAGCGGAAAAGTGGTGTTTTTCCATGCACTCTGGATAGTGCAGCGAGAGTCTGCAGAAGAGGTAGGCAACCTGCTCGAGCGACTTGTCCCATCTGTATGCCAATGAATGCCTGGCCGAGCTCCAAGCCTATTTGATTTCGCGCCAGCATCGCCTCGCCTACCTTCGCACACTCTCCACTTTATACATGACTACTTAAGACCCAATAGTTTACGGCATCTTAAATCTATCGTCTTTAAAGCGTAAGACGGTTGCCGCTTTAATGACGCATACATTTTGCCGACTCTTCAAACGTACAATAACTTTTAACGGCGACAATCGAACGGAGACACAGCGCACGGTGCATTCTCGAGCGCCGCGGAATTTCCCGCCATTCCGACGGGAAATTCCGTGGAAATGCATCCAAATTTCAAGTGTGCATAATCAATAACATCTGTATATTGAATTATTGTCCGTCGATCTGTTAATTCCTCGCGGTTCGTCTCTCTGAAGACACGGAGCAATTCGGTATTGAGAAAGGTGTTAGGCAAGGGGGACACCATTTCTGCCAAATTATTCAATGCGGTGCTTAAGGACATATTTAGGTCGCTGGAATGGTACAAAATAGAGATCAAAATTAACGGAAGATCTAAGATTCGCTGACGACATAGTTATGTGTAGTTAGTTGCATGCGACTCAGTAGATTTGCAAAATACCTACAGATTAACACAATTCAGCAACGCAAGTATTTTTAAGAATTAATTTTGATAAATTAAAATCATTTTTAATGAATTTTGCACGCAAAACGTAGTCACAGTAGATAACCATATTGTAGAGATAGTTGATAATTATTTATACCTAGGACAATTGGTGAACATGACTGGTTGTAAAGAAGAAGAGATAAAACTAAGAATGAAACTAGGATGGAGCGCTTTTGGAAGAATGAACATAGTTTTTAATCGAACATTCCGCTATGTTTAAAAAAGAAGGCATACAACCAATGTGTACTTCCAGTTATGACGTACATATGTAGGTATGTGAAACGTGGATACTAAATTCAAGAGTGTAAAAATTAACGTAAAATCCAGTGCACACAGAGAAGCGTGGTCGGTATAATAAAGAAGAGATCGTAAGAGGAATGCATGCGTAAGAAGCATGACCAAAGTGGCAGACATAGCAGAACGTGTGAAAAAGTTGAAGTGGCAATGGGCTGGTCACATAGCGAGAATAATGGATGACAGATGGACTCGAGAAATACTGGAATGGTATCCGAGAGGATGTGAAAGAAAGCAAGGTAGACCGAGTGGATGATGGGCTGATGAATTGAGAAGAGAAGAGGCCTTCTGCTAGCAGTGGATGGTAAACTGCTGAAAATTATGATGATGATGATGACATACATACATTCACACACCGTTTGACTAGTCTGAAACGAAATTTGTAAAGGTATTGTGCCAGATCAAGTATCGCTAATTTTATTTGCTTCATTCGCCACTGAGCAATGCTAATGTTATTAAAATTCGTATTGGATAACTGGACACAATAGTTGGTTTGAATCGAGAATGTGTATTTTCCGTATTGGGTACGCGTAGGTACACATGTGAGCTCATTTAAGCGAAATATATTGTCTTGCTCAAGTCAAACATGAAATGTCGCCACGAAGAGGCTGTGAGAGCAAACATGTTCATTGTCGGTTTTGTGCCAGGAGTGCTCACCTATTTGTTTGCGAGCGGTCCCACCTTGACGGTTTTAATTAAATCGCGGTATCAAACATGCATAATTATTCATACTTTGTAACTGCGCGTTCATTACCTAGACGTGCGTTCTCTTGAAACGAGTTCCAGATATATCTTTCTTATTTTTGATTAATGTGTTCAAACCGTACAGGGAATTATTAATGCTCTCGCGGCAGACTCAGCTAAGGGGAGGATGGTTGTTTCGTCGGGGAGTTTCGTCGATTGCTACCGGTTAAAATGTGTTCGTTTCTTAGTCCATAATTAATAATGCTATGCACTATTGCGTGGTTGTATCTATTTTATCAAATGAACACCGGGATATAAAAATATATGTGCGTAAATGTGAGATAGTATGACAAAGTTGTGGTTGTCATGCGTTATCTCGATGTTGCTTCTGACTCAGTTGGATATACATAATTACATATGTAGCATGGAAAGTTGTGAAATTATAATCGGTCCCGTTTACACAACGTTTGTGCCAATTATCGAGCGGAAGTAAATAATAGAGTAGGAATGTTTTTTTTTTACACATTTGAACCTTTAACGCGCAAGGTCAACAAGATACGAAAATTTGTAAAATGTAAAAAAAATGTACATATTCGGTTTTATCGACCTACATAAAATTGTTGCGATACGAGAATGTGCGCTAAGCAAAAGAACACCGCCAATCAAATTACTCTTTGGGAGTTGAAACGTTCGCAGTTCAATTCCTATCGGGGCTGTGGAATTTGATACGATTTATAAGCGCAAACATGAATGAATGACGAAATTTATATTAAACTAATTAAACTTCATAAGTCACGGGCTAAAAGTTCGTATTTTAAAAACCTCACACAAATTTTATACTACGGAAGAACTTTCAATTTATTTAGTTAAAAAATCAGGGGTTCAAATTTGTACAATATTTGTATGTATTATATGTAAGTATGCATGTACATAAATAAATAATATTTACATCGATTGTCATTTTCATCTGATTTCATTCAAGATTTTTTCGCACTAGTGATACTATTCGCCACAGAGTGGCGCTAAGCTCTCGTTGTGAAAATATTTATTACAAAGTTTCAAGGCAAAGTTATTTACGAGTAATTAACGTAAAAACGTAAACGTATTTTTCACATATTTTTTTAATCGCATACGTCAGGGTCATAGTCCGATATTTTTTTCCGCTTGGAAGAAATCTCATTAAATACGTAACGAAAAAACACCCGATAAGCGATTTTATTACACGTGTGCGGCCAAATTAGTTTATCAATTATTATGTATTTTTGATAAACGCGGATTTCAAAGTAGACGACACAAAAAAGTGTTTGTCAAATCTTTAATGCAATGCTTATTTTATTTTATTTTTGTTTCAGGTAAGCTATCCGAAATATAACAAGTGTCGCACACGTGCAGTGGGAAAAAAGCGTGAGTGTAAAATTTAAACTCAAACACATTATGTGTGTGCTACGAAAAGAATAATGATATTTTTAATCGTGTTTATACAAACATTGTGACATCTTTGCGAGAAGTTGATAAATGATTTTCAGTCAACGGTTGCTCTTATGTCTGATGTCTATCATCAGGTACAAAAAGTACACGTTCCAAAATATCATATCTCATTACCTTTGTGAACGTTTTAAAAAAGGTGTGTTTTAAATTCACTTTAAACTTTTTTGTTAATAATACAATATACACCTACCTGGTTAATCTAGCACCAATGCGAACAGTGAATCTTCTCTTGTGTCATATTTAGTTTTTCCGGCAACGTTTCCGTGAATTGTATCTTATAGCGAGACCAATTAGCTCACCACCTCTGACATTGTTTCGACGTAAAGTCTTTGAATCCATTGATTTGTTTAGCGTTTCACCTCGGAACGGCCACGTAAACCGGCGTAAATTACGACGAATTTATGGCTATTTCGTATGCCGAAGATCTTTTTGTCCGCGTGTATGCGTTCGTACGTGTGTGTGCTTGTCTTTCAGAAACAAACGTTTTCCACCTGTCGGCCCCCGGCTCCCGAATTAACTAACACCGAACGGAAATAATAAACAAAAGTTGTCACATTCCTCATCCACCTAGCGTGATGCATGCTCCATTAGGAGCGCCCTGCATAAATCTCAATGAAAAATCCAATAAATCCCAGAATATTTTGACAAATTCTGAAGAATGTACGCGCGCACGTTCGTTGGCTTTTTGGATAGACCCGGCCGTTACGCAACGAAAAAAACCCTATATTTCACTTGTATCATAAACATTGGTCCACCTCGCGAGATTATTCACTGGATGCTACACTCTAATCCCCGTTTTGACGGTACACGGCCAGGGTAAACACACAAGGACGTGCTTAATAAACAGAAGAAAACCTAGACACAACATTGCGTAACACGGCCAGTGTGACGTTGGTATCCCGTACATCGTTTTGCTGGCTGTTTATAAATCGAAGTGTTTGAATGTGGCCTAAGAGCAATGCCGAGTAAAAACCGTTCCTCAAATCAATTTTGATTGTGAATGTGTTGTGTTCGTGTGAAATGATCAGAGTTCATAGATTCACCCTATATACACATGTATGTATGTATGTACATTCAACATCTGATATAAACCCACCTATGTAAAATATGGTTGTTTGTTCTGCGGTGAACGATCGACCTCGTTCCCCCGTCTCTCACACGCGTGTATGTGTATCGCAAGCCGAAAACTTCTCCGAAATTAAACCTGTCGTAAAGGGCCTCATCCCTCTTTCTCGTCGAGACAGACGAATGCTTCGAGTTTAATTTCTCAGAACGACTGCCGCAATCGTCCTGTTTATTCAGCCCGGCGCCGACCTGCTTGTTATTCCGCCGTGGAATTAAGCCAAACAATGATAAAGGTAATCTGGAAGCCTCCGAGGAGTTGATGGGGTGGCGTCAAAACCCCCCCAAACCCCACTCGTTTCGAAACAAGGTGGGACGTTGACGCAAGATTACTTCTTACCTTCTTACCCTTTTGAATTGATATATGCGTCGTGGCACTTGTATCAAGGCCTCGGGGGCGAGGGAGAACTATTATACACATCCATCCGGGTTTACCTTTTGTGGCACGAGATGGTTTTGATGCTTGACTTACGCGTCTATCATTCGCTTTGTGTAAAGGAAACACATACCATTACGATTTGAGTAAATATCTCTAGTAAGTTTGCTAATTACATACATACATATACATATACGACTTTCGAATACGTTGTCGAAATATTGCTACATATGTATAATGCATATCAGCATAAACATCTGCATGCCCGGGTCATTGCGATCACGCTAGCATTGTCAATATAACAAATAAAATCCATCAAAACTCGTCCGAGTCGACAACGCGATTTTATTGCCACACACTCCATTCAATCAATGGTAGACTATATAATTGTTTCGCGTATTGTCAAACGGACTTTGTGCTGTACTGTTATCGTAAAAACCAGCGCACACAGTGGGGGTTGTGGCACACAGTCTTACAACGGTAAAATTAGTAATTAAACAATCACATATGTTATCGAGTTAGCCATGGTGGTTATCTCAACGCACCTAAAAGACAAACGATCATCATTGGCCATTTCCGAAAAAAATTGAATTAAGTGTGTCACTACGATCACGAACACAGTTTTTAATGTTTGAATGTGAATTGCTACTTATAATGCCTATCAGCATAAACATCTGCTTGCCTGGGTCGTTGCGATCACGCTAGCATTGTCAATGTTACAAACAAAATCCATCAACGCTTGTTCGAATCGATAACGCGATTTTATTGCCACACACCCCATTCAATCAATGGTAGACTATATAATTGTTTCGCGTACTGTCACATCGGCTATGGATTGTACTGTTAGTGTACAAAAAAACCAGCACACATGGGTGGGGGGTTTGGGTATGGTGTGGGGTTATAATCCACCGTTATATGACGGAGGAACCGGCTATTTTAATTCATTTAATGTTTTCTTTTGCACTCACAATGATTCTGTGAAACCTTTCGGTCTGTTTAAATTTTATTCAAAGTTTTCGTAAAATGTAGTCGATTTGTTATTATTAGTAAGTTTTCATCGAATTAATTTCAGAATTTAGCATCAATCTTTATTTTGCAGTACGTTCAGTTTTGTTTTAAATCTGTAGATTTGAACGTTTTCAAACATTAATTCAACAGAAAATTGTTTTCAGTTGGCAAAGTCATATACATACTTTCATACTTGTGTGTGATCAAGTACAGTTTGTTTTTGTGTGTCGCTTTATGTTTGGCAGAAAGTCTTCCCGCGTGTGAAATAATTTGAAGATCCGCTCGTCGCGGCGAGATTGTCAACCGTTCTCTCTCTCTCTGTCCTGCAGCACAATTCGCTCTCTCGCGACGAACAAAACCGCGGATGAAGAGTTAGTTTAATTTATGTGCGATAACACAAAAGGGCCGAGAGCCTCCTGAGAAAGTTAACTCGCTACCCTCTCGCAACCTGCGGGTAGGTGAGCCTCTCATTGCGTGGCTGATTACCCTCAAACTATTAAAGCTACACGTGAAAGCTCCCGAAAGCTCACAATTCTCGTAATAAATTAAAATCACCAGGAGGTAGGTACGCAATCAATCAATTGAACTGTGCACATTTCCTAAAAAGTTCCGCCATAGTTTTATTTTTCTTTGACACTTCTATCAAATGGATACGACCGCGCGCCGCCAATTGGGGTCAAAAAGATTGCGGCCGTTTGTGAATTTTGTTTTTATTTCATTTTAATGAAAATTCGGTGTAACTGCTTTGATTAACTGTACCCGTGTTGTGTAAGCTTTGTGCTCGTACAAAAGGAGTCTACAAATGCTCTTTGTCAAGTTTCTGTTATTGTTTGGCGCGGCATGCGTGCGCTTGAGGGAAAATCATTTGTTATGTGAAATTAATTCGCAACAACACTAGCTAACTAGCACGTTTCGAAAGCGTTAAATCTTATTTCGAATCGCATTTTTAAACGACTCAAAGAGTGTGTCGGTTTTAATTATTTCGGATTCCTTACCTTGGCCGACCCGTATCGTCCGTCTACCTAGCTATGGCGGTGTGTCGGAACAGCGGTTGGTAAATTGGTTTTGATTAGATCCAATTGTCTTCAATTACCTTTATCTTAATAACAACAATATAGATCGCTTTCGAGGTGGGACCACAACAATGCGACCTGCGGCCATAAAAGCCTGCCCTAAATTGCCGGCAATTGGTCTGAACGAGCGCGTTTCTCGGAAGACCTCTCGCAAATAAGGGTTAGCTGGAGTTCGCGTTCGTCTTTCCGCATCTTTTTCATTGTCAGTGTCACCGCCATCATGGGAACGGTCATTTGCATCGGTCGCACGAATCATTTCTTCTCCTCTGTATGCACAATGGCTTTGTCAATTACTGCGGCCATTGAAGGTGTGCCCCGGTGAAGGTAGACGCACCTTGTTTGATACGTGGGCCGGTGTGCGTCAATTGTCACAATTGGACACTTCCTCCGGTTCGTCTGCTTGTCTGTCTTTTGCAATTGACAGGTTTTTGCCGTTGACAGGTCGTTGAACGAGTGGATGACGCTCACGTTACCTTTACACACCGTCAATATTTTCTTCGGAAAAATTGATATTTTATTAGTCTTCTGTGCTCCATTTTAAATCACAGCGCACGTTTTCATTCATTTAAAAAAAATAGTCATCGCAGAAATGTGAATAGAGTTTAAGTTGTTGTTTTAGGTAGATAAAATCATTGTTAACATAGTTGTAAAAGCGATGTTCGAGCGGGTAATATCTGTGCCATGTGATACAATTCACTTTCCGCAAAACAAAAATTAAATATCTTAAAAGAATTAGATTTTTTAAATTTTAGCGTTTTCGCGTGTAATGTTTATTAATTTTTAAATTGTACACAAAAGAAACAATAGGTAAACGTTTTAAATTTTCTGTGTTTTTTGAAATCGTTAAAGAAAAACTACGACGTGTCGGAAAACAATCTGTGTAGATAAAATTGACATTTTACAGTTTTCTCGCTAATAAATGTCCGGTAGTTTTTTTTATGTGGCGACTGGGAAAATATGTTTTCGCTGATGGGAACTTTGCCGGTGGAAAAGCTCGTAAATTCGCTCCTCAACTATTTATATAATATGCCTCTCTCTCTCTGCGCTTACAATCGAATCACCTAGTTTGATGCGTGTATAGCCGACGATATAATATCGAATCAATTGTGTTATGGACACACAGTGGGCACATGTCGCATTACGGCGTTATATAAAAATAAAATTTATCGACGGGAAAGAAGGTGGCGGGGTAAGTTTTTCGATATATCCGACCGGTCGGTCGGTCAGAAGTCGTAAAAAGTTTTGAGTGGCTGCGTAGATCCCCTGCCAATCGGCTAACAAATGGTGGTAATTAATCATCTTATTTATCAAAACGGCAAATCTATCCGACGTCTGCCGTGGTCGAATCTGTTATTTGTCTATCCGACCTTTTGTCGGATGCGTGGGCCGAACTGAGTGTGTCCGTCTGTCTGCTTCACACGTTAACCATCGCACATCGACCGGATATACGGGACTGGAATATCGCCAGTCACTCTGTGTCGTCATTATGTCATCATTAGGTTTTATCAAACCATAGTTTGGGATGCCTGTTTGAAATTGCCACAAACGAACGTTGAAAACGTGCTAATTTGTAGTACATACATACATACATGTGCTCGACTGCGATTTTGTCTACGCTAATGCACGGGTATTATACAATGGAGCAACAATCATTTTCCAATAGGCTTTTCACGTATTTACTTTCAAACCAGATACTTTCAGTAAAAACTCATCAAAGCCCATCCATAATTGTTTTTGAAGTAAAACTTATTTTTGATCGGTAGAGTAAAAACGGTTCATCCAACGTTCCATACAAACGGAGCGAGCGATAAGTGGTCACGCATATCCCCACTCCTCCAGTTTGGAGGTACGCTATTGCCTTCTCTTTTTCTCTTTCGCGTTCGTGCGAGAGAGAGATCTGCCTCAAAAATTCGAGCGTCCCCTCTGCGCCCCCCCCCCCCCCTCAGTTTAGTAAAAACGTGTCATCGAAGCGTGGCACGACACGAAAACCGGTCACGGCCAGCGGTCAGCGGGTACCCCCACTCCTCGGCTAGACGTCAGGTAGCAGTGAGCGTTTAAAATCATATTTGTGTACACAATTATTCTTTCACATTCACATCTGTATTCCTTCTTGTACATTGCACTTGCTTTTAATTTCAAAGAAGTTTTACTTCTATAGTGAGTAGCGGCTACACACTGCGAGTTTATACTTTTTATGCTTCAAAAATGTTAATAAACGCATTCGATTACTGTAGCTCTCTTGCCATAGCTTACGGAACCCTGCTTGTATACATAGTATTCCGTAATTGCTCAAGTCCGCATATATATGTACACTGTGTTAAATGCGTCCACACAATTCGTGTCAAATGTGTACACCGCTAATAATGCAATAAGCTCAATCGCTTAGGTATTTTTTTATTGGTCAGTTTTTTTTTTATAACCTTCGGTCTACTGCTGCGGTAAACAGATTAGCCCTATTCATCCCTTATTATTTGAGCGAAGCAGAGTGGAGCGTATTTGCAATTCAACAACGCGGCTCGCCGACCGGCCGATGCCAAAGCGGTCGAACACAATATGTTAAATACAATAGAGCAGAAAACGCTGAATCAGACACCATTACCCCAGTCCTATCCCAATTTTCTACTGACCATTATGACATACGGTTTCGCGATAGCCTATGGCTATGATGGATTCGACTTGTCAGTATGCTCGCTTTCGCGCGTCCGTGTAACCTCTTAACGTTTCTTTTATTAATCGTCGAATGCTACATAAGAATTTTTTTTTTTTTTTTCTGCTATTTTTACTAAGCCGATCGAGGTATGTATGTGTTTATTTTTATTACCTTCGACGGTTGTGTGACTCACGCCCACATACATGCACTGCAGCAGCCCTTATTTGCTTGTTGATTGACACCAATTTACCTCAATTACCGAAGCCCTCCGGTGTTGCATTGATGGAACTTTTTCACAGTAAAATTAACACACCAATGAAACGTAATTTACCCTCATGGCGAAGCTCGAAGCGTGGCGTCACCGACATTGATCGCCAACCTTATTTTGTACACGACTTTTCTCGTATTATCGACCATTACACATATGTATGACATACATAGATACGCTAGTGTTGTAAAATTCTCGGGAATAATTTTTGGTGAATATTCTCGAGAATATCCTCATCAAATTAAGTATCCGTGACAAAAACTAAATTTGATGGGGCGTGAATATGACAAATTATTTACGATCTTTTGTGCTAAGTTTAAATGAATGATTATATCATAATTTGGAACAATTTCACTGAAATATTATAACCAAAGCAATAAAAATATGTATACATAATTTATTGCTTCCAGAGTTAATAAGCATTGCATTCCTGTGAGAATTTCGCGGAAAACGTTCATGCTAGTAGTGCGTATGTTAAAATGATGAAATGACACATTCAGTGTCGTCAGAATGAAAAAATGTCATTCAAAATGCTCTCAGACACTCTAGAAAGTTCTATTACTCCTATTAGGTTCTGAAAATATCCTAGAATCCTCTTAAAAGCTATTAAACTATGTAGAGATGTTTTATAACCAAGAAAAAAGAAAATTCTAGAATATTCTCGGAGAATAATCCTTTGGAGAGTATTCTCAGAATATTCTCGTTCTCCGAGAATATTCTCGACTTACAACACTATATATACCCCAGTGCCAATTTTCATCTTAGTCGATTAATCTACCTATATAATCAGGAAGCATTTCTGCTCGTACAGCTTATACCCATATACAATTGATATAAGTTATGCACCTATACTTTAAATAAGACTCTTCTGGGGCAAACAAAATTTTTTGCTAAAGTTCCTAATGTGTGTACCTACTGTTTATATAGTACCTATGTATGTACATACATACATAAATGTATGACCCCCAGTTGATATTCAATGAAAAACTCGAATATTGTAGGTTCGCAAACCATCGTTTTGTTAAACAGCGAGAGAATGCGTACATGCACCGCGTTACTGACCCTTTAATTGTCACTGTTTTTTATTGACTCAACATTACAATTAACACTGGTGACACTCGCCCAATGTGAAAACATACACCGTTTTAATTAGTTATTTCACCGCCGACCATGGTTCACAGCAGTTAGTTACCTCTGTGTAGTTTGTAGTGCTTTTTTTTTATTTTTATTGAAAAGCTCTTTTTGCTTGTTGTACATACATACATACATACACTCGCTTGCATTCAGCTCATTCACTTTGTGAATTCGCAGGGTTTCTCTCTCGTCGCGGTCCACGTCAAGCCAAGCAATAATGCTCGTTCAAAAATAACCCCGGTTAATTTGATGCGATTCTCACGGATCAATAGCTGGTCCAATGGAAGCGTGTCTTCTTCTATTTGAGCAGATGAATGGTTGGCGGTAAGAACCACTGCGCATTGGCATTTGGCGAACCCGCATAAAGCGGCTCCAAGTGTCCGTGGCCGCATCAAATGATGCGGCTCGTTTTACTACTCGGTCGAGATTCCCGGAAAAGTGCATCTGTTCTCACTGACGAACTACCTGAATGCATCCCATTCCATCGGAACTGTGTGGGCGGAAAATTATCGTCGATTTTCCTCAGCTGCACCGATCGAAGTACGCATAAGCGGCATAAGATCACCGAGCGTTTACACATGCGAATTTTGAACGTGTTTATTATTATAGTTTTGCACTGTTGACGGAATGGTAATCTCTACGGAGGATATTGCATAAACTTACGGCGCTATTAAGTACCGAATTTTATTGCGTTAAATTCTTATTTATTTACAAATCGGCCCGTTTATACGCGCATTAAAGTTGTTTTGATTAAACGTTAACGTTAATACCGCACACCTTGCATCGTCCCAATTAACGATCGAAAATTTCCGGAAATAACCCGCATATTCATGGCCTTTTAACGCCCCACTATAATTTCCATCGGTGCGTCCTAATAAATGGGCAGCTCGGACAGAACACGTCCAATAATTTAATCAAAATGTTCGCTAATTGCACAACCTTTGCACTACTCGAACGTACGGTCGTTCGTATATCGTGCATTTCGGCTTAATTTTACCGTGAAGTAACATCGTTGCAACAGTTTATCGCAGATAATTTTTTCGCAAAATTCGCGTAATTAAAAACTATTACAAATTTGAGATATGAACAACGCATACAATACGTAATGGTCGTTCAAATACGAGTGTTTTTACAACCATCATAACTAAAATTGCATCTCATTGGCTATGATTGTGAAAATGTTGCCAAGATCATACATAACGGCAATTTTATTACAGCTGAACATACGAATATAGGTACCTATGTATGTACATATGCCAATATAATTGGACGAAACTGTGCCTGGGATTTGTATATTTATTTGAGTAGGTACATATTCGAAAAGTGCATTTAAATTCTAACATTTCATGCGTTAAACAACTATATTGTTTTGTATAGGTATCCCATCGATCATTTTTTTGACTCGGAGTATTTAAGTTCAACACTTTTCAAACAAATTTAAATATCAACAATGAAAATATTTACAGATGTATTTAAACTTTTCGGGCGCATTGAAAGCTTCTGCTTTGCCCTGAATTTTGTACAATGTACGCTTGTGTGAATGGACCATTAATAAATTGGTAATGTATCAAAACGAAATCACCTCACGGCAACGATCCAAAGATATCAACGGCATCGTAAAAACAAGTATGCGGATAGAGGGAGGCCGTATATCTGTGTATACAAGAGATAGTCGGCCAGTTATTTATTTCATTTTTTTTTCATTAGGACCCTGGTGTAAACACGCCACTGTCTAGTCTGCTCTAGAGCGCGTTACACTCGAATGACATCGTAAAATATTTAATATACTGTGTCTTCCTGTTTTCAAGATCACCACTCTAAAGAACGGCCTCTCGATGTGTGATGCTGATGATACACGGTGTCGCGACTCGCGCGAAAATTTATCTTTTTTCCGCCAAATCGACATACATTATTACCCCTCGCGAACGCTTTATTAAATTTTTGATATTTACGCACAAATTTACATGATTAATAATGGAAAATTCGGTTGAATACGTCTAGGAAGATTAACTTAAAAGTAGGTAAAATTATGTGTACCTGTCAGCTATGTCACTGTGTGACAGCGTCGAACATTTGTAGTTATTTAGGCGGTAGTCTACGCGCTAAGGTGCATTAATAATATCACGTTAAGAAATAGATATGCATTTGTAGAATCTTCCGGTTTTTCTTCGTCTTCCATTCTTCTTCTCGTCGTCTCAAAATTCTCTTCGTAAAAGGTGGAAGAAAAGCGAGAGCGCGAAAATCATCCATCAGACGGCGTCGGCGTCGGGAAGCGTCACTTATAAACGCATACATCATTCAGACGCTGTAAAAAATATTAGTATATGTATATTCATGCGCGCGTGTGTAAGAAAAAAATAAATAAAAATAAAGAAGTATCGCCCTCTTACATACTATTCAACCATAAAAAGTGATTAATATTCAAACTAATACCGTCTAATAAACGCGACCATTTTTCACGCGGAAAATAGAACACGAGACCGTTTCACGTCCGACTCATAATGAATTCGAACGAGTCGAATATAAACCAAAAATTTTAACCAGTACAGTACCACCTAAATTAAAAAAAAACCAGTATTTTTAATTCCAATTAGTATGTGAATATTTTTTATTTGAATTTTCCTGCAATATTTTGAATTTAACAAAATATCCACCCATTCTAGGTACTTATATAATTGAATGCGTATAAAAATATTTTCCGTTGGAAACAAAAATATTTTGTATCTGCTACCTTGAACTAAAAGGTCCTACAAATATTATCTTTGCATTACGTGTAGTCGTATTTTGTTTCTTTATTGAAATTTCGCAGCTTATTATGTTACTATCTCATTCAAAATACAACGTATAAAACAGGAGTAGCCAAGCGGGTGACTTTTGGGAGCCGCAATATTGAAATATGAAATTCACAAAGAAAAGATATGTAACTTTAACCCATTCATATAAATTAAAATATTAAATATCCAATATATTTGAGATAATACTGGAAATATAGTTAAATGGGATTTAAGTGGTTAATAGTGAAAATTATGTTGATGCATATTTATTATATGTAGTTCCTAAGCTATGTATGTATAATAAATTGGTACGTGTTTACAGTCATATTGGATGTATGTATGTATGTACATATACATATGTATGTAGGAAAAACTACGCTCTAACCAGCTAGTTTTACTAAGATAGTATCTCAGTTTGTAATTTGCGTTGTTTGCGAAACAATAGCGGAACATATTGTGTTGTCGTACAAATTTATGAAAATTCAACTTAACGCGAACCATTTAAATTCAAATTGAATCTGGTGAAAGCACACGCGTGTACGCACTGTGGCGCCGGAAAATCAAGGTGCAAAGCCGAGATAATCCAGGGGAACAAGTCGGGATTTTCCCGGGGCGCTCTCTCCTGCATTATTGTGTAATATTCCCACTCGGGGAATATCTCCCCTGCGGCTCTAAATCCCTACCGTCTGCAAAGGTCGTGTGCTCTGTGGAGGTCCTGCAGGAGAGCCCGAGAGTACCACTGTAAGTTACCGGTCGCAGACGGGGTGTGCGCCTAGCAATTAACACGTCGTAATTAATTAACCTACCCCCATCTACGACCCTCGGATTCTCTCACCTTATTGCCGTGTTCCAGAGGGAAAACAATGAGGTGTGCCGCAGAGCACGGGCTCATTTCCCTTCGCATAATTTTCCGACTTCCCTGCGGAAAAACCCTCACACTCTCGCGCGAGCAACACGCGCACAATCTCCACACACGAGAACTTCGCTACATGGAAACAATACTATACAAACGTTTACATACATAATATGATGATATGTAATATGAAACGAGGACAATCGTCAGTTTTATGTAGTATTTCGATATGTCATCATCGTTATTTTCAGCCGTTCACCATCCACTGCTGGCTGAAGGCCTCTCTAATCCTCTTCTATTCCTGCCTGTCTTTAGCAATCTGGACACATTTATCTCAATTCACCAGCCCATCGTCCATTCGGTCTACCTTGCTTTCTTTCACATCCTCTCGGATACCATTCCAGTATTTCTCGAGTACTTCTACCATCCATACTTATCGCTATGTGTCCACTTCAACTTTTTCACACGCTCCGCTATATCTGCCACTTGGGGTCATGCTTCATACTCATGCATTCCTTTTACGATCTCTTATTGTTATACCAAGCATACATCTTTCCATGCTTTTCTGTGTGCACTGGACCTTGCATAACATTCTTGAATTTAGCATTACGCATTACGCATTAGAATTTGGCAGTACGCATTGGTCGTATGCCTTATTTTTTAAGCATGGCGAAATGTTGGATTTTCGGTCACCGTGACCGCAACGACCGCAGCAGGCAGGCAGATTTTACGCTTATATAGTAATACTAGTGTAAGCCCGTTGAATATCAACGGAGCCTCCGTACTGAAAAATAATAATAAATTTAATAGTTTTATGGCGCATTATATGTAATACAACAACATATTAATTTAGCAAAGTTGCTAACTTTCAACCGATTAATGTATGTATGTATAATAATATGTTCAAAATAAAAGGGATTTCGCATCAACTGGACTGGCTCACCGCGTAAGCGCGCTCTGTTCCGAATCAGTAGTACTGGGCTCAAATCCCGTTTGTGCGACGTTCTGGTATTTTAATTATTTACCTCGGGCGAGCGTTATCAGCAGACAGACAGACACACAGACGGATTTCGGCTATTATATATATAATACATATGTATATATATAATGTGAATTTTATTCTTACACATTGAAAATTTTACCCTGAACTTTTCATCTCTGTCGTGAGTTATCGAAATTGAGCAGTCACGTTTGAGCCACACCGGATTTTCCTTGCGCGGAACAACATTTTCTTCCAAGATACGCTTCTACACTTTTTGTGTCACTGCAACCGATGCCAGTATCGGTCGAATTTATTCGATCTGGTCCGGCCAACACATAAAAATCTCTTTATAGGGGAAGTGGTTTTTTTTTTTTTTCTGCCGTCGCAGTCCGGTTCTCCCTTATTACTTGTGTAGGTAGGTATATGGTCTTTTTTATTTATAAATCGGGGCATAATTCAAAGATGGCATGATATGTGCGTCCCGTCCCGTACTATAGCGACCTCACCGGCCGACAGGGAGGTCGCACGCTTTATGGCGCGTGTCGGCCACCCCTTTGCCACCCCTTGCCACGCTCACCAAAACCACCCCAACGATGCTCTCCTTCGGACAGGGACACACAACTACCCAATCAACGTACTAAAATCGAAAATAATCTTATGAAACTGTCATCTTTCGCCGTTTCATACTAGATAATATAAAATTACATTGTTTTCATATTAATATGACGGTATTGTGATTTGTCTACTTTTCAACTCCCTGGTGATACTAGTATCATCATCTTAATTTTCAGCCGTTCACCATCCACTGCTGGATGAAGGCCTCTCTAATCCTCTTCTATTCCTGCCTGTCTTTAGCAATCTGCACACATTCATCTCAATTCACCAGGCCATCTATGTACCTTGCTTTCTTTCACATCCTCTCAGATACCATTCCAGTATTTCTCGCGTCCATCTGCCATCCATTCTTGTCGCTATATGTACATATGTGTCCAGCCCACACGTTCTGCTATATCTGCCACTTCATACTTCCTACCCATGTATTCCTCTTACGATCTCTTCTTGTTATAACGAGCATACATCTTTCCATGCTTCTCTGTGTGCACTGGAACTTAGGTAACATTTTTGAATTTAAAATTCCACGTTTTACATCCATACGTAATAACAGGCAGTACGCATTGGTCGTATGCCTTCTTTTTTAAGCATAGCGAAATATTGGATTAAAAAACTGTGTTCATTCTCCGAAAAGTACTCTATCCTAGTTTCATTCTTCGTTTTATTTCTTCTTATTTTCAGCCGTTCACCATCTACTGCCTCTGCAATCCTCTTCCTGTTTGTCTTGAGCAATCTGCATCCACTTGACTCAATTCATCAACCCATCATCCACTCTGTCTACCTTGCTTTCTTTCACATCCTCCCGGATACTATTCTAGTATTTCTCGCGTACTTCTACCATCCATTTTTCTCGCTATGTGACCAGCCCATTGCTACTACAACTTTTTCACGCTGCTGTTTGCCACTTTGTTCATGATTCTTACCTTGATGCATGGCTCTTATGATCTCTTCTTGTTATACCGACCATGCTTCTTTGTTTGCACTGGATCTTGCGTACCATTCTTGAATTTAGCATCCACGTTTCACATTCACACGTCATAACTGGCACTACACATTGATCGATGCCTTCATTTTTAAGCATAGCGGAATTTTGGATTTAAAAACAGTGTTCATTCTTCCAAAAGTACTCAATGATCCTAGTTTCATTCTTCGTTTTATTTCTTCTTCTTTACAATCAGTCATATTCACCAATTGTCCTATGTGATACTAGTATGTAGATATATGGTGATACTAGTATCTGTGGGGATGTCCCTAGATCCAGAGGTACTTTCTGTCCACGGGGGGTCCAGTTGGCCTCTCAGTGTTCCGCAGTTCCTCCTTACCTAGTCGACACGCCTGGCTAACACCGGAGGTGCCTCGTACCGTGCACGCCACTGGTTTTCCCTCATGTATTACGTACGCGTGCCAGATATAAATTTTTATCTCTCTTTCATAAGAAATTTAAAAAATTTCCATTGCTTTCAAATAATTTATCAAAATTTTAGTTTAGATGTGTCTCATACGAATATTATCAATTTTTAAAAGTGTACAAGTCTACTTACCAAAAATAAAAATGTATTTTAGTTGTTCACATGCTTACGCAATACTTTTATGTAAACAACTGACCCTGGTGTCAACCCTTTCGTTGGATTTCTTTATTCGTATTTACCTTGTGGCAGTCGTGTAATGTTCGCCTAAAATAATATTCTTACACAGCCAGCCGTAATTCCTGTCCCGCAACTATTGTCTGTAGTGTGTTTTGCGGACGCTTCCGCTCGCTTCTGCACAAAACAGCGTGCATTGCTTACAATCGTAAATTTTATATATAAGTGAATATGTACATACATCCCTTGCATGTAAATATGTATGTTTCTGAATACAATTAACACCATAGCGTACACGAGCGACGATATCTTAAATTTCACCTTGTTATTTTTAACGCAAATTGAAAAATATTTACACTGAAACATAAACTATGTACATAGGCAAAGCACAAAAGCGACGAATAAATTTTCCGCACAATAAAACTTAAAAATTAGCGGTGTTCTATAGAGTACAACGGCGCAGTGCTATGATAATAAGAACACCGTTTCGTGCGGTCGTAAAACGTAAAAACAAAAGTCATAAAACAAATTCGCAATAACTACATCAAAAAAAAAAAAAGTTGCCGTCATTAAGATCTGGCAAATAGCAGTAGGAGGAGGCCTGTGCGTGTTAGGTTTATATACCAGATACCTACATACATAGTACATACATACATACATAGATAGAAAAGAAAAGGCGAATTGCGCGAATGTCGCTTCCCCATCGTCTAAAATTTTAATTCGGAATAATAATAATAATAATCGTAATCGCGACGAAATTGGCGAAAAGGATAAAGGGGCGTGCGGTGGAGTTTTGCGCCCTTAAACAAAAGCTCGCGCCGACCGCGTTATTTGCCGAAAAGTATGATTGGTCCAGGGGGGGTAGTTTTCCTCTCCGAGCGCTAGTTATTATGACACCTAATATAATATACAGTCCAAGTTATTGCTGCGATCGCTTAAAATTTCCGTAAGAGCGGTTAACCCGTTGGCCCTGTGCGATTTTTATACACGCACACAAATAATATATACGCATAATACTAATTATTTCCAGTTTGGCTTAACTGCCGCGCGATCCCTTCAGTGTCGTTACGTAGTCTTGAATTTTCCGCTTAAAACTTCCCATGACGATTGTTCACAATCACTTCGGATGGATTTGTTAAAGCTTTTAAAATCAAAGCCAATTATTATTATTATCCTCGCAAGTGTACGGCGAAGAGAAATTACAGATTATATATGTAGGTATATGTACATATTATGTGTGTTAGGATTTTTCAATTTTTATATTATGGGGAGTGTTGTCGTATTTTGTCAGGGATCGTTAGTGTGTATATTTCATCCAGGGGTCGTCAACCGCGGTCAACGTGCAGGAAGAGGTCGTAGAGCGTCCGCCGGACGCACCGCAGATTAGTTTTTTCGGCAATGATGCGTGCCCGACACGCGTGCAAGACAACAATCATAGTCTGTTCGTTGTGATGCAGACTCTTTAAAAATATAATAAAAATTAAATAAGATCTGTGAATTAATGTAACTGTCTCGTACACGAAAAAAGCAATATTTTGCCGAATTCGTGAATGAACCGGTAATATTCACGAAATCATTAAAATATCTGCGTGTTATTGCAGCTGTCAAATATATGTATATACATACATAGTTAATTTTAAAAGAAAATGCATATAGAAACTGTCATTTTGATAGTTGCCGTATTTGTCAAAATGATGGTCAACAACAAATAAAGATATTATTAACATACATATGTATATGATATCAACTAGTATGTATGTAAGGTATATCTTGACAACCGAAAACGCAACATTGAAATTTTGAGTGACCACATAAATAAATTTTATTATTAAAAAAATAGTTATTGCAAAAAGTTAAATTGTCCATCTAAAGATCGATCCTTTTTTTTCCTTTGGGATATATTGCTCTTCCAAATATTAAGGTGCTTGCATTATTTTTTCCAATCTTCTACTCCGATACTGTCTTTTTATTTTAGTTATTTCTACTATGTTATACGTTTTCGTAGTGCTAGTTATGACGTATGGATGTGATACGTGGATGCTAAATTCTAGAGTGTTACGTAAGATCCAGTGCACACAGAGAAGTATGGAAAGATGTATGCTTGGTATAAACAAGAATATATCGTAATATGAAGTATGGCCAAAGTGGCAGATATATGTAGCAGAACGTGTTAAAAAGTTAAAGTGGCAATGGACTGGACACGGTGAGAAAAATAGATGGCAGATGGATGCGATAAATACTGGAATGGTATCCGAGAGGATGGGACCGGATGATGGGCTGATGAATTGAGAAGAATTGAGTCAAGTGGATGCATATTACTCAAGACAGATAGGAATGTAAGAGGATTGGACAGGCCTTCATCCATCAGTAGATGGTGAACGGCTGAAAATGATGATGATAAGTTTTTATGCGTTATTATAGTATAATATCATTTGATGTTTGACAGATATGTGAGATTTGACAACACCAGGTGTCAATTAAGCTCGTCGTAATTTTCACGAAATAATGTAATCCACGTAATCATGAGGTATTTTTTCGATTTCGTGAATATTACCGCTTAATTATTCATTTCGCGAGTTCGGTAAAATATTGGTTTTTTCGCCAGTTACAATAAATAATTCGGCGTAACACAATACATACATTGTACATATGTATATGTATGTACATACTTTCAAACAAGCGTCGATTTTACTTAAAAGCTCTCTAAATAAACGGGCGATATAATTAGATTGTAAACGCCCACTGTTATACTCGTAAATAGTTTTTATAAACGATTAAACTTCTGAAAAAAATTCCCAGTACGTATGCACCTATTCATATTTTATTACAACATGTGTAGATTTTACCGCAATAATCCGATTCTTATTCGTATGATGATTATGAATTAAAATAATTTGATGAAAGTTGTTATGATAAATATATTTCAATAGCTTCTCATTGCCTCTGAGAGTTAATCAAATTTATTATATACCTACATATATATACATATATTTTTATTTTAGAGTAAATATTTGATAGGTAATGTATTCTTAGTCGAAACAGACTATGTACAAATTGTTTTGGGCGTTCGATTAAACGATAAGAAACACATCCATCTTTCACTGCTGCGTCCGTTCTTTTACTTTTTCCGGCATAGGTACCAAAAATACGGCGGGGAAAAAAAAACAACGAAAATTGACCGTCGGAAAAAATAATGCATTGTGCGAGATATACCTACAAGCACACAAAATAACATCACCTGATCGTTTGATCTCGTGTATGCGACTATTTTAGTAAATTTAAGATTTTCAACATTACCACCAAGCGAGTGACAAGCCATAGCTGGCCATCCATAGCTTAAGCGGTGGTCTAGTTTGAGCTGACCGATAAATCACCTGTCCTGTGTGACAGTATGGTACACTACCCCGGAAGAAATTACACTGCTGCCTAGTCCGAGGAATGTCATGCGACGACTTGTATCGGGATTAAGCCATGGACTAGCGGAAAAAAAATACCAAAACACACTCTTTTAATAGACCTATTAAAATCTGACATGTGCAATTCGGTATTGGAAAATTTTCAACATACTGTAATCGTTCGATCGTTTTTGATCTCAGTTGTCAAACCGTTCAAAATTTTGTTTATACAGAAATTGTCCAATTTGTTTTTATATGTTTTCTTGCTATAATTGCATACGTTTAACGTACCTTCGCAAAGTGGAAGGCACGCTCGAAACATCTCGAAAGCTCCTTTGAAGCTGGACGCTTCGTTCGAAGGAGCTTTCATGCGAATCGGGCTATTTGGTTAAATGGCAGGTGATCATTTACTCTCGACTAAGTATGTTTGGATACGCATCACATAGGCAAACAAACACGACTCGGGTGGGCGAAGATTTATAGGCGTTTCCCAGCGTTTTGTGAGCGGATTTAACTCGCCCGCCCATATTGGCGAATGTCGATAATACTTCCTAAGACTATGTAGATACTACTGTTTAATTTTAACAAGTTTGCAATGTGAGCTAGCATTTTTCAAAAGGGAAATGTGTATCTTCACACTTCAAAAGAATGCGTGATCTTTTAGACGAGAATTCTGTGTTATTTTGCAACGCTTGCATGAAACGTGACGTTCTGCAAAAATGGTAAATTCTTTGATCGTCGTACACGACTAGAACGACACGAAGCTTTCGCACGATTCCTTATTTTCTTTCGCATTCGTGTCTTTTTACTATTGAATTGTAATAAAAGTGTATGTATACGTTTGTGTTCAGCAGTTTTGTTTGATTTGCGAGGTCAATTCATCATATAAAATTTCGCTTTAAAGTTTTGAAGGACTGACTGGCTTACATTGATCCACTTTAGCCAAATTATATAAAATTCTGATTCATTTTTGTCGGATACTATACAAACAAAATCCGAGAAACTTGGCATACTACATAAGACTCAAACTTGGCATGTTGGTTCCATGGAAATTCGTAAGCAAATCGAATAGCTATTGTTTCGTGTAAAAATTCTAATGGACAGATGAACTGACAAATATTTTAATTATTGTTGAATTTTCTGTCTACCTGCGGAGTTGTGACCTTTCTGACATAGAACTGTTGAGTATTTGAGAGAATCTCTCAGAACTAATTACGAATAGTTTGACGGGTAGAAGTAGCGGACATGCGACACCGTCCGTGTCGCCATCACTTTAAATTCGCCCACATGCAAGTGTCACCTTTTTAAGAACGCCAGTTCTCCCCCAGAACTGATGACAACTTCCTCTCTCCCACCTATGACATCTCAATGCGAAACCTGTCCACGTTAATTATTAGAAGTTGTCGATGTAACAAAATGTTGCACTAGTTTTTCCCCTTCATTCCAGTCCAACTAAGAAATTGACATGTCACTGCGTGTACGAGGAGTGTGGGAAAACTTTTTAAACACCTGTTCAATTCATTTCATGCGAAAAATAAGCTCATAATTCAGCAGCGAGAAATTTGATAGTATGAAGTAGTCACCGGTGAAAAATAAGGGGACGGTAAAAACACGGACACGGTAATGCTAAAGTCTGTCTCGCCATTTGTATCAATTCATTACTCCTCTACACGTACAATTTTTTATCTTCATTTAACATCGTTTCTCCTTTCAAATTCCATTATTTCATGTCGCCTTAAATGCGTTTCGAAATCCCTTCGCTATTTTAATAAAAAAAAAAAAAAAAGAAAATAAAAATCGCCGTATCAAAGTGTCGTCGCGTCGTTACTATGTTTTTTCCAAAATTTTCCTTTCGTCACATCTTAAATTAAATCGCGACTATTCTCTTTTACCTCGAATAAATAATATTAAAATTTTACGTACGCGTTCCAGTAGATAAATTTAAAATGAAATATGATTTTTTTCCACGGCATCGTAAAAAAATATGCACCGACATAACGATTTTGCACCGTTACGAATTAAGCGATTTTTTTTTGCCGAATTAAACCCGTTAAAACTTATTAATAGTACATTTTTAAAGTACACGCGTATGTCAAGTAGCCGCTGTAAACACACCAAACGCACCCGTGAGGAATCTCGATAGATGTACCTAATAAAAATTCTTCGAAATCAATATATTTTTTTCATCGCGTCCAAATCCCTTTTACTTATTCCATTTTCCCCTCTGTCCCGTGTATATACAAGGTGGATTCCTCTCACTGAATCTTTCTATTTACGCTACACACCCAATAGTCATAGACGGTACGAAATTTGCATTTAAACAATAAATTTTACATTTAATTTTTAGTGCACTATCAATCCCACGCCGAAAAAAATTTCCTTTATGAATTGATCAAAATTATAGCACATATTAAATTTTTAATGTATCGTACATTTCATATATGTAGGTAGTAGATATCTCATTCACTTTTAACATCAGACATAAAAGTTGAGCATTGATTGCAAAGCAAACTTTGACCAACGCACACCAAGTTCAATCAATTTATTTTATTTTAATACTTAATTGAAAAGAAATAATGTCCCTTGACGTGCCACCACTGTTGACTTTCGTTAAGTCCTTTCAAAGTGTACGAAGAAGGCACACTTATTAAATGTATCGGGGAACACTTTTCGATACGCGACGACGAGACATTCAATCGCGTACGCACACACGCATACATATAGATATACATACATACATATATGTAAGTATTTTCAGACACAATTGGAAATCACATGTGCTAATAGGTACATTCCAGAGTATCACCACCCTGACGCCTTACACGGCTTACACAATTACGTAAATTTGCATAAAAGTAAAATAAATTTCAACTGATCCAATTTGAATACGTATCTGTATTTTTTCTTTCTTTATCTTCATATAATACATGAATACTTGTAAAACGTAAAAATGTTCAAATGTTTTCGAAATTTTCACGTATTCTTTTTCTGCACTGGATATGCTCAATTTTTTTCGACTGGCAATGTGGCAATTCTTATTTTTTATCACACGAAGTAGTTACCAGTAAAAAAAATTTCCTGTCGCACTTACATAAGTACCTCACGAAACCCATAGGATCAATTGAAGTAATTCTGCCAAGTTTGATCTCGCTAGTCAAACGGTGCAGGAATGTATAAGGAACAAACAAGAACACTAGACTAAGATAATTTTCTTTTCAATCCGATAAAATTTTATATATGTATGTATGTATGTGTTCTAAGGTAATTGATATTTTATCGTTCGCCAAATTGCTGATTGTGCTTCCAATGCCTTCAATAAACCGTAACTTTTTACATGCATTGCAAGCTTTTAAAAAACGCACCCTCTTCGTGCAAAACAAGTTCCCACCTTAGTCCAACATCCCCCATGCACCCCAACCCCCAATTTGCTATCGCGATACAAATTTATTCGAGTGTCGCAAGCGTTTTTAACTTCGGCAATATCCTGATCAGCAACGGGGCGGGCGTTTGGGAAGGACGAGGATCTCGTCAGGATACATACTTTTTTCCCACCCACACATCCTCGTTTTTATTTTCCGCTTCCACCCCTCTCCGTATCCCTCCCGATCTAAGACGGCATTCTTTCGACAAATTTACGACGTTAACTTTTGCATCTTATTTGTCGATTAGGGTGGATGCTCTACGACAACCCCCCCCTCCCTACCTCCCTAGAAAATTTGTGTCGTTTTCGAGTCGTTTATTGGGCACGAAAGACGGATTCCCCGAAACACGTCGGGCGTGTATTGTTCACATATTGGATGTGAGATTTTAATTGAAGGACGCTGGGGTATTTTCTTTCGACTTTCCTTTCGTTTTTTTTTTTTGTTTTTTTTCGTTCCGTTCGTTGGACGAATGCGAACGTGTCGAAATTTTACACGAATGCGACGTAAATTAAGCGAATGTGTGAAGGACATGTGCTTGTCGCATTTACGGTCTTTGAAACTTACACTTCGAACATTTTACAATGTGTAATTCAAAATTAAATCTTTGACGTATTTTTCCCCCTTTTAACGTTCCCAATTTCTTATTTGCTACATAGATCGTAAAGCGGAAATTAAATTATTGTACAATTACAAATTCCGGAAAATTGATTATCGAATATAAAAACATACACTATCGATACACTACACTTCGAAAGAATATAATCAAAACTTAAGTTTACTTTTCTGAATAATTTAGCCAGGCTATGATAACTCAGTACTTAGTGAAGGTTCGGGGTTCGATCCCCCGTATATCAAAATGATTTCCTGGACAGTTTTTTAAAACTCAATTTTCACCAAGACATTACAAAAACCAGATCGGCCGTCTCCTGCTAGAATTTTCGTATTTATCTATGTACATATGTTGTGAGACGGTTGCACGAAAAATTTCCACCTCCTCTTAGACCTGTTTGCTAATTTTCCCAACAAAACAATAATTACAACTATTTTCAGACAATGACAAATATTATGAGGTCGGAATATTTCCTCGGTGACTGTTGTGAGGCTTTGAATACATCAGATTGGGTGTTTTGAAAGTATAATCTCGTTTGTTTGCCATTTTTAGCTGAACGTCCAAGGTGTTTTGGCTTTTTATCATTTTTTGTACGTATCGAAATGTTTTCGTTCGGTCGTCCGCCCTTATTATGACAATATTAGGTTTTGCCGGTGGGTCATCCGCCCTCCTCCTAATGGGTTTGTTTTGGTTCGCTTTCGGTCTCCTCAGGCGATTTTTCCTCTTTTCCTTTTTCTCTCCTTCGCGTTCCGCCCGGACGGACGGAACGGTCTGTCCAGGGAAAGTAAAAGAACCCCGTTCAGGAATAGTGCTACTTGTGTAATCTTTTGTTATCTTTCATTTTTCATACCATCGA
This sequence comes from Parapsyche elsis, assembly GCA_022651745.1. NCBI lineage: Eukaryota > Metazoa > Arthropoda > Insecta > Trichoptera > Hydropsychidae > Parapsyche > Parapsyche elsis. The sequence goes on from JAGVSN010000010.1 coordinate 9,932,307, forward strand.
AACATGTTTTTACCGTCGCTCATATTTATCCATTTACTAATTTTAAGATTAACACAATTAGGCAACGAGTATTAAAGTAGGCTTATTGAATTATTCACCCAAAGCGTAGTCACACTAGATAATCGTATTGTAGAGATAGTTAATAGTTATTTATACCTAAGACAATTGGTGAATATGATAGGAGGTAAAGAAAAAGAATGAAACTAGGATGGGGTGCTTTTGAAAGAATCAACATAGTTTTTAAATCCAATAATCCGCTATGCTTAAAAAAGAAGGCATACGACCAATGCGTACTACCTGTTATGACGTATGGATGTGAAACGTGGATGTTAAATTCAAGAATGTAACGTAAGATCCAGTGCACACAGAGAAGCATGGATTTGATTAGTTGCCTAATTAGTTTGGATTTGATTAGTTGCCTAACGTTATTTGCCATTTACTTTATTTATGGATTTGGCTGTAGTGTACATATGTAGATTAAAGTAATATTTTTCAGAAATTGAATCATTCGCCGCAGCTAAATGTTGGTTTAATAGTGGGCTTAGCGCTTTTTTTAAGTGGTATCTTATTTAAATTATCAGCTGTATGTTCGGTATAACAAGAAGAGATCGTAAGAGGATTACATGGGTAAGAAGTATGACCAAAGTGGCAGATATTGCGAAACATGGCTGGGACACATAGCGAGAAGAATACATAGATGGCAGATAGACTCAAGAAATACTGGAATGGTATCCGAGAGGATGTGAAAGAAATCAAGGTAGACCGAGTGGAAGATGAGCTGATGAATCAAGAAGAATGTGTGGAGTCAAGTGGATGCAGATTGCCCAAGACAGACAGGAATGGAAGAGGATTAGAGAGGCCTCCATCCAGCAGTGGGTGGTGAACGGCTGAAAATGATGATGATGACTAATTTTAAAATCGAATACATATACATATTTACTTATATTAGATTCGAAACGAAATCGCTCGGTTACGACGCGCGCACGTGTCGTTCCCAAACACCCACCCACCCATCCAAGCTGGATCCTACCTATCAGAAAATTTGAGGGTTCAGCATCAACTTTTACTCCTCGCCGCAGATAACCGGCGGTGGAGAAGATATTCGAGCTTATAGGTGATGTTATCAGCGGGTCCCGTGAGTGCGGGTGCCCCATAAAAACCAGAAGAAACACGCCACCCTCACTTTCGTCCCATATCTTGGCGTAGGTGTATGTGTATTTTATAACGGAAATACCTTCGGTGAAAGGTCCTTCCTTCGTGGGTGCCCGCGGCCATGTCCTCTCGACCAATCTACCCGAGAAATTGAGTCACTCCGGTTAATAAAATGAGAAAATACATAAGGCGCGCCGCGTGACGCCCCTGGCACCAAAGAAAATATCGGCCAAAGCGTACTACATACATACATACATATGTATGTACATATGTATGTACTATACCACACCGGAACTCACGTACATATTCACGATAATATCCAATACTATTACATTATTAAATTATCAACTATTATTTATTATACGGTGGTGTGTTTTCATTGGTGTACGCTCGCAAGGGTATGAATGTATTTACTTATTGAACGATGGGGGTGAGTGGGTGGTTTTTATCTCACCCTCTACCTTCACCCATCCACGACTGACCGCTACCTGAGGCTATTTGTGGAGACCTTCACAACCGGAAACGATAGCCCCGGTGAAAAATAAATATACTTTATCGAAGGAATCCGAACTGTATGTGTGTGTGTGTGTGTGTATACTGTATGTATATCGAGAAAATGGAACCATATCGATTTATTTTTACGTGGGTTGTTTGATAAATTTAGAAATTGAGTAGCGCGTACAAAGCCATGCTGGAAGTGAAAATTTTTCAATGTTATTTAGTTAGTATTCATATAATTGTAGTAAGGGTACATATTATTTATTTATTTATTTATTTAATAATGACATGGAGAGGCGGCATAGCCGATAGGCCCATGGGGTTTGGTACAAAAATAAAAATAAAGATAATAACAAAAATAAAATTAACATAAAAATAAAAATAAAATGAATAATGGTCCATTTATTAAAGAATTACAAATACCCATTGTTTTTTAAGAATACATCTAGTTGATTTGTATATAAATTAACATTTTTTTAAAGTGACTATTGAATCCGGAAGACTATTCCAAACCTCAACCACTCTATTTGAAAAGAATGAATCTCTAACAATCTTATTTGATTTTTCTTTACGGAGTCTAAGAGTATGACCACTTAAATGAGGGTTCTCATTGAACATAATGAGGTTGGTCATTTCACATGAATCAATGATTGTTTATTATTTTGAATACTTCAATTAAATCACCTCTTAACCTCCTCGTCTCCAGTGTGGAGAGATTCAGTCTTTTCAATCTTTCATGATAAGGTAGTGACCCTTTGGATCCTCTCGAGACATAGAACATCTTTTTTAAAATGGGGATTCCAAACATTATATGCATTATTATTATTATTATGTATGTATGTATGTAGAAATTGTCGAGAAAATTATACCGTAACTAAATTACGTTTATGTTATAAAAAGCGGCAATCTTCGAAAATTACACGAACAATTGCGGAGAATATCCTCGTAGAAAGCACCTGGCGCTGCGCTGGAGCAATTCAGTACCACGCGCTGTCGTAAAAGGCCCGAGAAGGGATGCGAACAAGCGGTTGTGGAGCACCTGAAAAACACACAGACGATGACTGGGATGACTTGGACCCCTTCGGGATGACCATCTCGTACATCAAACAGTCAAGTGGAACGAGACCACCACCCCACCCTCCGATGTTATTGGAATATTTTTCATACAAACACGGACGTGGACGATCTGGCCACCCCCGCATTATATACACGCGCATATATGAAAATGTAAATATCTACACACACCGGACACTATATCGGTGCTTTCGTATACGAACTAGACTCATTTTTTAAACCGAAAGCGAAGGTTCGGGGGATGTATAATTTTTAATACACTTTCGTCGAATTAATTCAGTCAGATTTGGAATTTGCAGTGAGGTTTAAAAGGAGGGGGGGGGGGGTGAGCACACATGTACGTGTATGGATGTATGAAAATACGAATTAGTCTCGTTTGGGTGAAAGTCTGTACGTGGCACACATGTATGCCGGTCATAAAACTGGCCAATATCTTTTTACCTTACGGCGGGAGTTGTTATGTATTTTTTGGTCAGGCTGTCCGTCCACCCCCTCGCGCCCTTATGGCGAGGTTATTTTTATAGGTGCGACGAAGTCCTTTGAAGGGGAGAAGGGAGGCGGAGAAAATGTAGAGACGCGCACCGTAATATGACCAAATCCCGTATTAAAGTTTTTTGATTGCCGTTTTATATTTGCCTCTGGCACATGCCATCTTTGATGGCCAGAAGTGGCCCACCCGCCCAAAATTCTTATTACACCAGATCGCCAATAAAATTCTTATTAAGTGCGATTGGATCGGCGACCTACGAATTGAGACCTTGACGCTTTCCCCCATATCGAGCTCTTGATTGACATTATGAGCGTTGTAAATTGATGCCAAGTAATATTTTAAAACTTTGCCGCGTTAAGACACCCGCACACCGCTGCGAACAGGTACGAAAATAGGTAGGAAAATTTCAAGGTTGGTATGGTGAGGAGTTGTATCGCATAGCCGTGATTTATTCAGTTAAGCCAGACAGAACGCGCGATAGCTCAAACGACAGCAAAGTTGGCTTTAACCGCTAAATATTCGGGCATAACCACGTGGTGAACTTTAGTTTCCCTTGAAACGGGCGTAGGGGGTGGCGGGGGCGATTATATACGTCCATTATATATTTGTTAGCTGTTATAGTAGATATATTACGAAAAGTAGTGCAAAAACAATTGATGATTAATAGAATTGAAACAAATTCGCAATAAATAATGTTAGATGCGCGTGTGTGGCATTAATGCACGAATAGCTCTCTATACTAGCGATTCTGTTTAGCTTTACTGAATACGCGTGGCGCTGCCTACATCACGAAGGATTTCCAGCAGCGATTTCGATGACGTTTATGGAAAAGTTGTATGTAAATAGCTCTGACTTGAGTCTATGTCAGAATCGCGAGTGAAATACAAACGTTCCTAAAGCGAGGTGACAGATGGTAGTTTGATAGGTTATGTCAGAGTGACAGAAACCGGCGCTTGCTCAGGCCGGTAGACTTGCGAAATTCGCTAGGTTTTCATACACGAATTCGCAGCGGTGTGCGGGCGCCTTTACACATATACGTGTACATATATATGTACGTATGTACATAGTAACAGCTACACGACAGTACGTATTTCTTGCGCGGCGGTATGGGTATATGTACCGCAGACTCCAATTTCACATTAATAAACTGGCGTATCCTTTGATCTGGACTCAAATAGAGTCCTACGTGGCGGTCAAATATCTCCCCGTGTGCGAAATAAAATATTCCCTTCGGCTCGAAACTCGAAAATATGCGCTCAAAAAGGAACACTCGCTTTCTGGGGACGCTCGCCTATCGCAAATCTCGTTCAACACTGTTACACCAAATCAACTATGGAAATGTGTACGTAGTATTATAAAATTATTTCACATACTGCGTTCGTAAATATTCGCAATATAATAAGTTATAAGCTCCCTCTAAAGTCGGTATATTCGGCGGTTTCCCCGGGCAATGACAAAATTTTCACCTATTAAACCTCTGCACTGACCGAACGTTATCTAAATTGCTCCCTCAGTGTATTTTGTTCATACTTTCGTTTTTCGTTTTGCAATTCGTACAAATGAGTGCATACACTATACTTGGGTGGGTATCCATTTATGCATTGAATTCGCTATCGCTCCGATTGAGCGAAGTATGAATCAGAAATGTTAATATAATACAAGAGAACTTGTTAGTAACTGAATAAATATATTCTTGCGATATGAATGCGTAAACTTTCGCAGTTGAACACACACACACACACACACATGCACAGATAGGGGAAGCTTTTCCTCGAAATGCAGGCGAGATAACGAGAACATCTCGCACGGTACACGTACGTCATCGGTGTCCAGGGGTAAACAGTACCGCGAGTGAGATGCAAGTGCGGACAAAGGAGCACATCGCGAAAGCCACTTTCGCATAAAATGCAATTTCCTTTTATGTCCCTTGCACCGGGGTTGGCGTGCGCTTCGTTTCCAACCATCTCATCCCTGGGATATTGTGTGATACGTGTATAAATAATACACGAGACCGGCTCGGTTGACCATTGGCCTTTTCATATTGCGAGACGGCCATTTGCATGCCACCTTGCTGAATTTTTGCCCGGTTCTTCCCCCTCGGGCCACGGCTCTTGTATCGCGGACGAGCCATACTTTTTATTCCATCGGAGTGTAATATAATGTGACTTGTCGCCGTCCGCTCGGTTTAGTATATACCATACAACGAATGCTGAAAATTTGCATTTGATCGTTTCAATTTTGCGTGCACCTTTTATGGTTTTGATACCCCCTTTTTGACAATTCATTTTTATATCCTCATTTGCTATGAATAAAATTAGACTGTCTCGTCAATGTTTTGACACCTCTATAGGTAGCAACTACGTACATACATACATACATGTTACCCGTTCTCGTTTTTTATTAGATTGTAAAAGTATTTCACGTAATAATTAATTATCACCTTCATTCTCCCATCCCCCAGAATGATTAGATATGGCAATAAATACTCCGAAATTATTGATTTTTTTTTACATTAATCTGTCATCCCCAAGACAACGACATTATTTCTTTTATTAATTCAACGTAATTTATTTATTGGTTTTTTAATGTTTTTTTCTAATTTAAATAAATGAAAATGGTTTCAGTCTATTTTTTTGTGTTTTGAGATATTGATTAAAATAAATATATCACATATGTTTGTAGCCAAAATTATCTTTAACTAATTTTTTTTTGAAAATTAGACAAACCACTTTAATTTATAACGGCTCATATTATATATTTTATACATAAAAGCCCCAACAGGCGTTTAATAAAAATAAAAATAAATATGTACTTACATACATACATACATATGTACAATGTATGTAGACAATTTTTTAAATATTACTTTAGCGTTGGACTCTAACGCTTAATTTTCGTTTAATGGATATGAACGAAATTATTCATGATACAAACGTCACGAAAGATAAAATAAGTAATTTAGAGAAAGAAAAGTGGTATGAATTATATCAAGTTATATGTAGTGTATTTGAAGATTTTCTATTGTGAATCTGTTTTTATATGACTTTTTTTATCCAAATAACATCTCCTATCACCCTGAATCACTCTGTATTAACTCCGCAAAAGACTAAATATTATTTAACGCAAATTTTCTTTTTGTTTTAGGTGAGTTAAGTCAACGATATACTGAACACATATTTCATTTTTGGACAAAATCTAACCAGCTCTCCGCATATACACAATACATACATAGGAATAGCAAAGTAAGTGTTGTAAACGCGCAAATACATATTTTATACGACTTGATTTTCCCGAAACAAAAACGCATCTGTATATATATACATATCTACATATGTACATACGTATACATACATTACGGCCAATTTTTCCGACGAATCCGCTCATTTTAGTGTACACGTTTCTCGTCCTTATCCGATATTAAATCTTCTTTATTGCTCCGGCTCTTTTAAGTCCCCAGGGCGTATTATGATACCTAATAGATCATCCGCGCAGATAGCGGCGGTCTATTGCGACTTCGGTCAAATAAATGAGCACTTACTCCGGGGCCGGTTTACAAATCGACCTCGAAACGCGCCCTTTAAATGGCCGCGATGCACTTCGCGGCCCCATCCCCTTCTCCTCCCCTTCCGGTTGCATTTGTTTGCAACTTAACAAATCACTGGCTAAGATCCCCGCTATTCTTGTGCAGAAGCAGCGTTGAAATCTCGCCGTTGGTATCGCGTTGCATCCCTCTCGACTCATCCCCAACGTGATTTGTTTATCGGTGTGTTGCGTGTGGACGAACTTGTGTGCGCGCCACGTATGACGAGTGCACCCTAATATTGAAACCACCCTCTTCTTAGAATTGCACTAAGTAATTGCCGAGGTTCACTTTTCTGGAAGAAATGAAATTTGAGACAGCTCCGGACTGTTCATTTATTTCACTTTCAATTGTAGATTCGAACATTTTAAAACTTATCGATTGATTAGGAATTATTGAAATTCAAACTCCATACTTTGCATCGGCTGAGGTGGACAAAGGCAACAAGTGACGTTACAGTAAATTTCCAAACTAGCTTCCAACGTGTATAGAACAGCGGCTCCCAAACTGTGGGTCGAGAGCCGATTTTTGGTGGGTCGTGAAAACTTTTTGAAATGTGAATTTTTTTTTAATTGTTTGAAGATAAAAAAAACTATTTAATAATACGATTTTCGACGAAGAAGATCCGAGGTCGCAGTGTGTCATTTGCTGCGATGTACTCACTAACTAGAGCATGCGACCGAACAAATTGCGTCGGCATATTTAGACGAGCATCCGCGGATTTGAAAAAAAAGCTAATAGAATTTTTCGAAAGACAACTTGAACAGTTTGTTGTCGAAAACGAAGCTTTCGCATTACACCAGCAATATTGAAAAATCTCTCCACACCTCGTACCCGATTAGTTTGCGAATCGCGCAATCTGGTAAGCTGCACACAATTGGTAAGTTTTTAGTGCTTCCAGTAATAAAATACACGGTTGACGCTATGTATGTTTGATGATGAGAGCAAGAAAGAAGTTTAGAAGTCGAAACGATTTCGCTTACAAATTACACGATTGTACGCAGAATCGATGAAATGGCCTAATGGGCAGAAGATGACCTAATCCAAAGAGAGTACATTTTTCTCATTGTAACTGGACGAGTCCATGGTTGTATGTACAAGGTTTATTCCAGCTGCTTGTTTTCGTTAATTATAAATTATACAAAAATAAATAAAACTCTGGATATTGTTAAATATATGTACATATAAATGTAAATAGCCATCCCTTCATGTCCCTTAAAGCGAGGAGGGTCGCGGTACTAAATAGTTTGGGAGCACTGATAATAGACACATCATTTATCGCTGTTGGTGCATGTTTCATGTTTATGGAACTATTCTTTCAACTATGTATGTAGTTGATAGTTGTCTCTTTTTACGTATATATGTAGGTAGATACGCCGAGGTCATGAACACTGTTATAGAGATTCAAATGAATCGCGCGGTTCACGAACTACATAGTAAAGTTCGTCGTGAAATTTAATAATGAAGTCCCCGTAGTGACGATCTCACTAGACTAGATTATATTATACGTTGAAAATAAAGTTCGCCGTACGATCAAATAGAATAATTCCAATACGAAAGTGCACCCATCGAGATATCCAATATCGAAGTGCGGTCCTGTGCAGCTCTCGCTCAAGTGGTAATAGTGTATATCGGTTCGTTTTACCTTTCGGGCAATTTGACGTATCGGCGCAGCAGACAGACAATACACCCAGAGTGCATCCAACGTTCGACCGAACGAGGGTGACTGGGGTGACCCGACTTGTGGGTGGTTGGGAGGCTGCAGATTGAGCTCGCTACTACATACATATGTATATATCTATGCATCTGGGTATCGACGGATGTATTGTGTGTGATGGAATCATTTCATAACTCAAGCGATGCGATCGGTTTTATGGGCGAGTGAGCCGTTGTCGGCTCCATCTACCTTGCAACAATAAATTTTTTCATCAATCTAATGCACTTTTGCGCTTTCCGCGCGTACGAAACTCCGTCATTTCACATGTACCTATACATTGCATGGGTACCTACTTTGTATCTCTGGGTAATTTTCACTTTGATGCGCGTTCAGTTTCGTATACAATTTTCACAGTGTGGCGTTTCACTTATACGCCCGTCGTCGGTGGGTATGTGAATTTATTTTCAACCCTGCATACACGTTTTTAATAAGCAGAACGGGAAGCTCATAAGCCATCGTCGATCAAGATAAGCCCGGGTGGCTCGATCGCAACCCCCATTGTGCGGAAACGGAAGGCACGCGTCCTCTTTTATACGATATCGCGACTCTCGCATTATGTCAGAATTGTAATGAGGCATCAATTAAGATTATGGGGGGTACCCCCCGTTCTTCCGCTTCCTTCACATAGTCACATAGTCGTGTCTTTTCAGGCTTCCAAGCGGTGAATCACTATCAACCATTGAAAACTGCGCGCTACATATTTCTAATCATATAAAGTTTCGCTGCGGTAATGTTTACGCGTACTATGTCAGATAAACTACAGTAGTTTTATTCCTGAGAGTGCGACACTAAACAAAAGGAAACTTCTTGATATTATTACACTGTAGTGGTGTACGTCCGGAGCGAAGCCGGGAAAGTCCATTTATGTGTGTAATGTTTCATAATCAACTCGCAAGAAATTTATATGTGTATTTAACGCACTCCCCCACCGTGTCGGTTTGTTTGAGTGGGGTGGGTAGGTGTGCCAGAACCCGAGTCGTATTATAAACTCGAAGAACAAAGATCACAAAAGACGCCGGCAATAATCTTAAATGTTTCTTGTTACGGGCGCAGTGTGTGCGCGCAACATTTGGGGTTAACGGGACAAAAGGTGGGATTGTTAGCCGGAGGTGGAAGAACAACAAGAACTCGAAGAAGAGCCTCAGGGTGGAGGGCAAACCCATCCCCCAAATCCTCCTTTCTGTGACATTACTTCTACCTCTATATGGCCATATTGTATACGTGCGTAACGTTTGTAACGATCCTTTGTACTTACTTTGTGAACAATTTTAATTATTCTTTATTGAACGTACCTATGTACATAATACACATACCTATATTAACAGTTCTGTCTATGTAAGATATTCCTCGCCGTAAATTGAATTTGATTGACGTATATAAGAAGACGCCGCGTTCAATTCGAAGGGGTCATAAAAGTCACCCCCCAACCAACTAGTTACTCATACTCTTGCATTATCTGAACATTCTGAACCCACCCCCCGTGGATTACCTCCATTATTGGAGCCGAACTGAAATCACTTAATTATTGTTTTCAAGTTTTGGCGGCGGGTTCGCTTCTACATAGTCTCGACGGTGAAAGTGGGTGGGTATATGGGGGTGGAATATGGTGGTAGTACCGTTTCGGGTTCGAGGTATAATAATATAGGGGGTGGAGAACTGTGGGGCAGTCACGCATCTCTAGTCGTGAATCAACCTTCTCAATTAGGGATCTCTTACCTTAATGTACACATCGTTATGACGGCGCGTTAAAGCCTCATGAGATTATATTCATTACGCGACTGCTACAAGGGGGGCTTTGATATCGGCGTATCGGATAATTAATTAATGCACTGCGCTAATTATCGACAAGCAAGTACTAAAGCACAACATATAAGGATTTGAAAATTTCGTATATTAAATTTAGTCGTGTGACGTATCCGTTAAAACTATGGAGGTATACGTATGTATGTAGGAAAACTTTCGCCGGACTCGCGACTGTTTTCGTCGTAAAGCTTCGCACACTTACTTACACAGATTATATTTTCAATGGAAAACCTTTTCACTTGGTAAAATTTAACTCCTCTCCCTCCCCTCTTCCTCGTCTATACACTGCTGTAGTAGTCGAAGAAGGCTTAACCGTCTCCAGAACTTTATGTCGCTAATTTGTTTGTTTTCTCCGTCGGGTAGTTTGAGATGTTTACTAATAAAAATTATCATGTTTCATTCCTAGACAAGTTTCAGGGTTGAAATTGTACGCACGGAGTGTTTATTAGTTTGTACTAACCGCGAATGAGGCTTAGCGCACATTTACGCGTAACATCACATACATATGTATGTACATAGGTGACTTTACAGTTCACAGGTTTCACTTTGATTTATTCGTCGTAGGTACATATGTACGCTAAGATTTGCTTAATCTATAAAAAAAACGTTAGAGATTGTGCGATTCTTTTGAATGAGTAATCGTAAAAATAAATCGAAATAAAAATTATACAGAGCAACCCTCTCGCGTTGTGTGTGCGGATGTGTATATATTTTTTTCGTTTTCACCGCCGATACATGCCGAATTTCGGCTTTATCGTGATCAACATCGACCCTCAGTCGAGAGAGTCGTAAAAATTTAGTACACAATTATAGATATGAACAAAACACACCCCTTAATACAGAAACTTGCGGTCTGATACGGTGTCTCGTAGCGAGCAGGTCGATCCCAAGGTAAACAACACGATGCCTTTAACCATCCGACGAATTTTCCGCGATCGTAATAGCAATCAATGATGATGACTTTCATCCGACGATGACTCTCTCGTCTACGATATTATTATGCTTCGCAAACAACGCAGAGCGTGCGCTGTGTGTACTCAGCCTGATTAAACATTTTGGTGTGTAACAGGTATTTTTTTTTCCGCCTTGCTTTTGCCTCGATATTACCACGCCACGAAAGTTTATTTATCATAATATTATACCTATACATATGTATGTATGTATGAATAACTTGACGGTGTTTATTTTTTTATTGTAAAATTTGCGTATTTGATTGTGTGATCCCGTCTGATTGTGAGGCTTATTTGTGTCTAAAAAGAACGCACACATAATATAATTGAGATTTTTGTTTCGATAGAAAGCAATAAGGACGCACTCGCGGCGTGATTGAAAAATAATCAGTCCCCCGGGAACCACCTTTATTTAAACGCGAAAATCTTCCTTTTGTTTTTGCACCCGCCTCGATTTGATGGTGGTGGAGCAGGAGGGGTGGGGGGGAGGGGGTATTGTGGAAATAATTTCATCAGGAATTTGCAGGGAAGCGGGGCAACTTTCTATTTCATTACGTTTTGTTTCGCCGGTCGAATATCGTTTCCGAGATCCGGCAAGGTGGTGGTAGAAAAGCCCACGAATATATTTCAATTTTGCCAGTTGATGTTCTTTTGCGAATCGGTGGCGGAACGAATTGTAAAGGTAGTTCCTTTTTCCTCCCTTCGAATCAAACTTGGTATACGATACCGAATTCACCACCCGAACAGAGTAAAATCATCCCCACCCTTCATCGAAGATGTTTGAAGAGGGAAATACTACCGGTAATAAGAGTGTTTTTTGATAGGGTGAGAAACAGTATTCAATAATTGCGTTTTATTAGAAAATTCAAGATATCTTAATTTTTTATATGTATATTGTTTAATAGGGTGAAGCGACGATGTATGGAACTTTTTTTTGGGATATTCGTTTTGAAATAGTTGCCTCTACATCATACCTCTTCTGTCCAAAAAAATCTGCTTAATTAAAAAAGTTTTTTCTGGTCTCTACCAGCACTTTTACTAGTATGAAAATTTCCAATCTCTATAAATAGCAATTTTAATTGGAAAATTAGTATTTATTTTAACTATTCATACTTATTTTACTCGTATATATGTACCTACTTATATTTACTCGTATGCCTCCCTCATCCGCGCTCACAAATTCACACTTATTTGAATAATTCAAGGAATACGTAAATAAATTAGATTTTTACAAAAAGTACAATATTCAATAAAGTTAGGATAATTTTATGAGCAATCTAAAATTTAGTATTCTGTGTTCATATTTCGAAATTAATAGGCAAATTTTCATTTTTCGCCTTCAGGTAGAGGCCTGAAGACATATCCACAGATTCTTTTCAGTATTTTTACGAGAATACTGATGCTACAACAAAACTTTTGTAAGGTATAAAAATGCCGATTTTTAATTTTTGCAATGTCGCTCCACCCCACTGTTTAATTAATGCCTCAAGTTTGTCCTAATGTTTCATACTATTGTAAAAGCGGGTCTTAGTAGCGCCCCTTTCCAGGTGGGGTTCGCGGTTCAACTATCAGTTTATTAGATAATAGAGCATTAACTGAGATTAAGGTGTACGGCGAACTTGCCAAAGATGTACGCACGCGTTTCAGGGATCGTAAACCGGCACGGATATATTCCGATACAGAATCTGTTTGAAATAATACTTTCGTTTAGCGCTTTAAGCATGCTGGCCGCTAGGGATCATATCGAAAATTAATTAATTTTATTATTGGTCGATGAGGGGTGGGAGGGGAAGGGGATTTCAGGAAATCAGTGGCGCACGCATCCGATTATTATTACGGGCGACAATAAATTATTGCGAAACTCTGGCCCGGTTTATGCTACAACTTTACATTTGGGGGCCCTCGTAAAACGAAAGTTCGACGGTGACAGCCGCTCGGAAATTGCGTTAAGTAAGGATTACGCGACGGGGGACCCCGAGCCCCTGACTCAACACCCCTGCCTACCTAGTTGACAGCCCTCTGGTCAAACGCATTAAACTTCGTTTTAATAGTGGTTGAGATTTTTACAATATCTATGGTTGTGCAACCATATAAACTTGACGAAAAACTAATGGTTTTTCATTTTATAAATATAAAACATTTTATGTAGAAGAAATAAAACGAAGAATGAAACTAGGATAGAGTGCTTTTGGAAGAATGAACATAGTTTTTAAATTCAACATTCCGCTATGCTTAAAAAACAAGGCATACGACCAATGCGTAATGCCAGTTATGACGTATAGATGTGAATGCTAAGTTCAAGAATGTTACGTAAGATCCAGTGCACACAGAGAAGCATGGAATGCATGCTTGGTATAACAAGAAGAGATCGTAAGAGGAATACATAGGTAAGAAGTACGATCAAAGTGAGAGATATAGCGGAATGTGTGAAAAATGTGGCTGGACACATACAGCGACAAGAAAATATGGCAGATGGACGCGAGAAATACTGGAATGGTATCCGAGAGGATGTGAAAAAAAGCAAGGTAGACTGAGTGGACGATGGGTTGATGAATTGAGAAGAATGTGTGGAGTCAACTGGATGCAGATTGCTTAAGACAGACAGGAATGGAAGACGATTGGAGAGGCCTTCATGATAAAATACATATGTATGTACCTATATACGATTTTATATTGCCATAATAATTTTTATACTAAATTCCATGTGTGATTTTTATTATATAATGATTAATTTCAGTGTGTATATCGAAAAGTGCGGGCTCACAATGGAGTCGTATTTAATCCAAAGATTTGCGAATATCCGCGCGTTCGCCTAAATATTAACTTCGGATTTATATTTAATTACTTTTTTAATAATCTATCGTTTTGTAGCCGGTGGCTTGAATTTATAGGCAAAATTCGAAATAATAAAAAAGGGTAAGGTGGAATTCAAACGAACAAAAGGGAGTGAAAGAGGTAGAGAGTTCGCAAGCAGTAGGAAACATCTGGCAATTAAATTTGTAAAGAGAATTAATCCATTTCCCCATTGCTTTTTATTTACTTTTTCTGGTCGCTGAATTCCGGATACAGTGGTTGCCCATCATCATTTACCAATTGCGATTATTTGGATTTTTCAATGAAATGAAGTGCCGCGTTGAATTCCCTCTAAGGAAAATTTAGAATTTAATTATTTAATCGCAACGAACTTTTGCTATTTGTTATTTTAGCATCAATGTTACGCTTATTTTTCTTCTGCGTTCTCCAATCCATCTCGATCATGCTATTGATCTCATTACAAATAACAAAATAGGTCAAAACTGGAAAAGCTATCGGGAAAATCCTCTGTTGAGAGCTTAATGTAACAAATACTTTATCATCTATTAGGCATCGTATTTTTTAAATTAAAAATAATTATGATTTTTGTAATGAGATTAAATTTCTGGGTTAAAAAAGGTTTTGCGCATCTACTGAGCTCTGGGTTAGGTAAGCAAGAGGGGTGAAAAACCGCGAAAAAGGTGGAAAATGCTCGGCGTTCATAAATCAAGGGACTTTTAGATAGCAAAACGTTTGCTTTTAATATTCCACTTTATTGGAATTACATACGTAGAACGGATTATCGTGCGGAATCGTTGTTATTGAGTTTCCCGCTCATTGCCCCGTATTTTTGTATGTTTATATATTTTTTTCAAGTTTATCGAGATAAAATAAAAATGAAAACGAAACGAAACGAACGAGGGTGCGCCAGGTGGTTGCCTGTAAAAATATATATTTATATTCGACCCGAAAATAAAAATCCGCGTTATTATTTCTCACAGTTTCTCGATTTTTAATAATCTCCCGTAATAAATATTATTCGTTAAACGAGTACGTCGTTGTGCGTTAATAAACCGATTCCGAAATTTATTTTGCGGTCGCTAATCCTCTTATTTGAGTATCGCGGCCAAAAACGCGTCCGTGGATTAAACAATTATACTTTTTACATAAATACCATATGTACATATTTCCATTAAAACGTGCACAGTCCAATTTGATATAGACATCAAGTTTAATAAAAAAAAATGTTTCTTCTGCGTAGATAGATCCGAGAAATTAACGTGAAATGCTTTTTGTCATAACAGTGAGTATATTGTATCCTAAATCATAAAATTAAAATTTCATCAACGAGCGTATAGAATATTTTCCTGTAATTGTGTCGCATCATCGATGCTTCATTGTTTTATTTTTTTTACTTATTATGTGCTGAAATTGAAGTCTTTGGTTGAGTGATATTAATGGTTTATTTTCTTGATGAAGTAATACGACTCTGGCTAAAAACGCATTAAGATTTACCAGATGTTACTGCGCTCGGCGCAGCAACAACAAAAAGAATGAGAGTAAGCGTACACACACACTAAATACAAGTTCATCTAACAAATAGTGCTGCTGAATATCTCTGCAAGCTGTAATAATCAAAAAGCATAAATGAAATGTGTGTATATGAACTTAATTATTGTAAAGATGCGACGAGTGAGACTATCTTTGAACTTTTGATAAACCGATCGCGTTAATGGATTTATACAAGCAAAGGTATAATGTATTGAAAAGATACGCCTCTAAACAATAATACTAATTCATAATGTTATTTATCTGAGTGTCCAAACCGGCGATATGAAATACTGTTACATATTTACATATTTATCTCATGCGTCACACGCTCTGCTCTTCCACTTCATGAAAAGTTTCTTCACACGGTTGATACTCCTGCTAGTGTAGTGACGCTTTTTATTTTTATTTCTTCTTTTTGTCATCCATATACATATCAAGGACATAAAAAGTGTATAATAAACGGTCGGCCATGGCTTGTGATTGTCTTTAGGTGGCAACGAGCAGTCAGACACCGTCCCGTGGGAAACTCACCACCTGTTTGTTCGACTCACTTGCACTGGGGAACACTTATTGCTCACTGCATACCCAGCATATTAGTGTTAGAAGACTTGCATGTCGCAGGCAATGTCCTGAAATAGATTTAAGTGAACTTTGTACAAACTTTTCTAAGATTTTAAGTCAGACTTTGCTTGGGAATTGCAACCCATCCGCGCTAGATTCTCTGACCTGAATACCTTTTCAATAGGTATTAATGTTTATGCAATTAGAAATTGTCGTCATTCTACGTGTTTGAATTCATAGTTGTAGTCGTTAATTGACTGGTCCTAATATCGCAATTCACAATTTGCCCGTAACACGAATGTCAGAGATGTCGGGACGTTGACGTCACCTCGGCGCCCATCGTTGATGAGTGATTTTTTTTTTCGTGACCGAGATGAGCAAAGCCGTGTTTATTAGCGTGCGATCAAATTGTATGGGTTTGCTTACATTTTAGGTGAGCTGGTGGTGTTTCAAGGTGTCGAGACGACATGGCAGATATTGTAGTGAACGGTGACCATAGGCAGATGTTGACGCGACGAATAAACACCATTATAACAAATACCAAACATCTGCACTCAGGAATAGTTTTATAAGCTAAAATAATCAACTTTGATCATTAAAATGTATGACATCACAACGACGATTGTTTGCAATTATTAAAACAATCTATTTACTTTTTATCTATAGCGGACCTTACACGGTCAATAACACTGTCGTGTAAACTCGATATTGATGGAATGACGGCAAAAAATGACGCGAATCCGGATATTTTGATATCGGAGCATCAGTATTGGCGAGTGCATGGGATACTGTCACTAATGGAGTAATGACAGTATTATTGACCGTGTAAGGTCCGGTCCGCTTATCACTTTCTATGTCAAATGTTCTCACTTGGAATATAATATCTATGAGCGAATTTTATACCGAAACAACTACGTTGTTGTATGTATAGTCGCAATTTAAAATTCATCAACGTGTTTCTTGTCTCGTGTAAAAATCGTTAGTATGATTATTGAAAACGATCCAATTTTTTTTACATTTGTTCCGTGCATAAAATTGTATGAAAAAATACGTTTTAATGATGTACGCCGCTGATTACATGTCACACGTCAACAAAACGTCAGACATTTGCCAAAGAACAATGTTTTTCATCAACGAATTGAACATCATAATCGAATGCAAAATTACCAATTACAAATACGAGTGTTATCTGAAATATTCTCATAAATTCCACATATTTTCCACGTTAAAATGCGTCGCATTTCGAACGGAATTACCATTTTTATACTTTTTTTCCGTTTGCAGTCGTTCAGATAAAACGCATATGTAACGTTTTTACCGTACACTCGTTTAACGAAAGTGACTGATAAAAGTGTACACGGCAATAGACTGTGTACGAAGCAATTATTAACGATGTTAATGCACTGTGACCCAGACCTCACAAGTGTTCCGAGAAATGTTTACAATTACGCTATTGAAAATAAAGTGCCCGTGTACATATATAACAGTAATTTAAATTCGAAATATGTATGTATAAAATAAACGTGCGCAATCAACCGTTCCAATTCCAATGGCGTCAATTTAATGGCGAATAATTTCACTAATCTTTTCACACTGGCCGTTACTTTCTTTATTTTTTCTATCAACGTTTGACGTATTTATTATACATTTTGACATTTTCGTTTCGTCGCGGCGACACGCCCTTCGCTGTGAAGTTTTCTCGAAATTTTTACCGAAATAACATAATTGAGTACACAATAATAAAATGTGGAACAATAAAGGAAAGAGCGCGGTATCTGCGCGACGAAATCAGAAGTGCAAGAAGATCCGTATGTATTTTGTTACGCCCGTATGCGCTTTCACAAATTGAATGCACTTCAAAGCGTGATGCATAAAAAGCGCGAGAGCTTCGCTCAATTGCAAAAAGTCTTATCAACTTCGGTAATAACATTGCGCAATAAACAATAAGTTGTTTATTTACAATTTGCAAGCGTACACTGCTACGAGTATGTTAATAAATGAAAGATTCCGGAATTACATTTTACTTCATATTATGTATACACATGTAACTTATACGAAATTGACAATTTTTTTAAACATGACTCATACGTGTCAGGTATCACCATCTGGGATCATTTCGATCACTTTTGGATTGTTGATGCATTTGCGTATGCATAGCGTATCTAATAAGTAGTCATATGTTGGCCATGCCACACGTTTTTTATCCACAACAGTGACGCACCGCTTTGAAGAATTTCATCATGCCGCTTTAGCTATACAGATACGGGTATGATGATGGTCACCTTTGCCATTAGAAATCGAAACAAAGAGGCTCTGGTTGGTTAGGCCGTAGACGGGCGTTATCGGCCGTGGACCTGCCCTCGATCCATCAAGTGTTAGTCCCTTTTTTTTCCACCGTCAACAATCACACAATGATCCCCGTTGATGGCCTCTCCTCGTATTCCATCTTCTGGCCGATGTTAATTATAACACCAGTCGTATATCAAAGCCAAAGGTTGACCTGACCGCTAAAGGTTAAATAAAAATTCTCCACATATTATTTACAGCTCGACTCACTCTCTCGAAGCGCGAGGCATGACAGTACGCCTAGGCCCCAAAAAGTTTATTAAATTAATTTCATCATACTTATTCAAGGCCATTTGTCAAATTTGACATGTTTCTTGTGTACTAAAATGGATATAAATTCAATCCAAGTGGGTAGCTAAGTACATTTTGCAAATCCCAATACTTTTTTACGCCTTGATCTATTAAGTGCACTAAACTGGTTTAAGTGCTATTTATCTCATCATCATTTTCAGTCGTTCACCATCCACTGCTGGATGAAAGCCTCTCCAATCCTCTCCCATTCCTGTCTGTCTTGAGTGATCCGCATCCACTTGACTCCACACATTCTTCTCAATTCATCAGCCCATCGTCCATTCGGTCTACCTTGCTTTCTTTCACATCCTTTCGGATATCATTCTAGTATTTCTCGCGTCCAGACTGCCAGAAGATCTCAGAATTATAAAAAAAAAAACAATATTGAGCCGTTATAAATGAAACTGGTTTAAGTCCATTTATTTGTGTTTTGAAATATTGATTAAAATAAATAAATAGATCGCATATCGATGGGTTAGTGCACAAATATTGTATGTCCAGTTTTGTTTTAAAATATTGCAAGTGACATAAATCTCTTTTGCATGACGATGTGGACATATTATACGATGTGGACATATTATATATGTACATATTTGAATAAGGCAATACCTTATCATCTTATCAAATATACCTACTATTTGGACATACAATACTTTTTAAACATGAAGGTTTGATGCAGATGGACGTTTTGTGTATGATAGTCAATTTTTTTTAATCTGGACATACAATATCTGTGCACTAACGACTAACCCATCGATATGTTTGTAGCCAAAACTATTATTTAATTTTTTTTCAAAGTTTGACTTAAACCACTAGATTCCTAGCAGACTTAAAACAGCACCTGTATAAGCGCTAATAGATAATTAAATTTATTTTGTAATGTTAGCCACGTTACTTTTTGCATGTTAATCATTAGTAATTAGTATTTGTTGTATATCAATTTTGTCACCAAAGTAGGGCAACCCCAATTCGATTGTGCCCGTTATATCATCGCGAAGTGCGTCCAAACATTTGACATCACATATGGAAATGGCCATTGTCCATATATGTATGTATGTACATAGAGGTCTCACGAGGTGGCCCAAGCCAGGGGTATTCATAGGCGGACCGCGGTCTCTCACCTTATAGTCAACCACGTCGAATCTGTTATTGACGCAAACAGATATCAGACACACGTTTGATATGTGTCAACATGTCACAGATGATGATGAACAACAATTTTAATTGGCCAAGAGACGACGTCTCACTCCAATTATGCGCATGTGTCCAAACACACACATCGACCGCCTTTTAGTCCTAGTAGTGCCTCTTTGTTTGTATGATAACGATTGTAGAGTTGCAGTTGACGTGGTGTCGTTTGAATATTAATATCGGCTTCTATTGATATCGTAAATTGCGCATTTCGCCATTATTGCACTGCCATGTCGTGTTCCGGCCTACGTGTTCTTATTATTGTTCTGCCAATACGTTGAACTTTGGCGTTTCCTTTCGATTGCGTCTGTTTTAAATTTATCATCATCATAATTTTCAGCCGTTCACCATCCAATGCTGGATGAAAGCCTCTCCAATCCTCTTCTATTCCTGTCTGTCTTGAGCATTCTGCATCCAGTTGACTCCACACATTCTTCTCATTTCATCAGCCCATCGCCCACTCGGTCTACCTTGCTTTCTTTCACATCCTCTCGGATACCAATTCCAGTATTTCTCCCGTCCATCTGCCATCCATTCTTGTCGCTATATGTCTCCAGCAACGTTTTTCACACGTTCCACTATATCTCTCACTTTGATCTTACCTATGTATTCCTCTTACGATCTCTTCTTGTTATACCAAGCATGCATTCCATGCTTTTCTGTGTGCACTGGATCTTACGTAACATTCTTGAATTTAGCATCCACATTTCACATCCATACGTCATAACTGGCATTACGCATTGGTCGTATGCCTTATTTTTTAAGCATAGCGGAATGTTGGATTTTAAAACTATGTTCATTATTCCATTCGTCCATCTGCTATCCATTATTCTCGCTATGTGTCCAGTCCATTGCCACTTCAACTTTTTCACTCGTTCTGCTATATCTGTCACTTTTTACCCATGTATTTCTCTTGCGATCTCTTCTTATTATACCAAGCATACATCTTTCCATGCTTCTCTGTGTGCACATTATTTGTTTTAAACTAAATTCTTCAAATGCGCATCTTCTTTTGTACCCACTGCTTCGACGTTTGTACCTACCTATCTAAAAAAGGATATTAGGCGACACTGTTCGGTCGCGCTGGCGTCAGATTTTTTTTCGCTTTGTCTTAGCAGGAGGCAATCGCACCGCTTCGTATAAAATAATCCATTTACTGTGAAGCACTTAACCCACTCTTGATTTTTATTTAGTTCACTCTGAATCCACGATAAGTTCCCATCGTTACAAAACGTGCAGTACATCAATGTCGTCACTTCTGTGTCATATTTGATGCAGTATCGGGTCTGTCGCACAAAACACTTCACACGTAATGTACCTTTTATAATGTCAACGTCTTATGTTTTCAATTTAATTGAAATCACAAGACGAGGCAGGGGGCCGAGTCTCGCATACCTTATTCAAAATGGAAATGTGTAACCGTTGATTGCTACCAAATAAAGTGGTTTCGTGGTGATAAAAGATGAGCGCGTACACATGTGGGTTTCTGTACGTGTTGAGAAAAATTCGTCGTGTGATGTTTTATTACACTGTGAAAGGTCACAAGAGCAATGACATGTGCTTTCAAGTCCTCCAATTCTGATTTGATTCAAGGAAAAACCCATTTTTGTACTGTTAAATGGGATATTAATTAGTGTAATTTCAAAAAAATATACACGGACGCTTTTGAAGCAGGTGAGATGAATGACCCATCGCTGGCCACTTACATTTATCAGTTCGGGTCACGCGGTGTTCAACCTGTCTGAACTGTATAATTAAATACGTACGTATATCGTTCGATGTTTTTTTTTATTTTCATTATTTATTTATTCGTCTCCCTTTTGCACAGTGGGTTCACGACCTCTGGCGGCATTTATCATTTCGTGCGCGCGTGGTAATTAAAGTGCAGGCGTTCATTACTTTTTGTGGCCGGCTAATGTTCATTGTAAAAACAGGCATCGGTGCATCATGTGTGTACTAACCGTGGGACACGACACTCGGGCATCTGTACATCACACCTAGAGATCGTTCACACAGGGACGAATCCATGCACTATTTATTTTTCAGCTTCAAATACTTGGGAGAGATTAATTACTCTCGAGTTGACTATTCTCATTAAATTTGAATTCCCAGTCCGTTCCTGCTCTCGAACACATCTAGAACTCAAGCTGCTAAGCAAATGACCATTACCGATATAGATATGACCAGAGATGAGATCATCTCTAATAGGAAACAATTACAGGATGACGACATGCACCTGTCGCCGAAAGCCATACGGCCGTGTCTCGTTTCTTTCGAAATGACGCCACCGCTTACGGAATAAAATATATTTTTATAACTCGCAATCAAGCTTAGGACAAGTTCGTAGCTGGAATAAATCTAGCTAGTTTAATTCGTATTATGTAGATTGTAGATAGAGGTTAGTGTAGGTAGTTGCGCGAAAGTCCACGTCCACGTGAAACTGCAGTAGTTTCAGCTGCAGTTGCATCCACCTATCTATCTACCCTCGCACTGTGAATCCCGGCGGTGGGTGAGGTTGTAGGTAAACGTCAGCCCTGTGCAAAACTAATTATAAGAGTTGCGACGGGGGATTTTGCATTTGGAATGCACAATGCAATCTCGTTGCGCCAGCACCAACTGCACCGGTGCATTCAAACAGGCGCGCGAACCAAACGTACCAAATGCACCTCCGATACAACCAACAAAACATCTTTCAATCAGCAACTGCTTCGTCTTCTGTGGCAGACATAAATATTTATACGTACGTTTGCTTCAATCGACTGTACATTTTTTGATTCAAAGCACGTAAACACTAAAAAAGTGCCAATTCGTATCTGCATACATTTAAGCACGCAACATAACGCAACATAAAAACCATTCGAGCAATCCAAATCAAATACATTAATTACACTAACAATTTGTTAAGAGTTAACTGTTCGCATGTTTACATTATCGGCGTGTGTGGTCCCACTCTGTAAACTCTTCAATTCTCCTTTGTCTAACGGGCACGCAAACATCAAAACAACGTATCAGCTCCCGATGTGTATGTATTCCAAAAGCGTATAATTTTTAGTATTTTGTGGAAAAATTTACGGTAGATAGGTATGTACGAGTACCGCGAGTTATTTTCCGTTCTCGGCGAATATTCATAGGATGAGATCGGTGGAAGAAAAAAAAACGTGCGAATCCGGAACGTGTGTGCGAAATGTGTCCCCGTTTGCACTGCCAAGACTTAATTTCTCATGGGGCGTCGTAATTTATGCTCTTGTTACACGTGTCCTATGCCGAGGTGATAAACGGACTGCTTTTTATCGTTGCTTATTATAAATAACCCCCCGCGAGTCGTCTATAGACGCTCGATATCCATAATTCTTCATAGGTAATGATGCGATTCTGTGAAAAATGAGCCAAGATATCATTTCGAGATAGTGCATTGTTAAATACAGTGATGCTATAATATATAAGCTGCAATTGTTTGCTTCGTCTGACGCATTTACTTTGGAATAATTCGATGAATGAATAAACATAATTTGGTTTGTTGGAATTTTTAGCTTCACAGTATTCAATAGTTTTATCAATGCATATAACATACATGTTACAATTTTTATGTTGTTGAAACGTTCAAGTTTTATCTTTGGTTCGAATGTCAATGTGATTTTAAAACACTGACAGGTTTCGTATCTTATCTGCCATATCTCCTTACGCCTTCAGTTCCGTTAATTTTGTTGTGGGAATTTTTGAGATTACGGACACCTAATATTTTGATAGTTTGTCTAAAATAATCACCTTTGACTATTTTTAAAGCAGACGAATGAATGCACACTCCGAATCGGCTCGTTTCGTAATCCACCGGCGGGGAATCGTAAATGAAAAGTTTCCCGTTGACTTTTCGTCGTGATGAATTCGTATAAATCACGTAGCTAGAAGAGTACACTTACACAAGAGTACAGGGACGCACTCTGCATCAGATAAGTCAGGGGTGGGCAAGGTGGCGTGATGAAATCGTAAACATTTAACGAGTTCCGAGAGGTCCGCGAAGCCCCGGAAACATAAATATTTTAAGGTGTTCGCAGGATCGTTCGTATGATTAAATTGCTCGCGGCAACGATACGGTTAAGATGATTCGATTGCAAAAATTGCGCAATATATAATTTTACGCATTTTTGATGTTACTCTAAAATGCATACAAGGATTTGTCGTTTGCGTAATTATTTTTAGTGTTTATTTGTAACGCTTACCTTATTCAGAGACTTTATGTCAGATTTTTAATGTATGTCATTCTTTGTACATAAATAATTCGATCGCAAGTAACCAAAGCTTCAACCCGTTTGCGGTATTTTCTTACGAGGAAACTTCGCAAACCCTTACAAAACGTTCAACTACACCCCGATAGATATCGCTCGAAGTTCCTTCCAACGTACAACCCTTCTCGTATTTGGAACTAAGATGTGTAATATTTTGACATTTTTATTCTTATAATTTGCAAGATTACAAAATTAACAAAATTGAAGTCGTATTTATTGAAAAATTGCAGGTGCTCCGTATCTCGTTGTTTACAATAATAATGTGACATTGTAAAATTATTTTCGGTATTCACACGAACTTGAATGTAGTATTAATATCGATTTATTTCTGATTAATGTTTGTATTATCTCAACCATTCGATCCAAACTATGTAGTTCGAATTATAAAAAAAGTGAATAAACCTACGGCAACTCTACTCTAGTTTGTACATAAAACATAAACGTTAATATCAGATAGAATAAGTCTACAATATTTCAAATCGTCAATTTTGTAGTATGAATATCGTATTACTCAAATTGTTTATATGGAATTCTAATATAAAATTATGCGAAAAATTTCAAAATGAATTTCATACCAAAAATTGAATTGCGTTACCGAGTTTAGCATATTTTTCGTGTAATATCAACAAGTAGGTATATATTGTCGATCCTATTATACTATGTATATGTACATAGATTTTGGATACAAATTTCACATTTGAGTGCTTTTCATAATATTCGCTAAAAGTTTCGTTAATTTCGGAAACGTTTTTCGTTAGAATTTCATTGTTGTTTCTCACGGCGATGTCTATTCTACAGTTTGAGTGTAGTAAAAAAAAAAACTGCAATGAAATCCAATGCAGCTGCATAGAATAAACAGGACGAACAAAAAGTCTATACATATATATATATATTATACCTATACCTTGGAATTTTTTGTATTGTGTCGAGCAGGTAGATTTCTCAGAGACGGTCTGAGATCCTTCATCCATCATGCTACGTCACAAATGAACACAAAGAAGCGGGCGTATCCTTTGGTGCCTGGCCCGCTGGGTGATGCTTGCCCTTCCACCCACCCTCCTGGCTCCCTTCGCTGTGTGAGCGGTCTCTCTAAATAACCGGTCGTAAAAAATAATAGCGTCCCTGAACGAGAAAAAAAGGTGGTTTTGAGGTGGGTCTTGAGCAAGATGGCCGCCATGGACAGGCGGAGAGAATCTGGGTTATTTACCATCGCCATTGATGATTCCGATGAAGCGCTCAGGTAGAGAAGACTGTACAGCATGTTTAAACAATAAAGGTTATATGTATATAAAAGTTAAAAATTTTGCTATTCTTACCTTTACTCTGTCACCATTTGAAATCGGAACTAAATTCGCATGTATAAAAACTAAATATAACTTACGCCGTGATACACGTCCGGTAATTGTCAAGATATCTGGGGTCAAATGTAAAATAAAACTATTCAATTTTTAACAGACGCGATTACGTGCACGGCGATACTTTTACGATAACCTTTAATTTCTCTATTTATATTTTTAAAAAAACCGTATTTTTAAAATTCATTCACAATCAGTTCATTGTCCTCTGCGTCGTGAATGATTGTTTCTCATATCACGAAACAAATAGAAATGCGTTTGAATAAATTAAATTGTAGAGCACTTTTATTTGAAGTTTGACTTATATCTACATCCTCTCCAGGTATAGGTGCATTCCTGCAAGCTACTCATTTTGAAGAAGACGTAGAAAAAACGAAAAACGTTGGCTATAAAATCTTAAGCCATAAAACGGAAACTGGCTTTTTTTCAACATTTAAATATTGTTCAAGGGCTAACGTGTTTCAGTATAATACATATAATACGTATCTATGTATGTGTGGATATACTTGTTGATTGGTCGTTAGGAAAATAGGTATAAGATCGGCGTACCTTGATTAGAATGAATCGACAGGAAATTAATCTTAGTTACGTGGTTGAAGCCATACTAATTTACACTGTCTGATTTTATATTATAGTGAGTGTACCTATAGGTACCTACATACGTCAGTGTCGAGTCTCTGTATACGTATATGAAATAATAATATACATGGGAAGTGTTTTATTAAAAAAAAATAATATACGTGCATTTTATATTTATTTTGGAATATCGATAGAAGTGGTGTCCACTTTAATATTTTGCATGTGTCGTGGGGAACCTCGAGGGTGCGGTACTGGAAAGGTTACCAAACTGTCCCGGGTTACATTTATTGGAAAAACATTCCGATACAACCAAAACAAAATTCAATTCCATTTTCATCTCGACATGAGGATGGACCCTCTCCTTCGCTGCTCGACCGCCATTCTTCCCTCCCGTCCGTCCGTCCGTCCGTCCGTTCGCTTGTCTTGCTTACTTTACACATGCACGTATGTAGAAAACTCTGGCTGGCATTTTGTGTTTTTTTTTTTCAACGCTCTTAACACGACGATGATAATACATAAAAGGTGGCTTTTGTCCGTCGTGACGTATATAAGTGCGTACGGTGCGTGTTATTTTTTTCCTATGTGCGAAAAATGTTCCAGCGTCAAACAATAGGGCCGTAAATCGCCAAGAATAACAATCGGATTCCCTGCGGTGGTCGCTCGGGCAAAAAATATTATTGTTGCCTTGCGCCGGCCCTGCCAACCTTCCCTCCCACTACCCCCGACCCCAACCAACCCCCATTTTCCGGTGTCCGTCACTCTCGATTCTTTGAATTACTCCTATCTAGAAATCTAAAAGCCAGACGATTGCTCAAAGGTAGAGCTTTGGACTCGCTGAGGTACCTATCTATCGTTGGACTCATTCGTGGTTTGAATCAT
Source organism: Parapsyche elsis (assembly GCA_022651745.1). NCBI lineage: Eukaryota > Metazoa > Arthropoda > Insecta > Trichoptera > Hydropsychidae > Parapsyche > Parapsyche elsis. The sequence goes on from JAGVSN010000010.1 coordinate 9,959,400, forward strand.
GTCAAAAATTTCCAAGCCCACTTAGTTATTGAGACAATTCATGTACAAAAATTTGGCAAAATTTTACAATATCTTTCTTTTCATCATCATCATTTTCAGCCTATTCTATTCTATTCCTGTCCGTCTTGAGCAATCTGCATCCACTTGACTCCACACATTCTTTTCAATTCATCAGCCCATCGTCCACTCATTCTAACTTGCTTTCTTTCACATCCTCTCGGGTACCATTTTAGAATTTCTTGCGTCCATCTGTCATCCATTATTTCCGCTGTGTCCAGCCCATTGCCACTTCAACTTTTTCGCACATTCCGCTTTGGTCATGCTTCCTTACCAATGTATTTATCTTACGATCTCTTCTTGTCATATCAAGCATACACCTTTCCATGCAACTCTGTCTGCATTGGATCTTACGTTGCATTCTTGAATTTAGCATCCACGTTTACCATCCATACCAATGTCATAACTGGCAGTAGGTAGGTACGCATTGGTCGTATACCTACCTACTTTTTTAAGCATAGCGGAATGTTGGATTTAAAAACTATATTCATCCTTCCAAAAGCACTCCATCCTAGTTTTATTTCTTCTTCTTTACATCCTGTCATATTCACCAATTGTCCCAAGTACCTTTCTTTTATTTATTGTAAAATGTTCGTCAATTATGCGGCTTGATATTAAATACGCCGCTTTCTGATTAAGTCTGCCATTTTTCATCCAAAGATATATGACATATAATGGCACAGGTAGCCTCGTCGTATTCATTGTCCAAATATGTCCAATCACCTGTCCAGGTGAGCTTCGACCAATCGCGCTCAGGTATCAAAAGTACAGGTGCGTTTGTGTACCTGTCTCCCCACCTGTGTGGGTGTTTCCCAGACGTGGACCAATCAGATAAAGACTAGTCTGTACCTGGCAAGGTGTGCGCCGACGCCTGACCTAGTTTCACCTGGCCGCGCCCAAAACCCGCCTTTAGAGTAGGACAGGTGCAAAACGCTAAGAAAATACCCATCCATTGTTCAACACTGGTACCTACCTATGTACATATGTATATCTGATGCGATTCGTCGACCGTATGTTAATATTATACATATGCGCGGATAGATATAACAGAGAGCACACACAAAGGGAGTCAAAAAGTTGAGTAATATATGTATCCACGTAAGCGACCCGGCCGACAATAACTCAGCATTCACACAGTGACCACAGAGTCCCTGGGCCGTGGTTCCTCCACTTTTTGTCGCCAGAACTTTAGAATTTTCTCCTTTTGTGCTCGCTCCCCGGCCAGAATCAAAACTTTTCAATATTCAAGAGTTTTCTATGGACACGTTCCACCTAAGCAACTTTACATCGAAAAAAGTTGCTACCAAACCGTCTATGAATTTATATTTTTCGGACGACGTTCGACAACAGCGTATCTTGATATTATGTATACGCACGTATATAAATTGGAATCGCGCTATTTTCGACCACTTTGAAATTCAACATTCGAATATGTATAGACCGTTGGAGATCCTCAAAGCAAAAGGTATTTTCTAACTATTCGCTTGTGAAGACGTCACCGTTTCTCTCGTTTATTGTGTGCGGCATTGTCATAAATCATTTAGGTGAACTGGTGTTGTGTTCGGCACAAACAGATAGTCAGTCGCTCGCAGAAAAACAAAGAAACTTTCAAAGGTAGACGAAGCAGATATCAGCCGTACAACATGGATGATTTATTATAGAACCAGAACTGCAAACGCGCTGAATGCAAATGGGACCGCTCGAACGAGAGACAACTCTCGTGGTTTTATTTTGTACTTGCATTGAAAAATCGTCAACGCTAATTGCAAACTACTAATTATATTGCACTTTTGGAAAATCACTGTATTTAATACGGTGCATCGTAATAAATCAATTCGCATATTCTTTTGAGGCGCTTTCGCGATTGTCAAAACATTCACGAGGAATTTCAAAATTTCAACCGAACGTCCACACGCTTACACACACGTCATCCGTGTTTAAATAAACGAGGGATTCGCAGTTTGCAAAATGCACATTGCACCAATTTTTGCGCCGAGTGTTCGTTCACATGATGCGAAGGAACGGTAATAACTCTTCGTTCGTCGGTGGTGGGTCCTCTCTACTCAGCGTCACCGGCCAATTTGCGCGACTTTGATGTGATTTCTGATTAAATCCAACCAGAAATGTTCACTACTTGTAGTTCCTACTTCGTGTGTAGTGTGTGTACCTTCACCGCTCGCGTTTGATTTACGAGGAATTTTAATACGAAAGCGCGTTTATTAGCGTTTTGCAGAGCGCGCCATGCCAAATTCACCGGGAATTCCTAAGCACACTATGTACAAGCTCTTCAATCCCCATACACTGCGATAGAACGCGCGCTATTGGATAAAATAAGAATCGCAAGCGATGATTCAAACGTATTATAATTGAACTTTAACTGAGTCGTGTTTGGGAAATGAAAATATTCCACTTCCAAAAGCAAAAACGGCTCAAATCTGTATGTGAGTGTTGTTTATAAAAATTAATTAAAATATTCGAGCGCGGCCTTTCGGTGTATTTTCATTCACATTCGCAACAAAACGGGAACGTTCTTCTTTTATTGTTGCCAAACGTATCTCGGCGGGATTAGGCGGGACTCAACGACGTCAGGACGACATCAAAAACATTATTATCCTTCATCGGGAGCCGGCGCGAAATCGGCAAGTGTCTGCGGTGTCAAAGCAATATCAATTTAATTTCATCCCCCCTTCTGGGCCACAATAACACGAGGGGGTGTGAAAAAAGGCTAAATGGGGAAGAGGGGAAGTGTCTCGCGTCTTTCGCTTTCGCTCTCGGTTTTTTTTTCCTTTCGCCGCTATGATTACAAACAAAATAGGCGAGAGGCGTAAACAATGCACCGTGAAAAATTGCCAAGAATAATTCCGTCATCGCTTCAATTATCATTAATATCCGCGCAGAAGGGTTCCCTTATATCTGCCCGGCCGCTCCTTACATAATGACGGGATATAACCGGGAATAATGCGACACTGGGTGAGACAAAGCGCGCTTCCGCCGCGGACGCCTACCTACAAAGCCTCCATTGTCGCGACAATAAAACGTATAAAAAAAAAGTTCAAGAAAAAACGAATAAAATATATACCGTGGAATGGAACGAATAAGAGTGGAACCAAAGAAGGCATTAAAGATGAGAAAAATTGCACGCCCGACGGAATGAAAACGAAACAATGGAAGCAAGGGGGCGAAACGCACCACCCCCCACGTCCACCTGATGTACCAAATTAATTCTACATTTATATTACATGTATAGATAGGTACATAAGCACGTCTACATTTAATAAAATTTCATCATTATCGTCATTTTCAGCCGTTCACCATCCACTGCTGGATGGTGAAATTTCAGGAACCATTCGGCAAAAAATAAAGGCAAAATTTACTTCCTCACACACACACACAAACGAAACCTCAACCATAGCACAAATTAGGGAAGTCACTTCAGTTTGTATAATTCAATGATTCTCAGTGCCATCAAGACTTAATATTTAACTACTGGCCGGTTTGACAGTAGGTACGTGGAACAATTATTGTATAGTGTACCGTTGAATGGATGTATGGCCATAAATTGCGTTGTCAACTACATATGTAGAATCAGCGGCTTGTTGCCAACACACCGCTAAAAATGTTTTGTCTCTTATCTTGGCAATGCCAGTTTGATTGCAACGACCCAGACAGGCAGAAAAGCAGTCGCTTACGCTACTACATACATATCATTTTCAGCTGTTAACCATTCACTGCTGGATGATGGCCTCTCCAATCTTTTTCCATTCCTGTAGGTATGTCTTGAGCAATCTGCATCCACTTGACGCCACACATTCTTCTCAATTCATCAGCCCATCTTCCACTCTGGCTACCTTGCTTTCTTTCACATCCTCTCGGATACCAGTATATCATCCATCCATTCTTCTCGCTGTGTGTCCACTTCAGCTTTTTGACACGTTCTGCTATATCTGCCACTTTGGTCATACTTCTTACCATATGTATTCCTCTTACGATCTCTTCTTGTTATACCAAGCATAGGTACATCTTTCAATGCTTCTCTGTGTGCACTGGATCTTACGCAGCATTCAATAAAATTTAAAATGTACAAGGTAATTTTACTAATGTACAAAACTCATCGTATTACACAGTTTTGTATTCAAGATAATTTTTAAGTGGTTTCCTATTTGTAGTTTTGCATTGAAGAGCACTTTAAGCTTACCTGCTATCGGTACAATTTCAAAGAAACTTCCCAAAACATTTTTTATGTTCGTTTACAAAAATCTACTTTTAGCGGTTTGGAATGTCGGGTGACGGCTAATACGAAACACGTAAAAAAAAAATTAATTGTTCCTTTCCAAAATTCAGGTATAAAGTTACAAAGTTTCTCAAAACCGTCAATTTTGGCTAATTGTTATTTTTTATTATTCCATAAATTTGTCGACGTATTAGCGATTAAGAATCGTTATTGTCGAAGTTCATTAATCTGATACTAACGATGCCATTGTTTTATGCGAACATAATTCAACTTTATGAGACATATTTTATATTTTGTATTTTAGATGTTTAAGAATAGATTTTACGATTTTACGAAAGTTCTATTATACATGTGTGATAAAAAAAATCTTTTTAATCATAGAATTAGATCTTTTTTATTGTTCTTCCATTGTAAAAATATGTAGATATTGCGGTCATTTTTAACGATCGGATTATGTTTTTGTTTGTTTTTATTAACCACAGATAACTAACTGTCAGTTGAATCTGTTTATTTGGCAATGTTAAAATGAATTTTTGAGCAATTTCTACACATTTCATCGTCTGTGGTTATTTAATGTAATGTTTGAACAGTTTCGTAATACGGAACACGTGTGTGCGAATTGTCGTAGGTAGAGAGCTATCGGTGGCTCGGCGCCTATCTCTATAGCGGCTTAAACCGATGTTTGCAAAAGCGGAATATGTAATGAAGGCCTTTCCGTAATTAAGGTTTATAAGATAAGCCTCTTTTGGAAGTTTTCAAGGGCGTGCGCGGGCTTATGATGATTTAAATCTGAGAGTTTCACGTCCAAACACTGGCGAGCGGCCAGAAACGAAATTCGGTACAATTTTGATGCTCCAATAATTTATGCGCGTCTCTCCCGTATGCCCCCTTCATCTTCTCAAACCCGAAACGCGAAATTCCGACCGTCAAAATCTCGAACAAAGGATCTCGAAAAACTAAATAGCCGTCCGTCGTTGGCGCCTCGTTCAAATCTCTGAATACATTCCGCTAATAGGCCGCGGCTCTCTCACTCTCCAGGCGAATCGATAAACAGGCCAATTCGCTTTTACGATCACCTTGTTAAATGCGAATAGTGATTGCTCAATATAAAATTTAATCATCGAGTCTCGATTGCTCATAAAGGCGATTAAGTTTATCCCCTTTTATTAAGGGCGAGTATGTAAGGGCACGCGCGAATCGCGTCACTCGAAATATCGCGCTCATTTCAAGTTCAAAACGTTACAAATATTTATACATAGATACTATTCACATACCCGTACAAACCAAGTAATTTTGTAATAAATAATATTGTTGTTTCGATAATGATACTGTGAACTTCTCTCTGACCAAATAATACTGATAAGTTTTCCCTGTTGGTTAACAAAGTATACATATTTTGGTTTTTTTAAAGTGCAAGCAATAGTAGGTACTAACATTATGATAAAAAACCGCAAGATGAATACCTGAAGCGGAAACTGAATAAAACCACGATAAATTTAACAAAGGATCACACATTTGCGGTTACATTAACATTAACTCATTATCATATCATAAATATCAATGTTCATTTATAACTTTTATCGCACATTCCATTTTTCACATGAAATATAAAATAAAACGAACACTTTTTACAGGTGGATTTTACTTTTACAAAAAGTAAATAAATATTGGAAAAAAATAATAATAATATTGATAATTTTGTGCGCCTTTTGAATTCTTGTTATATTTAGGGAGGACCTCGTAAGGAACAACAGAGTTGAATTCATTGTCTTTAGACCTCGAAGCGTTAAAAGGAAACCGCAAAGGGAATCAACGTATTAGTATGGGTGCTTGTGCTTTCTATAAAAAAATTAATTTACAGTTGAATAATTTTTTTTTATTAATTCAAATTAACTTTGAACATTCAACAAGTCCACTGTTGTGCGAACAGTCATTTCGATGCGAAGTTATTGCGTACTTTTTCGCATTTGAACTTTATATGAATTTTTGATCGTTACGATTTTTTCGCGTAGCTTTCGACACAGCAGCGCGTCGACCGGTTCGCAAAAAGCTTCATCAGCCCATGAATGCTAGCCGAAAGCGAAATATAATCCGGTTTTTTTTCTCTACTCTACTCCATTTCGCGTTAAAAAAAAACTCTTTCGGGCGCTTGTACCTGTCGCCAGGCGACAGATGGCGCCACCGGATTTCGACAAAAGTTAGTCGTAGGTGAATACTTTATGAGAGCGACACTCGAAACGGATTCAGTCATCATTATGTGTATGAACAAAAAAAGTTAAAAAAAAAAAAAAACGACGGGGAGGGATTGCGTAATTGAAATAACATTTACATATTTCGAAAAGGGATTTTTCCCGTCGCGCAGAAAAAATATCGTTTTTCTCAAAAAATGTATCAAAACTCCATTTAAAACCTGCCGGGGTGTCGACGCTCCAACGGAGCAGGTGTTCCATCGTACTTTTTTACATAGCCGTGTGAAAATTCATCATAACGTTAATAATATTCAGAATTTTTCATCATAAACGAATCAAGTCGAATCCTAGTAGGTACACGAACGAATCAAAATTGATTCACGATGAAAATTATCCAAACAGAATCCTTTTTAACACATTAATAAATAATACGAGTACTTCATATAGGTAGGTATTCTACGCCACTTTTACATAAATATAGTGGCTGTCATAAAGGACAGTGCTAGCAACGTCGTAATAAAGAGTGCACTAGCGAAAGCTTTCGCAGCTACACGAATGTGCAATATTTTTAATCCGGCTTACCCGATGCACCGCACAGCTCTCCTGGATTCTGGAACAGTTGAGACAACCACCTTTCAACCTTTCATTTCTCCCGTTGCGTTGCGTTGAACTGAAATCCCAGACATGATATTCCCTCTAAAATCATTTTTATTTACGTATAATACGGCTACGTGCATATCCATTGTATATGTATGAGTTTTTCAATTTGCACGTTTCGAAGTCGTCCCCGGTTTTAATATCCCTGTGTGGCGGATTACGTGCCGTCAGTGTCACCCTAGCGGCGCTCATTAAACGCGGATTAAAAAAGGTGCTAATTCCGGAAATGTTCCGCACATTCATCCGGAACATACTCTCCGTCACCCCACACACACTAATTACTTCTTACAAACAATAGAAGGTAATATACATAGCTGGCGAGAGTAATCTTTTTGTCACTTATTGCTCATTTTTAACGTAATATACGCGACAATGAAAGGTCTATGAAATTTTTAGCATCTGAATAGTATAAATTAATAGATTTTTTTTTGTTCTAGGTCAGTGCAATAAATTTGAAATTTGGATGCAGGATAAAGGAAATTCACATTTCGGATGATATCAAGTATGTATGTATGTATGTAGGTGTTAAGTAAATAATACTGTACTTTTTTCAACAGTTTTTATTGTTTGAATCGATAAATCGAAGGCGCATAAAATTTCTATCATCATCATCTTCAGCCGTTCACCATCCACTGCTGGAAGGCCTCTCCAATCCTTTTCCATTCCTATCTGTCTTGAGCAATCTGCACCCACTTGACTCCACACATTCTTTTCAATTCATCAGCCAATCTTTCAACTCGGTCTACCTTGCTTTCTTTCACATCCTCTCGGATGCTATTCCAGTATTTCTCGCGACCATCTGCCATCCATTCTTCTCGCTGTGTCCAGTACATTGCCACTTCGACTTTTTCACACGTTCTGCTATATCTGCCACTTTGGTCATATTTCATATTCTTCTTGTCATACCAAGCATAGGTACATCTTGACCAATGCGTACTTTTAGTTATAACGAATGGATGCTAAATTCAAGAATGCTACGTAAGATCCAGTACACACAGAGAAGCATGGAAAGATTTATATATAAAGTCTTATTCTAGGAAACTCCTATTTATGTACATACATATGTATGTATGTCGCGAGTAGCAACATTCATTTTCAGTTGCCGTATTGTCGTGGTACAATTTTTCCGACATTTTCGCAGTTGGATTTAGTTCGCTTTTAAATTGAATATCCAACACATCTTGAAATTTGATTTACGTGAATATAGATGTACAATTTCCATTTTTTTTTTTTTACAATTTGATTAACTTTTTTTGGTACCTGCCGTTGCGGTATCGCGTCCGGGTCGCAACAAACTTTACTGATATCCTCGCCGGATCCTGCCGCGACGTCCCCAGAGTTGTGGAGGTAGAAGAAATGTGGGTGGGATAGGGGGAGGGAACTGGAGGACGACCCCTAATTTCGAAATAGATTTCCATTAGAGTGGAGGTAATTACGAGTGCGGGGCCCGTTAAGAGCACACTTCGCCCCGAAATTAAATTTCAGATATCCGCGCGCGCCGAGCGAGTTTTCCAAGTTTTACTTTCGCAGCGGCTTCCAGTTCTTATCTACATACCTCCAATGAATGCCACTTAGTATCTTTAGGTACCTTTGCCGAAGCGACAGTTGCCCGAGATTCGCTCGAGGCGATCCACTCTAACTCACCTTCGCCGACGAACGCCGCAGATGTGAAACCTCGGGCTAGATTCGATTAGATCTCGGCCAAAATCTCGTTAAAACTCGATTCATCACCTCGGTATTATTAACGGCTAGCTGTTATTTTACGTTAATTTATCTCCAGATAAAAATCTAGCTTCGCGATGATTTTTTAAACATAAAATTATATAATAGTGAAATTCGTATTACACGTGTATTCAACTAAGTAGGTACATATGCGGATTTATGTGTGTATAAATACATATATATGTTGCTGTTGATTCGAAGTTTTCCGGAATTAATTTAGATCACAGTCAAAGATAGAGGTGGTTTATATTTAATTTGTTGGCAGTAAAAGTGTTCAAGATTCATAAATTATACGATATCTGATTGAGAATATTGAATATACCGATAGGAACAGACTCACCGATATTGCACTATGTTTATTTAAACTAGACAGGCACACATACAATGTAGCTATTAGCTGTTAAAGGCTTAAGGAATTGTATTAGGGAAAAATAAAACACAGAATGATTTATTATTTGAACTAATATTACCTACAGCGTTCGGGAACCGGCGGTTCCGGAGCCGCATGCGGCTCTTTGTATGAAAACCTGCGGCTCTCGCTGTCATCCAAAGTATTACGTAAAACACAACGTTGACACACAATTTACACAAAATCAAAATTAATCCTATTTCCATAACTTTATGAATATAAAAAGCTTTAAATCGTTTTACGGGTTAAACTTTATAATACTTTTTAGTAATAAACTGTCAGATATTAAGAAATATCATGAAGATATCTCTTTTCTTACAGCTATCCATTTCATAAATGAGCAACATTTAATTCAATTTTGAATATCGTCATCATCATTTTCAGCCGTTCACCATCTAGGTACTGCTGGATGAAGGCATCTCCAATCCTTTTCCGTTTCTGTCTGTCTTGAGCAATCTGCATCCACTTGACTCCACACATTCTTCTCAATTCGTTAGCCCCTCTTCCACTCGGTCTACCTTGCTTTCTTTCACATCCTCTCGGATACCATTCCGGTATTTTTCGCGTCCATCTGCCATTCATTCTTCTCACTGTGTGTCATTTATATCTGTCATTCTTCTTACCCGTGTATTCCTCTTACGATACCAAGGATATGTACATCTTTCCATGCTTCTCTTAGTGCACTGGATCTTATGTAACATTTTTGAATTTAACATCCACGTTTCACATCCATACGTCATAATTGGCAGTACGCATTGGTCGTATGCCTTCTTTTTTAAGCATAGCCGGATGTTGGATTTAAAAACTATGCCCATTCTTCCAAAAGCGCTCCATCCCAGTTTAATTATTCACAATCTGAAGATAATATGTTGCGGCACCCAAACTTTACCAATTTTGCAAGGTTTTCCCTTATTTGGCTCTTAGCTCGAAAAAGGTTCCCTACCACTGACCTACACCATATGAAGTGTAATAAAATAGCATTATATTATTGAAGTGTTTAATTTTTGGTTACTTTGGGTTGTTTTAGAGTGTGTACGTGTCCGCATCCGCCACGATATGATATTGGTGGTGATAAATTTGGTAAAATGTTTATTTACCGGACAGTGTAGTAGGTGGGTGGGTGGGTTAGGTCAGGGGTGGTTTCGGTATCGGGTATGGGGTGGATGGTGTGCGGTCCACGCGGAAGCTTTGTTTGTCCGAGCTTATATTGTTAGTTTAAGATTACGGGTGGATTTACCAGCCGGCCAGATGTCGAAAGGGTTATCTAAGACCAGAGTGACTAACTCGTTTGGCCACCTGCTGCCGACCGGATATCCCGTTACGGTCAAACTGACCCAACAAAAAGCGGGTCGCGCTCTAAACGACAATTCAAACAATCGTTGTGTGGACTCTCCAGTCTCCTCCTGGATATGTCCACCTACTCCTATCCTCGTCTTTGAATACATATTTTCATAGTTGAGGATTTTTCCAGCAGGACTCGAGGACTTGCGAGCGCGCGCGAGCCGCTGTAATATCGAATCCGACGCACAAACGAGAAAGTTTCCCAATAAATTTTTCGCGAGTATCCACCGAAAGCGCGGACGATTCATTTGCGTTAGCAAATCGCGAAAGCTTTTAATTTTAATTAAACCTGCTTTGAGGGGAGGTGGTTGGGGGGAAGGGAGGGGCCTGGGTGTGGGTAGGCGAACGAGGGCCCAGTACAAAGTTGTTCGCTTTTGTAAATATTTTCAAGGTATTTTCTTTGATATAAAATGATTAATTAAATTACGCAACGGCCCCGAACTCCGATACCTAATATTTATTTACTGCGCGATCGTCTTGTTTCCAATTATCGTGAATTTAATAATGAAAAAATCTGGTGTGTCCAACATCCGACTATTTAATAATTTATAAGACAATTATGGAAAACACAAACCTCAACGCAATAATATTTCACTTTTCTGATATCAACATCTTAAAAATACCAAATGGTAATTTTTTCAATACATATCCAATGTGGAACATTATTTGTTAAATATAATTAAAACATCATTTGAAATACATTTTCTCGGTATGGTTATCATAAAACCGATCTCGTAGATAATTTAAATCAATCGAATATTCACATTCTGCTACGTTTTCACATTATAATATCGAATATGTATGTGTATTGAGGTGAAATCGATTTGAATTTTAAAATATGCTTTATTATTCTTTGAAGAGCATTGAGTTATTTCACGGCTTGCGAGTATGTTATGTTTATATATTTCACATGTATTTTTTTATGTTCTTTTATTCGTCTGAAAAGGCGTTTTGACATTGTTGACGTATGAAAGTGTTAGACAATGTGTTGAATGTGAGAAAAATTCAATGCACGTTTCTTGCTTATGACCGGAAAGGACTGTAATAATCTAATATGTAAGAGGAATTGCTGCTCAAAGCAATATTATAATTTTTGAACCCGTAAGAAAGCTCAATGTTAAAGGACTGAATGAGGAGTTTGAACTTCGTAACTGGTACCTACGTTTGAGTGGTAGTTTTCCACTGGAAAATTTGGCTCTCTTGTATGCCATCCTCTTGCATTGGGACAGCTGACTTCTTTTGGTCGCTTCTTAATACGTAAGCCGATCGGGCAAATTGTTTTACAAGACGTTTCGTTTGCCGGAAAATTGCCCCATTACACTCGCTGCACACGAATTTTCCACCTTAATTCCTCGGCTCTCGGTCGGTTTGCTCGCGCAAAAATTTCCCCGCGATGTTATTAATGCCTCGCCGTGTGGAACTAATGTTTAATATTCTCTTCTTCTGTTTCGGGACCACCTCTCGCTCTCCAGAACGGCTACTAACTGCTGAATTTCACGTCGTATAAAGATGTCGTGATTTATAAGCGACAATCTTATTGCAATTTCACCAGCTACTCCACGTATTTCCACGTCTAAGGTTTCGATAACGTAGAATGGTTTAATATGCACCAATCTTTAAAGCAATTGTGAACAGTATTCTGACTATGCCGAGTTCAAATTTAAATTGACTGAAATATAAGTATGTACATTGTACATACATAGGTGGGTATTTATTTGTTACTAATAGAGTTATGACGAAAATGTCATTCACTACTTGTTATACATATGTATGTGTGTCTTAGGTATGCGCAATTTTTCGGAACTGCATTTACATGATGAAAAATTAATAAAAGTGTCATTTGCACGTCGGTTCCGGTGATCTTTATGCATTTTTTCCCGTCGTCTCGATCTGAACAAGACGGGCAGATTTTCTTGACAAAGCTCTCTGCGAGGAAAGCCGCGGACACGAAACTCGTTATCCGTTTTTGTATACATTCTCGCTAATAGAAAAACGGGGATTTTATTAGTGTATTGAAATATTTACGTTACATATTTATATACATAAAAAAATTCAGCACATTTTCAAATTAAGCTATACATATGTAGGTTAAGCTAGGTGCATAAATATAATCACGTATGAATATATAGTTTTGTTGACTTTTATTGTTTTAATTTATTGTAATTGTTACATACTTAATTTTTAATAATTTCAAATCTATCACTATGTATATGGAGATTTTTGAGTAAATTTATTTACTAATGAAAAAGTATGTGCACAGTAATAAATTCCTACGCAAAGGGCATCACATTATTGCGGTAAAAAATAATTTGATACAGCTCAGGCGCAGAATAAATTTGTCATCATTTTTCCGTGATAGCTTCCATAATGTAACGAATTACACGCCGGGAAACCTTCCACGGAAAACAAACGAGACAATGTTGAAAACTATCCGACCAATCTCGCAAAATGTCAATTTGCTTAGATTCAAATGATCTTCAAAATAAATAGTATCAATAGACTGCAGAATACACACCGGGAGATTTGGCTAATTATTATGAGAAGAGTGACCCGTTTTTCTCACATCAGCATTCAGCCGCTTCGCCGCTTATCGCGTAATTAAATTCGGCCAAGAACACACTGTAGACCGGCTCCGTCTTTCCAATTTTATTTTTGTTTTATATATTTTTTTTGCGAGGCTGGGGCTCTAATTAAAATTCAATTAATCTGCATAGGACGAGGCCACGTAGCGAGTTGTTAAGGCAGTTGCGACCGGTCGGTGTCACGGCCGCGATACCTTGTTACTGGGCCCCCAAGAAGTTATTAATTCTAACTAACTGGATACGTCAAATACAAACATTGGGTGCTCTGTTAAGTTTTATTTCAAGCTTTGGGCACGAGCACAACAGGGGTGGCTCGCGTTTGAATCGACTAGAAAGTTTCAATTAAAATTTTCACAATACCTTTTTTCATCGATTACTATTAGGTGCAATACGACTCACTTGACGCAACACCGCTCACTTCGCTGAATTGGGACTTTTTGTTTTATGTTACCTTAGATTAATTAGAATGAATCAATTGTGCATATAGATAGGCATCCTTTACTTTTTTTGGCGTTTTTAACCTTTTTGAATTTTCATTTTTGTAATAGAAAAGAAGTGAATGTTTGTAGTACACCGTGTTTGATATTACCGCGAGTAATGTTCCTGTTTGTGTCCTGGCTCTGGTTTGACATCGGCGCGCCTGAGCCCGAATACTGATGAGGTCGAACGCTGGAAAACCTCCCCATTCCTCCCACCCACCCACCGACAACAATCCGGAAAGAAGATGAAGCCACCCCGCGACCCAAGACCTCATCATAACTTCACTTGCGAACGAAGAGTCCACTGCTTCGCCTGTTAAAAGCGACAACCATGCACGGTTGCACTCTCAATATTGAATCACAATTAAATGCTTATACACTCAACTTAATACACATATTGTTTCATATAAGCACTTATGTAAAGTTTTTTTAAGTCAATCCTTCACTTCAAACTCTATTTTACCACTTTTGTGTAGTTTCGCCTTAAGGCGCCCGCACACCGCTGCGAATTCGTGTAGGAAAACATGTAGGTTTTCATGTAGAAAAACCTAGCGAATTTCGCAAGTCTACCGGCCTGCGCAAGCGCCGGTTTCTGTCACTCTGACATAACCTATAAAATTATTTTGGTGATATGTGTTATGATTCTCTTTTACTTGGTTTAAAAATGAATAAATTGAGTGATAGGAGAATCATAAATGATTTAATTTTTTTTATAAAGCTGTTAATTCTCTATTTGATTATCCTTCTGTTGTTGAGTGTTTTTTGTGTTTAGATGTTCCTACACGATTTACTCGATCTCAATATTTTTATTTGAGTATGAGAGTAACTCGTGTACTAATTACTACCTAAACTCACCTATTCCATGACTGATTAGGCTTGCCAATAAATATAGTCATTTATTAGATTATTTATTTTTAAATATTTATTTGGTAAGGCTTAAGCTGAGACTTTCGCTTAGTATTTCTTATTCCTAATTTTAAGAAAAAAGGAACTTTATTAGTATTATTTTTATTTTTAATTTTGTTCTTTTTGTTTGTATTTCACTCACGATTCTGACATGGACTCAAGTCAGAGTTATTTACATATAACTCTTCCACAAACGTTATCGAAATCCTTCGTGGTGTAGGCAGCGCCACGCGTATTCAGTTAAGCTAAACAGAATCGCTAGTATAGATAGCTATTCATGCATATTTAATGCCACACACGCGCATCTCACATTATTTATTGTGAATTTGTTTCAATTCTATTAATAATCAATTGTTTTTGCACTACTTTACGTAATATATCTGTTATATGTAACAGCTAACAAATATATAATGGACGTATATAATTGCCCCCGCCACCCCCTGCACCCGTTTCAAGGCAAACTACAGTTCACCACGTGGTTATGCCCGAATATTTAGCGGTTAAAGTCAACTTTGTTGTCGTTTGCGCTGTCACGCGTTCTGAATAAATCGCGGCTATGCGATACAACTCACCGCCATACCAACCTTGAGATTTTTCCTACCTGTTCGCAGCGGTGTGCGGGCGCCTTTATGTTTACTTTCTCTAAACGAAGATGTGCAAAAAAAAAGATTTTTTGTACATATTGTGTAGATTTTTGATAATGTGATCGTGTTTGTGAATGTAGTAGGGTGAGCTTTCACCGCGTCGAAATAATTAAAAGCTCGAAAGTGGAGGAGCTTTTCGCGAGTTTTCCGACGACCGACGGTTCGCTTTGTTATGCGAGAAAAACTGTGTTCGCAAAGATTGAGCAGAGCTAACACGTTCTGACATGTGCCAATATCCTCAGAGAAGCAATTTATAATGTGCCCATTGGCAGCAAACAAGTTTCAACCTCTTACCGACCAACTCTCATCCCCATCCCCACCTCCATCTGCAATCTTATTAAGCTAAACGATTTTTTTATTCACCCCCCATTTCACGAGTCTCGCGCTGATTGAAAATTATTAATAGACGTATAAAATTTTTATAGCTCGAACAAATGTAAAATTATAATCAATTTAATTTAAGCGTGCATTTCGCTTGCCGGCTTCACTCTCTCCACTGCAATTCGCAGATTGGAGTCGAACCTTCGATCTGTTCGAATGCTCAGGTCGTATCGGCCATATCTATTTACGGTACGGTCATTCGATGATATAACATCTGGGTTTAGTGCCGCCGCTGGTTTTATTCGCGGGTCTTCTTCTTCTTCTTCTTGTGCTTCTTCTAAATTCAGGACCGGTCGAATTGAACAGTCGGCAGGGGCGGCCGTTAAGTTTTTGTGCCGTCGTAATTTCTCGAATTTATTGTGCCGCATAAAATACATAAGTTTATTACGGCCTTATTTCCCTTAACGAAAGGGGAGAGCTTCCGGTGCAGGTCTCAAATATTACGCAGAATTATGTATACAATTTGATCATACGTGGGCTAGATAAAATCAAAATTGTCCCCATCACATTTTACTGTCTATTGATAGGTATTAAAAAATTCGTTATGATTTATGCGTTGTGGGTCAATCAGTCATTTCATCCGACTAGTGCAACAATGCAAGTAAGAACCACACAACAAGGTCACAAGGGAAATTTATCAGACATTCGAGATTCTATGGAAATGATATAAACTATAAAGTATGTTCTGCATTGCGTTTTATGTGACTTCACAGTCACATGTGTTATCTGTGTGCGTTGTCCGGTCAGGTTCTAGTTAGTCATTGCGGTCAAAAAAGAGCAACTGTTTTTATCATTAGGCAACCGCGATTCTCTCAGACCGCCAATGTTACTCACCCGTCTCACGTGCACAATTATGGTTAAAAACATTTGCGATAACGTTCTCGTTGTGAACTCTGCTCATATCACAGTTTCGCTCTGCGTCAATAACCGAATACAGTGCGTGAATAATGCAAGTAAAATGCCACGATACAAATAAAAATCTTTTATTTAAGTGACATTTGATATTAAATTACGAGTTGCGGTTTTGTATCATACTAATTTTCATGAAGGTAGTTGATATACATAGGTATTACAATTTACAAGGAGGATGTTAAATTTTGCTTACGATTGCAGAATTATCTCGTAAACTAGGCTTGTATAAGATTAGGTAGTTCTGCATCGATGCACGCATCTTCCGCTATGTACATAATATGTATCTATGTATTGTATAATTTGTACATGCATAGTTGGTCGACAATAAAAATGGATAGCCGTAAACGCGCGCGTGGTATCTTTTTATGCGAGTTATTTACACACGAGAAAAGTAGATTTTAGGTAGTCCCATACGTAAAACGTAATCCACGCAACAGTCTCAATCCAGACGAAACGAATGTCAAAAAAAAAAAGGCAATAGGAAGTGTAGTAGCACACTTTTGCTGGAGAGGAGTCCTCGGCTTTTAACCGGTCGGCAAACTGCTGATGCTGCGAGCCTCGAAATCACTCTCGGCTAAATATGCCTTCGGCGAAACTCTGCTGAGATAGCCGATTTTTAGATGTTTTGCAAATGTGGGACGATCGTTGTTATAAATTCGGGGCATGTCGAAATAAAATAACGACAAAAAGAGATAATCTTCAGATACGTCGATTTCGAGTGCCGACAATCTCTGAATAGCCTCTCTGCAGAATGATCGTAGAACAGTAGTAATCGTCTCTATTGCAGTCGAATCTTGATTGACCGGAAAAGTTAAAAGGAAGGAAGTAAGAGATATTCAGAAAATATTACTTTCGTTTTGTCGTATTGGGTGTCTACGATTCAATAAACCGAATTGCATCCTCGAGAATGCAATAGTGTTAAGCATCCGTAAGTAGTTAACAGTTTTACGAGCTAGCGATTTCCCTGGATAGAAGTGCACACACAAGATGGCAGATATAAGGCAGATACCTACACAGTAACGTCGTTTGTTTCGGAGACCGGTTTATTACGCACTTTTCCGTTTTTTCTGTCAGTCGTCACAGTTTTGTGTATGCCTCTCATTTAGTTACCTATAAAACATTTCATTTTATGGCCACCTCCGACCAGAGAGAGAGCAAGAAAGAACAAACTTCTCGATTGTTGTGTGTTTCTTCGTAGCCGCCTACGAACCAGCAGCGACCGCATTCTCTCTCTTTGCCCCAATATAAAAGCGATAGATCGTAAAGTTTTACGAGATGCGCGACTGATACATTCCGCGTGTGTATGTATGTATTATTTTTAATGCCGGTGTATGTATCGCTCTCTCCGCGTCAACGAAACTGAGGGTTTACCTACACGTTTGCCATTCCACATCGGCAACGGTTCATTTCCAATGTAGTACATTACAAATGCCTTACTTACATTTGAGTGCTTTTCCGTATGGAAAACGCACGATCCTCGATAATTGCATGTAAATTTTTCTCATTCATCATATCGTTCTTGAAAAATCTTATTTGGTGATGTGATATCTATGTACTTGTCCGCTATAAAAAAAACGCCTTTGTTCCGGACATGCGTAAAATCGTATTCAACTGGGGTGCTACGTTTTGCATTTTACGTTTTCTTGGATCAGCAGAATTCTCGTACCCTAAAATAAAAACACAATATACTTTTTTTTCGCCTAATATGCTTTGTAGAAAAGGTATAGGTATTAAATCGATCTAAGTTTATATGAAATGTGGAATGGTTTGAAATTCTTTTGGATACGATTTAACCTATGTAATTTTCTTTCTAGCATTTGTACATACATAGGTAGTAATTAGTAGGTACATACATACATTAGGGTGGAGCGACGATGTATGGAACTTTTTACTTTATCCTAATCAGATAAAGTATTGTTTTTTTGGGATATTCGTTTTGAAATAATAAAAAAAAGTTGCCTCTACATCATACCTCTTCTGTCCAAAAAAATCTGCTTAATTAAAAAAGTTTTTCTGGTCTATACCAGCACTTATTTCTTAACACTTTTGAAATGAAAATTTGTAAGAAAATTTCCAATTGATAATTTCCAATCTCTATAAATAGCAATTTTAATTGGAAAATTAGTATTTATTTTTACTATTCATACTTATTTTACTCGTATATACCTACTTATATTTACTCGTATGCCTCCCTCCACCGCGCTCACAAATTCACACTTATTTGAATAATTCAAGGAATTCGTAAATAATTTAGATTTTTACAAAAAGTACTTACAATATTCAATAAAGTTAGGGTAATTTTATGGGCATGTTATCTAAAAATTTGTTTCTGCGTTCAGATTTCTAAATTAATAGGCAAACTTTCATTTTTCGCCTTCAGGTAGAGGCCTGATTTCATTCACAGATTTTTTTCAGTATTTTTACGAGAATACGGATGATACAATGAAACTTTTGGTTAGGTATTACAATGCCAATTTTTAATTTTTGCAATATCGCTCCACCCTAATGTAGGTAGGTACATATTAGGCATTGGGCATTATTCTCTATATACATATGTACATAAGTGAATTTCTCACATATTTTATAAACATGGATTTATTGTTGTTAACCGGTGCTCGCATTAGCTCCAAGCGACGTGTTTTGTTTGTTGTTATACACGCGATGTTTTACATTGATTTGTTGGCCATAAATTAGGGGTGGACATTGCGGCGTGCTTCTTCTTCGGTATTCGGATATTTCAGCGAGCACCGAGCAAGCACGCTCTGAATGGAACTCACAGTATAAAATACATACCTACCTTGGACACTCTTCCTCTCTCTCTTTCCGCCGGTCGACGTAATAAAATAAAATCCGTGAATAAGTAAAGAAAGGGAACGGCTGTCGGACGGTGGGTGGGTGTGGGCGGTTTTGTACTCCGCAGAACTTGGCAGGGGGGGAGGAAGGAGAGGGAGGGGGTGGCGAAATGTATTTTGTTTATACCACCTAGAACCTCTTGCCCTCGCGATACTGCTCTACACCTCCTTCTCGTCGCTCAGGAGCCACAACCCCGACTTGGGGTTGAAGGGGGTAGATGGGGGTGTCAGCAAGCAAGTTGAAGGTGTGGGTAGTGGGAGAGGAATAGGGGTGTTGGAGGTGCCGGGGGGTTTTGCTCCCCAACTCGGATCTCATAAAACTTCTGTCGCGATAAACTCGATTGAATTCCAGATACACACGGGAGAACAATGTCTTATTTAAATTTTCCCCGGAAAAAGTGAAAATTCATTGCGCCTTTTATACGCACCGGGCGACGTTTAAACCCTTTGCATGCGCCAGCTGTTTCGCAGGCAAGCACCGCTCATTTCATTCGATTTGTTCTACTATTGGGCTCGAATGTAACTCTAAAATATCAATTGATTTAATAACTCTTAGCGATATATTCTCGGTGGAACATTCGACTGGAATCCCGATACGGTCTTGTATCAGAATTTTTCAATTTGTCTTACTTGCTAAGATAGTTCCATACAAAAATGGTATCACCTAAAATTATTCCTATCTATCAATTCATTGTCCCTACATTATCTTCTTTCTGTCCCCTTGAGATAAGGTAACGGATAACTACTGAAGAAAATAGTTGTTAATATAATTGATCACATCATAACGATATGAGTACCTACGTCAACGATTTGGCTAGTGTAGGTACTCTCGCTTTTTGAATGCATGTAAACAAAAATAAATTATATAGGCATTACGTTTTTCATGTTGTGGAAAAGTTTTGATTGTATTACGTATTTGATTTGACGTTGTAAATGAGAGTCTTTCGGAGATGGTGTTGGGGCACGCCTGCCCCTGTATCTAAATCTATAATGTATATAAGACGGCAGTGAAACAAAATTATAATGAATAAGCGGAAAACTGCTCCTGGCGTAGCGCAAATAAAACTTTTGCATCTCGACGAGGATATTGTAGGGAGAGACGAGAGGTGGCCTACCTACCAACACCTACCATCCCACCTACCACCTACCAAACTCTCCTTGTAAGACCTGAAGATGCGATACATTTTCATCGCAAATGTACGCGGTTAAATCACAAATTCCATAAATTAAATTTATCTACCATTCGAATTGAATTATGAAGATTTTTAAAATAAAAAAATCAAACATGCATTAGGTACCAATAGGTATAATAAATTATCATCAATCAAGTCATTCCCCGTCCACTGCTGAATGAAGTCCTCTACAATCCTTTTCCATTCCTGCTGTCTTGAGCAGGAATGGAATGACACATTCTTCTTAATTCGTCAGTTCATCATCCGTTTGGTCTTCTTTGTTTTCTTCCACATCCTCTTGAGTAGGTATCATTAAAGTCACATTCGTGTAGGTACCTAATCGCCCACTGCTACTTCAGCTTTTCCACACTGATGATTCTGGCAGATTTGGTCATGCTTGGGTATGTACATATGTAGGTATGCCTCTTTCGATCTTTTCCTGTTATTCCAAGCATACAT
This sequence comes from Parapsyche elsis, assembly GCA_022651745.1. NCBI lineage: Eukaryota > Metazoa > Arthropoda > Insecta > Trichoptera > Hydropsychidae > Parapsyche > Parapsyche elsis. Next base: position 9,980,393 of record JAGVSN010000010.1, read on the forward strand.
AGGTACATCTTTCCATGCTTCTACATAATATGTGTGAGCTTCTACATAATAGGTATGTATACATTCTTGAGCTCAGCATCCACGTTTCACATAAACTGGCAATACGTATTGGTCAAAACCCCTTTTTTGAGTATACATAGCATAAGCAGGATGTTGGATTTAAAACCACTTTTCATTCTTCAAATGGCGCTCCATCTGGGGAGGATTAAGAATGTAATTCGGTTCAGGCGATTTTACATAAACCGGCCGACAATAATAATAATATATATTCCCGATTATTATTATATGGAACTAGTGATGGGTTGGCTAAACCCAAATTTTTTTTACAAATAACCTGCTTTTAATTAACAGAGGTTCAGCGATATTTTTCATTTGTACAGTGAAAATGCGCTACGGGCGAATTTTTTAAAAACAAATGTAGATTTTATCTGAAAATTTTAACTTGTTACATACCTACCAATACAAAACAAAAAAATATATGCCGCAGGTGACATTTTTTTTCAATTAGGTACCTACCTAACCTTATTTCATTATATTTTTTTGTATATCTACAAACATAGCTGTGTAAACGAGCAATCAGCCCATTTTCATCTAGAAAACTAGCCGGCCTTTCTTTACATCCAGTCGTAGGTACCTACATGTAAATAATTGTCTACTATCTCCACAATTTGATTATTCACGGCAACTATGTTTTGCGTGCAATGTGGGTACCTAGGCACAATATTATACAAACAATTTTAGTTCAATTGACTACTTGTAAAATCTTCACTACAAATTAAATCAAACTTAGGTACTTATCAAATGCGAAAATAAATAAAATTAATGTTGAACGATGCGAACGGAGTATACCGGCGACTGTAGGTAGTATCCGCTGAGAGACTGTTGTTTCACATAGCTGAGTTTGCATAGCTTTGCGCAATACTTTTGATGTACGCCAAAGTTTCGCTCTCGTACCGTACCTACCGTTCATTGTTTGGTTGTTTATGTTCCGTGATGAAAACGCTTTGAAAAACGAAGGTGTACAATTTCTTAAAAGGCACTTTTGTTTCCATTAGCCGATATTTCGATCGTTTAAATTTTTATTTAAATTGTTTTATATTCGCACAATGTTTTTGCGATTAGCGTAGTGCGCCGTCTCGCCAATTGTGGCCAATAGAGTTGTATGAGCTTCGGCCCACCTGCGCGGCTCACCTGCGCACCTGCCATTGGCTCACCTGTCGTACAGGTGCTCACCTGTTATTGGACGCGGTTCTGTCGACACGCCCACCCATATCGATCCGCAGGTGAAACGTCTTCTCATTGGTCGCTCACCTCATCCTCAGGTGAATTCAGACCAATCGCAACGGTGAAAGGTGTTTCATTGCATTTTCCCATGAATCGTAAAATTCAAGTTATCCATGCACAAGAGAGCCTATGATACTAAATGGCACATGATGGTATGGTATGTACAACAAAGCGACACTAAAATATAAAAAATAAATTTGTATTCCCTTTCATAACGGTCGATACAATTACACTGCAAAAAAAAAAAAAAACTACCTACCGGAGCGGAGACTAGTCAATCTTTACTAAGTTTAACCCACTGAATCCGAATATGATAATGAAATTTATTGGTTATAAAAATATGGACGATTTTTTAAACGCTCATATCTCATAAACAAGAGCTAACCAACAAATTTCACTATCATATTCGGATTTAGTGGGTCAGAATTAGTAATAATTTTTGGTTCTCCGCTCGGGTAACTCAAAAACGTGATTTTTTTTTTGTTGCACGGTGTTATTAAATATTTTCTTCTCGAGATGATGTGGAAGAAAACAAGGAAGACCAAACGGACGATGGGCTGCCATTCTAATCATGAGTAAGGTATATCTTGAACTGTTATACCTATGTACGTTGACCATATTTTCTAAGAAGAAGAAAAACCAGCTTGTGTTTATTATTTTATTTTTAAAGTTTCAAGAATTAAACATTCATCGGTAGAATCAGTTGATGTTTACGTTCAATCAACTTTAATTTCATCTCATTTAACCTGATTTAAACAGATATATCTTGTGGTTCGATTATATGAATATGTTTTTGAAAAGTTGACAAATAACGACGATTCAGCTAACGGATCATTGAAAAAGTTTTTACGAAATGTAGGACATTTTTATTTTTCCAAAAAGTATAATTTTTGTTGGCTCAGTGCACACAGAGAAGCATGGAAAGATGTATGCTTGGTATAACAAGAAGATACATAGCAGAGGAATAGGTAGGGACATGGGTAAGAAGTATGACCAAAGTGACAGATATAGCAGAACGTGTGAAAGAGTTGTAGTGGCAGTGAGCTGGACACATAGCGAGAAGAATTGATGGCAGATGGACTCGAGAAATACCTACTAGAATGGTATCCGAGAAGATACGAAAGAAAGCTAGGTAGACTAAATGGATGATGGGCTGATGAATTGAGAAGAATGTGTGTAGTAAAATGTATGCAGATTGCTTAAGACAGAAAGGAATGGAATAGGATTGGAGAGGCCTTCATCCAGCATTGGATGGTGAAAGGCTGAAAATGATGATGATTTAAAGCTCCCACACATTTACCGCACGCCTCGCCACACACGAAATCCTAAACGCATGAATTTCTATGGTTGTGTATGGCGTAGATACACACTTGCAACACCCCACACCACGTCACCATTCATAGTAGCGGCGTCACGTCGCACTATCACATCACGTGTGGTGTGGTAAGTGTGTGTTTATGTCGAAACTCGGTCGTGAGTCAAGCGTCGATGAGGCAATGGCGCTAATTCCAATGAAAAAAGTAATGAAATTCGTTAACCTTTTTACATTGAACCAAACAAAGAATTCTATTGATGTGAAATTATGGTAAATTGTGAATGAATTCCTGCTGTATAATATATGTAGATATCTACCTACGATCGCATTAGCATTAGGTACGTGTACATCGAGAACAACGAGAGCACTCAAATGCGTTCCGAGTACGGTTTACTAAATTAACATTCACCACACTAGGTGTTTATTCAGTTGAATTCGATATCGTGTTTTTTTTTTTTTAATTATTCCTGCTTCTTTTTTCAGACACGTATGCATGAGATGCATTTGTCGGCTATAAAAGGATTTGTGATATTGGAGTAACGTCCTGTGTCAGTGGCTAGTCTGCATCCTGGCGACTGTTAATAATTAACTATTAACCTTTTCAACCGACCGTTACCTTGGTTCTGTATCGAAATGCCTTTTGATCGTTCGAATAAAGAGCACGTTGTTGAACTTCTTCCAACTGACTAATTGCATTTAAATTTCGAATGTGCACGTATTGCCCCTTCGCTATATGCAACGCGCTGTGTTTCATCTGTGAAGTTATGATAACTTTCCTGAAATTTGATATTATTGTGCGCCATGCTGCGTGCTATCGAGCGGAAGTGGCAGTTTGACGGTCAGATTTCTGCGTAAGAGAGTATGCCAGCTCGTGGGTCGCGAAGATAATCGCAATTATGCGAATGACCGACCGTTTTGCTCCGTATTTGCCCCTCTTTGTTCTGGCACCGACGTGTTTTCACTCCAAATCAAACGACTTCCTGCCGACAAACGTCGCGATAAGAACCGTTCTCTCTCTCATCCCAATTGACGCTTTTACTCTCGGCCGGCAAAAAGGCTAGCCGCTAGCCGCTAGCTAACCTATCGTTCCACAATCGCAAAACCGTTGTTTTCATATCACAGGTCAAAACTCGTCCAATATGATTGAAGTCGAAAATTATACCGAATGTTTATTTTGCTAGGATTATGATGAGAATCTCTAAAGCTAAAATTTACTATAGGTACGTACCTACCTAGATAAAAAATTATCAAAATGATCACCACCCTATAACGACAGGTTGGAGACAATCTTCTCACTTCTTTGGAGACGAGAAGATTGATAGGCAATATAATAGAAGTGTATAAAAAAATAAATAATGAATATAAATGCCAAATAAGAAACCTCCTACTCTATGTATGTACATACGTACCTACTCTGAGACTCCTAAAAGACAAATCTAACAAAATTGTCAGAGACTCATTCTTTTAAATAGAGTGGTCGAAGTTTGGAACCGCCTCCCAAATCATCTACATAGTAACTTCTGAAAATATAAATCTATTTAAAAATCATCTCGACAAGTTTTTGAATATAAAAGGATTTTTGTAATCCTTCAAAAATAAATCTATTTGAAAATCATCTCGACAAGTTTTTGAATATAAAAGGATTTTTGTAATCATTCAAATATAAAATATAAATAACTAAAAAATTAAAAACTATATGTACAATAATTTATCAGACCCATGGGCTCCATCGGCTATGCCGTCTGCCCATGTATTTTAAATAAATAAATAAAAATTACAAATTATCAAACAATATATAGGTACATATAGGTACATACCTACCTATGTAAATACGTAGGTACCCCCCTACCTATTTATACATACGTATATAGTTCTTAAATATTTCAATTACCTTCACACATGTTTTATTATACGAAATTGGATGGTGAAAACTTCGTTGCCAAATTTCAGAATGTCGGCGTCGAGTCGAGGGGTGAAAACTTTTCGGACGATTATTCGCGGATTTTGTTTGTTATTTGCGGTTGTAGGTGGTTGTTGAGGGTCATTATTTGTGAATCAGTGTCCTGGCGACATGTGATCTTTTCTACTCATCGTCGTTGACGGACGATTCCCGTCTAGGGAGGGGCTGGCGATGATCGAACCGACCCTAATGGACAAAAGACACGCAAACTCATCCCCGCTGATCGCAACCAAAGATCGATTAAATTCGTATCATTCGAGTAATAATAATATAAATAAGTGCGAGTATATTTTCGGTGAAATTTTAGCAACTCGATATGCTTCTGCGTCGGCTCTTACAATTTTTGATCGCGTCACTTTGGGGTCGTTTCAGTGTTTGCAAAGCGTTTCATCTTATTTGTAGGTGGGCGACGTTCTCTTATACTAAGTGGTTGTTTATGGTTGTCTCCTGTCAGGGGACATGTCAGTAGGTGAAAGGGAAGAGTGGGCGATAAGAGAGGGAGGCTCGAATGGATCTGGAAGAGTGATGGCCACTTCTTGAAGTCAAGAATTGATCAAATACGCGAACGGGTGTCCAGACCTATTTATGTCACACGATAGAAAAAAATATTATATTTTTTTATTTAATTAATATGATTAAATAAAATTATTTTCGTGCCAGTATTCTATTTAATATAATTGATAAGGTTTCATTGAATTTATATTATGTATAAGGATATCTGTATGGAGAAAATCGAATGTTAACCGCACGTGTTTGTTGGAAAATTCATCCTTATTTGTTCGCAAAGAAAATTCTATGGTGAATTTGTAACGAATTTATTACCAATCCATTAATACGTGTTGAAAGCGAATATTCTTTCCCGTCTTCGGAAGCTTTTATTCCCAGCTAATAGAGAAAAACAGGCAGACGTCAGAGCGTAGACCAAGATGAAAGGTTACCCGCGGCTCCACCTTCCCGTCGTTTTCAATTTTTCATGGATAATTTTCCGGGTATTTTCCTCTGGTTTTTCCACGCGTATATTTTTTCCCTGCTTGACCGCCGGCGTACATCTGGCACCGGCCCGGGCCCGGCTCGCTTGTTTTATTGGAAAACTTTTGCGAAGATGTGCTATTTTCTATACGGTAAACTTGTTTGCGTTGTAGGTACTTTGAAAAGCGATACGTCTTACGCACAGCCTAATTTATATTGTATCGGTGTATCTTTGACACACACGGAGAAAAAAAAAAAAAAAAAAAATAGAAAAAATACGAGTTTTGCTATTCGGCTTCGTGGCCTCGTGGTGGTCCACTGTCGAAGTGGGGTGAGCATCATCAGCCTTGATAAGAGAGGGTCTATGGGGGTGGATAGGTGGGTGGGAGGGTTGATCTGAGTATGGGGAAAAAACATGTCGGTCGGAAATTACCGCGACATGGGTTTCCTGATTTATTTCGGTTAATTGATGTGCGCTTACTCAGTCAGATATCGTTCGTTCGCTACTGAGCCGATCGGTAAAAAAGTTCAGTCAAAGTTAATCTAAGCAAAACTGTGTGTATTCGATTCGGCAAGATAAACGTTGAATAAGCAGTTCTTCCAAATTAATATATATAAATCACCATCAATTACTTGTTATATGTATGTACATATATGTATATACTAGGAGTTTTACAATCTCTCTCACACTCCATAATGTTTTAAAGAAAAAAGCTTACGTAATAAGTTTGATACAACAAGGTGGCCTACAATGGAGTAGGTACAGTTCGATACAACTGAAGGTTTATTTTCTACTATAAGATCATCATTTTCAGCCGTTCACCATCCACAGCTGGATGAAGGCCTCTAAAATCCTCTTCCATTCCTGTCTATCTTGAGCAATCTGCACTTGATTCCACACATTCTTCTCAATTCATCAGCCCATCGTCATCTCGGTCTACTTTGCTTTCTTTCAAATCCTCTCGGATACCATTCCAGTATTTATGTGTCAACTTCAACTTTTTCGCACGTTACGCTATATCTACCACTTTGGTCATGTTTCTTACCCATGTATTCCTCTTAAGCTGCATACACATCGATGAACCGAACAGCGAACGACGGAGGGCGAAGGCGAATAATTGTTATTGTGATTTTGTCCGATGATTTATGAACGTCCACACAATAGCAACACTTCGTCGTTAGCTGTTCGGTTCGTCGGTGTGTACGCAGCATTACGATCTCTTCTTGTTATACCAAGCATACATCTTTCCATGGTTTTCTGTGTGCACTGGATCTTTTGAACGTTTCACATCCATACGTCATAACTGGCAGTACGCATTGGTCGTATCCCCGTAACGGGATGTTGGATTTAATAACTATGTGCATTCTTCCAAAAGCGCTCCCATCCTAGTTTCATTCTTCGTTTTATTTCTTCTTCTTTACATCCAGTCATTTTCACCAATGGTCCTAGGTGTGAATAAGTATCAACTATAAGATTATAAGTATTCAATGAAAATAATTGCAGTAGATTTCAAGATGTTGGTTTAACTCTTGAAGATTTAATTTTTTGAATAATAAAAAATTGTGTAGCAAACACTTTCCACACGCTGCACGGCACACCGTGCAACAAAACTATGCGTTTCCGTTCATTGAAAATCTTTTCGTACCTCGATTCAAGCTGTTTTCGCTTCATAAAATAATCTTATTATCGAGTCGAAGGTCTACACTTCTACGGCACGTGTCGATATCGGTTGCCTCGGTATTTTGAGTCATCGCCTAATAGGTTGTATATCAGCGAAGCCCACGCGGCCTCGTGATGGATTGATCGGCGGCTTCTTCGGCGATCCGATCTGCGCCGGTGTTTGCCCGCCAACCGCAACATCAATTTATCATTTCAACCCTGAGGGATGCTGTGCGAGTCTCAGCTTCACTCAACCTCAGCCTCAGCCCTGGCAACGTAGAAACCCACCCACAGCCGCAACTTTACGCGATATCCTCCTCGCATCGCGCTATTGTGAGCGAACTCACTCCGTTCGGCAATTATCAAACCAGGCGGGTACATTTTTTAAAGAATTAAAACAATTTTTGTATATATCCAAGGTTTTCGAAAGGTATTCGACCGAAATAAATAGAAACACTATTGTGTTTTTATGTGTGAGCGCAAGCGTTGATGCATATTCGAGGTTAATATTAATTCATATTCATGATTGATGGTTTGACAGCTCGACGATATTCAATAGCGTTGTAATTTTTCACCAAGACTTTGATCGATTTTTCGATGCAATTAGTGGCGAAATGTAACTTTGGCGATCGAGTCGGTATGTACGTAATGCGATGTGAAAATCGATCTGAATGTTCCTGTGGGACTTTGGGCGTTTTCGTCTTCCGATGTTAAATCCGATACGTCGAGGTTAAGTCAACACAGAGTGTGCAAAAATAATGGGGCACAGGAAGCCGGTGGTGATCAAAAGCAGAGCGACGTTCGCTAATTGTTCTGCGTTGTTTGTTTTGGGCCAAAAAAGTGATGTCAGAGTGATGAAATGAAAAAGCGAGAACAATGTTTGCATGAAATTTTGCACAACAGATGCGCAAAACCACACGCACACTATAATTATATTGTACTTAAGAATTTTATTTTACAGCTTTCGTCATTTCGTTTCTCACTTAAATACATCGTACAGGAAATCTACATCTAATTAGACAATGATGTGCCTTTTCCTTTTTGTTTTGTGCTATGGATTTAGATCGATTGTTCCATGGACAAGTTAGTGACGTTTAACCCTCGCTTCTATGATTCGATGAATATACAATGTCAGAAGTGTGCAAGCGCGTTGTAAATATTCTTCAAGTTGTCTGGTATACATTGTCGTCAAAATTGAATTAATTTTCTCGATAACGACTAGCAGTAGAGAACCGGAACAACATCGGCACGCCGAGCCGGCGCGTACAAGCTAACTTGTTTTGTATAAATGTTTTTTTGGCGTATTGGCACGCTGCGTGCTCGTCTTCGGCAAGAGATTGCTTTTACACGATTGCTTAATGACACGTGCCAGACGGGCGTTGATGTTACGCGTTACGGCCTACTATAATTTAGATGGATGAGCCAGTCAGATTTATGACACATTGTTAATCTTACACACGGCTGTCTTGCCCGCTGATGTATTCGGCTGTGCCGCGACCGAATCCGCCGAAAAACTTTCTTCTGAACATCATTAACAAGACCGCCGCCATTGTGCAGGAAAACTCCAAAAAACTACCCTCAAACCACCTAACCTCTCCCCTCTCTCCCTCGGTTCATAAAAGAATTTTGGCGCGAGTTTCGACAACCCGCGCGGAAACCGTATCGGGATCATTTTCACTAGTGTGCGCTTGTATTGTATAAAGCGTAGGTACATCGGTACATGTACGATGTACCTACTCGTTGAGGGCTTAAAAATTAATTTTAATAAAACTAAAATTATGTTTAATGAATTTTGAACGCAATGTAATTCACAGTAAATAATCATATAATAGAAATAGTTGATAGTTATTTATACCTAGGACAATTGCTGAATATGACCGGATGTAAAACGAAGAATGAAACTAGGATAGAGTGCTTTTGGAAGACTGAACATTGTTTTTAAATACAACATTCCACTATGCTTAAAAAAAAAAGGCATACGATCGATGCGTACTGCCAGTTATGACGTATGGATGTGAAACGTGGATGTTGAATTCAAGAATGTTACGTTAGATCCAGTGCACACAGAGAAGCATGGAAAGATGTATGCTTGGTATAACAAGAAGGGACCGTAAGAGGAATACATGACCAAAGTGGCAAAGTAGCGGAATGTGTGAAAAAGTGGTACATAGCGAGAAGAATGGATGGCAGATAGACGGCGTGAAATACTGGAATGGTATCCGAGAGGATGTGAAAGAAAGCAAGGTAGACCGAGTGGAATATGGGATGATGAATTGAGAAGAATGTGTGGAGTCAAGTGGATGCAGATTGCTCAAGACATACAGAAATGGAAGAGGATTGGAGAGGTCTTCATCCAGCAGTGGATGGTGAACGGCTGAAAATGACGATGATGATGATGCAATAAATAGTAAATATGCTTTGAAAATAGGTGAAGAAATACCTATGGCAAAAATCTGTCAGCGGTCGAATGGCTTTTAGAGTGTTTTGGTCTGATGAATATACTTAACACTGTTATCATATTACAAATAAATGTGTGTTATCGAATGCCACGATATCTGGCGTACGCTCTACTTGAAAATGAATTGCTGACCGGCGGAAAAAAAATGACATTCGGCCGGCAAAGTCCGAAAACAAAACAAATGGCCTAGTTATATGAGAGTTAGTGCCACAAAGCCGACGCGGGTAAATATAAAGGTGGAATGGATTTGGCCGCAAAAAATAACCGGTGGCCACCGGAAGTGGGTGGCGGAGCTCCGTCCCAACTCCACTGTTCGGTGATGGACCAAATATATCAAATACACCTTATTTTTTTTTTGCGCAAGGGTGACACAACCCCATTTCTGTTCGTCTACTCAATTTTTTAATGCCAAAGTTTATTGTTATACATTAAGTGTACCTACATATGTATGTATGTATATAGGCGATGGCTCTGCAGAAGTCAATTCTGCAAGGACTCACAGGGCCGAACGTGATGTCTAAGGACCAGCGGTCCAAGATCATCATGGATGTGGAGCAGCTGGTGACTATTGTTGCAATTGCTGTCGGTGAGAGCGCTGCATACAGTCGTATTGTTGATACGATTGAAGTACTGTGTGGTGAGGTGTGTGACATCAAGTCACTGATGTCCTTGTCCCATACGGCATTATCATCCCAGTTGGTACCAGCAGTATCATTGCCTGGATCATCGGCTATGGATAGGGTTTCAAGCATACCGCCGGCATTGGTGACAACAACACCCGTATCCGTTCCTGTACCTGTACATGCAAGCTATGCAACTGTTGCTGCTACGGCTTCTAAATTGGAAACTACAATGACTACCGTTAATGGTGCTGTGAATGCTGGTATGAACAAGCAACGCACCAGGCGACGCCACGGCCGTCGGAGTATAAACAAACGTGTCCAAACGAATGTCAATGCTCTGAACGCTTCTGGGGCTTCGTGCAGCTTGGGAGAGGCTGCTTCTGCTGCTGCTCCTGTTTCGGTACATGATGTGGCTCCAATGGCTTACTTATCTTCGGCACCTACCGCTAAGAGGAGTTCTGTATCAAGACGGTTCGTTCGTGGTACTGGTGACCTTGACGATAGGTTGGTGGCCTCGTTGAGGCTAAATTATGTGCATGTTTTTCATTTAAGACTGGACACCACCAGTGATATGGTGCGTGATTATGTTAAGCGTAAATTAGATGTTGACTTATTAGTGGAAAAAATTGTTACGAGCAAATCTTACTCGTCTTTTAAAATTACTGTCCCTGATGAATTTTTAAACAAAACGATTGATCCCAATATGTGGCCTCCTGGCATAGCTGTGAAAAAATGGTTTCACTAGACAGTGTAGGCACGTAGGATTGTGTACCAAGTTGCAAATTAATATATTATGTTTGATCATGTATATTTTTATTTTGTAAAAGCTTAATTTTAGGCGTAAAACTTGTTCTTTGTTTGTAACTATTTTGGCTGTATTGTGTTATGTAGAATTAATTTATTTTATGTTGTACTTTATGAGCTGTATGTTACTTGATTTCGCCATAGTGACGAATTGGGGCAACCTGTTAGGTCACTATGGCATAATTTGTAAATAAATAAATAAATAAATAAATATATATTTGAGTGCAAACTTTCACGGTGGATTCCATCGTATCCTGGCGAAAATTTGCATTGAAGTGGGAGTCGGGTGGAATCAGTGTGGGGGTTGGTCCCTAGGTGTTATTTGTCCCAGGGCGGCCTTCGGTGGACAGCGTCGCGACGCGGACAAATCGGCGTCGTTACGCGACTGCCGACGTCTTGAGAATACTTGATTAGTTCTGCTCCTTCCTTTCTAGCGGGGACTTTTCAAGCTACGTGGAAAAAAAATCGCGATCAAGTTGAAATCGAAACCCTTTAATAACAAATATAAAACAAATTGCCGAGAGTCAATAACCCATATTTCAATACCATTACATCCGAAAGTATGGAAGTAGGCTTAAAAATTAATTTTAATACAACTAAAATTATGTTTAATGAATTTTACATGCAAAACGTAGTGACAGTAGATAATCATATTGTAGAGATTGTTGATAGTTATCTATACCTAGGGCAGTTGGTGAATATGCCTGATTGTAAAAAATAAGAAATAAAACGAAGGATGAACATAGTTTTTTAATTGCAACATTCCGCTATGCTTAAAAATGAAGGCATACGACCAATGCGTACTGCCAGTTATGACGTATGGATGTGAAACTTGGATGCTAAATTCAAAAATGCTGCGACATAGCCACTGCACACAGAGAAGCATGGATTGATGTATGCTTGGTATAACAAAAAGAGATCGCAAAAGAAATACATGGGTAAAAAGTATGACCAAAGTGGTAGATATAGCAGAACGTGTGAAATAGTCGAAGTGGACGCATAGCGAGAAGAATGAATGGCAGATGGACGCGATAAATACTGAAATTGTATAATTGTATTGTATGAATATAGAAGAATGTGTAAAGTGGATGCAGATTGCTCAAGACAGACAGTAATAGAAGAGAGGATTGGAGAGGCCTTGATCCAGCTGTGGATGGTGAACGGCTGACAGGGATGATGATGATGACACCAGAATGTTCAGTGGTTATTTCATTGCATGGCGCACTTGATACGAGTCATTGTTTACGTTGAGCTTTTTATTTTCATTGATGATACTCGAAAACTATGTAGACGTTTGCTTTTTCTCAAAAACATTTCCGTGCGTTCTTGAAGAGGGTATCTGAGACGTCGGGGTATAGCGAGCGGCTACACTCCTGACGAAAAATGCATACTATTTATTTTGTAGATTTTTCCTCCAGGAAGGACAATTTTCTACAACATTTCTCCCGTCTATCAAGTCGGCAGGGCCAGGAGGGCTACGTGGAGGGCCCCTTCCATCGGCTCTAATGTAAATTGACCGTCTTTATTACGGCGCTGGCAAGACACACTACTATTTAAATTGATACTGAACTTTTTATCACATACATTTAATAAAAAATGAAAAAAAAAAAAAATCACATTTTTATTTTATTCATCGCATATTGTATACACCTACCTACGCTTATATTAAAAGGGGGAAGAATCGCTTTCCGTCGAAATCATACATTTCCACTAAATCTGTATAAATATATACTGGCGTCGTAAGTATGACATAAAAAGTCGATAACATATTTTATGACCTCCTTTGAACGTTTCGACCGGCAAACCACTATATCCTATCTGTTCAGTTCTCGTGCCCGTCTGTGCGAAAGTTAACATCGTCGTAAAGTTCCACCTGAAGTAGTTATTCCGGGGGTGTGTATGGGGTCTCCTCCTGGGGATCGGTTACGCGGGGTAAAAAGAACCCCGTGGCGTGTCCCTTTGCCGAACAAATGACCCGGTTTATATTTTGGTGCTTGACAAATCGTTTGCGGGAAGTCACGACTTTGCATCAAGATTGCGGCGTGCCCTTCGCCGAAATGGAAGGGGTAGTTCTTTTTTTTGTACGCTCGCCACCCCTTACTTTCACCCTACCGCGAAAAACCCTTTTTTCCTCGTCGCACTACCTTCCGATATGACACCTCCCTTCTTTCTTCCGCCTACTACCTTGAAACACCTCTCCCGCCCTTCCAACAGATAAAAGCTCTGATTCTGGAGCAATCGCTCGGCACAAACTGCTCTGTTCAGGCAAACTCTTCATATTTCCGACTTATTTCCCAATTTTTATTCGTTCTCGTGAGCGTTTTCTCGGATTCCGCGAATACGTCATTATATCCGTTATATAATATCCGTATTTTTCTTGGATATGAAAATGGAATTTTTGCAGTAGGTACGGCTCTGGCGTAGGACACGTGAGCGGGACGTTAGGTTGGATATTTTAATGTTGGGGTAATTTATCACACGTGTTGCTCTCTCTCCTCGTGCTGGCCGAGAAGCGATCCACACGTGTATTTTTATAAAACCATCCACCCCATACTACCCTCCTGGACGTTCTGACTTTACACGGTAATTTCCTCGCTTTTATTGGACCTAAATCAAAATAAATGTTTGCGGATTTCGTTGAAGAGCAATTTTTTAAAATGATTTTATCACAAACTGTAAAATGCAACATACAGATATGTAAGTAAGTACCTATACATTATACAAGTATGTAACAATTATGTTCAACTTTACATAATACAATTAGTATAACCCAAATGTACGTCAATGTAATGAATTAGCTATTCGCGTACATGTTTCAGTTACGTAGTTATGAAAAATATAATAGAGGAATACATGGGTAAAAAATATGATCAAAGTGGCAGATACAACAGAACGTGTGAAAAAGTTGAAGTGGACACATTGCGAGAAGAATGGATGGCAGATGGACGCGATAAATACTGAAATGGTATCCGAGAGGATGTGAAAGAAAGCAAGGTAGACCGAGTGGACGATGGGCTGATGAATTGAGAAGAATGTGTAGAGTCAAGTGGATGCAGATTGCTCAAGACAGACAGGAATGGATGGTGATTAGAGAGGCCTTGATCCAGCAGTGGATGGTGAACGGGTGAGAATGACGATGATGATTAAATAATTTTGATTTTTTTTAGATTTAAATGTTACCTTTTGATAGTACCTACCTATGTATGTACATATTCAACGAATTTTAGCACCGAAAAAAGTTTAACGTTTCCCAAATGTACATGACGCTTGCAAATCACAACGAAAACGGTACGCTTTTTTACATCGAATCGCCACAACGCAACGCGGTTGTTTGCTTTGGAATTTGTACCTTTTTTTTTCATTAGTGGACGCTAGTAATCAAATCCCCCCAAGCGAAGGTATCTATCTGGGTTGGAAACAATGAATGTGCCGCTAGGGGTACCTGGCGAGGTGGCAGTTCTGACCGGATGGAAAACAAACCCCGAGGGGTAAAAATCTCTCGCCGTTGCAGGATCGAGTTTTCCACCGACTTTTCCGCGTAGCGAACGATTTTTCAACACGTCAAAAAACCGAGCCGGTACTTTCGACTAATTTTTTCTCCGCCGCCGTAAAAAAAAATAGCAAAAAAAGAATCGACGAAATTCCATTCAGCCGTATCGTGTGAGGTAATTTTATGCGCTTTGTAGTGAATTGACTCTTTTTATGTGCTATTGCGCGGATGCATTGTGTTTATATGGGCATTTTGCGGCTATATAGTATTTTGCGAGTTTCCGTCATTTACGCTTGATAAGCATATCGGATGCTGGGAATGAGCTAGCTCTCGGCGTGCATGAAGCAATAAAAATTCAATGGCGGGAAAATATGATTCCTTAAGTACCGAAGCACGTACGAAAGCTATGCTAGGTGGGAGGTTATTAGAAGCCCACATGCGCGAGGAAATGTGTAAGCTCTAAATATGTACAGTCACGTATCATAAGTGCAATTTCATCGCTTTCGATAAAAATAGATTTAATATATTGGTACCTATACAATAATATGATATGTTAGGTATCTTATCACATTACGTATGTATATTGTACATATAAACGCATCTATTTATTGGTTACTTCGACTGTTGGATTTCATACTATTTTATCAGCAGGTTTATCCAATCAAAATTAAATACTTAAGTCGACTTAATATGAATTGCAACAAAACGAATTTTCATCGTATATTTTCATATACCGCTGCACGGCACTGTGCTTTAATTTCAGCCAGGGGTTTTTAGGTACCGATAGCTTTGTAACTTTCGCTCTGATTATTTCGCTAAATAAAACCGAAGAGGGAACGTGTTCTTGATTAACAACCAGCACACTTTGCCCGTTCGTACGACCGCAGGTTTCATTAAAAATCGCACGAATTTTCGGAGGGTTGATAAAGATATGAATATTGGTCTGCGTAGGTTGTGAAATTTTCACCCAAATTATTAAAAGCTATAAATATAGCAACGCCTCTTTTTTTCCATTTCTAATAAATTTACATGCATAAAATTCAAATCTTGTCTGTCTGTCTGTCTATTTCTTCCTAATAATAATTCCACACCACTCGGATAATTTCACACAATTTTTCAGTGATACATACTTCCTATGATCCCGCGTGTCTCTGAGAGTACTGTAAGTTCAGAAAAACTACTATGTACATATTTAGTATTATACAAATAAGGTACATAATTACAAAATGTTTATCTACCGTGCATTATTATATATATAATAGCCCAAATCCGTCTGCCTGTCTTCTGTCTGCTAATAACGGTCTCTGAGGTAAATGATTAAAATACACGAACCGTCCGCGCGCGAGTGGGATTTGAACCCGAGATCACCAGGTTGGAATGAGGTCGTGTTAACACTATCAGCGTGCTAAAATTTAACAATATTAATTCTCAGTAGGTTCGCGACTTTGTTACGTACGTGCCATCTATGCAAAAACTATAATAACTATTAAATACCCACACAAACATCCGTTGATATTCAACAGGCTTACACTATATAATATAATAAGTAATTTCGGGCAAGGAAGGATTTGAAAAATCGCAGTGTGTAGCCGCTACTCAACTATACATAAAAGTAAAACTTATTTGCAATTTAAAGCAAGTCCAATGTACAAGAAGGAATACAGATGTAAATGTGAAAGAATTGTGTACACAAATGTGGTTTTAAACGGTCACCCAATGACTCGCTGTTCTCACTGCTACCTGACGTCTAGCCGAGGAGCAGGGGTACCCGCTGACCGCTGGCCGTGACTAGTTTTCGTGTCGTGTCACGCTTCGATGACACGTTTTTACTAAACTGAGGGGCGGTGCGGGGCGCAGAGGGGACGCTCGAATTTTTGGGGCGGATCTCTCTCTCGCACGAACGCGAAAGAGCAAGAGAGAGGGCAATAGCCTACCTCTAAACTGTAGGAGTGGGGATATGCGTTACAGCTTATCGCTCGCTCCGTTTGTATGGAACCGTTTTACTCTACCGAGCAAAAAGAAGTTTTACTTTAAAAAAAAACGGATCTCGTGATGGATGTTAATATACGTTTGCGACAGTAGCGCGGAAGGTTTCAACGACCGCAGAAAGGTAGACATGATGAGGATGATTATAGGGGGTGGATATGGGGGGCAGTTACCGCTTTCTACCCCTCCGAGTTGCCCATTACCTCATCTCATATGATGCTGCTTTTAAATTCGCATACACGGGGTCCGGTATGTGCCACCAGGCGGTGCCGGCGTTCTTTATTGGATCAAAATGATTCCCTCTACCCCTCCGTAGTGAGGGGGTGGTAAACGGGTGTTTTGCCACTACAGAGGGTGGACGTTTCTCATAGATATTCACCGTACAATTAATCAATAGTAGGTCTTATATTTGAATAGAAAAGAATAGCCCACTTTCAATTTTAATTGAATTAAACATTCATTAAAAAATGTCATATTATTATTTCCAGACACATGAAATATATATTTTAATTCTGACAGCGCCACTGGTAACTTTTTTATAGCCGTTCGTTTGAAGTTTCCACCATACGTAGTTATCCCTTAAGGTGCCTGTAAACGATCAACATTTTTCAGCAGTATTGCTCGTCAACCATCCAGCAACATTTTCAGCATCACATGCGCAATATGTGTCGCAGTAACGTGTGGCTCAATGATTGCAGGCAAGTAGTTGCTGTTTTATTATTGCCCAGATTCGCCGAAGGTTAACACTCGTGTCGTGTTGTGTCCGCACCTCAGCGACAGAGACCCGCGTATGTGAGAGAGCAGGAACATAATATATTGCCGCGTATTTCCGTATACCGAACGATATCATCGGTAATATGTCAACAATATTCGCCAACACACTGCCATATCAGCAATAGTGGAACAATAGTGTCGGGAAACACGATTATATTTCCGGCCCACATCACCATATTGCAGTTATATTACCGGCAACGCTTGCCGGCAATACATTGCCGTGGATATGTTGATCGTTGACAGGCACCTTAATGTTTTAATGAACATTAAACTTTGTCAAATGGGATATCATATTAATACAATTTTATTTTGTTTTGTTACAGGTACGTGCGTTGATTCTCCTAATCTGTCGGATTTTGTGTCGCCAGCGTTATTTCCGAGGTAAAATCGTTTACAATAAATAATATTTGTTTCCGAGGCATTGTTGTCGAAGTCGAATAATAGACGTGAAAGAAAATAGAAAAATGGCGAATGAACGGGGAATTCAGCGGCAATGGTTTCGGTCAATAGAAAATGAATGATCCGCTTCATTTGGCACATCGTGTGTGTTTGTTGACCGACCGCTCTTCTTCTGCCCGATTTCTATACGTCTCGTCTGTCTGTCCGACCACGTGGACTCTATCATTAGTTTGGTCTTGTTTTATACAAAGATCTTTTCGTATGTTTTCTTTCATTTTCGCAAAAGTTTGATTTGCAGACTATATACATATATTATTTGTTTAATGAAAATTCTTTGGTTGGTAAAATCATAACATTTTTTATCAAACATCCTTTTATTTCACACAGCTACTGTAGTTCATAGTTTTTCTTTGGGGTTGATAAATCATAATAAAAAAAGGTAATTGAACTAAGCTCATGTTTTTATTATTTTAACGTGTATT
This sequence comes from Parapsyche elsis, assembly GCA_022651745.1. NCBI lineage: Eukaryota > Metazoa > Arthropoda > Insecta > Trichoptera > Hydropsychidae > Parapsyche > Parapsyche elsis. The sequence continues at coordinate 9,998,597 of JAGVSN010000010.1, forward strand.
ATATGTATGTTATATGAAATCGCCTAGTCTTATATCATATTTTATACGTATATTCAGGGGTAGCCAACTGCGCCGCGGGCGTCCCGGTGTGCCGGACGCTGCTCGGTAACGAGCTACCACCCCCTGTGCTCCTCATTATACCCCTATATCAATACTAACCCCCTATACTTCAATTCTATATCTTTTCATCATTCGGCATTTTTTTTATAATTACGTATACTTCACAATTAAACTGCTAAAATACATGCCAAATTTCACACTAATCTATCAATTAATAGTGTTCAGTTCAAAGTATCTACATACTTGCAGATGAAAATAAAATTGAATTCATTGTTTGTGGCTTTGTGTAGGTAGCCGGTTTGCCCGTCATATGACGGTGGATTCCTCACCACCCCCCAACTCCCACCCACGCGCGCTGGTCTGTACAATAACAGAAAAGCCCCTGCACCGCTTGACAGTACGTGAAACGATTGTGTACCATAACGTTGATCTATGACCATAAATCGTATTGTCGACTCAAATCAGCTTTGACAGATAGCGGCTTGTTGCCAACATACCGCCAAAAAAAAAGTTTGTTATGTTGGTAATGAAAAGCGTGACCGCAACGACCTAGGCTGGCAGACGGACACTTACGCTAATATACATAGTATAATAAGAAGATACTAACCCAAGTCTTATACATACATATGTGATTACCAAGTCCAAACCACCTTGACATCTGATCTCACATTTCAAAGAAAAACCACACTGTAAACGATATGACAGACAGGCAGATTTTACACTAGTGTATTGTACCTATGCGTACTGCCAGTTATGACGTATGGATGTGAAATGTGGATGCTACATAAGATCCAGCGTGGAAAGATGTGTGCTTGGTATAACAATAAGAGATCGATAGAGGAATACATGGGTAAGATGTATGTACATATGACCTAAGTGGCAGATATAGCAGAACGTGTGAAAAATTTGCAGTGGACACATAGCGAGAAGAATGAATGGCAGATGGATGCGAGAAATACTGAAATGGTATCCGAGAGGATGTGAAAGAAAGCAAGGTAGACCGAGTGGACGATGGGCTGATGAATTGAGAAGAATGTGTAGAGTCAAGTGGATGCAGATCGCTCAAGACATACAGGAATGGAAGAGAATTGGAGAGGCAGTGGATTGTGAACGGCTGAAAATTGACGATGATGATATTTTCAGTAAGCAACATGTACTAAAACGGATGTGTCGTATTTGTAGTAGTAGGTATAGAAAACTTACGTATCTGAATGTTTTTGAATAGGACGTTTTTATTTATTTTTCATAGACAAGTCCACATTGTTGTCCTACTTTGCTTAGCCTCCTGAACGTCGTAATTCATTTTTTCCCTGTAAGGCTTTACTGAGCGTATCCACCACCACC